>OX246741.1:7196610-7894110 GCA_945910005.1 Isoperla grammatica
AACGACGCCTATGCTATAAGCTCACTAGTGCGATCGTGTTAAAACGAAATTAAATAAAAGAAAATTAAGATCAGTTAGTGCCTCACTTGTACTTCCTTCGCTACTCACAGTTTGAGAAACACTGAGGAAAACTATGTTCCAAGACTCATACACGTCATTATTTATTAAACAACGGTTTACTCTTCAGCGCGTCTTTTGAAAAGTTCCCTAGATGCAATAAAACCAGTTGTCTGACTTTGAGACGTCGCGACACATCTTACTGCGCTGGGTTGTCAAAGTGCCGTCTCATTCCATATTCCTTGGAGGATAACGGACGGAATTACATCGGATAAGCTACACTTACTCTTACTCCCGTGGAGACATCACGTCTTAAAGTGGATGCGGTCTAGTAAAGTAGCACTTTATCTATTAGAGCACAGTTTATGTACCTACCTCGGCAATAGAATAATAATAATAATAATACATTCTACGTTCCTCTTACTAACCCATCCTTTCAGACCTGCGCATTACATACATAACTCGAAACCTCTGATAAAGGAATGTTACTTAGTAATAAGATTACTTTTTTGGCCAGTTTCAATATAGTTTTAGTTATGTTTGTGTTGCGTTGTTACCAAGTTTCTATAAATTTGTTCCATTGCTATGATTTAAAAAGTTTTAGAATTGAAATGTTCTAAATGTCAAAAATTAGAGTAACAATGACATGTTTACTACATCTTTATATTTCTAAAACAAATATTGTATCCTCTGGGATGTTAATTTTTAGTTTTTAAGCACCCAATTATATTCAGTTCGATGTATAGACTTGTCATATTAATTGGTCTTAAAGAAAATGTAAAATTTGCACTGTTTTAGAAACTTGTGGTAAAATTTTTAATTTGGTCCTTCCCTAGGCACTTTACGAAAAAATACAGCTTATGGCAGCATTTGAAACTGACCATCACAATTGTGAGTATCGGGTCCGAAAGGGCTCAATAACTAAGGCCATAGTATAATAGTGTTATAGTTTCTCCTAGTCCGGAAATCTTTTGTCCTTCCTACAATCCAAACCACTCAACCTATCTATCCCAAACTCTCAACTACATGCACGTTCATACATAAGTGTAGAGAATGGTTGTATATAAACAGGATTAAATGCTTCTGAAACTACAAATGCATACGTTTTATAGTCGTTACTCAGTACAAGTAGCATTACCGGCCAGTAGATAGAAAAGAAAGGGGCCTAGGCCAGCTCATAGGTGTATTACAAATTGTGTGTTCTAATGATAGAACAGAAGAAGTGATAGAACTATACTTGCCCCGACACAACTTTACGGATGCCTTGTCATAGACGTCGAGTGGTTCGTGGATCAATCGCTATTTGAGATTGGGGCTCGCCGGTTGGCTACAAAGAAATCATCTGTAAGGTTGTTTCAGGGCAAACGACAATAAGACGGCCTAGACCCACTCCTAGGATTATACTAGTATGTGTTTTAGTGTCCCCTGCAAGTCATAGAAATTATTAATAAAAGGAAGGGGGGCTAGGTCCACTCCTTTATGCAGTGTTATTGTGTACAGTTGATAGAATAAACTATGAATAAAAGGGGGCCTAGGCCAACTCCTTGGTGCACTCCTACTAGTGTGTTATTGTACGCAGGTGATAGGAGCTATGGTGGACAAGAAGGGGGCCCAGGCTCGCTCCTTGGTGCACTCCTACTAGTGTGTTATTGTACGCAGGTGATAGGAGCTATGGTGGACAAGAAGGGGGCCCAGGCTCGCTCCTTGGTGCACTACTCTCGTATCAGTCCGTCACCCCCTGAGGACCCCCTCTATGCCTACACAGATTGCAGCTGTGGTTTGGTGGACAGCGAGCAGGCCATTCCGTTAGGTGAGTAACTACCATGTGATAGGGTAAACTTTCCTATAATAGAGATGGAAATCAACAAAAAAAGTTTGCGATAGAATTCGAAAATTAATGTTGAGTGAAATATATAAAATATAGGCTATAAATTTAAATTTAAAACAACATAAATTATTCGCAATCGTTAATTATCTATAATAAGCATGGGATGTGATACCTTTTATAGACTAGGCATCGACGTATTTACATCAGCCGTAAATGTAATACAAAATTTAATTTTAACTATCGAATTTTTATTAAATATATAGTACTCTGCAGTTAAAGCTGTTACGTTACGTGGCAACAGTTGCCATTGAAATGTCGTATATGGTGATTTATGTTTAAAGTACCTCGTTATGTAGACAAGATATAAAGTTTTAGTTATATTAGACTTAGATGACCATATTTCACCTAAATCTTCATCCCTACACTTTTAAAATGTACGTTTAGAAACATGTTTATTGGATCAACAAATCAAACTTCTCAACAATTGTATTCAAACTAAAGCTAACAATTAGTTAGTATTTTATATATACTTTCGGGCATGAAATCTACAATTAATATTGTTTGTATTTGCTCTCCTCCTACCAGTACGTAGTTGTGTATACATATACATACTTCAACGGCACATCACGGTATCATTAGTGCTGCTCTGCTGTGGTACGAATACCACTACCACTAAAACATGCACAACCTAGCGTGGCCGACAAATTCAGTTAAACTCCGATACTTTTCATCCCACGACGATGACATAATAACATTAAAGCGTTTCACAAAATGATTACATTTTATACGTCATCCATACGTATAAAAGCAACGTAATATAATTCACCTCATTTATACCGAGTTATAGTTAATTACAGAAGGACGGATTATTTATGAACACTCTGCGAGTGAGTGAGTGAGTGGGGGTTGAAATAAAGAGGTGGAAACCAACCCCGTGCATCCAGGTGGCGCTTGCACAGCTCAATTGTTTACCGCGCAACCACCTGGCCTGTTGTGTTAATTTATCGCTATGGCTTCAGGGCATTACGACACCTCTACACAGGTGTTAGCAGTGTTCACATATATTCATATCATGAGTAATCTAGGATAGTCTGCTGTGACGTCAGAATGACACAAAACATTATAGAACACGCAAGGGTGTGTTTGTTTTGGAAGTGAAGGTAAATTTGATTTTCAGGTTATATCCGAAGGGGAGCGCATTGATTTGTCAGATTCATCTTCTATAGTGGACCCAAGATTACTTTACACCTGCTTTCGTCACATCCGGGGCAGTCGTAGCCAACCAGCGAACCGCCCGAGACACATCTGCGCCAATACCGATCACTGATTGGCTACGAACCAGTCGCCTGTGACGAAAGCATGTGTAAGGTATAG
Organism: Isoperla grammatica; assembly: GCA_945910005.1. Classification (NCBI taxonomy): domain Eukaryota; kingdom Metazoa; phylum Arthropoda; class Insecta; order Plecoptera; family Perlodidae; genus Isoperla; species Isoperla grammatica. The sequence goes on from OX246741.1 coordinate 7,199,870, forward strand.
TCTTGGGACAACTATAGTAAGTCTGATAATGATGTAACTCTTCAACTTTAATATTGGCTTGTCATGCAAGCAAACTGAATCCGCTTCTCGTCTCATTCAAAAGTAACCCCGATCGAATTTGGGTGAGTTGATTGATTGAGAGTTGTATTGGATTGATTCGGGAACACCTGCGTTGTCATACAATATGACTATTACAACACTAGGATCACCTTGCTGAGTAGGGTTGGTAAACGGATTAATAGTTGGTCACGGGTCGAGGCTCTAATTGCCAGCTCGGTACGTGGGTTCGGGTCTCATTCTGAGAAGGAGTAGTTCTGGTTTTCTTACAAACTGAATTTAATCGTAGTCCTTCTATTTTATCTCTCATATTAATCCTGATATCGTATTGATAAGGACTATCCGCTTTTTTATGACACAACCCGTAGTTGAGGTATTTCATAATTAATAATTGTTATATATTTATTTTTGTCTATGCTGTTCAGTTATGAGACCATTTACAAAGAAGTGTGTTTGGGCACCCATAGTGGCTTCTTCTCTATTTAATAATTTACGTTAGATTCTATCTATTCCAGCTAATAAGAAAGCATTATTTATTGTGTGCATTTATATAGAACTAGTGAAATGACGGCCTCGATTCTTTATAAAAATTGTAAGCTTCAAAAAACGTTTCACCTACCATTATGCGCGGGATAACTCTTTTCATCCCTTAGCTTCTTTGCAATCTCTTACACAAAAACATCAATTTTATCGGAACGTGAAAAATTACGTATTCTCGCTCCGGCTGGGGAGCTTAATACTCGCACGAGCCGCGGGGGCTAAAGGGGTAACTCACTTTCATTTCAATGTACAACATGTCATTATAACGTGTCGCATGTGTTTTGCACTTGTTCGTGCTCGCACATGTTCCGAGACGAGTTATGGAGTAAAGCCTGAGGGAGGGAGTTTTTTGAACGGTTATATTGCACGGCTGTCAAGCCGATAGAGGCATTTTATATTACCGAACGTTGCCTTGCGCATTGGGGTGCGGAGAGGGAGAAATAATGTTTTTATTTTTATTATTCATTAGCCGTTGTCATACAATTATTATTACAAGTTTACTTTTTTTAAATGTGTTTTCTATTCATGTTATTGAAGTATACTTTTGGAGTGGAACACGGTTTAATTAAAACGATACTCATTCAACATAAACTATTTTAATACATTTATACGATAATAGGTAGTCTAAATTTACAATATAATTCGAATTCAATGACTTTTGCTACATAAAGTAAAGTTCATAGGAATATAATGTTTCCGTTTATTCAAAGTGTCGTACGTTGTCGATTTAAAAAATCTTATACTTAAAAATGTTTCCACTGAGTTGTAAACATGACGTAGTAACATGACGACGTAACATGTAAGCATGCCGTAGTAACATGTAGTAATATGCCTACTCATACCGTGACAGTGAGTCAATGATAAGCGATCCTTTCATCTCTACGAGCAACGTCCCTCTGCCGTATTCCAGTTTACTCTAGCTATAATAACTTTGCAGCAAGATTGATTGATTGATAGCAAGTGTGTATAGAGTATTGCCATATGATTGATTGATAGAAAGTGTTTACATAAGTAGAGTATTGCCATACACCTCGCCCCAGAATATCATCGATACTGAAGAGGTTATTTACAGCTCAGACGAGATGTATTGGTATTGAAAACATGTAAAGCTACAAGCTCGACAGGAAAGATATTTCCGGATGTTGAGAGTGTGTCCAATGTGTCGCTAGTGTAGTAAAGTAGCACAATTCAACGGAAGTGACGTCAGAGAATCTATACCAAAGAGGTTATATAATACGCTAGACGAAACGGTATAGCTACGAAACCAAAGCTATTCTCAACTAAACCAAAGCTAAACTCAAGATGGACTAGGATATTAGAAAAACTATAAACGATTAAAAAATAATGAGATATAATTACAGTAAGATATTGTTTATTGTTTATTGTTGTTGAGCAGCTGTAAATTACATTTTAAAACATTAAAAACATATAGTAAAAACAATTCATTCGTTTATTATGATTCGTGTGATTATTTTAAAGTTACTTTTGTTCAGGTGTACATTTTATTTTTGTCCAGTTTTGCCTACCTTTAAAAGTAGCCATATATATCGTCATAAGCGCAGATCAAAGCTAGCATGTCCAAAGCTTAATCGCCAGTAGCAGTATGTACTATGTAGAGTGGTCAGGGTCTTCTAAATCCCCTGACCCGGTTGCAGAGCATCAAAATACAAACTTTCGAGCTCACCGAGTCACCACAAGGATATTTAGAGGACTTCGGATTGTGGCTACAGCAAACCAAACTTCTTCATTATGCTTGTAGCCTTGTGGGCATGCGTTTAGTTTCATACCGAGCAGTATGAGGCTTTAACTGAAAAGATGATGGTATAGATTGTGACAGGAACGCGTTTTCACTAAGAGCTTTGATGTTGTTAGGGAGGATGGGGCGGTCATTGTTATACGGAACTCATCAATAAGTGAGAGTTTTCCTGCGATAGAGTGATAAGAGGGGGGGGGGGTGTTGCGGGGGGAGGGGTTGGGAAGGGGGAGGGGGGGGGGGGGGGGGGCACTGCACTTGACTCCACAGAAGATGTGAACAAGGAAAACTCGATGACACAATTCAAGTACATTTTGGTTTGAGAAATACTTTCGCATGGGTGGATTTGTTATGAAATCTAGAAATAAATAAATCAACCCCGTCTACTGGTTGGTGATGGTCTAGTATATATAAAAAAACGTGCATTGTTGGTGCTGCTTAAAATGTATACAGTTAATCATAATGTATCAACAGACAAGTTTATTTTAACGTTATGTTTTCTAGCTAGAGGTAAAAACTAAGTTCCTATGCTTGCGTTTTTCCAACGCAGCCGCAGCGCAGCGTTAACTTTCAACAAGTGATATCCGCGTAGTGACAAATGTAAGTTATCTGCGTGAAGGCAGTGGGCTGCGTTGTATAAATGTAGATAAATGTGAGCGCAAAGTGCCCACTCGGAAAGTAGGAGATACGTTGATTCCCATTCGGCGTTGGTTTTTGTAATTTATGAATTTCACTACAATTTTTCTGTTTATTTTCTATACTATTTTGAATATTTTCTCGCGAGACTTTGATAAATATTTGTACTCTAGTCCCCATTAATTGCATTTCACTTTCAACGTATAAAGAAATTCAAGATTATTAAAAATTAAATAAGCGTTGAAAGGAAACGAAGAGAAACATTGTCGTAGAAATACGTGCGTGGAGGGCGTCCGGCGTTAAACACAAACAAAGGGGAAGAACAAAAACAAAAAGTCGCGACGAGAAAGCCGACGAGAAAGCAAGGGTGTAAAAGGAAAGTCACGGGTAAAGACGGATGGATCTCTCGAGCGCTGCAGTATTCTCTGTCGGTCGGGGACGCGTTTTTCACTTGACTTTGTTTGCCAAACTGTCACGGCAAAGCACAAACAACAGTTTCATTTTACTAGTATGTTCCTTTATTTTTAGCACTTACATTAACGATAGTAGTAGCTCAGCGAGATTGTTAAAATCTCAGTAGGTCGCCGGTTCGATTCCTTACTGAAAGTTATTCAGTGGTTTACCTTAGTCATAATGCGGTAAGATTGAGTGTCCAACTAACAGACCTTGGACATTTCATTCCAAATCATCCAAATACTCTAAAGTTAATCACCCGAAGAAAGTCATACCAAGCAAATCTCCACAGGCATTAGTAAACAAAAACTAACATTTATTACAAATGATAATGAAAACTACTTATATTATCGTCCACAGCAAACAATATTTTCAATGCAGTACATTTTAATCAATACGCATGATCTTCTGACTCATTTCTTCTAAAGAAATGTTATGTTGGCATAGAGACAATGCTTATTGGTTTCTGACATTTGTATTGTCTTTAGATTGCAAAATCATTTGAAATGTGATAGTAGCAACATTTATAAAAAGCGCAAATCAAAATATTCCACTAAAAGTATCGTATATCTAACCTTTACTGTCATAATTAGCCCTTCTCTACAAAATGAACGTCTATAACCTACCGCATTGCATCAACAAACGGAGCAAAAATGTCGACTATAATCTGTCTCGTTGTCTCCGTCACTGACCATAATACACAACATTCCCACACAGTCCATTTAAAGAGGTGCCAGTTCCGTGCATAATACATAACATACACAAATGACTCCCTCTAGGTGGCCCATTACAATTTACATACACACGCTAAACAAAACGACAAAAACAATTTCAGATGGAAGTCACGTGATCACCGTTGAATTAGCGAGCGCGGCCGAAAAGTGCATCGCTTAACGGCGGCGTCACACGAACCCCTAGGGGGGGGGGGGGCACCGAGATTACATAATTAGTTATTCATGGAGAGTCGTATAGCTACGCACTAACCGTAGTCTTATCAGCATTACTTCAATGCTCGCGCGATCCCATTAATATACATACATGCGTCCATGTCTTGATATTGGCATGCGAACACACGCACGCACGCACGCCTAGGGAACAGTCTGGCTGGGATTAGATAAGTTTTGCAAGTGGTCACAGAGGTAAAGGTAGTATCACGCTCAAAACAAAATTTTCATATAAAAATTGTTTCTAGAGAATGCTACTTGAAATCGAAAATCTGAGAGCTAGCGCACAATGGTTTGGTATAAGCCATACAAATTGAATGCTAAATGTATCTAAGAATGGTTGTTATTTTAATTAAATGTCTATAAGTAACAAAATATAATGGATTAAGTAATGAAAATACCTACCCTAAATTATAATATTAGTTTATATATTTATCATTCAGTCTGTAAGGCATATTAAACCACAGTGCGGTAGGCCATCAGTTTTCGATTTAAAGTGGCATCCTCTTGAGATATAATTCAAAACATAAAAATGTATATACAGAGAGTAACTGAAAGCCTTTAATAATATCTCAATATTATTTGAACACATAACGTATTTTGAAACTAACAGATGAACAAATATTTTGTATAGAAATAAACACAAACATGTCCCCTCCCTCAGATTAGGCATTTACCCAACCATACTCACAAGTCACAACTATGTTTTCAACGTTGGTAGTACAGAACAAGGCGCAGATAATGACTCACTTAATTATTGACCTTCGACCAGGCAATCAGAGGCCTTATTGTCACTTGGAGGCAAATACAACAAGACGGGGAAACAACAATATCTCTTGCATCGTTTTTACTACAAGCCGGTTGAGCAGATCATCTCTTACTCCCGTCCAGCACTGGATAGCGGCAGCGGCTAAAGAAGTGCATTAGTGGACAAAACAGTGAGAGTTTCAGTTGAGACTGTTTCAGCTGCTGTTAAATCTACACTTGGGGTGGAACTTTGATGAAAGAACGCTCGAAGTTTTTTCTGTAACGAGTTCAACTTTGGCGGACATCAGTTCTTCATAGAACGCCTTCGTTCAAAGTTCGTTTAAATACTGTTCTAGATACGGCTGGAGTAAAAGCGAACGAATGGCTACAGTTTAAGTGTCGGTAATATAAAATGAGTAATATAATTGCGACCTTATCAAAATAATGAATCATATTATGAAGACAAACTGACTCTGAACAGTATTTTGTTGCTGCTGAATGCGATTCCTTGTCAAATTGGTAACTATTAGTTAGCTTTTGAAAGTAAGTACATTTTTGTCGATATTTTAATTTCTGAAAATATTAATTTGTTCCTTTTAAATGCTTGTTTAATTAAATTAGAGTCTCCTATGTTACCGCTGAGCTATACCATGTCATAATAATATTCCTAATTAGAATGATGCAATAAAGACACCATGGTTAATTAACAAATGTCTCAGCTTGCAATAAAGTTAACTCAGATCTTAATGAAGGTGATCCAGCTCGGATTCAGACATAACCAGCGTATTACCGCTTGCAAACCTCGTATCCCGTTGATCTAACACGGACGGCCACTTTATCCATAAGTCGCACAGTTTCTATAGAGTATCTTTGAGTTACGACGCCAGTAAAACTAAATCACAACAGCCTTGGACGGTTTAGAGACGGTAAAATCCCGAAGAATAGTTCGTTGCTCGTAATACAAACGACGTCTTTTGAGTTCCTGTCGTTCCTTCAGGACTATCGCGTCCCGTCCATTCTGAGCCGACAAAACGGAAGCTTTTAGCAACGTCAAGCTCATTACGGGGGGCTCAACGCGCGGTTGTCACGATGAATCACAAACGAACACGCCACTGACAGGTTTGAAAAGTTATGACAGCGGTTTTGTGTTTTCGTTCTCGAGTATTATTTAGCAGCATTGCGATATTAAAGTACTCTGGCATTGCTGCCAAAATACGTTACAGTGCACAAAAAGCGGGAAGCTGTGAAAACAAACGGCTTCGGCATTGCTGTCTTTGAAACAGCTGTTGTCAATATAATGAAGAAGACATACAATAATATTGTCTGGTTTACTTCCATGGAAAATCGGTAACGAATTGGTATAGTTGTTCGTTTGTGCAGTTCGTTTATGGGCGGCTGTATAGATTGGGAAAATGGAAAATATTGTGCAAAAGATATGTAGGAACCATGGCACTCTTTGAACTAAAGATTAATAGGTCTCGGGTATTAAAACCACGCAACATCAAAGTATATTTTAGTAGCATCATAAAACGCTTTATAATATGAAAAATGTTGTTGTTAACCAAGCAACATTTATTTTCATAAGAAATACAAAAATTAGAATAAGTACGGTTGTAAATTTGGAAAGCAATTAATTAGTAGTTCTTTAATTTGCTTCTAAAGTTGCAACCGTAGATTATACACAGCACAAAAACAGTAACACAAAATAAGTGATATGGAGCTATAAAAATGAAGTATTACTCCCACTCAAAGTGAGCTTAATTTAATAGTACGGTAAAAATGCGAATACACACGCACACTGTCACGATAGACCTCACTGCGCGGTGTTTAAATGTCCACACGCTCCTAACTAACGTTTAATTGCAGCTACAACAGCGTTGTTTGTTGGTTTACTCCGAGTCACGCCAAAGTGTCGTTATCATTGTCTATAATGATCATATTCCCGCTCTATCGACCACCCCGGAAGACGATAGTTAGCCTCAACCCGCTATTCAATCTCAACAGCCTAATGACCCAATAAGTGTGGCGAGAGATTAAGATCTCCGACAAAATACACCTCGTTCAGAATATTGACAATATGTCAGCTAAGGGGGAAAGTCAGTCTCAGATACGTTAAAACCGCACAATATCAAAGGTTTCTTTTAGTAATTTGTTAACGCATCATAATACTAGGAAAACGCTCCGCGTTGACAGATGAGCGATTTTTTTCAATGTATCAAATCAAATATATCATTTGCATATCATATTACTCTTTAAAAAAAAAATACCGCTATAATAAACATATGATTTTTTTACAAGATGGCGGATCAAGAAACAACATTATTACTTAAGTATATTATTTCTTGATATGTTGCTAATAAATGCACGAAATATTATTTAAATCCGTTAAGAAGTTTTCTTTAAAGAAATTAAAACCTTCAAGTTGATGGATTTCCGCATAATTTCATTCGACCGTGGTCTACTCAATAGGCTCTAATTCATAGCCTATTAAACCTATCAGTGTATGGAAAGTTTCATAATGTAGATACAGACTATATCTAAAATTTCATATTAATTAACCATACAATAACCCGCTTTTAAATCATAATAAAAGCTTTTTAATTTGTCGACTAAGTTCGTTGTTAACATTTGCATGTTTGCCGTGAAGGTCATTAAATATAACACATCATTGTAGCCATTCTATGATAGCTATCAAAATTCCAAATACATAGTGAGAAAGGTCTGACTGCGTAAGCCATTTCGGCAGCATACTATGTGCATCTAACTTCAATGGTCCGCAAATGCGAATCATATCGGTGGAACACTGTAAAAACGGAGAAAATTACTGTCGTAAATAAACAATATTTGTTTATAACATGGCGGTTAAAGCTACAATTTTGAAACTGTTGTCGTGTGTTGGTACTATTGATTTGGACTTACAAATAAAAAATTATTTATATCGGTGTGTAAGTTTTAATTTAATTAAATAAATAACAAAACATGTGTTTCAGTTGTTAATTTTGTGTAGGTTGGCATCTTACGTCATTGTAGCCATTCTATGACAGCTATCGAAATTCCAAATAAAAGTGCATAGAAATTGTTACGTACGCTATGTTTGGTGTATACTATGTGCATCTTACTGCAATAGTCTGCAAATGCGAATCATATCGGTGGAACACTGTAAAAATGAAGAAATTATTGTAGTAAACAAACAATATTTTTTTATAGCATGGCGGATAAACTTACAATTTTGAAACTTTTGTCAAGTGTTGGTACCGTTAATGTAAATCTACAAGTGAAACATTATTTAAATCCGTTTGTAAGTTTTTATTTAATTAAATAAATAAACAAATTTTATTTTTCAGTAATTAAGTTTTTGTAGGTTGGCATCTTGACGAATTTTGCTAGTTATATTAACAGCATCGAGTTTAGTGGTCACAAACGTTGCCCGAAAATTTCAGCCAAATACGTCAAGCCGTTTGACCTGTGCGCGACGAACAAAATTTGGCGCACATACAGACATACATACATACATACAGACACACAGACAAAGCGCCGATCGAGTTGTATGGAAAGATTCACTCCGCTTCGCTACGCTCATCTAATTAAAAAATATGTTTTTAATCAATAAATAGAGTCATAAAACTAAAAAAAACTGGATATAAAGATTGAAAAGATTTGGAAAGATGGAAGAAAATTTAAGAAGTTTAAAAAGACTGGGGTCTAAACGGGATTCGAACACTAGACCTCCTTCATAGAAGCACGAATAAACTAACAAGACCTACGATCAAGCCATGCAAAAATTACTCAATGATTTTCATTTAGTTTAGAATCTTCAATCAGTGTTTCAATCCGAATATACTGAATCACTGATTGGTTGTTGAACAAGTGAGAGAGAATTTCCTTCTTTTGTTGATTTTAATCACTAGCTGACTACTCGACCCTTGCTTTGAGGGTCTGTTATGACCGTCAATCACGTTAACAAGACTACAGCTCGCAAACAATATTGTATTTATTGGAAATGTGCGCTACGTATTGGATTGAACGATTGAAACACCAGTCAACACCTTTAAAAATAACATACGCTGTTAGGTAATAATACTAGACGCAAATAAACTTAAAAAAGCAAAAAGTTGTTTAACTTGTTCAAGTTTCTTAGAATTCAAGGACAAAAAAAGCATCATAACATTCTATAATGCAATACAACAATGCTCGGTTTTCTTTGATTCGTTTTTGTTCTTGAATGCAAGCAAGGAAACTTGAACCGTCTAAAAACAGTTTACGTTTCTAAATAATTCATTGCCCGCAAACCACCCCACTTACGAGGTTATTTATAAAGAGTAAACTCGCACTGTATCTCTCAGAGTTCATTTTTTGTACTTTACACAAAGAAAATGACGTTTTTGAATACATTTTTTATTAAACCTCCCGCTTTTTGTTTAAGTTCTTCTAGAGAATTGTGGAGCTGTGCATAACTGTGCGTATATATTCGTAACCCGTGACAGCGGTATTTATGTACCGTGAGGTCTGTTGTGGGTTCTACAAAAAGATCAAGAAAAATAACCACGTACAACATTTGAACACAATCATACATCATTCAAGCTGTGGGTTTTATTCAAACACACAGTAAATTTTGTATCCTACATTCTAGATGACCACGACAATATATTATATTGCTCTGAATACTCAAAATATTTATGTTTCAAATACCGTTTTAACAGAGACTTACTTAGTTTTAGTTTTTTAGTTTTAGTTTAGTGGGTAGACTCTAAATGTGAATTTATTTATTTATTTTATTTATTTTCCAGGTATTTGCGTTGAACATTACAATCATGCTACTGCAAAAACACATTGAGATAAATATTTTGTAATTTCCAAATGAGTTTCCAGGGAGCTCTGATGGTTTTCCAAACTTTAATTAAGTTGCATTAGGGCTGTTATGCTGCGGCAACTTCACGTTGGCATGGCTAGAGCTGGGCTAGAGCTGGCTGGCTAGCTTAGACCCCGGCCAACCGCAGACTAATGGGATTGGGAATGAACGTAGAGCGTCCTCATGTATTTTTGCGGCAATATAATAAATAACATTTAAATCCCACTGGGTTTAGAGCTCTCGAGACCGCCAGGCTAATATCGATAACCATCGCCACAGCCAATATCTTTTATCTTATTACTATAATGAGAGTTCCTCACGATTTCCTGTATAGAACGATTCATGAAAATGACTGAAATGCGTTTAGATAATATATATATGAATATATAAAAATGAACATATAATTGAACATTAAGAAATACACGAAACAATTCCTTCACGTATCATAATTGTCTGATTTTTGTTGCTTTCCATCTGTATTATTGCTATCATGCTATTCAATACGATGAGGGGTGATAGATGAAGATGAAGGACCATTACAAAAAACCCATACCTTATTCAAAACCCACGTCCCTATAGGTAGCATATACCTATAGAACACACAATGAGCCACCGCGAATGGTGAAAAAAACTGAAATGTGTTGAAATACTTTTATATATAATTGAATGTAAAGAAGGTACATGAATACCTTTATGTTTTAACCGTTATTTAAATGTGAATCAGTGTGTTATATTCGGTTGTATATTTAAATAAATACATCATAGAGTTAAATTATTACTAATAAGAAATAAGAAATAAGAAATAAGAGATTGAAAGTGATACAGTATTTTTTAAACGAAAAACGTTGAATTAACACATCAGTAAAATTTATTGATATAGTCGAGAAGAACATTTCATTGATAATATACTATCACACTGTTGCAGAGCTATAAGTCCTATACCAAAGACAAACAGAAGAGGAATTATATTAATTTTTTAAAATCTTTTAATTTAGCATAAATTACTTCATTTCCCCGAAAGGATAAAAATATTTAAAACTTTTTGAATCCCGATTTTAGCTCTTAGAGAACCACATCATTTATCTATTTATCACTTTTTCAATTGTGTGTAGCGTTCTCTAGACATTATTTAAATAGGTTGTTTTGGCACGGTTTTAATATGGAGACTCTCCTTCCAATGTTTACTAAAGAAAGCGATAGTACATTGAAAGGACCGCGTGGTTCCCAGCCCGGCGCAGCTGTGCTATGCGCCGCCCATTGATTGTCGCTCTGCGGTAGCTGGTATGCGTCTCCTGCATCTATAGTCTACTCGCTCCTAGGGCGCACACCTAGACCCCCTCCTCTAGTCTACTCGCTCATAAGGTGCGCATCAAGACCCCTGGCGGCTCCGTCCGCACCATAAGTTGCCAGTCCTTGTACCCACCACCGTCAAGTTAGATTCAAAGTTAAAACGGAAATGTTATCTTATTTATTGAGTGAATTCTGGGATGGATAATAATTATATTTTCTAGCACAAAGCCTGCCCAGGGATAATTCATACCCCTCTTTATCAGAACTTATTTCTATTGATCACTTGAGTGACACCAGAACTAGGTACCCGGTTAGTCTGAAATAAGAAAAAAGAAAGATTGGGTGATGCTATAAATATCAAAACTAAATTGTTCCTTTTTCAATAATTTCATTAGAATATTTACCAAATAGTGGCTTTATTTAAAATGGAGCAATATATTGTTGTACAATGTTGCTAAGTGGCAACCCTGTGTATCTATACACTGTTGACATATCAACTTTGCCTTTTGGTGGAGGTGCCGGGTTGTTCTAGTGCTGAGACCCTTTACCAGAGTTGCGAGCAAGCCTTCAAATGATCCGATATTCCCTCACTCATCTCATTGTGTAAGTGAACAAAACAAATCAACACTATTTATCATGATGCTTTTTTGAAGGGAATTATATTTACTGGCCAATAATAACTTGCTAACATTTCATGAGCAGAACCATTTAACATAGTTTTTTACGACGAACATTACACTCACATGGCCTGGTTTTTTATCTCTAGCCTATTATATTGTTTTATGTATGTATTTATTTACATACAAACATATCGTTGCGCATATCAATTTAGTTTTTTACGACTAGAATTACACTCCCGGGACCACGTATTTTATCTCAATTATTATTTTGTATCGCATAAAAACTGTTTTTCATGTCGAAATGTTCGTATATAAATATTGGTCAGCGAATTTAATACACTTTTCAAACAGGGTTGTAATTTAGCTTATTTGGATCATTTGCGAACAACGTACATAGAAAGGGTAGGTAATGATTGATCATTTGAACGCTAACTCGTACGACTTTGGGCCTGTCCGAATTCTACCAAATACGTTCTTGTTCTTGTTCTTGATTCTGCGTCATCAACAATCATCAACAAACAGTAGCCAGAGGTCACCCGTTGTTGATGACGTCAAATCAAGACCAAGACCAAGAACAAGAACGTTTTTAGTAGAATTCGGACAGGCCCTGAGTCCTGGGTGGGGGAAATGAATATAAAGATAGAGATTTTAATTGTTATCACTAGGGCTAGGATGTTCAGGACCTTTTAAAGTGAGAAAAAGGCAGGCAAATAGTACCTTTAAAACAGCAAAAAAGGACCTAAATAGGACCTATTGAATTTAATCGAATTCTATTGGTTTCATTACTTTCAGTATTGTTTTATTAAATTAATTCAGTTACACCAATATATTTTTGTGGAGTGAGGGGGGGGGGGGGAATAGTTGTGTCAATGTATCAAACACAAGAAGAAAAATTAAAAACATAATTTTATCTTTTTAATTTCATTTCACATATTTTAGCGTCGCTGCAGACATCGGCTGGCCCATCTCATCTCTGACTCATCGTTACAGTATTCGACAACAAACAAATCATTGCGTATGCTTGGCCCGATGATGTGGCAAGCTCGGCACTGCACTCGCACGTTTTGCATCCGTTTTAGCAAATTATATCAAAATAGGCAAATAGTCCCTTAAAAATGCCCAAAAAGGACCTTTTCTCATGAAATGATGTAAATAGGCATTTTAAGGCAAAATAAAATGCATATTTTTGGCATCCCTAACTCTTGAAACACACTTACAACTATTTTCCAGGCCAGTATTTACCAATAGAAAAAAAGGAGATGTCCTGAACATCCTAGCCCTAGTTATCACATATTGGTTGCAGTTCACTATAAAGATGAGTATATTTTATGTCCCGATGAAAGATTGAGTGGAATGGTGGAGGCGCCGGGTAAGCTAGTCTTCAAGCATGTGGGAGACTGCGCGTTGCTGTAACCCCGTAATGCGTGTGACTGCGTGCGAGAGAGAAAGCGGGGGGGGGGGGGGCGCCGGGTTAGAATGAGCTTTACGTTGTGGTAGTCTTCAGGCATGCAGGACTAGAGACTGAGCGTCGAGGTAGTCCCGTAATGCGTGTGACTGCGTGCGAGGGAGAGTGGGGGGAGGGGGGGGGGGGGGGCAGTGCGGTCTGCGTGCGCGCGCAACCACGACCCCAACCTCCGATATCATGCCTTGTGGAATAATAAATTCAAGAATATCAAATAGGTAAAAATTTAATCTTCAAAGTTTCGTGACCCCCGACATTTATATTTGTTAACAGTTTACGGATAAATTCTCTGAATATATTAACCTGTGTAACGTGCTACACCTAAACCTTATACGATCACTGTACACAAAGAAAACGCAAAGAACTTGAGCTGTGCTTTCTACCTTCTTTGCATTTTAGAACGCCCAAGGTACTAAATATCAACACAAAGAGAACGGAGAGGGATTTCCACCTTCTTTGCATTTTGAGCTTGGTTTCTAGACAAAAATAGTTAACACAAAGAGTTTGAACGCGATATTTAACATGTTTTGCATTGCAGAGAACCGTTTCTGACCTAGACCGTAAACATAAAAACACTTTCTGCTTTTCTACCTCTGAATCTCTACATACATGGGTGAATCTCAAAGCCCTTGGTCACACTAGTATCTGTGCCATGATGGCAGTTACACGGGAATATACTAACACAAAGATATTGAGAGCACATTTTCTGATCTCTTTGCTAATCCTCACATACAGTCAAAGCTTTGTAAAATGGAATGTGGTTTTATTATTATTTGTTGTTTAATGACGTACTCGACAACTAGGTCATGACGTCGGTAAAAAGTGGTGATCACAGAAGAAACATCATTACAAAGTGATTGAAGAGTGATAGGGTTTTGATCTCTTTGCATTTTTGTGGATCGAATCCAAAGCTCTTAGATGAAAGACGGAAGAGTTACTACCGAGATAACAAAAGTGTGAACCAGTTTTGCTAATACCTTTGTTATCTGAGGGTCAGTAAATTCAAACCTCGGATACCAAGTTAAAAGATACTCGGAATATACGAGATACTTGAAAATTGGGTTCAATAGATTTTCTAAACTGTTTACACCCTTTCCACTTCAATTCATATAAAACGCAAAAATCCAAAATAGCAAAGCACTTTCAATAAAGAAAGAACACCTACAAAAGCGTCTGAGTACAGGAAGGACTTAAAAACCAATTTTCTCCTGCTGCGCGCACGTATATGCAAATCCACTATAGCTGAAAGAAAGGAAACAGTTTTCAATAAACAAAGGACACTAACAAGAAAAGTTTGAGTGAGCTCGCTACCTACTTTCATATTCAACACTCGTCTAGGAATCCGACATTGAATTCTCTACAACGTACTACGTACTATATTAACAGTGGCATCATACATATATTGAGGGCGCATATATGCGGACAGCTCGTTGCCATGGATACGGATAGGATTGGTTTACTAACCTTTGTTTGTTTGTCCGCACTTAAAGAAGTTCGATACGTGGCAGAATATTTTTAGATTTTAAGATTTCCTAACGGATGTTGAGTAAACTTCTAACCTATCTAGTTTCAATTTCGGTTCCACAACAGTACAAACCGATTAAAATTACTACTGGAAATGATGGCATGAGTCGATTCGAACAGAAGCAATTTACCTTGGAAACATTACTTCAAAGTGCTGCATCCTACAGCACACACTTGTCATACGTTAATATTTTAATCTTATCTCGTTCTTAGGGGCTTGGCGGGGGTGGGGGGGGGGGGGTAAAATAGTCAATAATCCTAACACTTGAACACTTATCTATTCGTTATGTTCGTATTTTATTAATACAAATTGTCCGGCCTCTTTTTCAGAATGATTAAAATCTCCTCTTAACTGTACAATGTCTGCTTGTCAGCATGTTTACTATACTATTGGCCAACTTTTTAATTAATATATTTGTGTATTGTCATCCCTCGCTCCCAAACGGTATTAATAAACCATTTTGCACGTTATCTACCACTCCGATTTCCACACATCCCTCTTCCATATCGGTATCACATTACGAAATCTAGTTATAATAAATCTTCTTTGTTTGAGTTACCAAAGACTGTCAGAACAGCTGATTTATGCGTTTTCCTTTTTCCCCTTTTTTATACAAACAGAGAAAGAATTCTGGCACAAAGAGATTAGCTTGCAGTGCTTCCTTTCCTGAACTCTTTGCTTTCGCGCATCAGTGCTTTCAAAAGTCATAGATTTAGCTATATATAGCAGCGGTAAGTTTTAGAATTGCATTAAGCCACCGTGGTTAGGTCGGGTTTCTATGATGCTCATAAACCGACTTATCTAACTATCCGTGACAGGACTTTGTATGCGTGAATTTCAAAAGCTACATGCCAGAATATAATATAACTACAAATAGGGGGTAGACTGTGAACAGACTTGAAATTCCCTCATGAATAGGTCTAGCACAGTAGAAATACCAGATCAAGCAGACAAGACCGACTTTTGCTATCGTAATATCGTAATATTGAGCTCAGTTATCCATCTTGATGTACATATTATGTTTAAGTTATGCTTCAGCTATGAGAAAATATGTATATTTTTTATGGCAGCGACTTTGTTGATAAGAGTAGCGAATATGAGTTTGGATGAAAGACAATTTTACACAAGCTGTTAGCTTTACAACACATGGGAGTGTATTTGCCAAGTATTTATGCATTACAATAGAGCGATGGGAGGGGGAGAGGGGGGGGAGGCAATTTGTACGGTAAGATGGGTAGTTATGTCAAAAGATCGGACAACCGATACAAACTCGGGTTCATAAATTACTTGGGCAAATTTTTGAAACAAATATTATGAATAAAATATAATGAAAAACATAAAAAACTGATACTGGAATTAAATTAACATTTATTTGTCTTAAGAATTGGAAGGAACTCTTGTCCTAACAAACCATATTCATACTCTCTATCCATCAGAGTATTGGAGCCGCAGACCTCCGTCATATCTGACTAAACCAGACATAGAGATGGTAATATGGCGTCCCGTACTTAGCATCGCCCATTTTATACCGTCGTTCGTATGATAATGGATGACATACGGGCGCCCCATCACCAACCTCTCTCTCTGACAGACAGCGTGATGTGAAGATTAGCGCAATGCAGGTTGAGCCGGCTTTACACAACGATGTAACTGCAAACCAGGATATACAGCCCAGTCCGGTGGTACCAACTTAATGTTCTTTCTCTAGATCCTACCTATACCATCTACTTAAAACAGCTATGTTAGGGATAAATTAAAATTAATTAGTATTTATAGTCAACTCACTCAATTACAATAACTCATTTTTAGTTAGGGACATTTATACCAATTATTATGTGCTTCGTTGCTATGACGGCTCTAAAGTCACCGTTAACATATTATACGCCAGTACCAAATTGATAGATTACAGTCAAGTTCCTATGTTAAAAATCCCTAGATCTTCTTCTGCATTGGAAGCAGGAATAAACCCACTAGACCAACGAACCACACGAATTTACGATCTTCGGTTGGTTACCTGGAACAGTATAGGTGTGACTAATGAGGCTTGTACACTCTGCTAAACGGAAGACTTCAGTTACGAAGATGTGAAAGAACGCCATAGGAATATGTTGATAGTCATTGAATTAGCGTGAAAGACAAGGCCGCATAGAACAGTCACAATAGTCACACTCACGAAGACACGTTATTCGGCCTAGCTATGGTTATTAATAGATTTATACGAAGTGATGTTATTTTTCTCCATCTGTTTTTCTTCAACTACTTTATGATATTATTAAAAGCGCCGTCAAAGGTTGCCAACTGTTCTTGGCAAACAAGAGTACTTGGTGATTTCACGTGCCACTTAATAGGGTCTCGCTTTTCGCGGTATATGAGATTCAGTTAGCGATGGTTCGCGCCATTTGATTCTGTTATAAGTTGAATTATTATTATTATCCTCACCGCACATCAGTCAGTCTTCTCATTATGTGATGTAGAGATTCAATAGACCAGAGCTAATAACATTCTGAAGCAGCGTTGATTGATATACTCATACAGGCTGTTACACAGTCTGGATTATTGAGATTGATTGGCTGATACGGTAACAAGCTACTGACGTCACAGATTTGAAGCGAAGGGAGTTACTAATACCTTGTTCACACTATGACCACTAACAGAAGTAAGGCTCCTAACTACTGATAGAATGTAATGTGAACGCATGGTTGCTATGAAGTTGTTTATTTACATGCTTTTTTACATAAGAAAAACAAAATCATTATAAAACTACTGTTAGCCTAACTGCTGTTAGTGGTCGAAGTGTGAACAAGATATAAGGATACGACTTACTCTACAATCTCATTTTGTCACACAAATATTTAGTGTTGTAAAGCTTTTCTGAGGTCAAATAATTTGATATAGACGATACGGAACAAACTCTTTGGATAGCCAAGAATCTTCGCTGTTAAAGCGTCCTTTAAAATATATGTATAAGCTCTTTGGAATAGGTTGTTCGAAATACCACACCATGTACAATACCATACATAGCAGCAGCCTTCATGCTGTGTGGGATCATAGACATCATTTTCATGTTCCAAGCAATATATGCCCATATGAGTAATGTTTTGTTGAAGACCGTTATACTCTACAGATGTTAATAAGTTTTATGCAGACAATGTGTCCACTAGATGCCAGCACAATGTCCATCTATGCATCGTTACATAAAAGATGCATAAAACTGTGGAATAATACTAATCGGGCCTTGTTATGTCGGTCTACTAAAGTTACAGGGTATAGTGATTAATGTCACACTTTAAAAGATAATAAAAGAAAGGAAACAACCACATTAAAATGCACAGTTTTCTTTTTCTTGATTGTAAAATTTATTTTTGCTCAGTAGCCAAGAAGCAAAAGTAAAGAGGAAAGCTCCTAAGATAAATTGTGTTTAAACGGGTAAACGGGGGATCGTTGTATGCAAACAAATTATAGCAGATTTATTTCCCGCGACTATGCTGCAGCAACGAGACGATAAATCCAGGAGACGACGGTCCACTATCAATTTTGTTTTAAGGGGGGGGGCAACGATATTCGATCAAATGGAAAATTTTCATCGTATGCACTTTTTAAAGGGCGCGTACCGTAAAGTACCCGGTTTGTCCAGTCGTGGATTTTAAGGTCCGGTAAATTGGTCGAGCAAAGAGTGTTTTCGACCGGCAGGCCCGAAATCTTGGACCGGGAGAACCGGTCGTTTTACGTACGCGTCCGAAATGTGATTTCTTGTAAACGACCACCAGCAGGTGACTAAAAAGTGACTATTATAGTACGTAGACCGTAAAACTCTAGAAATTGTGCTCAAGGGTTCACTTTGGGGCTGTAAAATTGAAATACATGATAGTGTACTTTGGTCACGTATACCCACTTTATAAAGTTTATAGGAAGTCAACCAATGCGCATAACACGGAAACGTTTTCAATCGTGCCACTTTGGTCAACTCACTTTCTGTCACATCTTTCGATTTCATAAGATTCGGACAGTTGGGGATTCCTAACCGAACACACACACACATTCACTGGTTACGTGCATGACCTATGTAAAGTACTAGCGTGGAATTGTGCTGCAGTCAATAAACCCATTAGACCTGTGGAGTGTGGAGTGCTTACATACATAACCAATATCTCGAAGTGGGCGCCTCGTTGAAGTTTGTTTGTTCCTCTTACAAACAGCGCAATATCGCCCAAGAAAACATATAACCCTCTGTTACTCTGAGAACCAAGTGTAATTCAATTATATTCGCTCAAAGAGAAGTTATTATACAGCCCAGCTCGCGGTTGAGTGATGGTGCTATCGCAACCTCTTCGCTGACAACAAGTGGTAACAAACCGCCAATCAGAAGCCGCCTTCTTGGCTCAACCTGGCAGTGACGTCACAGCCAAGGCTGACAACAAGTAGTAACAAACCGCCAATCAGAAGCCGCCTTCTTGGCTCAACCTGGCAGTGACGTCACAGCCAAGGCTGACAACAAGTAGTAACAAACCGCCAATCAGAAGCCGCCTTCTTGGCTCAACCTGGCAGTGACGTCACGATAATTACGTGCGACTAATGAGTTTCAACGAAAAGCCCAACGTTTATCGTGTATCATGTCGTACCGGCTAAATATGTTAATAATTAATCCGGGGGTGATTGCGAATGCATGTCGGGTATATCGTTGTCCTGACCTCGCTTCGAGAGGGGGGGAGGGGAGTGGGGGTGAACAAACAACCCCCTCTTGATCACGTGATCGTCCACTCGACAGCCGTTTATTTAGTTGTGGCATAGCTTTAAGTCGGTCCCATATGAACCATGAAATCTATGGCTGTAACGAAGTGGGTTCTGTTATATGTATCGTGGTCACGCTATGGGGATCGCGGAACTGCTCGTTTGCACGGATGTGTTGGCCAAACTAGTTCACCTATATTATAATATACGATCTGATCGCACGTTTACAATTCATGGTGATCGAAACGCTTTTCACATTTACTATAACGTTCAGGTATATGACTATATTCAACACACGATATTATGATTGTGTTATCTAGATCACATGTGGTTAGTCACAAGTGTGTTTGAGCTACGGCAGTGTATAGTATGCTATCTGTGACTGAAGTGTATTGTATAGACATGATAGCGGCTTAGTACTGCAGGACACGGGACTCGGAGATCCTTCATTCGATTCTCTGTCCATACCGGCTGTCAAGGCACATTCTTGGATGAACGCGCACAAATAATTCTACAACGAAACACCTTCCTTAAACACCCCTGGTTGGCTGTTTCACCTAAGTTGTGTTGGCTAACGAGTGAAAATCAAAATATAATATTAAGAGGTACACAAAATCATTTTCAAACCTTCCGCCCCGTCGGGGGGGGGGGGGGGGGGGAGGGTTTCTATTAGCTGGCCCATGGGCTATAACGCACTATATCCCAAGTATCCTACAACCAGGGCTAGAACTTTAAGAAAATGTAGCACTCACGCCCGTTGGACAAATGAAGTTCCTAATTTACTTTCCGAAAAGTCCAATCTTCTACTTTGTATCAATATCAATCAACATAATATGTAACTATTTGCTAACGTGGTTGTCAAATTGAAGAACATAGTATATTGATCTAAAGTTTCTATAACCATCGGTAATAATTATTATTAGTATCACGATCACAGCCGGTATTTTGTTGTTTGTGATAATGTTGTCTCGTACATTGTTTGAACAGAAGTATAATAACGTGCGGTGTTAAAATCGACCCCCGTTCGAATAAATTTTAAAAACATTATAGTAGTAAATTTCTAAATTTTAAAAACATTATAGCAGTAAATTTCAGCAAATCCCTATTTATACCTTAATTTATAACAACACTCATCAACTCATCGCTGTGATTCAATAATAATTGAGGCTCGCGAAATAATAGGTCATAAATAATAATCAAAAGTACTAACAACACGGGTGATTTGATGCAACCCACCATTACGAATGTGGCATGATATATTCATATCATATCAATTACAATGAGAGCCATGTCGGGGTAAAATGTCGTTTTATTGGTGTCACATCAAAACGACAGTTATACACAATAATCTAACTGCGGGTAACAAATTGAGTACGGTCGGGGATTATGAACTAATAACAGCATTAATAAATGTGTTTGTAATAGTTTAGTGGTTTCTAGACATGGAATGGAATGCAACGTCATCGAAATAATATTGGACATTCTTGTAGCAAATAACCGACAAAGTTTGTGAGTTTAGAAAGAAGAGTTTTTAGGAAAGTTTGCCAACTTGCTCGTCGTATCTTTCCATGTTATTGGTCAGTTGGTTGGACAGCTGGGATCCCGTGTTATCCCGTTCTTACTGGTTTTATCGAGCAGTTTATTGAGCAGTTTATTGAGCTCACCCAGCAGAATATCAGAACCCCTTGGGGTTGAATTGCACAGTCACAGTTTCCACATACGTATGCGGTCTTCTCTCGGCCAGAGTTATCTAGATTAGGTGATGGTGCTTTAGCTAGATCAGCGGTGTCCAAAGTGTAAAGCATACGAAGGGGCGCAGATATGAGTGACCGACTTATTAAATAACCACTATACGAAACAATATCAAATTAATTAATTAACTTAAACGTCTCCAATTGTGAAAACCTAAAAATAGTAGGTATTTTAGCTGTTATTATTATGTATCAATAAATTGAATTTTAATGCGTCCATCCACTTAATTTTAAGTTATAATTGACGTAGATTTCTCCAATTTTGTAAACCCAGAAATCGCAGGGGGTTATTGTAATATTATTATGTATAAATAAATTAAATTAAAGGGTTTATTCATCCAATTTTAAGTTATAATGAGGCGTGAAAAAAGATAACATTTATATTATTTGGTATTGCAAAGCGTCTCCTCTCGACAGTGAAAATGTTGGCACAACTCAACGAGAATTTACCCGTATCTATTGTTGTTGGAGTTTGAAGCCAACGCTGTCCAATGCTGTTCTATTTATCTTGAACCAGCTTTGATCTCTGGCTAGTATTAAC
Organism: Isoperla grammatica; assembly: GCA_945910005.1. Taxonomy (NCBI): domain Eukaryota; kingdom Metazoa; phylum Arthropoda; class Insecta; order Plecoptera; family Perlodidae; genus Isoperla; species Isoperla grammatica. The sequence continues at coordinate 7,221,766 of OX246741.1, forward strand.
TTTCGCGCGCCATTCAACAAAGCCCCCATTGTTCTCGTTTCACAAAAAACAGCTCATGTTTATATTTATGAAAGAATTATGGCGATTTGTTCTTTTTATCTTTGGCTACCACATTGCTATACTCCACTTGTTTCGCCTGGAGGGATGACTAAGCAGGTTTATTCGATGTGACCCCGTGGGGGTGTTTAGAACTAATGCGTCCTTGAAACGTGTGGGGGGGGGGGGGGGGCGAACTGTCCGTATACACATTTCTGTAGAGCACGCGCACGTACGCACTGAAGGAATGAAAATATAATTAATTGTGTTACGATTATAACTAGGAGTGAACAAAGATAAAATGACAGTAATCGATAGTCGAATAGATAAGAGGAACGATAATGATACGCTATCACGCAAGCACATGTTTACATGTTTCGCCCGCTATGGTCATGTATGCTGTGTCGCGTTCCTGATGCGTTGCTGGTTGTATTTAGTTTCACATGGTTTTATTTTGAGACATCCGTTCTAATTATTACTGTTTCTCTCTTTTTTAAACTTTTGATTTTTTTAACTTCTTTGACGGTTCATTTTTTTAAACATGTTTTCCTAACTCTTTTATAATAGGTCAAGCTCTAATCTAATACCATTTGAATTTGTTTTTTCTATTTTCTTAATAATATCATTATTATTATTAGGTCAACATGCTATTGTTGTTAGGTTTTAATGATTTTTATCACGTTTTCCCTGTTTCATTGTTTTAATGTATTAATTTTATATATTTATTATATACCTAGTTTTTAGTTAATGTTAATATAGGTTGATATTGGTCACTTCTTGTGGCGAAGCAGCGTTCTGTTCTCCAAACCACCATTCATTATGTATGAATGTATGAATGAATGGGAAGAAATAATAAACAAACAATAACCCTAGCACACAACTTGAATGTCGCCGACAGGTCTGTGATATGTTTACACTTTACTGTCGTCTGCCGTAAGCTGAGCTTGACATGCGCAGGGGGGGGGGGGGGCGTAATATGTCGGAGGGGGGGAGTACGACTGGAAGCTCATTGAATAGAATTTGAATAATTCTGAAAAACAATGAGATATTTTCTTCATCTATATTATCAATAATTTTGTACACCCCTATTTGCGAACCTTCATGGATTCAAGCTCTATGAACATATTACCCTTTTCTCGCTGGAAAGTGGTTTCCCCAGGCTCTGGCGACAAACGGAGGCGGGAAACGTCGTAAGAATCACTCTGACAAAGCTCGCCCGGCGTCCAAACGTTCTTATCTCAAAGTGTTTCCGAGACACTCGAGTCAAATAAAACACCAAAGTTATTCGTCTTTGCTGCGACCCTTTCTTGTAAGCAATGTTTGCCACCCTCCCCCCCCCCCCCTCGCCGCTCTCCGATCCCATTTTATCCCACCCCCCGCACCACGTAAATATCCCAGGTCGCGCCAGTGTGTGCAATTGTATAAACACCCGCACATCTGGTACTATTTACGGCTGTGCCCTATTTTAAAAGAGCTCATTATACTTCATGATATTTATTGTCAGTACTTACGGAGTTTCTAAATTCTATTTATGGAATCATATATTTTCTCTTGAAAAATTGTGTTTTTAAAATTATACGTTTTTCTGCATTCTATTAACCTGTTTTAAATGGTGTGAGATATAAATATTAAAAGCTGACCGACCCTCACTTGGATTCAAAACCCTGTCAACATTAAACAAGGTGGGTTGATTTTCCTGTACGTACGTCACACAGGTACCACAATTTGCGATAAGAAGAAGAGTGAGTTGGTATCATGTAAACCGCGAAAAATTAACGTGTCAATATTTAAAAAAAAAAAGTTATTAATAACTAACATATTGTTCACAAGAACTATAGAATCGAGAACAAAATTTCCTATACTGTAATCATTACGGATACAAATTCAATATTAATTGTGTATGTGGTTTCCAAAAACAACAACTTAGTAATAAAATACTTATATAATACTTACACAACTACATATTGGTGATTATTCACTTTTTTAATATTGTGTTTCGTTCTCAAGATACTACTGAAACATCCGATTTGACAGTTATGTAATTAATATGAAGCCCTAATTCATTATTTTCTGTCAACCTGACACCTGCTTCATTGTTTTCGTTATAAATTGTTAGTTTGCCAGGTAAACAATATGGTAAAATGTATTGGCCAACGTGAAGAATTGAGAATAGCAAGCTATTGCACTCACGCAGTATGCTTCACTAAATTTATAATGTCTTACAAAATATCTTGCTAAAAATCAATCAATGATCATATAGCAAAACACAATCAGTAAAATAAATTCGAGAGAGAAATTTTCCAACACAGTAGCGGTTTTCATTTTTATTATTTCCTTTCACAGACGTAAATGGTTCGTTGTTGAAATGAAAATGATATCAATTCAGTTTTTCTCTGAACAATTAATTATCTCGAACTGACAAAATCTGGTGAAACGATGTCATTTCGTGAAAAGCTCTCGTGAAAATGTGTAACACAATGAAAGATAATGGTCCCTCTAAATTAATTCTGCAACGTTGGTAAATCGCGTGGGGGAGTTTTGTTCCCGTCCACGTCTTGGAAGCGCGAATGAATATACAAAACAAGAAAAAGAATGCGTGACAGATGGTTAATAATAGAGTAACACAGTTGGGTTGTTGCGACAGCTTTCAATGAAAGCAGAGAGCCGAGATATGTTCGCTATTGTGTTATGGTTTTTATAAAAGCATAGCAGAAAAAAAACTGGCAATCTATATATAAAGTACCAACATGCTAACGCACACAATTCTTTCAAAAATGTTATTCTCAATACAGAAGTAAATGAAAGATTCAAGGAATAACCCAGTAGCTACAAGAAGTGTATAATTAGTTATCTGTGGTAGTAGTAAGGAGTATTAATAGTCATTCAAACTATCTACTTGATTCTGGTTTACATGTGAACGGTGACTTTTAGGAGCCGTCATAGCAACGAAGCACCTAATACATGGTATAAAGTATACCCCATTGAAAACTACTACTTATAACTGAGTGGGTACACAATTATTACAAATCTATTTATTATTTATTTATTTTATAGATGATTTTATTTATGATCGTAATTGAGTGGGTAGACAATAAATACAAAAGTATTTTATTTATTAATTCAATACATATTGAGTCATTTTGCTATCGGAAAAATCATTAAATTATTGCAAAATTTGTCAATGTATATAAACGAAATATTCCTACTTCATCTACGCTACCACGACAGTGTTTCTTGACCGGCACGTAGCCTGCCCCGCACGAGTCTGCCCTGTGCGATCACGTGCCACGTAGCCCACCCCTGGCCAGTGCGACGATGTCACCACGCGACAGCGAGCCGATCTATTAGATCGTATAATGTCAACAAGTGATTAACATTTAACATTTAGCTCTGCCAATAGAACTCAGCCATTCAATGCGCCCAAGATAAAACACTCATAGTTGATCCGGTGACGGGACGGGCGAAGTGCTTCACGTCGCAGCTGCGGCCTGGGTTCGAGACCCGTGTGTAGCGTTCCGTGTTCGAATACCGTGCGTGCGGTACAGGGTTCTAAACCCGGCGTGAATCATTAGCCAGTCGAGCTGGCCCGAGTTCGAGTGCCGTGTGCTGTTGACAGAGAAGAGCTGGGTTCTAAACCCGGGGGGAATCATAGGCAACCGTGTAGCTAGGCGAGGTGGCCCGAGTTCGAAACCCGTATGGCCAAGAAGCAAAGAAGACAGCATATGTCTGGGTTCTAAACCAGTGTTGTGGAAGATAGGATATTCTTGTACCAGAGCAACGATGATCTTTCTTAAAAAAGGTGAAGATTGTAATATACTACTTCATATGTATTTCAGTGTTGTGTAGAAGTGTTGTTTTTTATGGGTACTGCGAGTGAAGGTTAGTTTTATTGAGGTTTACTCTGCATGCTCACAACATTCCTTGCGCCAAATATCTTCCAAGTTCATAAGCACACAATCATTATTATCATTACCACGTTCATGTATTCCACTACTACACGAGCAATATTTCTAGTAAGCTTTGATGAAATAATTTCTTCATCATCGTCATCATCATAATCACTGTAACTAATAATTAATTAACATTATTATTATTATGGCCAAGGGTTTAAACTATATACTTATGGAAGGAATATTAATAATTATTATTAACAATTTGTTATTACTTTGTATTATTGTAGATTTATTGAACACAACAAATGACATATAACGTAAACGAACATTGTTGTAGTCTCTTGGAGGCCAAACATCGATCAACGTTGAGTGTCTCAACGCCTAGATTTACTATTTCGTTCATCGCTCTCATAAACTTACTAACAGGCCGTCAGTCCATTGTGTTCCCGATCCGGCTACATAAAACATTTAATGGATCATTTTCGAAACACCCGACGAGGTAAAAACGAAGACAATCGCTGCATCGGTGCCAATATTTCTAGCGTAGCCGAATATGATGTATATTTAGCCACGTTTTGCCCGCGTGACGCGTGACGCGTTGTTTGGGTTCGAGACTATCGCAAGTGTCCCTCGCTCTGCTACACAAGAAGTCGGGGTGTATTTATATCGGGCGGGCTGGCCTGTTATTTATATTTGGCCGCGTCAAGGTACGAGATGGCTCTAAATAGCCGCGGCTTGATACAAGCGGGACAGGTACTGCCAACCAGACAAGAAATACGCTACAATCGGGGGTATATTGCCAACCTAATAGCTTAAATTCAATAATGATACGAATTACTACTTACAAGCAGCAGTATTAATTAATTAGAAGGATTCAGTTCCTTTACTTCTTGGCTTAGGAATAAGTAAACGGTGACTTTGGAGCCGTCCTAGCAACGAAGCACTCAATAAATTCAAAGTCGTTCTGAATTGGTCTTGTTGATTCTGACATTTGTCCGCAGGTGTTCGCACTGTCCAATCACTGATTCATATGTTTCGTATTTGAAATATCGATCTTTGATTGGTTATCGCTCAATCGTCGATTGTGTTCGGAGCCTACAGGGTTGGTTTAGTCACTTTAAATTAAAGTCTCCCACTGAAAATCAGTTTCGTTACTGAGTGGGTAGACTAAATGTGAATTTATTTATTTTATTTATTTATTGCCAGTTCAGTAACTTCTAAACTTCCTTCATTAATATACCGAATATGTTACAATTACTTACAATCAGGAGGAGGTATTGCCAATCCAGTAGCTTCCCAGCTTCCTACAATAACATAACGAATATGTTACAAGCATAGAGATCCTTTCTAATATGTCGATGGTTACAAGTACGACTAGGCACTGTGAACTCGACAACAAACGCGCTACAAGCGGGAACAGATATGGCCAACCCAATAGCTTCTTTCAATAATATAACGAGTATGCTACAAGTAGGACTAGGCACTGCCAATCCAACCCAACCAAAATATTCGAAGACAAATATCCAGCGTTAGAACCACGGACAGCTACCGTGAGTCATCTTGCTTCGTGTACGGTGGGTGGGTCGGTTCGGGGGACTAATTAATGTATCAGACAAAATAAACAAGACGATGATGTAGAAACAAGATAAATATTCGCCTCAGGTTTTGTTTATATACCTTTCGAAAATAGAAAATGTAATTTGTGTTACAGCGTTTCCTTGTCGTAAGGAGGAAACATCCTTATGGATGAAAATAAACCGTATAACACACCTATTATTATTTGGTGAGATATTGAGCTTGTTCTGAAAGATACTAGTTGGGTAGCCATTGAACAGTTTACTTGAGTCTAAAGATAATATTTATATCGTTTTCGACCAGAAACTTTGGTATACTGGAATTTTAATTCGTATTTGAAATATTTTAATTTAAAATATTGCCAATGATGATGATGACTTGTCTCTTTGCGTCTGTATTATTGCAATTATGCTAATCGAGACGATGAAAGGTGACAGATATAAATTTGAAGGACAATTACAAATACCCACGCCTCATGCGATATTCGAACCCACGTCCCTAGGTGGAAATAAATAAATAAACATGGATTCCCATTTCACGGAACCGTCTCTTTCAAAACTTCACCATCAACAAGGAAACATCGGATGAGGGTGTGTGTAAGTGTTGAACATTCAAGAACAGAGACACCAAGCTGACGTCACAGCTTTCTTAAGTTGTGCAAGGTTTGGCACGCGTCCTCTTAGTTCGTACGGTGTGTAGCCAATGTGTGACGCTAACGTCTACGTCCATGTCACACACACACGCACACGCACACTCGACAGTCACACACTACGAGTGTCGCACGCACAGTCGACACCGGTGCGTGTGTGAGCTATCCGCGATCAAAACTACGCGTTTTATTAATACAGTGCGCATTATAATATTCGTGTGCTAGTGCCAATAGACGACAGGTGTCTCATTGTAGGCTGTATACGCCTACGTACTTACAAACTTTTAGCATCTACGTCATTTAACTTCACGAGTGTTGACGTGTAGGGGCCACGATACTTAAGTGGAACAACCTGACTTAAGCACGTGTGCGGTGCACTTAAGTGTACTCCCTTAAGGTTGTGTATTATTAAAACAACCCCCGTGTAAACTTTGTCCAACGCAAGTAAAACTTCCGTCGTGTGTGTATGTGTGTGTGATCAAACAAGTTAGCAAGCAAACAACTTAGAACCCTGAGTCGTCTTTGGCCGGGTGAAGCAAAGAACACGGACGGTGCACGTGTCGAGTGCTTGCTACCTCTAGGCGTTGTGAGCTGAGAGAGGGTTGTATTGTATTGTATTACATTGTACGCGGTACCTTATGTTCGGCGCCCGGAAAAACAAAGCAATAGAAGAGGACACCGGATCGATGTTCGTAGGAGACAGAGATTGAGGAAATAAATAAAATACGTTTTCCGTGCAGTAAAAATCACAACCAGAATAGATTTATTTTGTTTACATAATTCAACAACGCGTTACAATATTAATATCGTAAACGTGTTCAAAACTGTGTGCACGGTGGTTAAATTAGATATTATTGCGTCGGGACTGGGAGTTGTTGTTCTATTAGAGGTGAAATAAACCGAGTATTAGCAGGATTAACCCCGGTGGACAAATAGAGGTAGATTGTTTCTGTCCCGGGCATCGAGGGACCTGGGTTCGACGCAGCTGTGGGGCTATTCGGCTTCACGGTCGGTGGGCCGAGAGGGCACGAGTCATTGCGCACAGACGGTTCAAATCACTATCCGTTAAACTACGGCTGAATGTGACTGGTAATTGGATGTTGTGGAGACTTACAAATGTTCGGTGGATAAAGGTATAGAGAAAATAGGTCGAGACAGATAAGAGATCGGGGTTTAAAAGCCCTATCTGCTAATTTTCTACCTACTGAGTATACCAGAGGGATCTTTTACACAGCTCAAATCCCGACAAGCAAAGTTGGAGAAGATAGTTTGAGACGGGTAAAAGGAAGAGGTTTAAGATTCCCACCTGCTGAACAACCTGCTGCGCCTACCCGGATGTTTAGACAGCTTAAGTACTGACAGGAAAAGGTAGAGAAGATCATTACAAGAAGATATTGATCCGGGTTTGAGGGCCCTACTTACTAAACTACCTCACAAGCAGGAGGGGTATAAACTGGATGGTTTAAAGACCCAGCTTCCGGTGGATAAAGGCGGAGGAGATTGTTTGAGACGGGAGAGGAAGAGGATTGAGGTCCCCACCTGTCAAGCAATAGGCTTATCAACTTAGGTCAAGTGTAGAAGAAGACAACCTGCCTGTGAAACACAACCCGCAACACAGAGCGAAGGATCACGTGACGGGTATCTTTATCACCCAGCTAGATTACAGTTGTCTATTGTGTGATCGATAAACAGCCCAACAATGAATATTTTATTCCGTAAAAATTTCCACGCTGATCAGAGTGCGGGGGGTGCGAGGGGGCGGGGGGCGGGGGGCATCAAGAGGTCCAGGGAGAGCGGCTACCAGGCCATGGAGGAACATCACTTCAGGACACACATCTTTCTCACGCCCCTAGGTAAACACTAAACACTTAACACTGTGCATGGGTTGCATTAACAAGACTAACCTGGGGACATGTTGGGGAAATTCTAAATTAAGATGAGTTTCTTTGAATCTTGTACAATAATAACAACTACGGTACCTAAACCGAACTCTCGAAGAGTCCTCAGTGGTGGGAGAGTGAAAGACCACTTTAAAAACTAAACTTTATTTTACCGATAAAATTGGTTGTTATAATTAAAATTTACTTTTAATTGTAAAGTTTTGAAAAGTTTATATAACTAGTTTATTAATTGAATTCTGTTCATTAAAAATTAATTTGCAGCCAAGAGAACTATTATTTCAATTACCAGTTCCGTCAATTAAGTTTAAAGTTTTCATTAAGAAATGAACATTATTAAGTTATCAAACGAAAAAAAACGTTGTAATGGTGTTTTATACTAAGTAACCCAATAGAGAAGTTTGATTAGACGAGCCAAAACGAAATCACAGCGAACGAAAATTTAAAAGTTCAATCATTTTATTCATTTAAAAAACGAACGAGTTTTTTTTCAAAGTGTCTCCCCCGACGCTCTTGTCAATGTCTGTCGTGAGCTCCCGTTCGCTGTCGGCGCTTCCACGCTCATCGCATTTCAATCCCCGAGTTTCCACCCTCGAAGGAACCGCCAGCTGGGATCGAACAGAGATGAATGGAGGTGGTTATAGCCGATAAAAGACAGCCATGCATTGAAAGCGCACAAGACTCAAAGTATTTCAGATTCGATCACAGCCATTGGTATTCCTGATCGAAGATGTCTTCCAATCCTAGGGTGACCAAGAAAATGTAGACATGTTTATGTTATTCTCTTTAGATAAATTTACCGATATAGATAGCTATAGCACACGAGGCTATAATTCGAGAAGTACCCGATTCAATATCCGCTATCGCATCGGTAATCCTGACTGAAGGTTTATTTATCTCCTCCCTACTATTCCAAATACCGCAATATACCTACTTAGTCGGGTATGAATTATCTCTGAGCAGATTTTCTACTAAAATAATATTATCAATTATAACTTGTTTCATTAAAAATTGTCCTCAATAAAAAGATGCAAGGATTGAATCCTAAAAATAACCCTTGGGCACTTTCTTTCAACCTATCCAAATATCTCGAAATATCTAGTTAGTCACCTGAAGCTGTGCCAGTGAAAACTGTGTTGTGAACCTTACAGGACGAAAAAACTAACTACATTATGGCTGTAATAACGTGTATTCAATTAGTCGAGACAAGGGACGAATAAACAGTCCAACAGCCACCTGAATTACTTCCACGAGCATTTCAACTATACCTCAATCACTTTACGTTCCGCGCTTTTGACTCGGTTCAAATAGAGATGTTTAAAGTCAAAACACGAACGTGTGTCCAGACTGAAAATCAATAGCTAGAATAAATATTTCGTAATTAAACTATGGCGTCCGGTTCTCGCGCGTATGTTGAATAAGCCCGGATTAATTAGCTACGACAGCCGCGGTCGCCCGTCCGTAAGGCAAGCTTAAAATATTGCCTGCTCGCCCGGTGACAAACGAAGTATATTTGGATAGTAGGCCAATTCGTCAGACAGGTGTGTTTTTGTAACGGACTCGATCTCTGAGACCTTAATTATATTCGGTAGAAAATACATCTAAAAAACGTTTGCAGTGACCGGCGATGTCGGGGACAAAACCATCAACTTCTGAAGTAGTGGTGACTATTGAGGCACCTTTAGGGAATCCGTGGCTATAACTTTAGGGAGTCATGCAAGAAAGAGGTAATGACAGTTATCTCTATTGCCATTGATTACAATAGCGCTTTACTTCATTTAGTATTAGAAAGTTACATACAAAAATTAGTTATCGCATGGCAAAGCACATACGGCATGGGCTAATTGCATACTGAGATCGGCCCAGGTTGGTTGTAATGTAGTGCATATGGCGGGATATCATTAGATTTCTCAAACTTTTTACCTGAATTATCAAAGAAGGGAGGAAACTGGAATGTTTAACACTCCTCGCTCTTTTACATCCTCCAAAATATGTGTCCTTAAACATATACATGCAAACAAATTCTTTCTCTGCGATGAACTTCAGTCTTATTTCGTCTTTAACACTGTTACTAATTTGTAGTAACCTCCTTCTTTCATGACGCCCTTCAATTATTATGCAAGCTTTTCATATGAATGTCTGATGTTGAATGCAATCTATATAACCCAAGTGTCCCGATTCTATTGATAATCCGTTGCACTATTAGAAAATGAGTACAAATTGTTGTCCAGAGATTGCATTCTAGTATATTAGTAAATTGCTCGCGGTGTTTGTATTTAATACGTCACAAATAAGAGCAACAAAGCCCGATGCCTGTGTTTTACAACTCCATCCTTATTGTGACCATTGAAACACTGCCGTCATAGGTCAGGGTTGCCAGACCGTTGTGGACATAGACCTTGCAACACTGCGTCGTGTACTAGTCATTTCACTCGGTACACCGCCATCTAAATAAATAACAGTTGTACATCTCGTGTGTTTCACGGCCTTCGTGACATACATACATTCAAACGAGCACTTGTCGTAAAACAGATATCTATTATTCCCCACTCGTAAACTTCAGTTGTACGTCCGTCCTTAGCAGAGTTACATGTGCTTCAATTCATGATGCGATAAATATCTAAAACAGGGCATGGCACTTTAATTTTACTTACCTTTGTGTTTGAAGTCTGAACTTGATCAAACATCGAGTTTAATTTAACTTGAATGAGAGGCTAAATAATAAAGTGTGAATATCTTGTGCAATCAGGAAATAAACGTGAACATTTACGTCTCGACGACGAATTCATGCAATAACGGAACGTTGCGAGTGGAATTGAATTGAAAGAGATAAATAGAATGGGTAATGCCGAATGCGATAAGGCTGAGTGCCATGGGATGGTAACGGGGTCTGGAACTGAGCCACCATGTTCAGCGAACTAGATTTTTTAGTCATTTAGTCTTCTTTTAAAAGGTTTTTTTTACCGTAAGAGAAAGTACTTGTTTCTTCGTTTCGTTTTTCCGACCCGTTTGTCGTCTTTATGTGAGACGATTTCAAACGATCTTTGTTACAGGCGAGACTATCAACCCCAAAGATAGTAAGATATACCCTGTCGGGTTATCTACCCCGATGTAAAGTGGAATAGCCTTACGCATGTACTTCACACGTCACATGTTAGTCATTTGTACACTTACATGCTCGTATATAGAGTAGACATCCCTTTTAGAAAAGTGTTTGGTAAATGTGATTGGATGCACACTACAAATATCATGCACAACTACAAAAATCATATTTGCAAAAAATAAACGATAATAAAGGCATTATTTCATGGGTCACAGTTTTCAAGAATAGTGGCGATTAAATCTTACTTTATACATAAGAAAAAATAAGAATGGAGATAGAAAGAAGAGAGATTATTAGGAGATGAATCTAGCTTGTAGCATAGAGTCCATAGACCATTATTGCTAATAGTTTCGTTACGACCTGACATACATGCATGAGGTTTCTCCCGCGGAATTCTTTCCACAACATTCTCTGCAGAAGATCTCTCACCGGGAAACAGACGGACACAAGAATGCTGATCTAGTGACGTCAGAGATTGACGCAAATAACTGCCCAGGTGTGACACGGTCGCCAGTGGGCACACAAGTCTCAACACAACAAAACAAAACAACTTCGGTCCGTGTGTATCGAACACATTTCTTGTGAAGAACCTATAACAAAGCGTGATTGGTTGAAGCAGTGTTGACGTCAATCATGTTTACTACTGTTGTGAGGAACGAATATCGACTAACGATTTGACTCATTTTCAATTATTTACACGTCATGACAGCTCAGTGAAAGCCAATCAGTGCTCAGAATTGTAAGTCACAGCCAATGAAATGCGGCTTTATATGTATACTTTAGAGATGACTTGAGTGAGGACTATAGTCAAAAGTACTCAATTAATACTAGTGGTCATTTGTGTATAACCTGGTTAAAAAGGTAAGTTCACAAATATAGTATAATACGATTTAATTATTGAAAAGGGATTGAAGGATAGGGAATGCGTGAAAACAAAATAAGTACTGTAATAATATGCTTCAAGTTTAAGGATTAGTGATAAGCGAGTTCACTAACATCAATCACTCATTGTTATTTCGTAGTTACAGCCAATCAGCGGACAACACGCCATTCGTGAGGCACATGAAAGAAAATTTCTCAGTTTGGCATTTCTTAAATCTTTACACAAATCACAATACCCAAGTCTTAGGCCCGGTATTATGAACGAACTTCGGATAACTATTCCAACTAGTTTTCTCCATGGCAACAACCAATGGGAAGCCTGGTTGTCATGGTGGTAACAAGTTAGTAGTTTACTAAGTAATATTTATCCGAAGTCATGATACCGGACCTTAGTATTTCTTGTGACCGTTACTTTACAATATGTGACTATAACAAGATCCCCGGCTAACAGACCGAAGCTGCTAGGTCAGGAGGTGGATGGGTGACCATTCTCCTGTGAAACACTAGTTACCGTTGGTTAGATCAGATTGGAGGGTTCGAAAGCTTGTGTAACAGTTTTTTTCTGCTCGTCAACTGCTCGGCAGTCTAGGTTAGTAGAAGAACCTATATGATTGGTAAAAGTTACACCGTCCTTTCGGATGGGACGTAAAGCCGATGGTCCCCTTGGTACTTTTCAACAGGAGTAGGCTACGTGCCGGTACCAGGCTTCACCTCCTCCCTTCCTCATTATCATTCATCAATCATCACTCATCAGGCTAAAGAGGGCCTTGTGCCCTACACTGGCTTTAGCTACAATAAAATAAATACATAATCGGGCCCTAAGCCCTGCTTACACCAACGATACACCTATAAAGTGTCGGATGGACGCCGCATGTGCGATACCATTACCATCCAAACTAGTGAGCTAAATCGGCGTCTTCCTTCTTCCCTATAACGTGTGAAAACAACGTCGAGCGTGCGTTTCATTTATCACACTCTCGCGGTCTTCCCTGGCAACCCTCCAACTACGCTGAAATAAATTCTAAACGCGCGAGATTTACCAAAACAAATTCTCGAAAATTCTAATGCCATAGTAATTGAATCGAGCGTACATCACGTTATCTGTAGCACGAAAAACAAGTGAAGTGCATTCATGATATCGTGTAGTGTTGTAAATCAAAATTACTTCGAAACAAGCGGGAGACTAATGGCTTTCTGTTTGACCTCGAGCGATGTCAACTATAATTTACCGCGAGCCCCACCCTCAATACAGAATCAGGCTACCCTAAAGGCGCTACTAGATTTTTATTACCACTCAAAACATGTTTTATAGTTTTTAACCTCGTTTCAGTTTCCCCCCACCGGTTATTTTTATGTGGAGTGTTATTTCCCTTTAGCACGATAAAAGCAGGTACGTGTTTATGTCTTGTGCTTTCCTGTGTACACTCCTTTCTTCTCCTTGATATTTAATAGACTGGGAAGCTCGGCTGACATTAAGGCTGGTGGGTAGTGACCTTACTCACGCTGGCTACTGCAGCAGAAAAAAAAATATGATGAATGATAAATTCGCTCTGTTTTTTATGTCGGGTAGGTCGAGAAGGATCGATCGTAGGGGGGGTGGGGGGTGGGGGGTGGGGGGTGGGGGGAGAAAGTGAGGGGTGTGATGTCTTGCAGAGTACTAGTTGGCACATGGGAGTGAGTGCGTCTGACCTGTCCTGTGCAGGGGATCGCAGCATCCCCGAGCGAGAGTCACAGCCGATGCAGCGGCGGCCGTCGGTGACGCTGATGAAGTGGGCGGTGGGGGGCTCCAGTGGCGGACCGACGGGGAAGAGGAAACAGTCCAACAACACCACGACGCTGCTACCCTCGGAGAACGCGACACCTACGGCAAGTAGACAGGTACGTTGTGAGAGACAGTGGTAGCACTTTTCGGCTACCCCCCTCACCCTTCCCAGAAGCCCTACCGTCAAGACTAAAAAAGCAAAAAATTACTTTTTTAATCATATCGCAATATTACTGCACAAAAAGTGAAAAAACCTTAAAACCTTTCCGCATGCAAACATAAGTTATCCGTTATCGAGCACTTGTTAAAAAAAATCAAAACATTTTTCGCCCAGTGTCGGCGTGACTCAATCCCAGAACCTTTTCTACAACAGGAAGTCGGGCAGGAACCCACACATTCACAGACGATAAAGTGTTTGGTGCACAAAGTGAACAAATAAAACATGTACGTAATAGCTTTGCCAACCTTTTTAAATGTCAATCCGAGACATAACCGCATTAAATGTTATTGCCTCATCGACGGAAACCAGTGAAGAAGTCTAGTACAGACTTGTACGGTTGTTCTGTCGCCGCATTAAGTAAACTATGCGTTAGACTTTCTACATATCGACGTCGGAGCCGGGAATATTGGGAGAACGGGGGAAAGAGAAAGATAAATGTATAAGTTTCCACTCCATTAGGTTATCTGGATTGCCGAGCATTGACCGCGCCGTGACGCCTGATTCTTGGCGGGTTGGTTCGTACAGACATCGCCGCGTCATACAAGCTCGATAGATAGCAGCACTAGACAGTGTTTGGGAGTTTAAAATAAACCAATCAGTTATTTAGTAACAGTTACGTGATATTTAATATCACAAATTTTAATTTTAGACGGAGAATGTACGAAAACTGCAAAACTTTCCATTAGGTCATAGAACGTTGGCCTTTTAGTCGCCTCTTACGTCAGGCGGAGCTACCCTGGACCAATTCTACCCCTCTAGACAGTGGTATTGGTTGGACATTGATATTTTCAAATAAATCGCTTGTTATACTTCTGTCCTTCAACCATATTCTCAATTCTCAACCATGTTCTCTCCTTAAAAAATATCTCCAACTAAACCGTCCCTGTGCTTAATTACACTTCTCAATAAATCTCCCCTTTCGTTCCACTTTAAACTAATTCCAACTGCCTAACGACATTTTGACTGTGCTCGTCGCATTTGCTTCGTGCTGTGGTGGCTCATTGAATTACACATTATATTATACAAGCTTCATTGAACAATCTAGATTGTATAAAGTCGGGTCTACATTAAAACATTCTAGAAAGTTTTGGTGTACATGCACACCCTACTAGACATAATTCAAATTGTTTGAAATCAAGAGCTCAAGTTTTGGCAAGTTTTAACGCAGTGCGGCAATATAAGCGTGACAAGGTGCGGTAATCCAATGCAGGTATTGGAATGTAGCTTTGTTGTACAATATGCGACAGGAGTTTATCAAGGGTATATAGTACAGAACACGTTAACTATTCTGAGCCGTCTACGCCGTCGAAGTACCCTTTATTCTGCCCTTAGCCCCTCAGATTTTACTAACGTCGTTTCCAGTCCGTGAATTAAAAAAATATTGGTATCCACTATATGCACTGTGCTAGTTACTAGTAGACAACAGTAGTACTCCTTTATTATATTTGTGAGGTATAAAGCATAAACTAACTAGTGGGTAAGGTCACTAGCTGATAAAATTATAATCTTCGAACCGAATCAGCTCCAAGTGATATAAAGTACCAACTTTATAATCTGCAAACCATTTAGCATCTAATATTATTTATAAATCAATAGCGTTATATACATGCCAGTTTTAGTTTTAAAAAATCTAAATAAATACTAGATGTTTAGATGAACTCGTTCTGTTGGTTACTGTATTCTTTAGAAACAGACGTACTTTCTTTCAGTGGCGACAATACATCCTAACCACTTCCTACAAAGTAATCTGATTGAAATGCTGCCCACGTCGGCACAGAACACGAAAGTGATTGTTAAAGTGGAATTGGCTTCTCACTCGTCCCAACAACGATCCAAGTGAATTGCAACTCCGACACGACATTTGTCTCAAAGTTTGTGAACAGGGCAATCACTAAACAACCAGCCCAGACCGACCCCCCCCCCCCCTCCCCCCCCAACATATGTCAAGAACACACCTGTGTGTTTTTCACTTATTTCGGTTAAAGTTAGTTTGACAAAAACTTGCACCTTGACAAGTACGGTGGTGGTGCTAACATAATCGCCTGGTAAAGCCGCCGCAAGTCATTAGTGTTGGTATTTTAATCAAACACAAAATTCGATAGAACTTTGGTATCAAGTTTGAGAAAGTTTGATAAGAAAAGCGGGGAAATACAATACATAGGACCTTCACGGAGCCCGTGTTCATGTATTCTCGTATGTTGATGACATCGACGGTGGTTCACATGATTACTGTCCTGTCAACTGACATGTATTATGGAACCAAGGGGTGAACATATACTTATATGTCAACGAAGTTCATGTTACTAAAAGTATTGTGAAACATACAAACTCAGGTCTTCCAGACGTTTTTGGGTTTCCAGTTCAGAAATTCTACAAACGAAAAGATTAAATGAGTGCGCGGAAAATTTGTTATGAAATGAACGAAACAGTTCTCCGAGAATAACAAAATTTAAAATATTGAAGATAATCTCATACAAGGCCAGGCGTAAATAACTGTCAAATTCCATCGTGCATGAAGTGTTTAGCGAACTCTTTGTATTTTTTGCATGTTTGAAATATACGACCGGTCGTAGCTATAGATTAAGGCGTTTTCAGTATAGTTTTCAGACTGTACCCAATGGTTTCGCCACTACTACAGTTTGTATTTACGGAACTTCAGCGGCACCGGTACAGTGGTCTACAACTCTGCCGTCACCGTACAGATAGTCGCCGTGCCCGGTGCCCCGCCCACCGTGACCCTAGCTCCGCCCACTATGAGTCTAGCCCCGCCCACTGTGACTCTAGCTCCACCTACTCTTCCAGGTTAGCTTCAGCAGCGGCGGGGGTCGTACCGGTACAGGAGTCTACAACTCTGCCGGCACCTTACAGATAGTCACCGTGCCCGGTGCTCCGCCCACCGTGACCCTAGCCCCGCCCACTATGACTCTAGCCCCGCCTACTCTTCCAGGTGAGCTTCAGCAGCGGCGGGGGTCGTACCGGTACAGGAGTCTACAACTCTGCCGGCACCGTACAGAAAGTCGCCGTGACCCTAGCCCTGCCCACCGTGACTCTAGCCCCGCCCACTGTGACCCTAGCCCCGCCTACTCTTACAGGTGAGCTTCAGCAGCGGCGGGGGTCGTACCGTTACAGGAGTCTACAACTCTGCCGGCACCATACAGATAGTCGCCGTGCCCGGTGCCCCGCCCACTGTGATCTAGCCCCGCCCACTGTGAGTCTAGCCCCGCCTACTCTTCCAGGTGACCTTCAGCAGCGGCGGGGGTCGTACCGGTACAGGAGTCTACAACTCTGCCGGCACCATACAGATAGTCGCCGTGCCCGGTGCCCCGCCCACCGTGACTCTAGCCCCGCCCACTGTGACTCTAGCCCCGCCTTCTCTTCCAGGTGAGCTTCAGCAGCGGCGGGGGTCGCACCGGTACAGGAGTCTACAACTCTTGCCGGCACCGTACAGATAGTAGCCGTGCCCGGTGCCCCGCCCACCGTGACCCTAGCCCCGCCCACTATGAGTCTAGCCCCGCCCACTGTGACTCTAGCCCCGCTTACTGTTACAGGTGAGCTTCAGCAGCGGCGGGGGTCGTACCGGTACAGGAGTCTACAACTCTGCCGGCACCGTACAGATAGTCGCCGTGCCCGGTGCCCCGCCCACCGTGACCCTAGCCCCGCCCACTATGAGTCTAGCCCCACCCACTATGACTCTAGCCCCGCCTACTCTTACAGGTGAGCTTCAGCAGCGGCGGGGGTCGTACCGGTACAGGAGTCTACAACTCTGCCGGCACCATACAGATAGTCACTGGGCCTGGTGCTCCGCCCACCGTGACCCTAGTCCCGCCCACCGTGACCCTAGCTCCACCCACCGTGACTCTAGCCCCGCCTACTCTTACAGGTGAGCTTCAGCAGCGGCGGGGGTCGTACCGGTACAGGAGTCTACAACCCTGCCGGCACCGTACAGATAGTCGCCGTCCCGGTGCCCCGCCCACCGTGACCCTAGCCACGCCCACTGTGACTCTAGCCCCGCCTACTCTTACAGGTGAGCGTCAGCAGCGGCGGGGGTCGTACCGGTACAGGAGTCTACAACCCTGCCGGCACCGTACAGATAGTCGCCGTGCCCGGTGCTCCGCCCACCGTGACTCTAGCCCCGCCCGCTTTGAGTCTTGCCCCACCCACTATGACTCTAGCCCCGCCTACTCTTCTAGGTGAGCTTCAGCAGCGGCGGGGGTCGTACCGGTACAGGAGTCTACAACTCTGCCGGCACCATACAGATAGTCGCTGGGCCTGGTGCTCCGCCCACCGTGACCCTAGCTCCACCCACCGTGACTCTAGCCCCACCCACTATGACTCTAGCCCCGCCTACTCTTACAGGTGAGCTTCAGCAGCGGCGGGGGTCGTACCGGTACAGGAGTCTACAACTCTGCCGGCACCATACAGATAGTCACTGGGCCTGGTGCTCCGCCCACCGTGACCCTAGTCCCGCCCACCGTGACCCTAGCCCCGCCTACTCTTACAGGTGAGCTTCAGCAGCTGCGGGGGTCGTACCGGTACAGGAGTCTACAACTCTGCCGGCACCGTACAGATAGTCGCCGTGCCTGGTGCTCCGCCCACCGTGACCCTAGCCCCACCCACTGTGACTCTAGCCCCGCCTACTCTTCCAGGTGAGCTTCAGCAGCGGCGGGGGTCGTACCGGTACAGGAGTCTACAACTCTGCCGGCACCGTACAGATAGTCGCCGTGCCCGGTGCCCCGCCCACCGTAACTCTAGCCCCGCCTACTCTTACAGGTGAGCTTCAGCAGCGGCGGGGGTCGTACCGGTACAGGAGTCTACAACTCTGCCGGCACCGTACAGATAGTCGCCGTGCCCGGTGCCCCGCCCACCGTAACTCTAGCCCCGCCTACTCTTACAGGTGAGCTTCAGCAGCGGCGGGGGTCGTACCGGTACAGGAGTCTACAACTCTGCCGGCACCGTACAGATAGTCGCCGTGCCCGGTGCCCCGCCCACCGTAACTCTAGCCCCGCCTGCTCTTACAGGTGAGCTTCAGCAGCGGCGGGGGTCGTACCGGTACAGGAGTCTACAACTCTGCCGGCACCGTACAGATAGTCGCCGTGCCCGGTGCCCCGCCCACCCTAACTCTAGCCCCGCCTACTCTTACAGGTGAGCTTCAGCAGCGGCGGGGGTCGTACTGGTACAGGAGTCTACAACTCTGCCGGCACCGTACAGATAGTCGCCGTGCCCGGTGCCCCGCCCACCGTAACTCTAGCCCCGCCTACTCTTACAGGTGAGCTTCAGCAGCGGCGGGGGTCGTACTGGTACAGGAGTCTACAACTCTGCCGGCACCGTACAGATAGTCGCGGTACCCGGTGCCCCGCCCACCGTGACGCGGGAACCTGTGACCTTGGCCACGCTCAACCGGGACTGCTTCATCATCCCCGTGGCCAGCCTGGATCGCTTCCTGCCCGCGGGAGTGCCGGTAGGCCACCCTAACAAGTGCACGCTACCCCAACACGCTTCAAGGTGCAGTAGTACTCGGGATAAATGTCTACTCTGAATGTTTGTGTATCACCCGACTACGTGGAACTAGGACAGCCAGTGTGACAGTGGGACCCTTATCATTTAGGATTGGAGCATCGTATTTCATCTTAATTTAGCATATTTCTGGATTCACTTATTTTAGTCGATTTTAAAATGTGTGTTTATTTTAATCTTTGAAGACATTTAAAAAAATGTATTTGTAAATACATTTTTGGAAAATCTTTTTATAATAACTTTTCATATTTTAATTAAGTGTACTAATTCGAGTTGTTCTACAGCGGTAACGTTTCTTTAGAAAAGTTAAGTAATCATAACAAACACATGCTAAGAAAATTAGATAAGTTTTGGGTTAAACAGTTTATTTCTTGGACTGCTAAATGAAGAGGGCCCCATACCATGATAGGTACGCCAGAGCTCGCGGCGTTACATGGCATTTGGTTGTCTAGCATTCTAGTTCCATGTCGTAGGTAACACCCGGCAGGGCGATGTGTAAGTGTATCCCTACCTAACCACCTACTTCCATACCTGCTTTGCTTAGAGAGTAGGTTTTGTTTGAATTTTGTGGCTGAAACATAAGCTTTATTCTACCACTAGGTTGCTGCGCTATTAGAAAAACAATGTTAACGAATGTTCGTTTAACAGAAGTAATGTGCGAATGTAACTTGTGTGAAGGTTACGATATTTTCAGATAAGTACTGTTAATATTACGCCTGAAGTTCTAAACGGAATAAATAAATCACCAAAATAATTTTAACGATGAAGAATCGTAGTTTTTTTAGAGTTGCTGTTCTTTCTGCTTTTCCATCGACAACAACGTTACACGGGGTATTTACGCTAATCATGCGTGCCCGCTAGTAGTTACTCTTCTAGAACAATGCATTTTAATTAAATAAAAATGAAGACTTTGTAAGAACTGGTGTGTATTTACAGAAATCTATTTGCTAACGTTTTGTATCGGTGGCAACAGTGCTAGAGCGCATGTACTGCTTGTTCTCTCGCGGTAACGTTAATCTTGAGGGAGTTACGCTACAGACATTTGTTTCAATTATTATACTGAATTTAAAGTGTTGAAGAAAGTCACAACAAGTTCTTGCAAACACTTCACATAATTGCTTGGCAGTTTATATTACATTAACGCTACAGTTTGTAACGTTTTTCTTCTTAGTTTGCATTATGGAAATGTTCCGTTTCTTGAATTTTTTAGATCGTTTGGAATTGCTTTACTGCATGTTCATAATATACTTTGAATGCTAACAGTTATAATTATATTATGTATTACTACCATTTAGCAATTTAGTTAATACTTTAAGTCCAATACGGCCATCTGTAGTCGGTAATAGTTTTTCTACTACTGATTGTGCTGTTTATGAAGCTTGCTTCCTAATGAGAACAAATCTGTTCTCCTCTAACGACATTTTAGACTTCTTAAATTCATCGTTACGCAAATTACTAAAATTTGATTAACAAGACGCACTTACAACATCCATCCATGTTTAAAGTTTGCCCGTTAAATGTTATGACTCTTTGATTCACAATTAATCAAAAAGCTTTATTGCGGATTAATTTTAACTGCACATATTTCTTTTCTTAATTTTGTAACTTTCTCTATTTTTAAGTGACTTTTATATTAAATAACGTGAGCTACAAAACACTACACGAGTGCTTTAAAAAATAAATGGGAGCAATTAACTTCAAGACACTTTTGTAATATTCAGAGCCTGTGCCAGCTGATGTCAGTTTCACTAATGTAGATACAAGACACTGAAACATATTTCCTAAAAAGTTCTCTGTTACTCCTCCAGTTCCAGAACAGCAGCACTTTGATACTATAAAGAAGCCTAATAGCCAGTTTAGCATGCATCTTTATGCAAAGAGCACATTCACATACAATTCTACACGTTTAGAAGAAATAACATAAAACGGTACATCAAAAGTCGTAGGTCTCTGCACGTCTTAGGCCCTCTTTCACCAAAATGTTTTACCGCCATTTTCTCCAAACAAATATGGCGACCGTTGTCGAAACCATGGTACAATCGATCCAAGATTATTAAGTCGAAGTTTACAAAGTTTGAAGAAATCGGACCTTACAATGCTTGTATTGCATCCTATGGTATGTACCCACCTGAAACGACGCGTGTCAACTTCCTTCTGACCACAGCGAAATGTCTATCGTGCCTCGTGTGTTTGTATCTCAGATGCCCCTGACTGAGAAGGGTCTGCTCAACGTGCTGGAGGTGGATGATCCGAAGCTGTGCGTTGTCTTGCACATTATGTCTCCTATGGAGTCCATTGAGCCCATCCTCGAGTCCCCACTGGCTCATCCGCTCAACCAACAGAAGGTACGTTGGTCTGAAAACGAACATCACCATTGAAAAATGCAAACAGACGATTCAAACCACTCATATATTAATTTGGAAATCAGGCAATTTTAATTTGATAAAGTGTCTTTCGAGGTATAGAGACAAAAGTGACATTTTGTCAATAAACTATTATCTCCCATCCCATGATAATTTCTAACCGTGGCATAAATGTTGAAATTAATTTTAATTGAATTACATTTACATCCGAACTATCATACTAAAAGCTTTCCCACGGTTAACTCGGTCGATATGCAAATTCCGAGACAAATAGTAAAACATGACTATTCACTATACGAATATCTAGCTATTCAATTCAGACATCCGAGTATAGCAAATTGCTAAATTAGCTTGTATAGTGTTATACGTATTATCCTGACTAGGATATTAAATATCACAATCTTTACGTCAGTTAACTCGTGTTATCTGTATCATATTTACTACCATCAGTATTTACAGGAATGTATAGACACGAATTAAATTTAATGGTTTTGTACATCACAATTGCAATGAATTTACACCGTGTAGAACTACGAGTATGTAGTCTATATCCCCTTTAAAACTGTATGTGTGCGTTAGTGGTATTGCTGTATATGAGACAACGTATAGAATACATATATGATATCTTGTCCATTTGGATTTGTATTACAATCATACACCTCATGAAAACATAACACTGATGCTGTTATAAACCGTTGAGATGGGTCCCTCCTCGTGGTGACCGGTGCGCTAAACAGGCCTCTCGTGTAGGCCTACATCTTTTATTTTAGTATTTTATTATCTTATTCACCAATTCTTTCTCTACTTCATCGATTTCTGGTCTTCTTTGCGATCCACGCCCCCCAACCCCCAAATGGATTCCCCTTATGGCGTCGTCGGCGATGTATGATGGATCTGATTTGGCCGACGTCATAATATTAATATCATGACCTACTTCCGAAACAAACAAAAACTCGACTCAACTTGTTAAAAAAGCGTACTCAATCTTGCCGTAGAAGTATGTGAATGGATCTTCTATAGTCTCGGCAGCACTCAACATGACTGTGATGTGTTTGCTTGGATCATAGATAAGTAATAACACTTCTTCGTGCGTAGGTGGTTGCGACGGAGCTACTGGGGGAGGTGAACACCTCCAAGACCGCGATGGAAGGAATGCTACTCGCTAACATGGAGAAGAACGGTAAGTTATTTATTAATTACTTATTGTTCAACGCTAAACTTACTCTTACTAAGCTTCACATTCATAACGAGAACAAGATGCAGAAAGCAAACTCATAAGTAGTCTGCATCCCTGTAAATTTAAACAATATTCCGTGGATTATATATACTTGAAACTTGCTGTAGTGAGGTACAAAATTAATTAATGTTGCATAGGACTAAGGCATAAAGGTGTAGTATCCATCCCCTTTAAAAGTGAAACGAAAGTAAAAATTATACTAAAGAAACAAACGTAAAGGAACTGGCGAAGTCAAATTAAATGCCCGAAGGAAGTTGTCGATTTAAATTCTAATTAAACATTGGAAAACACTTATTAGAGAAGGAACTCACGATTAAAATATGATAATTACAGCTTTTGTGCATGGAAGTCAAATAAAATGCCCGAAGGAAGTTTTAAACTCTAATTAAACATTTTAACATACTTATATAAGAGAAGGACCTCACGATTAAAATATGGTAATTACTTCTATTATGGGTAATGGTACTTCAACGAAGTCGGTTGTTCGGGAAAATGTTCAAAGAAGATGTTTAGGGGAACTAACCGATCAATGTATCTATTCCGAATTGTTTCAGATTTCAATACTGCTGGGCCCGGATTCACAAGAGGTCCTAAGTCTTATTTTGGTCTTATCTCTAAGACCAGCCTAACTTTGCACCTCTTGTAAAACCAGACTCAGATCACAAGAAAAAGTTATTAATACCTGGTGAGAACAAGGATACAATGAAATTTCCAATAATATGTTTTAAAATCTGTTCTCAAGTATTTTCCTGGTTTTATAAGAGGTTCAAAGTTAGGTCGGTCTTACGAATAAGACCAAAAAAAGACTTTTAGGACCTCTAGTGAATCCCGGCCCTGGTTTTTGGTTCAATGATGAACTCTTTGCACAACTCAAAGACAATCTTATTGTTTCCGTAGCCGAGTTCCCGTTCATCTCGTACTACGTCGTGAACCGGTCTCAGACCGACCCCGGAGACTTCTACCGCAACCTACGCGCAGCCAGTCTACGCAGGTTCGACCCTAGAGACACTCGCTACACCGCGGTCCACACTATAGACCTCTTCAACGAGGTGGCGACCATTGCCCGCCCGCCACTGGACCCCAACACGAAAAGGCCACACTCGCCCGCCACTGGATACATCATATCCATCTATAAGGTGTTCGAGGGAGATGACAACGAGAAGTTTGAGAAGAACTGGCTCTACTGGACAGGTTTGTTTACGTTCATTTGTATTTCGATCAATTCGTGGAAATTTTTAAAATTTAAAATTGGCCTCTACTTTTCAAAGCCTTATCATTCAATTTATTAGTAATACACCTTAATTGGTCGTCAATAAATATAAAATGTAGGTATTTTTATTTATTTAATAACGTTTCTAGCTTTCAGTAGTTCTAAAAAAAAAGTTTCTAGTAAGGGCTGGTCCACACAGATTTTTAAGACATACGATTTAAGGTTTAACGCGTAGTCGTAAAGTTGGATCATAGGAAACACGTACTGGCGTTCACACAAAGTTTTAGTTTTAAGACGTTGTTTTCATTGTTGTTTTTAAAACAACGTCTTAAAACCTTAAGCATTATGTCTTCAAAATCTGTGTGGACCAGCCTTTAGCTATAGTGCAAAGAGGCAACAATACATATAAACTTAGTTGTACAAATATACGCTTCAATCCTGTCAAACGCAGGGAAGCTGTACATTGTGTAAAAGAGAGGCAAATTCAGCTAAACCCGTAACGAATCGCCTAATCAACAGTTGACTATACTTCCAATATAGTATTAGTCAAAACATTGCTTTAAACTCATTATACATTAAAATACCACTGAGTCGATCAACGATTCATGGCAACTATGTGCGTAGAAAAAAAGTCTGGTTACCAAATGAAATGCGCGCTACGTAATTTTTCGTAACTATTTCCGGTTGACTATGTGTTCATACGCCACACAACCAAAGATGGCTGCCCTCAGGAATGAAGTCCATAGGAGACCATAACCTATAACCAAGGCTAGGCTAAGCCTATTTGTGTACACTTGCCGTCACTAAACATTAGAGATTTTGTTGCCAGACTTACCTTTACATGTGAGCTGTGTTCAGTTATCCAGTAGTTGATGTCGAAATAAGTGGACGTAAACACTAGAATATCACATATATACGAATTAACCAAATCAACATTGAGCACGAGGGTTGGCTACAGACTAAAGTCCGGTTCTAGAACTACTTTCACGGGGAAACTTCAGTGTTGACTTTTGACAAAAACAAATTCCAATCATGAATGATGATTTGAAATCATGTTTCGTTTAGCACTTACTAAAAATTTAAAAGTGGTGAAATGAGATATAACACAACATACAAAATACAATGCTTTCGCAAACACGAAGTTTTAAGAGAGCTTGTTGAATGAAAAATTATTAAACAATCTGGTTGTGACATTTGCAATGATTGCAGCAATCCGAAAACTCACAGGGCCGAATGTCGATGCTCAACGTTCGTTTGCGCGTATCTGGCGTGTATGCGTTGTCCGCCCGACTATTACATAACGATATTCAATTGGTAACCAGACTTTAGCACCTCCGCTTAAGGGGTTGCAAGACGTTGAACTTGTCGTTTCTGCCGCAGGAGCGCGCATGCTGTATCGCTACCTGCCTCGCTCTGTCGGCCTAAAACGCATCACGCTACACAAGTCCATCTCAGGCGGAGACAAAATGTATCTTCTACTCTGCGAGTGTTCCAACTTCCTCGACAACTTGAATGCAGCCGCGTTGCTTTTACCGGCCCTGCGAGCGCGTCTGTGTGGGTACACGGGGCTCTACAAGACCACAGCCACCTTCTAGGAGCTGCAATGATGGCCTCTACTTATCTCACGGCCTTTGGACGGGCAGATCCAAGATACACTCACTGCCTTCTAGGGGATGATGACAGGTTTCTTGCGGAGAACCCCTATGCATGCATATGCATGCATCCCCCCACGTGCACAGTGGTGTAACCAGGCGGAGTGTTTTAACCCACCGGGCCAATTGTATTCCGAAACTCCCGACCACATTACCGGGACAATCCGGGACATTTGCAGTTTGCCCGTGTATACGTACACAAAACGCATTGTATTCACTGTTGGCAATGTTTGCAGAGGTTCGCCAGCCGGTTCTGCGAAGAGAAACGACAAAGTAACTAAGCTTCATCGGTGTCGTTTACACCCGAGTTTTGCTGATGTGGAGATCCTTGGTTCGATACCCCAGATGGTCGTTTTAGACCAGACTGGTGAGAGGAGATGGTTATAGAACAAGTAATGTACCCAAACGTGGGGTTTACTTGTTGGTAGTTAAGAGCAGACGCCAATATGAGTGTCATGAATTGAAGCACTTCCACCACAATGAGAATGGTTTCGTTCTGAATTATCATGATCTCCTGCAAATGAGTTAATTAAATCATATTTCATTTAGACGCGAGAGTAACGTTTATCTATATTTCATAACCGCCATTTACGGGCGTGGCTTCTTCTTTGTAGTGAGGCAACTATACCTTGTTGTCTAGGCTATACTACTATTCAGTTTACATACGGCACACACACACATACACACATACACACAAGGGTATTTTAAACGGTTACTTCCAGATGTGTATTGACGTAATAGCAAAGTTGTTCTGGTTTATTGGGCGCACGTTTGTCTCCGTAGCCTTGAGGTGCTTTTCAACAATGCCGCCATTTTGTCATTAGGCTCAAGGACATTACGATGGGGTATTAGAAATGGTAATTTGGACTGCAATGTCACGAGCAAAACGTAAGTAGACGATGGAGGGAAGGGTAAGTTGTGAGTGAATTTAAATAGAACGGCGCCAGGACCGTACAATGAGGCAACCAGCACTATTGAACAACTAAACATGTTTCCATTGTTATTAAAACTAGTGACGTATACGATAAGAGTGCGGGATTTGAATTACTTTTATGGGAGGGGGAAGAAGACGAATCATAAGTGGTATTCTGAGGGCAATCGATTATTGCCATCAACTTGTTTTGCATGAATACGGCACCAATATTGAGGTGTCTTTTCTGAACCAACTGACGTAGATGATGATCTAAGCTGTGTTCTTGAAGTCGCGCCACAAACATCGTTTAGAAGTTTAACCAGATGATAATGGACACGTGACTGATTTAAGACGGGATCGATAAGAGGTGGTTGAACGTTTTCTTGTTCTTGTTTTTTACCGTCACGGTAAATGGTGGTTAATTTAGGGGTGGATGACGACGAGAAAAGTTGAGTTTCATTCTTTATTAATGCCTGTTTCGATGCAACGTGAAGTGGTCTGTAGTTGTAGTGCGGATTACCACCACAATCTCAGTCATCCTGTATGGGAAGCTGAAATGTTCTGCTTGCTGACAAAAAACAGACGGTGTTCACTATGTTATTTTACTGGAATGCTTTTCGAAGTAGCCTAGGTTTTCTGGCTCTATAGTGGTTAGTTGCGATGTAGCGTAGTCAACAAGAACTCTAATCTCTCAGTCCCAGATTTGAGCACAGTAGATGCAATCCCTTACACAGCACCGGTTTTTTTTTTAACTGCAGTATAAGCCAAGATCCTCTCAATTCCCCATGCGGGGGCAATTCGACAATTCCAAAACCGTGCGCTCCTAGCGGTGATTTGCTGCACCGTGGTGTAGAGTTGAGTCTCTTGCCATGCCGATCAAATACGTTGCACATTATTGCAACTTATAAAGCCTGGCAAAGACGAGCCTACTAACATGATTGTCAAATATAACGTGCCCATACAAAATGCTCATGTTATTAACAACTAGTGGGGAGGCATGGCATGCATGCGGTTATATGTTCTAATAAGATATTTCTTTTAGAAAATATATTGCTTGGTATATTTCATCATTCATTTTTCATATATGAACGTGATATTGTAATTTAAACCCTAAAAGTCAGGTCAATTTTGTGTTTGCAATTTATTTGTGATATAACTTTAAACCATACATCATCTCGGGATTTCTATTCTTAAGTCGATACTAGTTTTTAGATTTTACTGCGAAACAATAGTTTAAGAATATTTGCGGTGTATCCCAAATAACTACAGATTTACTCGACAGCTCGTACGGGCGTGCATGGGGTAAAAACTTTACGAGCGCACAAAGTTTGTAGTGAAGGTTTTTCTGTAAACGTGTTTTAAAATGTTTATTCATTTTACCAACCCGAATGAAGTATTATAACGTTTTTTATGAGAAGATTGTTAACGGTCTGTGAATACATTAATGCCCAATAGTTATTGCACGTTAATGTAGTAGTGAGTTTTGATTGGTTTGGTAAGACAAATTGGTCGAAACATCTTGTTGAAACTTGTCGAAACTCGTTGACAAAAAACTGGAGAGAAACGAGTAAACTATATTAGGATGAAGAAGTACAAAGATGTAAGTAATACTATTATGTGATACGGAATCAGTGGTTGGTGCATTGTTGTGATCGAAGACATTTATGTCAGTTTTAAAGATTGATATAGCACTGGTATAAAATCATATCCTGTTAGCTTTTTTGAAGCATGTGTGTCGTTTACAGTAATTGTAGGGTAAATTGAGGCAAAAGAAACAGTTGTAAAGACCTTAACATTCGTTGTGTTTCTCAGACAAGTCAGGGGCGATGGTGCTGCACTAATGAAAGTGCGTTAACAGTTAAGTATTAGGGCGGACATGTGGTATAAAAACTCAAAAGGTTTATGTTTCTTCTCGTTGAAATATACGCACTGATAAAACACAGCAAAGAACACTGGTGCTGAAATGATAATGAAATGATTCGCGATAACAACGCAACCCCTTTCTGTAATTTTAAATGCCGTTATTTCTTCTATCTCTATCTTTCTTCTAATCTATCTCACTTTTAAATACGTCCGCACAAAAGTTTCAATTATAAAATAGAGTCAATTAAGATTAACATTTACTCAAAAACCTTCCACTGGATGCCAAGACTTTCTTGTAGTAGTAGCAACATTAAACTAGGTTCACAAAGTAGAACCAATAGAGACAAAGCATTCCTATCAACAATATGTAGAGCATGATCCATAGTTTTTACTAACTAGTGTCAACTCTCAATTACAAATTCTAAAGTCTTTTTAAGCATAGAGGGTAAGTATAGATAGTGCCTTTTCGACTACACAAACGTAGATGCTAGTAGGTAGATATAGTTAGATCAAATGCTTCGTTTTAAGCATACGTTCAAGTTTTAATCTCATACCATATAGGCTTATACGATCTGCAATCCATCTAGAAACCGTAGCGTAGCAATGTGTCTCCCACACGCACAAGTCGGGCCTAATTGCTACTGTTTTACCGACCAGAGTTTAATTAACTCGATGTCGGTATTGGTGACAACTGTTTTGCCGACCAAACTAGTTCAACCCTTAATACTGTATATGGTGGTATAGGTATTTTGTAAATAGCCTTCAGTGTTGAAACAGTACATACTTCTCAAAGAATAATATAAACTATCAATATCATACATGTAAAACATTGTTTAGATCAATTATGATTAAGAAATAAACAAAACTATTAGTTTTTCGGATCTAAAATGATATTGTACTTCTTCTTTTGGGTCTGTGATCAGTGAATGATCATGTTGAACATGTGAAAGTTTTAACTTCTGTATATACCCTCCAGTCACCTTGTTCAGACACGCTTGCTCACAGCAAGATACAAAATGTCTAATGTCCTAAAATACCGCCACGTGCAGTTTTAAGACAGTGTTTTTAAAAACCTCGTAAGACGAAGTCGGACTTAATGACCACTGTTTTACCGACCAGAGTTAATGAACCATAATAATAATAATTATACGTAAGCTCTTTAAGAATGATGTCCGACTTAAGGACCACTATTTTATCGATCCAACTTATTTAAAACAAGTCGGGTATGACGATTACTGCTTTACCGACCAAAGCTAATCAACTCATAAGCCAGTAGTAAGCTTTTGAAGGGTTAAGTAGAACTCTTTGCCGCAGATTTACCGGTTTGTGTGTCTGTACATAAGTCGACACTACCGGCCACTATTTTGCCAAAGAAAGCTGCAACCATGGCTTGGGTCAGCTCAATATATCTATGCAATATCACTTGAGAGTGATTGCCTTTCTTACCAGCTTAACTACTTCTTTATGCGTTTTGAGGCGAAGCATACAAGTTTAAGATTGATGTTTTTCTATCTCCCTCAGATATGTTATGAATATTTTTGCTATGTCTCCAATTAAACTGTTCACGATCTGTCCTTTTCTATATATTGAAGTTAATATTGTTGGCGAATACCAAAAAGAAATCTTCAATACTGTTATTGTACAAACACGAAAATGATTGTTTATTAAATCACAATGATAAAATGTTGAAGTTTCCCCTCCTCTTCTCCCACTGTCCTACTCTTCCCCAGCTGTACAGTATTCGCGTTGATTTGGCCTCCATATCTATCTTTCTCTGCTCAACTCAACCATGCCTCATCGACCAATGTGATTAGCTCACATGCTCAAGCTAGCTCACTGCCTTCAAGTTCCCAATCCTTCATTAACAACCACTTGACTGCATCATGTACGCTAGCCCTCTCTTCCGTAAGCTTTCTTACACTCATAAGTTCAAGATTGTCTATGATCGCCTCTATCTCTACTTTTCAAGTCTGATCCTTCAAACCTTTTTCGTATCTACCTCTCTACCTTCATCAGATTCTGATCTTTACGACGTTCTGGTTCACTCCCCTCCCCCCCCTCTCCCTCTATTCCTGGTCTCCTTCAGTCTTTGCTCCTGTTCCTTCCATTCCATTCCAGCCTTCAATGTATTGTCCTATTCCCTCCTATTACCTGTGTGTATACACATTGCATTGTTAAGAACGAATAAACTTTCATACAATTTCTCTCTTGTTCTTGTTACTTATTTAATGTTTTCCCAAGCAGTCGGGTACTCTTGTATACGTTAAGCTTGCATCGATAAGCTATCGATCGATATATTTACATCGATTGTAGGTGTGAGCTTGACGTGTACTAAAGAGTATTCCACTGCAAATTGTCCTGAATACTGCCCCGCATACAATTCACGAATAGGGAACTTGCATGAATTTTCTACAGCTCTGAAAGTACGTGGAATATATTGTTATTCATCTGAAGACATCACAAACCTAATTTAAAAGTTTTAAAATTAACTCATTATACTTCTATACATGTTCAAAGATTTTGATTATCTGTTTCCCGCACTATTATTTTTAAACGGTATGTGACGTCACATGCCATGAAAATCACTGCTTATATGAATGACTTTGCATATAACCTCCTTGGACTTTGCCACCGCCTCCTAGACGAAACAATCACATTTTCAAGGTCATCAAGCTAACCTTGTCAAAATTTTTACGCAAGCCGTTGTCAAGTCTGCTTTATATGAATAACAACACCCAATATTTACTGATATTCTATGAAAATAGGTTTGGTATTATTGTTTTTATAGTAACTGGGCTTCAAAATTAATTACTACGCTTACTAGACATTAATTCGATTTTATATGATTTTGGATATGATAATTTCCAAATAAGCGTTATGTTATTTATCTTTCTTTAATTGGTTGATTGCTGATACATGGCAAGTGACGTATGCCCCGTTTTTCCCGCCATAAATATGTGTGAAACTTTCAGCTCGTTTTTATAAATGAAACTTAATTCTATGTCACCGAAATAAAATATTTTTGTATTCAGGACGTTAATCTTAATCTAGTAAAATGCTAAAAAAACATTATGCATGTTCCCCATTTCATCACTATTTCATAATTATACACTTATGCAGACAATATTTGTTTAGTGTACCCATTATGCAAATGCTTATAATCATACATACTGTTAACGTAGATTTTTATTATCAAGAAAGTAAAAGAAGAGTATATGAAAAAAATTAATTTAAATCACTAAACAAATTTCAATTTGATTTTTGTCACACTTTGGTTGAAATCAGCAGTTCGTTGTAACTACCGCATTTATCTATACAATCAATACGATAACTAATTACTAGGGAGTATGCAATAACGTCATTTCCGGTATCGCATGGTGGCCATACTGAGGTACTCTGTAAACATTTGTTTACGTTCTTCCGACACTTCATTGTTGCAATATTGCAGATGTCCTTTGACTGACACATCAACTGTTTTCAAACAAAGGTTCCGTATTACGACTAAAAACAAAAAAAGCACGCGTAAACTCTGTTTGAAGACAATCATTTGCATGTTTTATAATTTGTTTTCATTGTTGTTATCAGTTTCTTGAACTTTTACCTGCACACATCAATCTAAACGGCATTTTTCCTGGATAACCTATGTGTCTTCTATTGACAGGACGAAGGTAAACAAGCAATGTGTACCTCATAATGGCCGCCACGTGACGTCTATTGAATACTCCCTATTGCAATTCGTTTGCTAACCTTAATTTCTGTATGAATATCCCAATTGAGTCATCGCTGGAAAAAAATGTATTTAACCATTAATGTGTTGTTGATGGGGAAAACACATTCAGCTTTCGCGAATCCAATTCAAAAGAGAAATCTTCCCTTTTATTATTGAAATTGAACAGCTGAACTGAATGCAGATTCGCCTTTTTATTAAGCCGGAAACAACGTCGAACAAAGGTTATGTAAAGGAGCTTCTCGTACAAATGCAACTCATTGGAAAGTCTCTTTTTTAGCAGATTCGCGAGAATACCAATATTACCATCTCAGAAAAAAACTTGAGTTATTATGGCAAACACAAGTCATCTCCAATCAGCAACCATCTGTGGAAGAGAATCCTTCTGAATGGAAATGCGATGTGTTTATAAAAAATACTTACGACAGGAACATGTCAGTTACTATGTGCTTAATAAAATTGCTCGAATCCTGTTAGAGTGAATAAACTCAACAATTTTGATACACAAACATGATTCTGAAATTACTTTGCTGGACAGTTTTCGAGTGCTATACGATTATTATTTAATCGAAATTCAAACAACTGTTTAATAGATTTTTAACCGTCTGACATAATAGGAGGAAATGTAGAATACACTGATCGTAACACTTTAAAAGTTCAACGCATGAGACACAGCGAGATCGTAGTTAGCGGACGGGGGCATAACAGCGAAAACAGCACAACTATTTTGTAAACGTTTCTGATTGGGGAGAAAGACTTTTCAATGTGTGATATGGTAAATCAAATAAATTTTTATAAAAGCAATACGTAACAAATTCCAGTCTTTATTTGGTTAGACAATAATTGTCATTAAGGCACAAACAACAACAGTGCCATTGTATTAACAAATGAAACAAACTTAACATACATTGCCACATATCAAGGCAAAATTTTGGTTGTATGAACCAACAATTAATACTAAACGATATTTAAATATTATCACATTACAAAACGAGAGGGAACACAATTTTTGTGAAAGACTTGTAAGCGATAGGGTCGTTAACTTACAGGCTCGCCCAATACTTCTGTATCATTCAAGTCTACGACAGACTTCAAGCAGTAAGAAATTCTATATTAGTGTTGTTGAAATGAAATGAGGCATTATATTATTGGTTCCTTATAAAAATGCCAGGCATGCTTACCATTATTACCAATAGCTCTGCTTCTTTTGGCAAGAACATCATCTTGTTCTCTGAAGAATCTAACGTGTAGTTTCATTTCGTGAACTGTGGCCAGCATAACATTTCAGACACGGAATCAGAAGTTTACAGGGTTATAGCTGTATGTTTTGAGCCTGACAGATCGGACAGTAGACAATCTCAGTAGATGAATGAAGTCTGAGGTCTGTGATTGGTTACAATTCACTTCAACTGCACTGAATTTGTTCAAAGGCTCGTGGGCTAACCAATCATAGCGGAGGAACTGAGTCCGCAGCCTGTGATTGGTCACAGTTCACTTCAACTGCGCTGAATTTGTTCAAAGGCTAGTGGGCTAACCAATCATAGCGAAGGAAGCGAGTCCGCAGTCTGTGATTGGTCACAGTTCACTTCAACTGCGCTGAATTTGTTTAAAGACTCGTGGGCTAACCAATCACAACGAAGGAAACGAGTCCGCAGTCTGTGATTGGTTACAATTCACTTCAACTGCGCTGAATCAATTCCAGACTTGTCATCTAACCAATCACAGCGAAGAAAGTGAGTCGGAAGTCTGTGATTAGTCACAGTTCGTGTATGGTAGCCCAAGACGGACGCCTTCAAGTGCGTTGCAGATGGTCAAAGCTTTCAGAGCCAAAATGTCAGCACTTTTTGATGCCTAGACTCTCGTTGATATGTAAGTTAGCCTCAGAAGATTCCATGGATGAGAGTGGAAAGTAGCGATACAGAGTTTAGCTACGGCATGTTTCATATTTCTCGTCAGCGACCTGGGGTAGGAGGACGTAGTTAGCGTTCTGTTCCTCTTCTCCCGGTTCCTTCCTGTAAGAACACAGGTGTATGTGTGAGTATTGCAACAGGTAGCACGAGGGTTTCGAGATGGAAGAGAGAGTGAGAGAGAGGTTGGTATTACTTTTCACCGTAGTGTTCTCCGTCGTGCAGAGTGTCCGGCAGTTGGCAGCCCTGCGTCTCGGGCAGGAAGTAGATGGTGATGGCGCCCAAGATGGAGACAACTCCGACCACCACAGGTGTAGCCCAGTCTCCGTACAAGTGCTGCATGAGACACACCACATCAACACAATCAAACAAACTACCCCAACCACCACAGGCGTATACACACATTACACAATGATAGCAAACAAACGAACTTAGGGCCGGTCTTACAATCTCCTAATAAGAAAGTTATTTGTAGCAATTAAGCTATTTGGAGGATGTCAAGAGTTTTGATTGGTCGTTGCCATGGAGAAAACAACGAACTAATTCGACGAATAAGTAGTTATTGGGACATTGTAAGACTGGACCTTAGTGGAATAAGGACATGAGGTTAACAAATATCATAGAAGGTGGGTCCCAATTAGGTTGGGTATTGGACAGGATGAGCCTGGGAAGCAAAGATATTACAATATTCCGTACGGGATGCTGGGAAGTGTATACAAGGTTAAACAAAGACTCACCAGCGACTTGACGAACGGCGCCACGACGGCGCCGAGACGCCCGATCATGGACGCCGACCCGACGCCCACATTGCGCGCCGCTGTAGGGAAGAGCTCTCCGGAGAACAAGTAGAGCGCCGGAAACGACAGCGACATGGACATGACAACCAGACCTGCAAGAGACATGTCAACAGGTTGATAGCTATCAGGCACGCAGGAAGAGTGTGAGCCCACGTTGCGCGCCGCTGTAGGGAAGAGCTCTCCGGAGAACAAGTAGAGCGCCGGAAACGACAGCGACATGGACATGACAACCAGACCTGCAAGAGACATGTCAACAGGTTGATAGCTATCAGGCACGCAGGAAGAGTGTGAGCCCACGTTGCGCGCCGCTGTAGGGAAGAGCTCTCCGGAGAACAAGTAGAGCGCCGGGAACGACAGCGACATGGACATCACCACCAGACCTGGAGGAGAGTTAACATGCAACGTGAGCTGAAAAAAATTCTCTGAAGAGACGGTCGCTCCATATGGTCTATTTCAACGGTATTCGCCGCTGGATTTTCCGGTACCTGCTTGCAATTTCTCCACTGTATATAGTGCACCAGCCTCGCTTGGAATGTGCCTAAAAACGCCTGCTAACAGACGTGCTGATAGCCAAAGACATAAGAATGAGATGCAACTAGGTCTATGACATCGGCACGAGTTTCGGTACAATTCGTCTGACCAGACTTTTATGCCAACGTATTTGCACGGATTCAAGATGGAGTAAAGGCAAAGGTAAAATTACCTGATAGAGCCACGCGCGGCCAATCCAAGTGGTAGGCGTCGCGAGGGACGCACGCGATGAGCAGCGCCGCGACGCCTGACGTCATCATGGACGCCATGATGGGACGGCGTCGTCCGTAGCGCATGAGGAAGATGCAGATTAGTGTGCCCGGGATTGCCATGCAGCCTGAAACAACAAACACTTGTCATTGTACACAACGGCAACGACACTTTTCTGTCACATACACAATCTATACAACATGTAGCAACAACACTTGTCATATACACAATCTACATAACAGAAACGAGACTTTTCTGTCACATACACAACCTATGTATACTTATCCCGGGACAACCTTACAGATGCTTACGTCATAGACGAGTGGTTCGTGGCCGATTAGCGAGCTCTTATTTTCAAATACCGATCGCTGATTGGCCAAGGGTCTCTCGTCCATAATTGTTGTGTACCATAGGTTCTGCAGTGTTGCCTCAGCCGAAAGCAGAACTACCTTGTGGTGGATTCCCGATCGGGAAGTCAAAGAGCGCAAAGTGTGGAACAGCTCAGAATAGCTTTATTCTGATTGGTCCGTTGGTGTGCTTAGACGTTCTGCGCTCCACCATTAGGAAACATGGTCCACCTCTCACCTGCCAGCGCAATGTTGACGAAAAGGTTCCCGCCGATCTGGTTGATGCTCTGCATGAACGCAAAGAGGGTGAGCGACGACACGAACCAATTAAAGTAGAGGATCAGAGTGTTCTTGCGCAGGCGCGGCGTCCTCATCAGGTCTACCACTGTGGGAGAGTGATTCACAGCCCTCTCAGTCAGATGCTGCTGCTTCTTGTGACTCTCCACCGCCTTCTCGACGAGCAGGGGGTCGCGGTGGTTCCACCTGGCGGCGCTCTTTAGAACCCTCACGGCCTCCTTGTCGCGGCCCACGGTCAACAGCCAGAGAGGGGACTCGGGGACACACCTGTAAGAAATAGCCATAATATGAAACATAGCGATCTGCGCCTGATTCTGAATGGGTGACGATACGTTTATCACCGGTTTCAGTTGTTAGAAAAAGGCGATGAGCCAATCACCATTCATTGCATTCGCCTTCAGTGGTTCCAGTGGGTAATGCAATTGTTCAACACATACGAACAAAGTATGTCATAAACTAACCAGCAGTAAGGAATCTTAAAGGTTGTAAAGCAACTTACCAGTAGTAGGGGAGGAAAAGCGCGGAAAACAGGGCGAGAGCCAAGTGGAAATGTCTCCAGTCTCTGAACCCGAACGAAGTAGCCGCCATCACACAACTACCAATGGTGAAGGGGATCTGGTACAAAATGGCGGCCATCGGTCGCCAGCGCGCACCCATCACCTCCATCACTGAAACATGGCGACACAACAACGTGTCATTCATCTAATGGCTCAGATGTTTAGAGGGGCTCACGAGGCATGTTGTCTACTCCCACTCACCGAGCACGAAGCTGATGACGAGCAGACCTCCGACCGAGAGAGCGAGAACGAACCGGAAGACGACGAAGGCCCAGAACCAGGGGACGAGGGCGGACCCAACCCCGGCCAAACACTGGAGCAGTATCGCGCACAGTAGCGGTGTCCTGCGACCGAACCTGTAAGCAACAGGGCCCAGATTCACAAAGGTGCCTAAGTGCTAAGACGTCTTAGTTTAGGTAAATCTTAGTGATATAAATCACCAATATGTCATTCTGCAATGTTATAAAGATAAAATATAGTAAAATGTGAACAATTTAACTAATAATATTTGATTTGTGAATGTGTATTAATACCTAGACATGATTTATCTTGATTTATCTAGCTAGGATTTGCCTAACTTAGGACAGCTTAGAGTTACGCATCTTTGTGAATCCAGGCCCAGGTGTTGTAGGTCTTGCACTGTGAGATCTATCATTCTTCCTTTGTGCTATCCCCTGCATTGCATGCCTATTGCCTCACTGCTGCCATTACGCATTCTCAAATTTTTAACAGTATCCCAGTCTTCTTTCGAAATAGGTATTTTTTATATTTATGATTTCTAAACTCCGTAGATTTTACACACCGTAGTCACTACAAAAACCGCACGAAATGAACGTTTTGCAGTACGAACACTACACAAGATTTCAAATTGAGCAATTACAACGACGTGGTTTTGTAAGAACTAAAAACTGGACTGGACGGAGAAACTAGATCCATTGGCTGGTAATACGTATAACTAAATTGCAATTAATTAACCGTATACTTAATTTCTCCGTAAAGATAAAAATATTTTAAACTTTTTTAATCCATTACGTTTATTCTAACGACACTACAAACATCATGGTAAATGATCACTTTTTCAATACTGTGTAGCGTTTCCAAAACTACTAACAAAAGAACACGTTAATTTCACGCTGTTTTAATACTAAGACCACCTTTTACCGATGCCAAAAAAATGAAGCAATATACAAAACTGATATGCCATAATCGGAAAATGAATCCAATACTCAAAAGTGCCGGTGTCCGGGCACATAACCCAGTTGTTATCTGTTATTAGACACCTACGGAGTCTGACAAATAAATCCCCCCCCCCCCCCCGCTGGCTAGTGCAGCTCGTTCGTGAATGCGCCCATTAATTATTTGATTCATACGTCGGGCCCGAATGTTGATTCATCGGCTGTGGTCTGGCGGATAACCACGATGCTATTGGCTTTCACCCAACCGACTCTAACTTCTCATCCCACCTCGTCCCACTGTTAGCCTAGATTGTCTATTTGTCTGAGGAACTAAACCAAATGTTTGTGTTATCGAAAGTAGGAATGTATATGCTTGTGTGTTATATAGGTGTGTTAATAGACGGCGGACACCGTATTTACTCTTGGCTAACGACTAAGCTGCGTTATCATAGACAAAGGTATTTGATAAATAACGTGTATTGTTTTCTTTTTGCGCTCAATACTCTTGTTTCAGCGTAAATATCGCAACAAGTCTTCTACTGAATCTCGTCCACATATCGAGCACCAACAAAAAGCTATTTAATTATCAGGTTTTTATTTTAAAATATAGAGAAATTTGATGTTTATTTATTGTCTAATCTTAAATTAGCCAATATGAAAGTTTTGTAACAATCATTCTGTGTCCATCCCGTTTTGCAGGCACGCGGAGATAATATAAAAGATTTTTCTGATTAAGTCCTGAACCAGAATCTCGTTGGTTTGTTTACGTACCGATGCTCATGACAAATGACCTAATCCTAATGGGACCATAGAAAGAGCTATTTTTTAAATTTCGTTTAATATTCTCAATACAATACACAAAAGAGTATAACAAGTCAAGTCAAGTCAACAAGTCAAGCTGGTATATTAACAAACAAATCAGCCTTGAGTTTAGAACCACAGTAGATGAATGAAGTCGGACCCTTTTTTACCCGCTAAAAGCGGCCATAAAAAAAAGGTTTACAGAAATCTCGAAAACATTCACCTACGGAAGTCGAAGTGAGGTCAATTATAGACAAACTGAAATGTTACAATGGTGAGGGTTAATGTTTTCTAGATGCCGTTTGAGTGGGGTGGAAAGAACATGGGCCGAGAAGGAACAACAGATCGAGGCTCCATTCATCCACTATGTTTCTGAACGCTGATTCCACTGTCGAGTCCTTTATAACCTACCGGTCAGCCAGGGTGCCGAAGATGATGTTACCCAGGAGCACGCCCAGCATGAAGGTAGCCTGGGTGACGTCTTAACTCTACCAGGGCCCTATACAACCTACCTGTCAGCCAGGGTGCCGAAGATGATGTTACCCAGGAGCACGCCCAGCATAAAGGTAGCCTGGGTGACGTCAACCAGGGCCTTGCGGTCGCAGACGAGATCCCACTGGAACAGCAACACACCGACGCACGTGTTATCCAATATACATTCGCTGAATGATGCAGTGAATTGTCTGCGTGGATCGATTTGTCTGCCCAGCAAGCAGACTTGGGCAATGTACATTTCACGTTTATAATTCTCACCTCAACCTTTAGTGCGCAGACTTTTCTTTGACAATGAGTATTCCGCCCTCTGAAAGAATATCGTTTGTCCTTTTGGACGTTTTTCAACTCAAATTAAAAATTCAAATTAATTATTAGAATATATAACCGCTTTTAACATATTTCACTGTGATACGTTTTTAAGAAAGGGTATTCATCTTTTCGGGACCCTATACATTGACTATAGTTTTATATTTATACATTTTATTTTCATTTTTATTTACTCACGAGTTGGTAAGTAATAGGAATTTAAGACTTTGGCACGAAGAATATTTTAGAGGTTTTCAGTGAATGCCTCCTTAGTAAATCTTGTTTTATTGTCTGTCGACTAATTGCCACACGAATGAGGAGGGGGGTGGGGGGGGGGGAGGGGGGGGGGGGGGCAGTCTGCCATTGGGCTAAAGCAACTACACCGTAGAAAGAGAAGATTAAAGCTCAAGCTCATGACGTCACTTTTTCGTCAAACAAGAAAGAATTTTAAAGCAAATAAAGCAATTTTAACTGACAACAATCATGTTTTACGCGTGTCATGTATAAACAGCCTAAAAGTGATAGGATCGAGTGGACATTGACGGGGGAAGTGAACATCTGCAGTAATAAAAATACATAGCTTATAAATTGATATAATTCAGGTCTTTCATGTCCATAAAGAGATTACAAAACTTGGCAACGCTAATAAAATCCACTGACTAAAAGGAGGGGAATATTCTGAAGGTTTGCCAACGCTCACCCGGAAAACCATTCATTTTTTTCAATATTTCCTCTTTTCTCCTTCTCTCCCGCGCGTACAACTCCGTAACGAGCAACATATTTCACGATGTTTCAACATTTCGAAATGGGATTATCGTTTCAGAACGTTACACTCTGAATTTACAAGTTTAGAAAAGTTTTCTTTTGGTGGTGAACAAATGGGGGGGGGGGGGGAAGTAGAACTGATGTTTATCGAATTTAACTCTCGCAGAATTGAAAAATGTTCCCTCGAAGATGCGGTTAGATGAAAATTTTATGAAAACATAATAAATCGTCTAACCATCATTCCCATCTCTCAACAACTTGAAGGTGGCATATAATTATTATGTATACTTAACAACAAATACCGTACACTAATGTTTTACGTCGTTAGTATTAGCTTTGTTTAAAAACACACGGTTTACTTTATATACATAAAAATATCTACATAGATTATCTACACAGAAAAATTAAGTATATGATGTGGCTTGTTTAGAAATAACAATACTAATTTTGTAGCAATCCCATTTTTACCTGATGTGTACCACTACCATTGCAGGTGACGAACATAAGTATTTTAGGGTGTTTGAACAGTTGGAAAGGAAGGTCCTAACTCATAATGTTACCTTAACTTAAAGGACGCTTTATGACTAAGGAAACCTCGAGAAAAACCTTTAGTCAGGTTTGCCGGTAGCAGGAATCGGTTTCCCGAATGTCTCGTGTGATGTTGTCTCCGAGATATCTCTATTGTTGTCTCGTTTATGAAACCACTTTTCTTTCATACTTACAAACAAACGTAGGAGTTAGTTGACTACGTTGCAACATTGCCCATAAACCTATGTGTTTAGGAATGAAACCAACAAAGGTGGGATGGATGATCTCGCCAAAGCTGTGAAAGTCGTCGCTGTATACACACTAATCACGGAGACATAAAACAAGAGAAAACGATAATACGACACTCCGTGCATTTGTGTGTAGGCCTACGATTCTCCGGGTGTAGCTGGATAAGTTAATTATGTGTTTACACAGTCGAGAGACCCGAGGCCTCGTTTCAAGACGCAATCTCAGACGTGCACAGGGGAAATCTTGGAAAACAAATCCAACATTGTCGGTGATTATATAGCTTCACCGTGTATACTAGTCGCACCCAACGTAGCTAGTTCGGCATCGTGAACGCAATCGGGATCTGGATCGCAAATGTAGAATTCTGAACACATTCCCATTACAACTTTACGATTAACTTGTGAACTACAAAGTTAGTTGCGATTACAATCCCGATAATTGTGGGTAGGCCTTTATACCGAGCTCAGATCCTTGTCTAAAATAGATAAATGCATTTCTAATTGTCTACCCACTCAGTTACAACAACTGTGTTTTAGTGGGGTGGGGATATTTATTAAATCATTTATTATTTGCTTTACTTGAAAAGTGAAGTATGCTGTATACTGCTACTGCAGCACGTGGGGTTTGACTATGTTGTCAAGCTATATGTGGGCTTTGTTAGAGAA
Organism: Isoperla grammatica; assembly: GCA_945910005.1. NCBI lineage: Eukaryota > Metazoa > Arthropoda > Insecta > Plecoptera > Perlodidae > Isoperla > Isoperla grammatica. Next base: position 7,263,893 of record OX246741.1, read on the forward strand.
TAGAGATGCCTACGCGCTTCAACTTTATCATTCCTTCCCAACTGTCCAAACGCCCTAATATAGTTACTTTAGGGCCGGTATTTCAATGTCCAGTTAAAATTTAATTTTTAGTTAAATTGTTTTCACCATGACAACGGCCAATAGAAACACACCAAAGTGGGCTTACCTGATAGTTAAATTTACTTAACACTTTAACTGGACATTGAAATACTGGCCCTTAGTCACCTGAAATCGGACACATTGGGTAAAGTTGGTGTGCACTCTAAAATTATTATTGTTACATAATATTCTGTCTGTGTTCAAGTACAAACAGTACTAAAGGTTGCTTACCTCAGTGACGATGTTGCTTGTGAACACGTCCTGACTGTACTCCCATCTCTCGCACCGCACGGTCTGCCCGGGGTTGGAGCCCGGGTCCTCGGGAGTCCCGTTGAACGAATGGACCAGACAACCTCGCTCCTGAGGGAGAAGGGGGATAACATTTAACACACAGAGTAACGACGCTCTCCTTTACAGCTACAAAGTCAGCCGATAAGGTAGGTCCCTTCTTGTAGTGACCCGGCGCCCGCAAAGGAGGCTCTCGTGCTGTCATTCATTTATTTATCTCACGTGACCTTCATCATTCTTCATCTTCCTTCTTTTTCATACTTGCCGGCTCTCTTTGCAATCCAAACGCCCACCAACCACCCCATCGCTCAAAAACCCTCTATATCCTCTAACGGTCTAACCCTCTTTGTTTTGGATTCCTTTTTGACGACCCCGGCAATGTGTATTGGATCTGATGCGGCCGACGTCGTATGACTATAGCTGTCGAGTACACCGTAACACACCAACTACTAACTATAGTTGAGAAACTGTAAGAATGACGGCCCTCTCCTCATCCCCTCCACAGCTACCCGACCCCCCTCAACTCCACGAAACAACAAACTGAACAACTGATTTTCAGTTACGTATTTCATTTTGTCGGGTTGTGACGGAGTTGAGGGGGGTCGGGTGTCTGTGGGGGGGATATGGAGGGGGCCGTCATTCTTACAGTTTCTCAACTATACTAACTACTAACTAGCTAAGTAGAATGTCAAGTGCTCACCCTGTTCCCAAGGCCAGTGGGCTGGCTCAGGTTCTGCCACTGGGCGACACTGAGATCTGAGAAGGGTTCAGGTCTTGCGCACCAGAAGTCGATGTCAGCTTCTAGAATCAGGATGCTCAGCTGGAACCAGCCAATAGGAAGCTTTAGGAATGACATCAGAAGACTGACAGTCACTTGCCATGGTCCTACGTCACCCACAGCCTCGGCAATGTAGTCCTTAGTCATCTGTGGACAAAACAGAACACATATTTAACATCCAACACATTTTCCGGGCCTGATACATTCTCATCTCCAACCATAATAAATTCTAGTCGAGTACTTTTCAAACTTTATAGAATGTTTATTGTTTAAAGTAGGAACATTACTGCCCAAGAATCACGCCGTAACCCTTATCGTGATGGGCAGGTTTGCGTGCTTTGGTGATCCCGAGAGATTTGCCAGCGGAATCTGGTATAGGTTCATCCTAGCAGGACAGTTGGAGGTGGAGAAGCCAGACAAAAGACAGTCCACGTCCTCCACTTTCCCTTCTTCCCCCCTTTACGTCCTACTTGTCCCGTTCCTCCAATCTCCCCATGACATCATATGACCTACGAATTTTCCATATCAACTTACTCAGCAGCAAATTTTGGGTTCAATCGCGGCTGGTTTATTGCTCTCTTTGTACGAGGTTGTTAACTTCAATCACGTTGACATTTTCTCCGACCAGCAAGAAAAGAAGATGCGTAGCTTCCAAAATCAAGTGACCTCCGATTATTTTGTCCTCGAAATGAATAACCTTAAATCTAAATTAACATCACGTAGCCTACCGAATTTGAGAATCGCTAAAGTTAATACAATAGGGGTATTAAGGTATTTGTTGCTCTGTCGTTGGATGCCAATATGGTTTGGAGCTGCCTGTACTACAAGGGGTGGTGAGTACTTTGCGGAAGAAAGGCGTGATTTACATTAATTGTATGCTCTCTAATAACACCAACAACTTCTTTTGAGGTTTGATTTTACAACTGTGTACGTTGAAATGGAAAATACTATAGTTGCCGAGTACGTCGTTAACAACAACAAAATATAATAAATCAATCAAGGAACGGCTATTGTAGAGTGTACCTCAGCTGTACATTTTTACCTGCTCTATCCCCCTTTATACCCGGAAAAGGATAAAATATTTGAAACTTTTAGAACACATTTTTTAGTTCTTATGAAACCACAATTATCATAACCACATTTATCACTTTTTTATTATTGTGAAGCGTTCTTAAGATATAAATAAAACACTTTAATTTCGTGCGGTTTTTGAGACTCACGTTTCCGCTATTAATCCATATATAATGAAATGAAATAGAGACGGTATCCAAGGAATGCCGGCATGCAGTTACCTTGTCGTTGACGGACTGTTGACGCGGCCGACCGATGCTGCTACCTCGGGGATCAACGGTCCCTCACAGACTGAATGAAGAAGAAAGTGGTTTTACTTTCACCGTCTCGACTGAAAGATTCCATCTCGCCCAGCTAACCTACATCGCATACTTTTCTTCTAGAACGCATCATCACAATATGACGTCATTTGTTTACAGTGCATTTCGGTTGGCGTCATTGATTCATGACATGAACTGTTTACTTAGTAGAGACCCGTCAATTGCGCCTGACGGAGACACTGGAGCATGCAGGAATTATTGACACAATGTGGACGATTTTAAACTTAAAATTATAAAATTGAATCACCTAAAAATTCGTCAGGGTTGTCCCGTTGTGATTCTGTTTTTTTTTATTTTTTTTTACCGCGTCAGTTATCAAAGTGTTCACATATACAATTACATCCTTAAGCTATTACTGTTAAAGCTGATGACTTAACAATACAAATCATGTTTTGTTTTATGTCTTCCATGACACAATAGATATACTTTCACGTAACATTTTACTTACAATAAACCATAATAAGATATTATATGTGTACAACTATATGATATGATGTTTTACGCGTGAAACATGCTTTAAAATGTCATGTGTAACTACATAATATTGTTTTTTTGTCAATGTCTATGTATGTTTGATTTGTTTATCATGACTGTTATTATTATTTCTATTTTTAGTTATAACCATATTGACTAACCTGTTTTCTTGTTAAGTTTTACTGTATATGTTTTTGTCTTTTGTTGTCTTTATTATATTTACCATTGTGGAATTGCTCCAATTCTGTGTAAATAAAGGTGTAATAAATAAAAACTCTAGCGAACACTTGCAAATATATATATATTTACAAATAAAGACTCCAAATGAACTGGCCACAAATTACCTCAAATTCAAAGAAAAAAACACTTCTTGCGTTGAACTCGCTTGAGATGATAATGAGTTCCGATGCTTAAGTACAAGGTGAGCGGTCCATCACTTTTTGTTGACTTTGCACTTGGCATGGATTCAACAAGTGCATTTCACTATGACAGTGCAAGGTGAAACTGGCAATACCCCGATCACGTCCCGTCAGGGGAGTCCATTGTTAGGGGCTTAGCACGTAGGTCTCATGATCCTTTCAAGGTAAGTTGGGCACAATGTCACGTCAGGCTCTTGTTTTTGCGAGGAATTAAAAAAGTATTGTTTACTCTGTTATTAGGAGAATTATGAATTGGTTGGGGAAGTGACGAAATCACAACGTAAATACCTTTCATAAGCTACACACTTTTGTTCTAAGTCTATATTTAAATTTAAAAAAAAATATATAAAATATTACCCATAATCCACCTACAATTTGAACTACTTTACAATGAATAAATAATGTTAACATCACCCCCCCCCCTCCCCCCAGTAACGTTGGTCTTTACGACCAAGGAACTGTCAGTTTCAGAATAATATATAGCAATTCAATATGAATGGACATTCATTTCTAAAATTTGAAACTTAAATACTTTTGTATCCAGTATGCCTCTAATTAAGTAGTGCAGAAATATAAAACTAAAATGTCATCAGATATATAGTTGCAAAATTCAACAAAATTGGTTCAAATTTCTACCATGCTGTTAATTTAAACACTAACGAAAAGTTTTTAACACAGAAATATAATGTATTTTTTTTTAATATACTGGACACTGGCGAGAGATAAAGGAGATGATAATTGAGTGCAACAACAGGAGATGAGAGCACAAGAGCTGGACCACGAGTGACGTATTATCCTATAGACGACCGTTGGAGAAACGCTTAAATATCCACAACACATGACCTCACCGTCGGCTGCCCGCCAGACAGCAGTGTTGCACGAGTTGCCTATCTTTCCGGCGTTCAAACATGCTTCGTAGCTTCTACCTCCTTCTAGTTACATTTAATATCCCACCTTTAACACATCTCGTAGCTGCCACAGTTACATACAACCACAACAATTTATCTGTGATACGACAGAATTATGGAATTCGGCTCTCCTTACCCTACTTATCCAGCAGATCAGTTTCTAGGACATAAGATCATGAAAACGAATTATTCTGAACTAGTATACACGACTTGGTCAGAGAGTTGATTGACTAATGGGGCTTAACGTCTCATATGTGTGCAACAATGGCTAATCGAGACGATGAGCGGGTGATAATGAAGATAAGGAAGATGATGATGAAGAAAAAAGCCAAGTCCGAATCAGATCCATTGCTCATCGCGTTTGTCTCCTATGGGAGTCCAGCAAGGGAGGGTAGGGTCTAGTGGGAGGAGCAATCTTCAGTGAGACAGTGGGGGGAAAGGGACAGGGTCTTCTTTCGTCGCCTCTTACGACTAGCAGAGTCACTCTGGGCCTATTCTACCCCGGGCCCAGATGGGCACTAGTCAGAGAGATTTGATGAAGTGACCGAACGGTACGATTACTCCGATACGAACTACGCAATCAATATTCAATACTCCAGTTCTAGTCTGTAATTAATCACTATGTCTTTCTACCCCTCAACAAGAAAAACCACCACGTGCTTCCTTCAGTTCGACCCTGGCCATGCACCATCCTACATACAACGCAGTGTTTATCAGATCGCCGCGTAAAAACCGACGACCATTGTCAGTGATTTCTGTGCAAGGTCGCCGAGAAGAATGGAAGCTTTTTGTCATCCAACACTCGACACCGGTTTTTCACGTGAAATCCTACGTTTCAAGTAAAACGTCAACTTGAACGTTGAAGGACCAACAAGACAAAAAAAACAAAGGGTCAGACATTACGTGAAAGATCGACACTTGTAAATTCACTTTCGCTTTCGTGAGGAACTAAAAAACAACAGTGTGCTGGTTTAGATAATTGGGTGACGGTTTTACGGTCTTTATGACAGTAATGCGTGTTAAACAACGAAGTATGTTAGTCTAACAAAGGGAAATAAAACGCTATAGAGCGAACAGAAGAGTTAAGCGTGAATTGAAAACCTAATTTTAAAGTAAAGCTTACAAAGTTTTTCAATGAAATACGAGAAAACCTAATTAGGACGTTATTTCATTATGCGTTAGTCACAGTGAGACGAGTGACTCGTATCCTGACAAAGTTCACCGGTTCTGTATCACACATCTATTCATCTATACTCACATCTATTCACCGATACTCACACATCTATTCACCGATACTCACACATCTATTCACCGATACTCACACATCTATTCACCGATACTCACACATCTATTCACCGATACTCACACATCTATTCACCGATACTCACACATCTATTCACCGATACTCACACATCTATTCATCTATACTCACATCTATTCACCGATACTCACACATCTATTCACCGATACTCACACATCTATTCACCGATACTCACACATCTATTCACCGATACTCACACATCTATTCACCGATACTCACACATCTATTCACCGATACTCACACATCTATTCACCGATACTCACACAAATATTCACCGATACTCACACATCCATTCACTGATCCTCACACATCCATTCACCGATACTCACACATCTAATCACCGATACTCACACATCTATTCACCGATACTCACACATCCATTCACCGATACTCACACATCTATTCACCGATACTCACACATCTATTCACCGATACTCACACATCCATTCACCGATACTCACACATCCATTCACCGATACTCACACATCTAATCACCGATACTCACACATCTATTCACCGATACTCACACATCCATTCACCGATACTCACACATCTATTCACCGATACTCACACATCTATTCACCGATACTCACACATCTATTCACCGATACTCACACATCTATTCACCGATACTCACACATCTATTCACCGATACTCACACATCCATTCACCGATACTCACACATCCATTCACCGATACTCACTTATTACAAAAATGACATTGATACATACAAGTACACATAAATTTATGTTTATTTATGAACGCATATCAAACATGTTTGTAAATAATCATTCCAATCTGCTCAGTCCAAGATATCTTTGTTATTTTTTCTTCTCCCTCTCAACTGCTTCACACACGTATTGTTGTCAGTCTTCAAACGCGTTCTACCACACAACAATCATGGAAGATCAACGACATAAGCGCAAATATCGACCACTACAATTTATGTAAAATAATAAATTATAAAAATAAATACAAAATTATAAAATACATTGCTCGCTGTACAAAAATGTGACATGTTTCACATGATTGCGTCGCAAGTCCGAGCCCTTGTCAGACCAAAGAACCCGGGCTCATATCCTACTTAAGACACACACTCACATACAACCATCTTCATCCACATCAACTCACGATCTCATCACCTCTACATCCATAGATCCGCAACAAAACAAAACAACAACAACGACGACGATGACGACAACGATTGAACCATCAACAGTAGCAGCAACAACAACTGAAAACCTTGTAATTGATGAGTGGGTAGACAAAAAATACATATTTATTTTATTTTTTATTCGTAACTTGTGTAAGCCTATTATATGAAGGCGCATCAATGACGCCACCAAGTGTTCTGATCAACAATGACCCAGCATGACGTGTGTGTGACGTAATCATTGTTGTCGGCTCCCATTCATGCAAGCCGCGAACACTCTCGCTTCTCGTATCTGTTCCGATATTGTTCGTTTATCATCTCAGTTGTCGGCACGATCCAAGCCTGGAAGCACCAGCGAACATCTTGTGCTTGCGCTGTTCAATATAGTGAACATCTTGAGTGTTCAATATAGTGAACATCGTATTCGTGCAGACCACTAATTATACCACACATCACTTTCACACGATCGTGGTTCATATCTAAAACTTGTTGATCTTTTACTTATTGAGTAAAGATCCGTTGTATAAGTAAAAGGTGTTGAAAATCTTCCTCGACTACTTGTTTTATACTTTGTGTTGCTGCGATGCAGTGTAAATGATTTAGGTTTTAAAAACGTGTGCATAAAATCCAAATTGTTTTGTGTGTTATATATTTCTAATGCCTACCTCGTGTGTTTATACATCTGCAGATAAAACGTGTTTAATATAAAGACAGAGTGTTTTAAAGGACACGACCATTCATTAGTAATTACACAATCTAAATTATTACGTGTTTGCTAAATCGTGAACTCTATTTTTTGATGATTTTACTGAAAACCGAAACATCGTGATGATAAATGTTGAAGGAAAGTTTTAAATTCGAAAACGAAAGTATTTAGAGGCATAAATAAACACAACTTTTGACCATTCGTGTTATACTTCACTGTAAGGAATACAAACAAGGAACAGAAAAACGAATCTTCCTATCATATTGGAGTTGAACTTGTGCTTATACCATTGATAAAATCTTCATGTGTTTTGCGAATTCATCAATTAATAGTGCGTATCATAAACACAGATCAAGTTATCGCATAGTTTAACAATCATATCCAGGTTAGTAGAGGAAGATAACGATAAGAAATTGTGTCATTATCAGGACCAAAGACATTTGTAGTGAAAACTTGGAGAAAAGTGATACCACAGAAAGGTGACAATGCTAACGAGTGTAAAACGTGATACCTAATGATAAATTAGCGGGTTGTCATCAGTACAGGCGTTAGTTTGTGTTACTGTAACGTTCAACGAATGGCGGAGATGCGCGAGCTAAGAGACCGAGGTTCGAGGGACGTCCGCCAGGAGTCGTATGACGTCATCGAGACGCTGTTGCCACAGCAAGCGACGCCGCAGCTGGGTAGGTGTTTCAAGACTTTCATTTTGGAGGTGGGCGTTAGTTGGGGCGAGCATTGGCGACATTCGTCTTATAAACAGCAGCTTGTTTTATGTTGGTAATAATATTTAGAGTATCAGGCTACATACTATCTTGATGTGTCCATGTGTCCTGGATCCTGAGTCCATAAAAAAATGAGAGACAAAAACTAGGTGAAAACTCTGGATTTTGAATTATTGCAACAATCCAAAATGGCAATTTTCACGTAGATTTGTCTTTCACATTCTGTGGAGTCAGAACCTTTAACTAGGTATAATAGGGTGTTTGGATATTGTGGAAGGAATGTACGAGGGTCATTTTATGGGACTCAACCCCAACATTCGCCTTGTGACTGAAGAAAACCTCTGAAAAACACTTCAGTCAGGATTGCAGGTGACCGTGGCCGGTATCGAACCGGCGACCTCCAGTATTAGAGTCGCATGCGTTTTACATAAACAACTGTGCCTACGTTTATTATGTATATTGTAAACAACCCAACTTTTAATAAAATTCATGTTATATCAATATCATACCTGATACTTGTGTTGCAATATTCCATACCATAACGTAAAAGTCAACTTGCGCTTAGAAAACTTTAACTTGTTCAATGGAAGTCCCTTTTTATTTCGACGGACCTACAAACTTGCCTATTAAAGTTCATGAAAACTAGAACCCAAATCGCTGTCGCTCCGTGGCAGTGGGTCTACGTTCTATGCCCGTACGAGTCTCTTATGCTCTTTGTGGTGTTACGTGTTACGTTTACGTGTAACACAGTGACTTATTGTAATTAGTTACGCTTGGCTTGCTCCACACATTTGTCGGCTTTATAACACCTAAATAATGCACTTCCTGTTCTGTGATTTGCTCCACATGCGGTTTGAAAGATACACTAATAGTTGGGAAGGATTAGGAGGTATAGTTATTTTTAAAATAATTTGTGGAGAAAGTTTAAATCTGTGATACTACTTTAAAAACGCCCAAAAGGTATAAACAAAATTGAAGTAAACTGTGACAGAAACACTTACTATAACATCATAGAATGAAATTGCAAAAACTCGGATCTGGATGGATGTATTTAATATCTGGTTTTACTCAAATATTTCCATCCAATAGAGTGACTGCAACAATTAGTTATTCAATTTACAATTTAATTTGTTTTATTTTAATGTTTCTCTTTACTGTCTAATGTGTATACACACTAAAGCTGCAATTGCTCATGCCTCAATGAAACATTATTGATTAAAGTGAGGGATTTAACACGCGCAATAAAACACATATTTCCGGGTCAAGTAGCTAATGAGGTCGCAACGTTTCTTGTTGTTCTTAAGAGTCCATTGCTTTGCATTTCTATAGATATTAAACCCAATAGATCAAAAGGTTATCGAACACAACTCAATAAATATTCCATTAACGCATACAGAATTCATTAAGATTCGCAATGAAAACTTAGACACGCTCGTAAATGTATAATACATTTAATTATAAATATTATTATCATACATAACATAAACATAAAAGGACAGTCGTTAAAAATAATGTTTTCCATAAAATCACATTCCTTCCATAAGTTATGTGAATTGAATGTTTATAAATATGGTATCACATATCACATAAATAATATAGAATACAGTATTATGTGAGACGCAAGACAAGCAAAGTCATGTTGATAAAGCACCGCCTGCTACGAGGCTATCTTGCTTCTGACGTCACGAAGTACCTCACTCGGCGTCGGAGGGTAGAAGTAGCTCGGAGGTAACCACGGATGTACGACGGGCAACATAGAGTCTTCGGAGATGCTCGGGCTGGAATCTATGACGTCATCTGAGGAGTAGCTCGGAGGTAACCACGGATGTACGACGGTCAACACAGCGTCTTCGGAGATGCTCGGGCTGGAATCTATGACGTCATCTGAGAAGTAGCTCGGAGAGTCTTCGGAGATGCTCGGGCTGGAATCTATGACGTCATCTGAGGAGTAGCTCGGATGTACGACGGGCAACACAGAGTCTTCGGAGATGCTCGGGCGGGAATCTATGACGTCATCCAAGGACGAATGGTTAGGGCGGCGATCCACGTCCTGTGATTGGTCTTCTGTTTCGGACGCCCCGGTCGACATCAAACGCGCCTCGGGATGAAACTCTGTGCCGTCATCGGTTCTAGAAGGCTGTGAGGGAGTCTCCACATCGCGGTCGTATTCAGAAGGCGGTGGAGGGAGGTTCTCATCTTCCTCCTGAGATGGTTCAAGGTCACCGGCACCTACAGGCGCGTCCGACCGTCGTGCAGCCGCCCTAGCGACCGTCAAGGCTCCGCGACCTGGCAGAGGGAAGACGTTGTATCCCGGGACCGCTGGCTTGTGGTGGTGGTAGAACTGCATCGGGTCTCGCATGGGTTGGTACGACTGTTGCGCGGGGTTCTTCTCATCGCCTTGGACGAGTTTGTCTCTAAGATGTTGGTTACTCCACGGCTCATCTTGCTGCAAGTACGTGTCCAGAGTGTGAGGGTGGTTGCCGTCGTAGTGGGGGTAGTTCGAGGGCGGGGGTGACTTGCTAGGGTAACGGGGGTAGTAGGGGTTTGAAGGCGGGAGCACGTGAGGGACTGTCACGTGATCCCAGGGTTCCAAGGTCATGTGAGGGTCGTGATGAGGGATGGCAGATTCCTTCTTCCCCGGTAACCAGTGCACGGGCCCCCATTTGTTCCACAAGTGGTACGGAGAGTAGCCCTTGAGGTCCTCCCACTTTGGGTACCACTTGGGGATCCACTTGTACTCCGGCCAGTGTATGGGGCGGTACATTGTCTCCCACATCACGTGGGGTTGGGGGGACTTTCGGTCCTCGCTCGCTGGAACACAGAACACACAATGCCAGGCAAATACTCTTAAAACCTTTAGGGTAAAGAAACACAGAGCACACAATCTCAGGCAAATACTCTTAACACCTTGAGGGTAAAGGGGGCCTAATAGGCAACCCAAGACTACATTACACATGCTTTCGTCACAGGCGAGGCACTCATAGCCAACCAGCGAGCCGCCCGAGACAATAGCGCGCAAATACCGATCGCTGATTGGCTACGAATACCTCGCCTGTGACGAAAGCATATGTAAGGTAGTCTTTTGGGTTATTATTAGTTTTATTACTCAGAGTACGCTCACTCGATTAGTCACAAAAACGATCAGAATGTCCCTGATCTTTGTCCGACATCTTTGTTCACAACTGTTGGGCGGAGAAGCGTTTCATTATGGCAAGTTTACTTTGTAAATCGAGTCTTATTACCCAATAAATATTGTGGGAAAAAAGATTTACCCAAAGCGGTTTAATCTTTCAGATTTACAAAATAATGTACATTAACACAAATCGTACACGAAACATCCAATTAAAAAAAGCTGATGGTCATATACCTAGGCACATAGGCGTGCGCACGGCCCAGGCCTATTCGGCGCAGGCCGGACCTAATGTGTCAAATTGGCGGTCGGGCCGCGCTGGACTCAAATTTCTTTAGATCCGGCCTAGGCCGAGAGCAGTTTAACTTTAAACTTAACTTGAAATTAGTCTTAAAATTAAAGTGCACTGTTAGTAGCGCGTTTTTACGCAAAGGCACACTTCACCCGGGGCTGCGCAAATAATTTCTAGTTTATTTAAATGTTTTAAAATCGCGTTTAAGGCCATAAAAGTTAGTGCATCAACCTAAAAAAATGTCGCCTGTGGTGAGTACTCCTCCGACGGCTGGGGCTTCGCCCCAGACCCGAGCTGTACCAGGCCACCTTATGCCGGGTCTAATGTTAGACGCTGCGCACGCCTATGCCTAGGCATACAGGAAACTAAAACTATATACCATCCATGATAACACTAGAGTGCGCACTGCGCGCTTATTCGGGACCGGCGGGAAATGTTTTATAATAATGCAAGTATTCGACAAACTACGACGTGAAGTTAGGTATAGTAACATTTTCCAAAAATATAAAGACATAATTACGAATAACAGCTGTTGAATCTATAAGAATTCACAAATTATTGGTCTATACTAAACTTGGATGGTAGCTATTGAACAGCTAACTATAAATACTAAAAATAAAAAAATATATTCTATAATGTACATTTAATATTATTAATATTTACGTCATCGACAGCATAGGATGATATATAATCGTACCTTCTATGTGGCGTCTTGTGGGTGGTAGCTGTGATTCCTCCATGTTATCGCCACTGGTCTCAGGGGTGGCGCCCGACGCTCCACCACTGTGCGTGTCTAGCGGCTGCAGCAGCAACATGCGGGGCGGTTGCGGGGACGACGGGACGGGGTGTCTATTTCTAAAGCTCAGAGGATGTTGAAGGTATTGAAGGAGTTGTTCAGTGGTCAGATGCTTCTTAGGGGGTTTGGGGGTTGGTTCGTGGGGGTGAGGGTAGTGGGCACTGTGGTGAGGGTAGTGGGGTGCGAGAGCGGCGTGGTTCGACTCCCCGTACTCCTCAGGGTAGTGGACACTGTGGTGAGGGTAGTGGGGTGCGAGAGCGGCGTGGTTCGACTCCCCGTACTCGTCAGGGTAGTGGACACTGTAGTGCGGGGTAGATTGGGTATCATAGTTCGACTCCCCGTATGTGATATGATAACTGGGACTATGATGCGGGTGAAAGGGCTTGACAGGGGATACGCTCGGATACAATACCTCATGATCGTTGTTCATGTGTTGTGAGTGGGTTTCAACGTAATGGGGGTTGTGAGGTTTTAGTGGCTTGGCCGTCGAGTGGGTCGGACTAGGGTGGTTCTCGGTGTGATGCGAGGGTGTCTCAGGGTGGTAGGGAAGGTGAGGGTAGTATTGACTTGCGTAGAACACTTGTGTGGGGTAGGGCCAATAGGAAGAAGGTGACGCTTCCGTCTCATGGGGTTGTACTGAGTTTTCACTAGGACTTTCATACAGGCTGGGAAGGTACTTGAACGGCCCGGACGTGGAGTAAGGCCTTGCGGGAACATGTGCACCAAACGGCCCCGCAGTGGAGTACGGACTTGGTAGTTCGGCTCTGAACACGTAGGGAGATATGGGAATTGGAACTTCACTGTTCGGTTGTCTAGTGGGAAGGACAGCTGAGTAGGGATTGGCTACGTGGCTGAATGGGATCGGATACGGAGCGGGAGTTTGTTGGTCCCGGGTTCGATGCTCGGGTGAGGCGGAGGCCGCGGCCAGAACGCACAACACGAAACACAGCTGGAAACAGAAGAAAATATCTTTTGCACACCACCAACAAGAACAGATTTTATACTTAATTCAACTGTGGTTACTATTTTCTCTTCAGTAATGGATTCTGGTATATACAATTCACTGGACTACACACCTCAGATTTACATTTCAACCACAGATTTTCTCGATTTGGTTATGCACATGATATAAGAGAAAACTTCAATAACACACGCAGCTATTTGAAATATAAACATAATTTAATTAAACATTTTATGCGCGACTAAACAACAAAACCAAATTCAAACAACGGTTCGAATGAAAATTCTCAATTATATTTCTTCAGATGGTCGCTCATATAAAACTGTACTGATTTGTTTATCTCAGCTAATTTTGTTAAACACGATTTGTGTATAAAACACCTGTTAACGACGTCAATAAATTCCCTAGATGATCACAATGTTTTACAGTATAACAATGATTAATGATTGGAATGGAAGAGGAGAAAGTAAAACGTGCTAGAAATGTAGTTAACACATAAATGAAGAGTAAGTGTTAAAACAAAAAACAATACAAAAACAACAAGAGACCAACAGGAAACGTTGTCTTGTCTTCAATTCAACTTACCTTGTTCATGTCTGTCTTGATCCGTCTTCTCTCACAATGATTAACACGACATTAGCGCACGCACACGCACACGCACCCTTATATACGGTGCTATTCCTGCTGCAGCTGACCCTAATCGTAATGACTGTTGAGGCGGCAGAAGAACTCATTAACACTTATCAATTATAATATTTACTGGGAAGAAGCCTCGAGGCAAAGGGACGGTGGACGACCGCGCAAGATACCGTTTTAATTTATTAATTATATCTCAAGAAAGCTACACCACTAGTGTGCTAAATGTTTTAAATGTTACAATCAATAAGCTTGTTAGTTTAAATAAATTTTAATTGCTAACTACGTAAGTAGTTGTAGTAGTTAGTAATAGTGTGTTATGACTTACTCGACAGCTACGTCTATCAGACTCATTGCAAGTCGCCAAGGCAGTTGTAAGGAAATTCACAATAAGGGAGAGGTATTGGAAGGCGTAGGTGGTTGATCGGGATTTTAATCGCAAAAATGTCTAGCAAGTAGTAACAATAAAATAATATTAAACGCCATAAGTAGAATACAAATAGAATATAGCAATGTAAGGTAATTACTATGGCTTACTTAAACTGTTGCACTTCTTGTGAGATTGTGAGATCTGTGCTTTACCAGTAATTACACCCGTTGGTCCATAGCGTTGCAAAAATCCAAGAGAAACTCAAACAAGCAATTACAGAATAACTAAAGTCAATTAGGACCTAATATAAAAAACTAAACTGTTGGGTGTCTCAATTGTTTGTCGCAACGAAGCTATATATTTGACAATCGCTAATCGGTAAATAGCTAAACGACTTTTCAGCAACTATTTGGATATACCTGCCAGGTATTTCATATAGCTAGACGGATCTGTGTACATAGTAAAAGTTACACTGTTTTATCGAGTGGGACGAAGCTTAAGTCTTAATGGAACTTTTCAATGAGAGTAACCCCGTCTGAGCCCAGGGTAGAATAGGCCCAGGGTGACTCTAACAGTCGTAAGAGGTGACGAAAGGAGACCCTGTCCCTTTTCTCCTACTGTTCCACGACTAAATCTCCACTTGGCTCTGCCCTCCCTTCTGGACTTTCCTTATGACGACCCCCGCGACGTATAATAGATCTGCAGGTCGGTTCTGTATGGGCGACGATAAATTTATCAGCGGTTTTAGTCGTTACTGAAAGCGAATGCAAGATGTTGATTGGTTCATCGCCTTCTTTTAACAACTGAAACAGGTGATAAACGTATCGTCGCCCCTACAGAATCGCCCAGCTGATTCACGCTCTCGCGGTAGCTATGGGGTAAAAGCACCGGAGAGCAGACTCGTATGATCTGGGTTCGAGATCATACTCGAAAGAAAATTTCATTTTATTTTATACTACATTTTTTTTTAAATCTGTGGGAGTTTGAAGTGTTGTATAGTTGTTATCATGATTGTAACTATATCTCTGTAATCTCATATCTGATTGCGCGCGGGCCTAGGAAGACATCTCACATAACACTACGTCTCAGCCGGAAACACGGGACAATGCAAATCTCGAATGCGATACCGGTGTCAAGGCCACTTCATCAAGCAGACTCAAGGTCAGGTATAAGGCGGACCGCCGTTTCTGCAAGGGCAACATTTGAACCACTTGGCCTGGCCCTACACAGTTCCGGACTCTTTACATAACAGTCGGAGATTAGACGCAACAAACTGTAACACACCGTTCGTAGCGAGGTAGACGACTTTTGTATCGACGTAATCGATACATTTAGATGATGATGTGGGTTATGCGTATCATATTTCGGAAATGATACTAATTGAGAATATGGGAATAGCAAAGAAGATGAAAAACGACCCAAGCCAGGATTCGAGCTTGGAACGGAGGAACAGCGATTTACTAGACCACGACCACTACCAAAGCCTTGAGATATGATTAAAAAACTGTAATTATAATATTCAAATCATGCAGAATTACAACAGTTTAAATAATTACTACATCGAAAACATTTTATAGTAAAATTGATTTTTTACTTTAACTGAATTAAAAAGTCAATTTTAACACCAAAACTCGATAATTTCAAAAGTATTGAGTTCTTACGAAGTAAAATTAAACCCAGTTTTCACTTTTTCGATGTGGTGAAGCAATACCGAGATATTATCAAAATACTATTATACCGCTTGAGTATCTCTCCGACAGATCCAACCACTCTGGTTATGCCACCACAAGACCATCATGTATGGTTAGTGCAGATAAATCACACACCATAACACAAGTTCAGTTATCAGTTATCAGTTTAGTTACTGAGTGGGTAGACTCTAAATGTGAATTTATTTTATTTATTTTAAGATTTTTCACACACCATAACACAAGACTTCTCACACATAATTAGTTACTTCTATCGTACAAGGACATCGGAGACCCCGGTACTGTACCCTGGTTATGTCACCTGAAGATTAGTGGCCTACCTGTACTGTACTCTACGGTATAGAGTTGGATGACGCACACACACCACATAAAAACACTTCTCACGCAGCTAAGAATTACAGCGAGACGAGAGCGGAAACCCGGTTTATACGGTACCCTGGTTATGTCACGTGAAGAAGGACACAAACTATCAAACATGCATGCATGCCTGGGGAAAGTGAATTGTTTACACCTTCCGCCTCGGGTATTCTGTCTGGCTGACTCCAGATACATCAGTCACGTGCATTACCAATACCAATACACGTGGTTGAGTAGAACTGTCTTATCGCTGCACAGAGATTAGCGGTGATGTGATTGTGAGCTGTTGTTGGTGACTGAGTGTGTTGTGGTTGATTGTTTGTTTGTATGCCGCGATACACCGCGACGCATAGAGTAACTCGTGGTAATAAAGCCGAGGAACCGCTGCTGCAGACCTACTGGAACCGTGAGTACTCTACATGCAGACATTTAAGAATGTTGCCTACTCCGTTAGAACTGATACACGCGATTTTAGCCACATGGAACTTTTTTTTTTAAATTTTTCCTCAGATATGTTTTTCATTGAAAAAACATCAAAGGTAACAACATATGAATTTTTAAACACGCTGTATGTAATTTTGTACTGTTTATAATTTTTAAAACATTGTTCTTCTAGAGAAAATAGAAAATACACCCAATCTTGGCATACTCCTTAACATAGCACTAAGATGCAAGTGCAACAAAACTGGTACCGTTAGTAGCAAGCGCTTACTTACTTAGCTTACCTAGTACCCATTCCTTGAAAACGTACAGAAAAGTGTCATTCACAGCAACATGCAGAATGTGGCGATATTTGTATGTTTTTATTTATAGTCTTCTTAATCAGAGTTGGATAAACACGTACGTACTTTTTTTTTAGAGAAATCTGATTCGTATTAGTTGATTTCACCTTGAGAGCAACTGGGAATGTAAAAGAATAGGATATGTATCTATTTTTGACAAAATATTTTGTGTAGACCGGGCTGTACTTTTGATAATACAGTTGATAATATTTTTTGATAAGACAGTTGATAATATTCTTTGAAATGTCTCTATATTCTACTCGACCACTCCTATATCATGTTTATTAATTAAGTTTGAATTTTGCGCAGTTTATTGTACCTAATCAATTTGAATGGTATATTTATCATTTAATCAATTTCTCTCCAAATTGATTAAGACAGATGAACAACAGTTGAGGAATATAATTTATCTTTATCAATCGTGTAATAATTGATAATATTGTTGTGCGCACGAACCTAAAAAATAACTATACTACGGTCTAGTTCCGTTTATAATACTGAAAGTAGAACTATTTCAATTTTTACTACGAATATAACTTGGATTGTAACTGGTTAACTAGTTAGGTTAGTTTTTTGTATAACTTACACAATACTTGCTGTTAGTAATCAAGCCAAAGAACGATGTTATCATTGCTGGCAAGGGATATAGAATATCAAACATAGGTGACAGAATAACGATATACACATTCATCAAAGCGACAATGTCCTCGATTCTCATGTAAAACAATACAGTTTATAATAAGATTACCCTAAAATCGGTACACATTCGTTGCTACATATACGTCACACAATTGTTAAGCAATATTTCTACATTTTAAGTGTTCTTATCTTTTTCATTGTGTTCAGTTGGCAAATTTTCCCACGTTTTCATGTTTTCAAGTTTATTGATTTGCATGTGGTACGATAGACGGATAAGAAGTGATTGAATGCATTTAAAGCTCACGTGCACAAGAGTCGATATATTCTAATAGTCGACCATCATGCAACGAATCGATGTCTGGGAGTTCTAAAATCGTCGATATCCGGACAAGAAATTGCCTTATCGCCTTCTAAACTGACAATCCCTTATCGACTTCTATCGACAACAATCTTATGACACAATTAAACTATCAGAGCTTTCAGACTTGTGAAAGGCCGATGGTTGAAAACAAATGCTTTTGATTTGCTGGACTGTACCGCTCAAATAGTGATATCACATGATACGGTTTTGGAAGCAGTTCTGTCTTCAGACAAAGCTTTCTGTTTTTGTCATACCCATCTGTCTGCATAGTGCTAGGTTAAGTCAGGGGGTGATTACATTTGTCAGGGGTTTGAAAATAATTATCTTGGAGTAGATGGAGTAGGGCTCGGGATATTGTCTTGAAACCAGAGGAAAAAGTCCCGTTATTTTTCACGGGGTGGACGGAAAGACGGGACGTACGGAGGAGGTATAAAAGCAGACACCAAGACAATATTTAAAGCAAGCATGACCATTGAAAGAGTCTATACGCCCGTTTGTATCCGCGGTAGCACTGCCTATCGTACGAGGAAACTGAAAGACGCGACCCTTTATAAAACAAGAGCAACTTGACAGAATATAACGTAACACGTATTTATTTTTTGTTTTGGTTAACGACGCACTCGATAACTATATGAATCTGTGATCATGTGACGTTCGGGGGTGTTTGGAGGGAAGGGACAAGTAGGTCGTAAAGGGAAGGAAAAGGAGAGGGGAGGACGTGGACTGCTTTTCCTCTGGCTTCTCCACCTCGACCTGTCCGGTCGTAACATTTAGAACCACCGGGCGAGTCCGATTGGCCTCCGGTTATACCCGGTTTTAGTGCACAATTTTTATAGTTTCACGTTTGTTCTGGCACCGAGCCGCGAGCCAAGGTCGCGCCCGACTCCGCCAGGTTTACACAGATCAAGGAAATCCCTTAACACCCGGGGTCACGTATTCAAAGAAAATACGCGACGTGACACCTTAAAAATATTTTATTGAAATAAGACCCACGCTAAGTAAAAGTGAATGTCATTTCAAGTTAACTGATTAACATTTCCACAGTTTTTCTAAATTCTACCAGAAAGTGACATTTCCTTGATGATATTGATATGGGTCCACGTTGTTGAGTGAATTGTGTCAGGGCCGAGGTTCGACGCGAGACTACACGAGTCAACATTCGGGTGGGAGGGGATGATGGAGACAATACCGTAGTCTAGTAGGAGTTGTGGTGATGGGGATGATAGACTATACCGTAGTCTCGTAGGGGTTGTGGTGATGGGGATGATAGACTATACCGTAGTCTCGTAGGGGTTGTGGTGATGGGGATGATAGACTATACCGTAGTCTAGTAGGAGTTGTGGTGATGGGGATGATAGACTATACCGTAGTCTCGTAGGGGTTGTGGTGATGGGGATGATAGACTATACCGTAGTCTCGTAGGGGTTGTGGTGATGGGGATGATAGACTATACCGTAGTCTCGTAGGGGTTGTGGTGATGGGGATGATAGACTATACCGTAGTCTCGTAGTTGAGTTGTGTTGATGGGAATGAGAGACAATACCATAGTCTAGTAGTTGAGTTGTGGTGATGGGGATGATAGACTATACCGTAGTCTCGTAGGGGTTGTGGTGATGGGGATGATAGACTATACCGTAGTCTAGTAGGAGTTGTGGTGATGGGGATGATAGACTATACCGTAGTCTAGTAGTTTAGTTGTGGTGATGGGGATGATAGACTATACCGTAGTCTCGTAGTTGAGTTGTGGTGATGGGGATGATAGACTATACCGTAGTCTCGTAGTTGAGTTGTGTTGATGGGAATGAGAGACAATACCATAGTCTAGTAGTTGAGTTGTGGTGATGGGGATGATAGACTATACCGTAGTCTCGTAGTTGAGTTGTGGTGATGGGGATGATAGACTATACCGTAGTCTCGTAGGGGTTGTGGTGATGGGGATGATAGACTATACCGTAGTCTCGTAGTTGAGTTGTGTTGATGGGAATGAGAGACAATACCATAGTCTAGTAGTTGAGTTGTGGTGATGGGGATGATAGACTATACCGTAGTCTCGTAGGGGTTGTGGTGATGGGAATGATAGACTATACCGTAGTCTCGTAGTTGAGTTGTGGTGATGGGGATGATAGACTATACCGTAGTCTCGTAGGGGTTGTGGTGATGGGGATGATAGACTATACCGTAGTCTCGTAGTTGAGTTGTGTTGATGGGAATGAGAGACAATACCATAGTCTAGTAGTTGAGTTGTGGTGATGGGGATGATAGACTATACCGTAGTCTCGTAGGAGTTGTGGTGATGGGAATGATAGACTATACCGTAGTCTCGTAGGGGTTGTGGTGATGGGGATGATAGACTATACCGTAGTCTCGTAGGGGTTGTGGTGATGGGGATGATAGACTATACCGTAGTCTCGTAGGGGTTGTGGTGATGGGGATGATAGACTATACCGTAGTCTCGTAGGGGTTGTGGTGATGGGGATGATAGACTATACCGTAGTCTCGTAGGAGTTGTGGTGATGGGGATGATAGACTATACCGTAGTCTCGTAGGGGTTGTGGTGATGGGGATGATAGACTATACCGTAGTCTCGTAGTTGAGTTGTGTTGATGGGAATGAGAGACAATACCATAGTCTAGTAGTTGAGTTGTGTTGATGGGAATGAGAGACAATACCATAGTCTAGTAGTTGAGTTGTGTTGATGGGAATGAGAGACAATACCATAGTCTAGTAGTTGAGTTGTGTTGATGAAGGGGGCTGTATAGATGTATAGTTTATACGTCTCGTACCTGGCTCTATATCTAGTGAGCGAATGTTCAAGGGAGCGAATGTTCTAGTCATCGAAAACGTCGCGCACTAGAGTTTCCGCGCACCTGAGAACATTTCACTCACTACAAGATATGTTCCCTCTTATCTTGGCAACAATGCTAAAGTGGGTGATGGACTATACAATGAGCCCACTGCGTTGTCTAGGTAGACGTATTTGGAAATAATAATAATAACAATTGTTATTTACATTGCGTTATCTAGAAATGGTTGATTGATTGATTGATTTTTGTCTTCATTTATGGCGTGTGGGAGGATAAGAAAGAGATGTTTGAGTTCATTTACCAGAAAGCTACGATTAAGAAGAACCAGGTTCAAATAGGGTCGCGTCAAAGAATAATGAAAGATGTATTTGGAAATAATAATAACAAATGTAATTTACATTGCGTTATCTAGGAATGATTGATTGATTGTTTGATTTTTGTCTTCATTTATGGCGTGTGGGTGAATAAGAAAGAGATGTGAGAGTTCATTAACCAGAAAGCTGTAATCCAACGAACGAGTTCAAACGTCTTCGCGATGAAGAATAATGGAAGATCTATTTTGACTAAAACGTAACAAATCGGACTCCGTTCTATAATGTTCAACTGTTGACTATCAACTATCAAGAGCAACTTACATTAGTGACTCGGTTGCAGCCAGGGGGGGGAAGTGCCCATCCGCCCCTGCGGGCGACATACCCCTGGATGTCGTCGCAATGCAAGAAGCTCTCTAGCCATCATGCTCCTCTTTGGGTGGGGGGTCAAGGTAGTTTAGGGGGCGCATATCCCCCCCCCCCCCTAGATGTCGTCGTAATGCAAGAAGCTCTCTAGCGGAGCATGATGAAGCTCTCTAGCGAAGCATGATGATGCTCCTCAATGGTCGGGGGTCGGGGTAACCTAGGGGTGAGTCAAGTGTTGGCACTTTCACTACAACTGCTGGGCTGGCCTAGTTATACTAGTTAGTGCGACCTGACAGATCAATATCACTGTTCACGCAAAAAACCTAATATAATTACAAGGTATGGTATTGAGCAATGGCTTCTGCTTCTACGCGAAAAGGTTATTATGCCAAGCTAGCTAGTATAGTACAGATGACGATCGAGAAGCTAAGCAAGATTGAAGAGTTCGTGCCACGATGGAACGAGTTTGAAGAATTTTGTTCCAATATTTCCTTCACGGGTATTCAAATATCAGATCACTTATCAGTTATCAAGTCTAGCATGTTGTTTAATGAGGCTGCGCAATAGCATAGCAACTACAGCCCCGGGGTACATCACAAGGACAATGACAAAACAAACCTCTTTTGGAATATACTTGGAGTGAAGTTCAATGACCGCCTTGTGAAGCGTCTTAGCTTGGTATACACATTGTGTCATTGTGCATATTTGGATTTAGTAATTGGATCTTCGTAGCGATGTTCAACACTACGGTACCATAAATAGTGGAAACTAGAAAACCTGGGGAGGTGATATGGCAACGGGCTTTAATGAGACAGTCATTTGCCTCGTATTCACCACGTATATAAAAACCGTCCTAAATTAACGTGTTGTAGTTATATCTTGAGGACCGATGCACTCTGCACCGCTACACGCTACAATATGTGGTAAATCTAAAGAGAATTATTTTCATTAATGAAGAATCGGGTATCAGATCAATCATGATTTTCTTAAAAACAAAAAGTCCTTGCAGATGACTTAGGTCAGTAATCATTGTTGTTCCCTACCCCTAGGGTCGCCCATTGTTGCCAGGTAACAGTTTCATGCATGTTATTTCATACATAGAAAACAAATCCATAGCAGCAACGGCCGCCCCTGGGTAGGGGACGACTAAGAATACGGTAAATGTCAGTATATTTTTAAGATATTGGAATAGTTAGGACGAAAAATCGAAGGGATGTTAGTAAAACTAGATCCTATTATTTGTCTTACGACTGGTAAAAACCTCGAAAAATCCTTCAGGCAGTATTGCCGGTAGCGGAAACCGAACCTGCGACCTTCCCAGAATGAGAGCGTCGTGCGTTACTGCAGTGATCCATCTCTTGTTGTTCTCATGGAGCGAGTTGGACGCCCTCAGTCCCCAAGGTCCGGCCCACCAATGACCCACTTAACATTCATTAGATTAGAAGGTGGACAAGCGAGCACAGCACTTCCAATACTTCCTCATGCCCCGCCGGCCGGTAACCGGTATAGACTGTATATACAGCCTGTTGCATGTTGACTACTGCAGGACATCCCTTATAGTTCAAACTTGTGTATATTTCTGATACAGGTAAATTTAATATTTCATTTTATTCTTCATAATGTTATATTGCATACATTTAGATTTAAACATATTTTTCTCGAACAAATTTTTATTATGTTATTTTCTTGTGTAGAAGTATGCCTAGTTTGTTTTGTTGTGCGTTATCTTTTGCTATTCTTTTTATTGTCGGTCTTTGCAAATCAATTTTGTAACTGAATAGGAGATATAATAAATAAAACAAATGTGGGGGGCGGGCGTAATTAAGCGGCGTATGATTAATTGTATATGATGAGTGTGGGGCAAAGTACTAATCCCCGCAAGTAGGAAATGTTTGAGATATATTTCCAAATGAAAATTTGGGGGGTAAAGGGGGGCTTAGTCCGGCGAGATACGATTTCGTTTCGTTTGCTGTATATTACTGAAGAAACTTTTTGGAAAAACACAAAATGTTACAACATATGGTGCCAAATGTAAAACTTGGACTAAAAGGTAATTGTTTGTAGCTTGTGATGTGGGATGGTTGATGTATGGGGGAAGCGGAGGGTGGGGGGGGGGGGGAAGTTTAGTCCCAGCTTTACCCCATGAGTGCGACAGGTGACGAAAGTGAATATTTTACAAGTATACGTAACATTTGGAAAGCAAACGGTGGAATAACCCACATTACTCACTGTGAACTGCCCATCGTATATTATTACACAACACCCACAATGCGTGTCCAAGGAGGGGTAAACGAGGGGGGGGGAGGGGGGAGGGGGTGTCTGATGGTCCTGCCTCAATGAACATGACTTGCACCAAGCAAATGATGATCACTAGAGATTGATTGATATTTAGGCTTAACGTCTCATATTTTTGCACCTTGGCTAATCGAGACGATGAGTGGGTGAAATATGAAGATGTAATAGGGGGTGTTTGGAGGAAAGGGACAAGTAGGAGGGCGGTGAGGATAGGGGAAGGAGGAGGAAAAGGGAGTGGGGAGGTTGTGGATTGCATTTCTTCTGACTTCTCCTCCTCGACCTGTATGATCACTAAATGTTGAAGATTGTTTTGAAAGAAGCGAGACCGTTCTAATAATGTTGTATGTCAAAGACTTCTAATAATGTTGTAAGCCAAAGACTTCTAAGATAAACATGTCAATGAGTATTTTTACACACATGTTTCTCTATACCCGTGTCCCTGACCTTTCATCAGACTCCTCTTTGTGTAGAATGTTTGTTTATATGTCCGAGTTTGTATGTCTCTCATTTATTGAGACAGTGCCAACCCTCATACCTAACTTATGAGGAAAACTTGTGTTACGGTTACAATAGAACAACGTGCGTTCACCGGTCACCACTGCAAACCCACCCTCGCTCTATCGATGTTCATAGATGAAGAAGTCAGATGTGAACTATGTTGCGGCTGAATAGACTGAATATTTTCAGTTCAGCTCTCATCTATAACAAGTATAAAAGTAGGGATCTAAATTATTTAGAGACACAAATAAAGTAATATGTGTCAACGGTTTAGTCATGGTCGCTTAGCCGGTTCCCATACGAACACCGAAGTTAAGCAGTCTCGGGCTAGGTCAGGAGGTGGATGGGTGACCACTCTCCTCTGAAACACTAGTTACCGTTGGTTAGAGCAGATTGGAGGGTTCGAAAGCTTGTGTAACAGCTTCGTTCTTCTCGTCAACTGCTCGGCAGTTAGTGGAGGAACCTATATTACTGGTCAAAGCTACATCGTTCTTTCGGATGGGACGTAAAGCCGATGGTCCCTTTGGTACTTTTCGAAAGGAGTAGACTACGTGCTGATAACAGGCTTCCCCTTCTCCCTTCTTCATTATTATATTCATCAATATCATCACTCATCAGGCTAAAGCGGGCGTTGTTCCCTACACTGGTCTTAATAACGATAAAATAAATAAAGTAATAGGTGTATCCTTTGAGGAGACGTACGATTGAAGTGTCTTACTTTGGACCTCATGTGACTTGAGACCCAAGTCACATAAAGAAGTTACTAATTCATTGAATATGAAGACAAAGACGTAATGAACAATTCAATAATGAGTGTGCGATATGGGCCTGGCTGGATTCACAAGTTACGTAGGACCTCTTGTGAACCTAGAATACTTCATATGCCGGTAACGGTTCGTCTTGCTTCTCTGCTCATCCTCATAAAACTCATCGCCCCGGTTAGATAAGACATACGTTACGTTACGTTACGTTACGTTACGTTACGTTACGTGACATAATAATAATAATAATAATAATAATAATAATAATAATAATAATAATAATAATAATAATAATAATAATAATAATAATAATAATAATAATAATAATAATAAACGTATCTCCGCGTACGACCTTGACCTTCAACTCATGTTTTACACAACTTTATCTGTCTTAGGTCTATTTGCGTCCATATCTTCACACTCTACAGCGAATGTCTACATTAATTAGTAGGTACACGTGAGAATAACTACATATTTAGTACATATCACAGTCACCGTCTAGTTTCCACTTAGAGGATCCAGATACTTAAACATAAGGGTAAAGATGAGTCTCGTGTTTACAGGGTTCTACCAGTTTTAGGCCAGCAAAGATACCGTTGAATCAATTTCAATGCAGTTTTTTTGCTTTGTGCAGAAAACATACGAAAGAATGTGGCTATAACTCACCGAAATTTGAAAAAATGTTCAAATTTAATTTGTTTAAACTTGCGAAGTCAAAATTTTACAGGTTCACATATTTTTGAAACTAAAAGACATGAATATTAATATCCCAATTAATTTTTATATTTCTAAATAACTTAGACAATGTTTTATTTTACGAACGATACATTTTGGTATTTCTCCCAATGATATTCGACACTAAATGTGTCAAGAGATAGCACCACTGTTGCGCAACATGGCTGACAGTTAGAGGGTAACAAACTGACAGGAGATCATGGATCCGTCTAAACATGTTATTGCGCAAAGTAAGTTTTTAGCTTTATTCTGCAATATACATATATTTGAATGCAAATAGAGCCCAAAGGAAACTCAATGAAAGAGAGGCAGTGTTAATCGGTGGCCTTTTAATTGCATGTGGTTAATTAACATTATGATCAGAACATGAACTTCGGGCCTTCGGATGCTTGGTGTGTCCCCTGATCCAAAATCCCCATAATATCAAAGGCATCTTGGATACAAAACGCAACCAGCAAATATCCAGCAAAGCTGGATATTCACTGACGCAACAATATCGCTTATGTTTCTTTGGAATCGTTGCCATTCTCATATAAACACTGACAAATGACACAGACAAATGACATCCAGCGGCTTTGTTGCCCTCTAACTATTACTTCACGATTTCGCCGCCAGAGATCATATCTGCAACATTTAGTGCCGAATAGAATTTATAAAATATATTAATGGACATAAGGAAGGGATAATGAAAGCACAGCCTTGTAATTGATTCGCTCTCGCAGTTGCCTATGATTGGTTGTGAGTCACTCACTGGGTTCGAACTCGGACCTGTCTTTTATAACGAGCGGATGTTCTAGAGACGATGCTTAACATATCGAGATGCACAGAAGAGAAAGGTGGACTCAACTGGCACTCGTTTCCGTCCTCCTCCTCTTCTGTGCACCGGACAGGTCATCGACTGTAGAGGCCTCGTATGACCTGCAACATATTTTTCGTGGTCCCTGCTCTCTTCGTCAGTAGCACTGCCGGTTCGATACCCGGTACCGGTAATCCTGAAAATTAAGTTTTTTCGGGGGTTTTCCTCAGTCACAAAGTCAATGCTGGGATTGAGTCTTACAGTTTAGTGTATTCCTTCCCAACTATTCCAAGCATACCTATAGTAAGTCACCGAAAATAATATTATAATTATAATAATCATCCAGTTATGGTCTCGGGCAAGCGTCAGTTGACTGACATTTTCAAAGTGATGTGCTTAAAAGCCACTTAGAAAAAGATTTTGAATTTACTGCAGAAAAACACATTAACCGTAATTTTGTACAACATTTCGATATACATTTTTATTTTCAGAACCTTGTCTCGTACCCTTTAAATTCGTTCCCAATTCCAAATACCGCACGCCAGCCGTTTAAACCCAGCCTCCAGCAGATCGATCATAAAACATCGAAAGTCGCGGTTTTTCTATGTCACAATTTGGCGGGCTTTTCCATCCTCCGGTTGTTCGGTTGTATTGCACCGCACGGTTGGTCATGCCCCTTCTTCACGTCGATACCGATGGTGAACGTAACAAGTGCACCAGAGCAGAGTGAGAGAGCGCGAGATAGTTCGCAAGGTCCCATGTGTGATGAAGGCCAGGCAGGATCTGGACTGGAGTCGGCTTGAATCACATGACTGTGTCAATTCCTCGTCGCTCTCACTGCTGGCAACACCTCATCTCCTACTTTAGTGACGTCACTTGTTTTAGAGTCAGTGTCCAGTGTTGTTTGTTGTTGAACCGGAGGCGCCCACACAAGTAAGTTGTCATTGTATAGCGGTTTATCGCCTCGGTGATTTGAACAAAAAATTAATTTTTTTAGTTTAAAAAAATTTGATAAAAATTAGATTGGATTAAATTACATGAATTCGGTGATTTGAACAAAAATTTATTTTTAAATTTAAAAAAAATTGATAAAAAATAAGATTGGATAAAATTACATGCTCTTCATTCTATAAAATAAAATTTTTGAATTTTTAGAAAAGATGTGCAATCGTTCACTCAAACGTGTTTTATTTGATTAAAAGTGGTTATCGACAGACACAAAAAGCTTGGAAAGCGTGGAGAATTTAAAGTTTGTTGTTGTATTTTTAAAAGTGATATTCAGAATCAAAATATTAGAATAATGGGGGGAGATATATTATCAAGATCTATAGATATTCGCAAAATAAGGATCCAACATTGATTTTGTTTGGATACAATTAAACAATTTCATCATATCTCAAATTGTTTGATTTGATCCAAATGTAATATTTTTGAAATAATTTTTTTGAGAATATTCATAAATTTTGATAATATCTAACCCTAAATCAGCCCAATGTTTTGATACTGAATGTAATTTTTAAAGATACAAATACAAAACTTTAAACTTTCACATAAGAAACCTATCGGATGTGATATTGGTAATTTGTATCAATCGCTTGTATCTAAGCACATAACCTCCCATGAATTATAGAAACTAATACATGAACAAAATTATGTGGTTGCGTTTTCAAATGAAGTTAGACAAATTGAGAGACTCGGGAACATACAAGTTTGATCAACACATCAGTTAAATCACAATCAAAGTCTTGAAACAACTAACCAAGAATGCGTAGGATGTAAGGAACTATGGGAAAGTTCTCCCCAGACAAATGTTAGAATCACTCTTTACCAAACAACAAACTCATTCTCTTCTCTACTTTAAAATTTTCGAACATAAATTTAAATATTTTTAAAACACATTACTCATATTTTATTACTCTTAACATTGTGAGATAAATCGTCCTCTGCAAGCTATTAAAACCGGAAAAAGAACTGTTATACCATCTTGTGGGAAGTCACCTCACATCACATTGCAACTTATAGCACATGATTGAGATTAGGTGATCCTTCGTTCTGCATACGGGTCCATTGGTTAGGAAAAAAGTAAAACCAGTTTAACGAGTAGTAATCGGAAAGTAGAAATACTAGTAAGAGAATCATATAAATACACGGTAACAAAAAACACAAATTGCAGCCCACGGACCTATGGCTCAAAACGGCAATTTATGACATGCTTAACTAGTTTGAACAAGCAATAAATAGAATAGCTAGTAACTACTAGAATAATCTGAATTTGTTGACGGTTCTTGATATTATAATTAGCTGTTCTTTCAAGGATATAGTCCTGACAAGATAAATCTCAGGGCCCGGATTCACAAGAGGTCCTAAGTCTTATTTTGGTCTTATCTCTTAAGACCGGCCTAACTTTGAACATCTTGTAAAAGCAGACCCAGGTCACGCGAAAAGTTACTAATTCGTGGTAAGAACAAGGACATAATGAACATTCCAACAATATGTTTTAAAATCTGTTCTAAGATATTTTCCTGGTGTTACAAGAGATTCAAAGTTAGGCCCGTCTTAAGAAGTTTCCAGGGGCCGGATTCACAAGAGGTCCTAAGTCTTTTTTTTGGGAGATAAGACCAAAAAAAGACTTAGGACCTCTTGTGAATCCGGCCCCTGGAAACTCCTGTAGTGGTGGAAAACCTCCCGTATGAGAGTAACTCATTGCGTAGATGTACATTTCACGCCGCTGAAATATTCCAGACATTGAACCACGCAGCGATAACACCTCAGGCTGCTCGGTGGTATTTTCAGACACATGTTTACGTCGTATCGCACTTCAACTATTATTGGAAACCATTGCGCTACTTTACGAGAACTTCGGCAGAAAAACACTCATCTCTAGGCAGCCATAGCTTTAGAAGGAGGCCAATGAAGCAATTCAGCCTTATTTTATGGTTTTATGTGGCCCTCTTCAGATATAACTTAAGTATATTCGGGTTTTTGGATAGCTGGGAAGGAATGTCCGAGGACTTTTATAGTACGAATCAAACTCAGCATTCGCCTTTACGACTGAGGAAAACCTCGGTAAAAACCTTCAGTCAGATTGCTGGGGCCGCGGAATCGAACTGGCGACCTCCCGAATTAAGAGTCTCGTATTTACCGCTGAGCCACCTCTATCGGTTATCTTATGTTGTAGTATACCTGCTGAATAGTATGGTAATTGAGCCACCTCTATCGGTTATCATATGTTGTAGTATACCTGCTGAATAGTATGGTAAATGAGCCACCTCTATCGGTTATCTTACGTTGTACTATATACCTGCTGTATAGTATGGTAAAGTTGTCCCAACTGCACAGATTTATGTTTATGTGATGCACTTTCCATAATGACTGTGGGTTCACGGTTACCCAGTGTATAGTATAGTGTTGTAACAATGACAAAATTACATCAAACGAAGAACTTATGGCTATTTATAAGAATATATTGCACATTTGCACGTAAATCAATTGAGAGATTTACCTTTTTATATCGGACAGTAGCGCCTATCTCAACTGAGTGTTTTACTAATATACCTGTTGGCAACTTGGCTATATATGAAATGAAGCGGTTAACTATAATTCACTCATCCATGTACACTTACTTCGCTCAACTGTTGTAACCAACAACAGAGCGGTATGATCTCTTAAAAGTTGCTAGCACAATGTCAAAACTAGTCACATTAAAAGAAATTAATAGATATAAATATTGCGCACAACTATTTCTATTTAATTACCCTAAAAAACAAAAATGGGTTTTCTACATATTTATTTGTAGCTTCGTTAACCATATTTGTGCTACATAAAAATGTGTACCATTGTTATACAACGTTATTGTATTTTGTCATGCTAAGATAATGAATGTGCACACATAGTGCTAGCTGTAACGAGTACTATTATACAGATGCTTATGGCATCGCACGCGACATTCGTACATTATGTTATTACAGTAGACCACGTGTGTAAACACGCAAGTTATTACATTATAGTATTACATTCTGTTACATGAACGAATGTTCATAAATGCAATATGCATATATAATCTATTATGTATTACCCTGTTCACTTACCAAACTGATTTAGACAGGAGACTAGAAGAGTGTATTAAAATTAATTCAATACAATTATATAAAACTAACTACCAGTTAATTATTATGATTCAATGCATGTTGCAATATAAACATTCATAATCGGATTCTTTAATCTTTGTTAATCATAATTGTTTAAAAAAAAAATGCACATCCGTTTTAGTCCCTGTTACCGATAATTACGGAATCGGTACTCTTAAGTCAATAACCGTAGTACATAAAACGGCTGAAAATAAAATGTCGTTGTACAGTTCCAGCTAATTAGTTGTTACGACTACACAACACATAGTGTACGTGCATACATGGCCGGTCGTGGTGCGGTGCCTTTCGTTTATACAGTTAGCAGTATAGCAGGCGGTGAAGAACAAACGAACTGGGTTTGAACCCCACACAACATATTTCACTGTCGTTTTACTTGTATACAATCAATTTCTTCCATTATGTATTACGCACGTACAATTAGTTTCTGTGTAGCACACGAAGAGCATGTTACAAAAACGTGTATGTATGACTGTTACTCAACAAACTCATTCAATATACTATGATTCAAAACATTATTACTGGTGAGATATTATTTATATCGTTGAACGGTTCATTTTTTATCCTTGAATCAGATTCTTGATTCACTTATACTGATACATTGTATTAGTATAACTCTACGACAGACGGTTAATAGTAATAGTAATTAGTTAGTAAGGTTAGTTTATGAAATATAGAAAAAAATTGCATTTAAGTAAACTACCGGACATGTATGAAGGAGTACAATGACTACGTTTACCACGCGAGCCCAGCTCGTGCTCGTAAGCTCGAGCTCAATAGCTCGGTATTCGTTTACCACGGACTTTGAGATCGTACTAAATACTACATGTCTGGTTCGTGCTGAAAAAGAAGGCGTGGTTAACCGCTTGCTAAACGTACGTATGTACACAGTTCGGTCCGCATGTGTTTATCACGCAATTTGAGATCGCACGGAGCGTGCTGGCTCGGCTTCTTCGCCGAGCTGAGTTGGGTTCGAGCTTAGGTGTTTATCAAGCAAATTCAGTTCGCATAATGTCCAGCTCGAGCTTACGAGCTCGAGCTCGGCTCGCGTGGTAAACGTAGTCATTGAGTGACTCTAGTAATACAATGCATCGTTTCGTTGTATCCAATAAACACCATAAACATTTTAAATACGTGGAAATAGTCCCGAAGACAGAATAGCTCTTGTCTTGTGAATCTACGTCAACACATTCAACCGTGTAACGACCTGTTGACGGAGGCGATGTCTCAGAACGTTATCTTATTCTCACAGCATTGTTTAAACAAATCTCTGTTGATTGATATTCAATACTGACCGAGTCAAACCTCGAGTCCACGAAACAGCTGTCGATCACCGTGACGGCCAAGTTTCGATTTCAGTCGAACATTGTCCTTGTCATGACGCGACGGGGACATGACGGATGGACAATGTCGACCAATCCAGACGCTGCTTCCCGTCTGGGGATGATGGTACGCGATCACGTGACATAATGTGACGTCACGTGATGTCACCTGTTTATCAAATTACACCTTCGTCAAACTTGAATACATGTAAAAGAAAAAGCTGATCACTTGAGTTTGGATATGTTATTTGCATTGTTGTGTATGTGTGCTAATGAATAACAAGACAATAAATATCAAAGAAACTATAACATGAAAAATAATATGTTCCATAATATACAAAGAAAGTTAAACACGATGATAAAAAAGAAGCAAATCACGATAGGGTTGTCAAAATTTAATGAACGTTAAAATAAGGAGCCTTCCTAGGTTTAGATTATTTCTGCATGGATCTGGTGGCCGCAACAGGAATTCACCAAATGTGACGATTAGACCATGATTAGACGATTTTCAGAGTTGATCTAGCTAGAGGACCGTGATTACTTTGATAGATTAATGACAACAATATCAACTAGTTTTTTTGAAATGTTATGTTTCGGTGCATTTTTCACTGTTGTGCATTGTTGTCATTGAAGTGCCGTGATTATCTAACGGACCTAGATCAATTCTAAAAAAAGGTATATAATGGCGTAGACAATGTTACATCTTAGCAGCGCTTTTGTCAGGTTTAGTGACGTACAATCTAGCAAAATATAAAAATAATACATATGACACTGATGATGCAGTATTTACATCCCACATTTTGTCAACGACCCAAGATAAAGACAACAATAATTACGCTGTACACGTTGTTTTATAATTGCGCACAACTTCCGGACGCTGTCGTCGAGTGCCGTGACGTGACGTATACTTGCGCTTCCAAAGAGCTCAGACACACGACCTTGCAGACAAGGAAGATCAAGGTCAGCGATCGCAATCTTGAAGGCGGTGCTGATGAAGAACGCAACCGAAAACACCTTCACTTTCTGTCGTAAACAACAAGTGGATCGAATCGGCCACGACCTCAGCTGGCTACGCTCGACTGAATATTCAGTGTGAGGAAGTGACAGCACGGGAATACACTCATATCTTCCGGGTATTCAGATATTCCTGAGACAGATTTTTTTGCAATAGGGAATCGGCTCATTTTAAAGTAAAGAAAAGAGAAAATATGATGAACGATATATTACATAATCGGCGAGCACAACAATCATACTGATTGGTTCACATTTATCGGCAAAATCTGAACGCCTTAATACTTTGTTCAAGAAGTAGAATTATTGCTTGTATTGCTTCTTCATACAGCGGCAATATTTTCAATATCACTCGGTTCAAGGATGGGACAAAGTGTCCTTAGTGTGTATTTATTTCCGTAAGGATGGATGGATGGATGGATGAAATGACGAAACATGAACACAATAACTCCTTGAAGGCATCTTTCAAGGCCTAGACCATCATTTCTGTCTAGAAACGTTTTATTACTAGACACACCTTGGCGTTCAATGTATAGTTAGTTATTAATCAGTGACAGTTCCTTCGATGCTCTCATTACCTCATAGGACAGACAGAGACAGACAGACAGACAGACAGACAGACAGACAGACAGACAGACAGACAGACAGACAGACAGACAGACAGACAGACAGACAGACAGACAGGCAGACAGACAGACAGACAGACAGACAGACAGACAGACAGACAGACAGACAGACAGACAGACAGACAGACAGATAGACAGACAGACAGACAGACAGACAGACAGACAGACAGACAGACAGACAGACAGACAGACTGACAGACAGACAGACAGACAGACAGACAGACAGACAGACAGACAGACAGACAGACAGACAGACAGACAGACAGACAGACAGACAGACAGACAGACAGACAGACAGACAGACAGACAGACAGACAGACAGACAGACAGACAGACAGACAGACAGACAGACAGACAGACGGGCGGAAGGACAGTACGTGATGTACTGTTATGGCATAATTATAACACTGCACAGTTATTATAACATTGCGGTAAACCGATATACCCTTGAAAACTCGTCACACATAAAGAAGCTATAGAACCAATGACACATCATACTTGTGAGACAATTTGCAGCATATATTCTGTGCATAATTAGCAGAAAATTCTTGATTCGAGAGTTCTGGGTTCGACTCACAGTACCAGCAATCCTAGGCAAATGTTTATTCAAAGGCATGTCGGTATAAATGCTAGATTGGATCTTTTGAGTTCCAAATTGCTTAACTACCGTAATACCTCTCGGGCAAAGAGATACATTACAGCGCAATTAATAATAGTTTACGTCTTAAATCAGAGGTTATGTGCATTATTGTGTAAAGAATATACATATTTATGGGAAGTAATTAAAAGGTGTTAGCTATATTAGAAAGGGATTTTAGAGTCTAATAAGTAGCTATAATCAGTCAGCATTCCTATGCAAAGAACAATTGTATTATGTGTAATGTATGTGGATTTATGTTAATTTTAATTGAAACCGCTTGATCTTGACAAAGATTGGTATAGTATTTATAGAACGCGTCTGTATTGTGCAGAGCTTACAAGCAAGGAAACCGGAGTCCGCGCTTACTCTTATATAGGAGCCCCACCCATGTTCCATTTTTGAGAAAGTATTGAAGACATTAGAATAATGCAGCCTTGATGCTTTATCCTTACACTCACGACTCTGTGCGTATTATTATTTATTAGTCGGTTTTAAGTGCAACGGTAAACGTTTACGACGTCATATTTAATCTAAATTTTTCCTTTCAACAGTTATGAGAGTTATGTCTATTTATGGAATATACAGTAGAAGTCCATTAAGTTTTTCGTGAGAATATCTGTTCAAGATAAACGTCAGAAGTTAACTTAAAATATGCTTCTTTTCAGCTGATTTAGCTTAGGTATATTGAGTAATATATATTGGGGCAGTGGGGGCAGTGTTTAAGAACTTAGTCATAGTATTCGTCTTGTGACTGCGAAGAACTTGCAAACACTATTGGATGCTGCTGTAGGTGGCCTATATTACAACACAAACTAATGATTTATTTAATCAAAAAATTACCCACAACTACAAGACGTTTAAAGCTAATGTCAGTCTTGATGTGATTTAACAGTAATCGCGATACAAATTTTCAACGAATAGTATTTGCAAATCCAAATCAT
Organism: Isoperla grammatica; assembly: GCA_945910005.1. Taxonomy (NCBI): domain Eukaryota; kingdom Metazoa; phylum Arthropoda; class Insecta; order Plecoptera; family Perlodidae; genus Isoperla; species Isoperla grammatica. Next base: position 7,299,436 of record OX246741.1, read on the forward strand.
CCGGTTCTATACTTCTATAGTTGCTCATGACATGACATTGTGCTGGACTACCGACCGGTGACACCGACACATATATGTCAAGATACAAACTCATTATTTGTTTTGTGACGCTTGTGTTGTTAATGAATCGAATCGAATTGAATCGAGTCGAATCGGACAAAACAAACTCCACACTGTTGTAGACCTTCATCATTCAGTTATTCAATTAACTAATGATCGATATTTCTCTTGTAGCCAAGCAATGTCACATCAAACAAACACTGAGTCCTTTATACACATACTCAATAGGTCAGCATCTGCATTCTGACTGTGTACATACTTTTTATATAATACGCAATTTAATAGGATTGGTTAAAAAGAAATACAGAAAGGTCATCAGCGCTTATTTAATTAGAGGAAGCAATGATGCATGCACGTAACATTCAAAGAACTATTCCATAGAGCACGGATGTCCGTCCTACGCTGCAGTAATGTGGAAGGCTATACATGTGTATGATGGCCGTAGGTTGCTGCAGGTGTTTGTGGTAAAGAAACTATTGCAATGGAATATTAATTTAATGATGATATGGATGGTAGAAATGTAGATTTATAGATAGGTCTTCATTGAAGGATTAGGATATTAAAATACGAATTAACATTATGTTTGTGTTAGAACTATGTCGACGCAGGCATCATACAATTCAGCTGGCTGAGGGTCAAAATCGAGACTGTATAAGTTTTTTAAAGACGGAGGTGACCTTCCCTTATCAGTTGCTTAAGACCTGGTAATGGTATTATGATGACCCGCTGAATACATAGTCCGGGGCTAACTTGTTTTCTCGATAGCAATCATCATCAGTAGCTGCTTTCCGCGGCGAAAACAAGTTATCCCGGGCTAAATACTTAGCCGGCCGTCGTGATACCAGGCCTAAGTAGAAAAATAGAACTCAATCTCAACATTCGGGTTATGACTGAGAAACCCCTCGTAAGCCTTCAATCAGGATTGCCGGTAACGGGAATCGAAGTGGCATTAGAGCCTCGTGCAGTAGCAATGAGTCATCTTCATGAATGGATTGGATATATTAAATTAAAACCGCGCACCTATTCCACTTTATCAGATATAACTCAAGCCTCATTACTCATGAACACCGCAAGTAGGCCACACGCTAATTGACCAGCTATAACCCGCAATTAGATGTCGTTACCGGATATCGTTAATCATACTGACGACAAACTCACGTTTCTAGCGAGATTCCCCACCATACGAGAAGTCCCGAGAAACTTGCACACAAAGTGGAGCAGGACGCCTCCGCTCTACACCCGAGTAAACCAAACAAACGCACGTCAAACACCTTGAGCATGTTTTCAAACAACTCAAACTCTACGGTAAAAATAACCCGTGTTTCGAGAAGGCTGTGGATGGCCTAGAGCCACTCTACTCCGAAACCAGAATGCCCTGACCTAGCGCACGTTACTTTTACCTCTAATTACAAAGCAAGGTGATCAATGCTATAATGACTGCGTGCGTGAACCCTTTGTATGTTGCTATGTAAGAGGTCATTCTCTCCGATTAAGGAAGTATTAATAATATTATTTCTGAAATAGCCAGATAAAACCCACTGTAATTGTTGTAACCCCAATACGCCCATGTAATTCTTTACCACAAACGCAATTCAATCTTCACTCGCCTTCATATCGTCTAAATTTGTTTGTAGCGAATAAAGCGATATAACTTGACCCCTTCATTCGACTAGTTAGTTACAACCAATAATAGTAAAAATAGGTTTAATAGTATAGACAATTGTTTAAGGTCGAGTCTTACAATGTCCCAATAACTTTTTATTCGTCGAATAGCTTGTTGTCTCCATGGCAACGACCAATCCAAACCCTTGAAATCCTCCAAATAGCTTAATTGCTACAAATAATTTTCCTATTAGGAGATTGTAAGACTGGCCCTTAGTATGGTATAATCTTATCATTGTCTTATGACTGATTAGAAGAATAGGAACTAAAGAAGTGCCATCGATACATGTTGACATATAAATACAAAAAACATTGCTAAAAGTGTCCACACTTCAGATTGAAATGGTTAAAACAATTTTACAAAATGTGATATTTTTGAGCACCAAGCAGATTTGCTCACGACATTAGCATTAACTTACTTGAAAAAATGTTGATGAAGTCTGATAACAGTTACTTGCAAGTCACAATCTCACGTGTTGGACGCAGTCACTAAAAATGTGTAATGATTCGTGTTTTGGTGACCTGCAAGTGATGGAGCGCCAATGTTCACGGTCACTTGCAACAGGGAGACATACTGATACTGCATTTGAGTGAAATCTCACTTCATTTTAAACATTTCAAGCTAATGTTAATTATCATACGGAATCTTTTAATCGTTACAACATAGAAACAAATAACTTTTGTTAAAACAATTTAACCTCTTCGTTCTGAAGAATGATTACGTGTAGTAATGTTTTCCATGTTTGGAAGTTGACATGTACCTATGGTATTTTTTTAGTTTTCTGCCCAATTATCCCAATAAAGCTTTTTCTGTTGGTAATTCTATACATAAAATATAGATTATGTCAACAGATATAACGCGAAACTTTGATAGAAGAGTGTTGAAAGTACTCTTGACGGTGACAAATTATGTATTTGGTTGATTGAATCCACTGAAAGATCTTTAAATAACGTAGAGCACTCAAAATACACTAGACGCATTCTGGTGGCAAGAAAATAAACTTCTATTAGGAGTGGTCTAGCTGTCAATTTTCATTGTTGTTGTATTGTTATTATTCATCAATGGCGCTGAAAGGAGGTTGCTTAGCAGCGCTATCTATGTTAGTTTTGAGTCCTCTTCATTAGAAAAGTTTAAAATCATCTGAATGTAACATATAGCAAACACATTGGGTTGGGAAAGGTTGGAAATGATCTGAATGTAACATTAAGCAAACACATTGGGTTGGGAAAGGTTGGAAATGATCTGAATGTAACATAAAGCAAACACACTGGGTTGGGAAAGGTTTATTAAAACCATCTTAATGTAACATAAAGCAAACACATTGGGTTGTGAAAGGTTTAAAATGATGTGAATGTAACATAAAGCAAACACATTGGGTTGGGAAAAGTTGGAATGAATGGATGAATTCCACTCAGAACTCAGAAGTATCGCGGAACGAATTGCACAAAGCGCAATGAGACCCAGCACGAGATAGTGCACAATCATTTCCGTATTTCTAAAATACACTTCAAAACAATACCGATCGTATAAATTATGCAACTCGAATCATTACGTGCACATGCATGTCTAAACTGCTTCAATAATACTTTCATCCTCGTTTCCATAGAGAACTACTTTCAATCACATCCACTCAGTGAAATAACAAAATACATCTCAGAATGAATATTGAGCCGTTTCAGCAGTGACTGACAATTTGTTTATTGGTCAGATTCTTATATTTATTCAACCTATACTGTAAATCGTTTGCCAACGTTTTCAAACCAGGCCAGTCGTTTAATTTACATAATCTTTATTATCTGAGTCGATAAGTTTTTTCGTAAATGCCAGCGATTAAAGAATGTGGTACGAAAGAAACTCGTTATAATTGATAATGGCATAATTTATATTATTTTTGGAAACCTCTCTTTAGTATCTATAAAGTGGAAAGATGACACACAAATCTATAACTGCACAGGTTGTGTACATAAGAGTGTTAGAGACAAATAGCTCGAAAAGCGTTAGAATTTAAGCTATAAAGTACGTCCATCTTTAAAATGATTATCAATTTCAACATTTTGCAATTATGAGGGGCGTGATATTATCAAGATAGTTTACAGATATTCTAAAAATAAATGAGATAAGATAAAAAAGACAATAAGGTGTTGAAGCTTGAAGGAGTCGACAGAAATGCAAGTGATGTGCGTTTCTACGTCACTTTCTTGGTAGATCAAAGGCAAAAAATGTGAGTATCTCGTCGACAACAGTAAATCATGTTTGTATTTGAAGGAGCCGTACCCGCAAATATATATTTGAGTTTATGTAGTACTTGGTTTTCGAGTTTTTATCCGCGTAACATGCTCTCTAGACACATGCTTGATGGCCCGGAAATGGGCCATTGTCAGAGTTCTCAGCCTATGAACAGACAAGACCACGCAGGCAAATGCCATTTTGCCGAAACGTCGAGACTCTGACAATGGCCCATTTCCAGGCCAGCAACCAGTCTCTAGAGAGCACGTTACGCGGACCAAAACTCGAAAACTATAAGTAGTATATACATCGACTTCAGTTCGCGAAAACCTACATAATAACATATAGTGTTTATCAATATGCACGAGAGTATTCGTCCAACCTAATCAACTACGATCGAATACGTCGGCTCACCCGTGAAGGTGTTATACTGTTTACAAAGCTGAACCTCGAACCCAGCGGAATGGAAGAGACCTGATTGTTGTCGACATGCTGCACTCAGATAATCAAACTATTCAATTAGACCAATCACGTTGACTGACAGGAGAGGTCAGCGGGGCATGGGTAATCAAGTTAGCCAATCATTCAATCTGTCTCTCTCTCTCTCTCTCTCTCTCTCTCTCTCTCTCTCTGTCTCCGCATACAAACACTACTCACTGTCAATATCACACACACACGCACAGTGGTCGTATTTACTCTGAAGAAAATGTTACTAAAAATACAGATTTAATCATCTGTTTCTTCACCGTGTTTATTAACTCATTCGAATGTAGGCTGAGGCTGGTATACGTTGCGTCGAACAAACAGAGGCTATAAAGGACGTTTCGGATAGTTTAAGTTGAGGAATTCATGATATCATTTCAAAAGAATGATAGTATATATTCATCTGTATCTGTGTGGCGTCTTTGCAATACTAAAAAAACATAACCTAAACTCAATTCTTTACGTAAACGTGGCTCATATCAAAGTATAGATATTTTTAGAGAAAAAGTCTTACGTTTTGTAATTTCAGGTTTTTACTCAAATTTTCTAGACATGTAACACGAATAGAAGAAAATTACACACTTTTAAACTGTCAAATCTTGACGTTTCAATTGCAGACATTAACTCCAATTCATGAAGTTTATTGTTTCGACATGTAATTTATACTGACGAGTAAAATCTACAATATCCAACCATGCGTATCGAAAGAATGACGTGAAATTGACATGTGATTCCGGTAGTGAAGGTTTTTGAGCGACCTTGGACGACCGTGAAAACAGAATGCACCGAATCGCGTTGTAAACAGAAACGCATCAGAAGTTTGATTGAGCGACATAACAATCAGATCATTAGCGGGAGAACTGAGAAGTATGAATTATCGCCGGACGCACTACTCACATACTTATATACTTCATGCACACATTATGTCAAACTGTTTGAATTCAAGGACAAAAGAGCATCAGTAAAAAACTAACTATTGTTGCATTTTTCTTTGTTCTTGATTTCAATTAGTTTGACGACATTATTGAATAAACCGTGTAATGTGGGCATTATATACACACATTGTGAATCGTACGTATCTCTCATTAAAAGAAATACTATAGTTATTAAATTAAGAAATCTATTTTTGGACATAGCGCTTTTAGAATATGATTTGCATTTATACATATTTGAATTTTCAGAACGGTTGCACAGCTTTGAACACATTTCCAACTTCTTCAATAGTGTACACAAAATTGAAAATAAAATAAGAAGTTCAAGTATAACAAATTCTTAAATTATAAACATTTTCTATGCCAATCGCATTTTATACGTTATAATTTCAGTAAGTTTAAATAACAATAATAACCTTCTATGTATAATGAGCAGTAACATGTTAATTTTATGCTTTGAGGTTTACTAAACCTCCGCTATAGTCGATAGTTCATTAAAAAAATATTTTCTTCTTTCTGATCATTGTTCACAAAATCTTCAAGAACAACAAAGAACAACTTAAAACTTGTATCAATTTTATTATAACATTTGAAAATTTGAAATCGTTTTGTTGTTTTTTCTTGACGATTTAGGGTACAATGTAAGAAAAAGAATAAATATTCATAGATAATAATTTATAAAGTGCCTTTAATATGTGGGCTCACGTGAGTATTATATTGCAGTGACTTAACATTGCGCTTTCCATTATACAAGATTTTCCTGTCCAGCAGGCAGTGGATTTGTCTACACAGTCACAGTCTTCAGCCCTCACAGTCTCGCCAGACAGACCAATGGGGACCCCCGCGCGTACCCGGTATTGCACGCGGTTTGCATATCCAGGCATGTATATGTTTACACCACTTCTCAACAAGCCGGTGACGTCATTGCAGACAAACTGAGTCCACTTCTTCTCTTATAGATCATCCATCACAAAAACAAAACAAAAAAGTTTTGATAAGAAACGGCGTCGACGCTAGCAAAATTTATGCTAAAACACTTAAAATAATTTTCATTTCATCAAAAAATTTCAAAAATTTTAAAAACAGTCTATCTTTTAGACCATTTTATTGTTTCTCTCTACTAAATCTCCAAGCACAACAATAGCATTTGTTACAATTTACATCACAGCCATTTTTTCAGACAAACAATCCGTTGCTGGGCAACTTCATTGTTGTATCTTTCTATGAATGTTTGTCCGAACAAAACACATAGCTTTTTTTACAATCATAGCAAATCCTAAACACAGCAACTAAAAATTTAAAAGTTCATGGTTATTTGATCTTGTACGCACTAATCACCTTGATATAAACATTTGAAAAATAATTAATAATTGTTGTATATTCTTGTTCTTGAATATTTATGGGACCTTTGTTGAGAAACCAGAAAAGGATTCCTAGATAAGTTTTAAAATCAAAATGTCGTGAGTGGTGGAGGCGCCGGGTACAGAAGCAGTTACCGTTTTACTAATGTTAACTTATGGTGTAGGCGCCGGGTACAGAAGCAGTTACCGTTTTACTAATGTTAACCCATGGTGTAGGCGCCGGGTACAGAAGCAGTTACCGTTTTACTAATGTTAACCCATGGTGTAGGCGCCGGGTACAGAAGCAGTTACCGTTTTACTAATGTTAACTTATGGTGTAGGCGCCGGGTACAGAAGCAGTTACCGTTTTACTAATGTTAACTTATGGTGTAGGCGCCGGGTACAGAAGCAGTTACCGTTTTACTAATGTTAACTTATGGTGTAGGCGCCGGGTACAGAAGCAGTTACCGTTTTACTAATGTTAACGTTTGGTGGAGGCGCCGGGTATAGAAGCAGTTACCGTTTTACTAATGTTAACGTTTGGTGTAGGCGCCGGGTATTGAAGGCGCGACTTTAAGTACCGTCTTGAATTGAATAAATGTCGATTATTGAAGGTGCTGGTAAAATATTATCTCCCTGATCTCATAGAGTTATCAAAGCATGCTAGATGTAAGTGGTTCACCTGCTGTATTCGGCTCGCTATCTGGTTAGCGCGCACGCATATCTACCCATAGTGTTGACGCGAGGCGGAGCAAAACAAACAATTTATCCGCACGCGATCCCTCTGTATATAAATCACTTTTATCCACCGCTTGTGTTTTATTGGTTTTCAATCCTATAAAAACCATGTAGGTAGAGATCACGTTGAATTTCTTATTTGTCTGGCAAAGGGTTATTGACGTCATCTACTTGTATTTCAGGAACTGTTTTACATAGACGGAACTCGAAGCAACAACTTATATACCGGTAAAAATGTATTTATAATTTAACATGTTTTAATTTGAAGTATTTATTTATACTAGTTTCCATGTTCGGTTTTTTATTTTGTTTATTTATATAAAAAGAGTGTTCTCTACAGCTACCGCACGATGTTGTATTTTCATGAATACATTTAATTATAATAAACATAATCATTAAAATCTCGGGGTGAAACTATCAAGGCATGTCAAAATTTGTTTATATATTTTATAGTTTCATTAAATTACTTTTGTTTGAATTATGAGTCGTGCCATCCCGAATATCTGTGTCGATTTTCAAGGCCGTGTCTGAAACAAAGGGTAAGAAATGCTATAGAAATATTACATCCGTATCATTCAGATTATAACAGAAACATGAAACTACCCTAGAACCAGTCAGTCGCGGTATAGACTACTTGATTAAGGGTTGAATGAATAAGCTTCCACCATATAATATGTTCTGTATCTACCATACTTGCACGACACATGGTACCAATATTTTGGCAACTTGGAAGGAGAGAGAGAGAAGATGCACCAAAACAACACATTTCAACACTGTTGTCCTGATACACCTTAGGCTGTGTTTTGTTTTTGTAAACTTGTTATTCTTTCCAAAGTTATTATAGGTGTTGTTTCTAACGACTTTATATTTCTACTTCCGCGCTTTGTTTAAATTGTTGACTGTTTGAAGAGCTATAGCCCGACAAGAAAAAATTATCTGATCCAACTTCAAGTATAAATTACACGTTAATCAATTGGAACCAATAGAAATCAAGGTTGTAATGGTGGAACTACTGACGTCATTGCTGTCTGCAAAGCTGAAGAATGTATGAATGAATGTATGCGGAAGGTGTAAGATTAATGTAAACACGGGCGTTGTGAAAAGTAATTATAGAAGTGCATTAAATTAGAACCATAGCGATCAAACTTCCAGGCGTTAAAGGTTGACTGTTTGTATTCTAATGTATAACCTGTGCGTGCAAGGTTGTATGGCATACTCTCAGACATTAATTACATACCCTTAAAAGGTAATGTCTCTATTCATGACGGTAAATATGCAAGTATACCTACACTGCATTTCAATTATGATCAGTTTGTTAAACGACCACCACCTAAAAACTTGTTTCTCGTACAAGCTTTTATGCGCATAATTCCAATTCTATTTTAGAGTGTTGTTCTTGAAGATTTAGAGATCGCAGTGATAAGATATAAACTAGAACGAAGTCACAGCTTTCCAGTTGATTTTAGGTTGAAAGCAATGATTGCAATGAATAATATATTGCAGTGGCTCTAAACGAAGATACAAAAGATGATAAAAATCGATTTTTGAAATTAGTACAAAGAATATTTCAGCAGAAATTATAGATTTTAAGCTCGTAGGTATGTAGAGAAAAAATGTGTGTATAACTTAAACCAAAAACATGTTATTAATTTAAAAAAATACTGTATCGTGGTATCTGGTAGATATCCATGTCTTGGACAGATTATTGTCTTTGTGTCAAAAAGATGACGACTTCACGCTCTATTGCATATAGAGGACGGTGAATGTACTGCGTAGTGCGTAGTATCCACAATGTACTGTCTTTGTCACGTGCTTGTTTCTAAGGTCGAGGTGGTTGACAATGACATAGGAAGCGCACATCTTCTAGTTTGCACGTCCCAAGCTAGTGGCCTTGCGCAGTTACCATAATAGCTACGCGGTTTTGTCTTATCGTTTCAAATACCTTGAGGATCGGCGGTGTTAAGTTATTTTTTCCTGTTTTACTTTATCCAGTCATTTGCGGTGCACATAAATTATGCTTGTGGTACCACGTCATATTATAATGTATTACAAGGTATCATATCCCGAGCAATAAATTAACATTTTACTTTGATAAATCCACATATTTTTGTGTAATGGATTGATTACATTCCTTTATTTAACATTTTTATGATGAGCATTTATATGGAGACAGTATATTCAAATATGTCTCCTTTATTCTTGCTTGCTGAAAACGTTGAGCACAATCCAATTTGAAATCGTATTGATTAATGTATCAAAGCCATCATTATTTCTTTAAATAAGTGCATTATTATATATGGGGTGGAATCTAATAGCTATTCAAAACTAAAATGCAAAAGAATCCTGATGAATTAAACGTGTGTTTGAATGTTCGATACTTTATAGCTTTTAAATTATGTATCAAAGCATTTTAAAATTAAAGCATGACAAACAGTGCAACATATTTATTATTATCTGTTTCATTGAAAAATAATGATGCATGTCCAATAAAAAGTTGATTCATATGTCATCAATACGACAGGATACAAATGCTGGTGACAACGTTGCTACTCGTTAGCCAATAAGCATCTAGGCGAAGTGTATCGTGGTTCCCATGGCAAAGCATGTTGTGCAACTACTGCAAGCGATCGCTCTGGCTTGTTAACTGCACTTCCCACTTACACACGTCAGATGATACTCATTATGACGTCATATGTAATACAAGTAAATTGATGTAGGCCTACCGTTTAAGATAAGACTAATTAGGATGTTAAAGTTGTGTACTCTTGGTAGGCCCGCTACATGCATTATCGTCTGTAACTCAAACGAATTAGCAAGTTACCTAAAGGAATTTACATAACTGAGTAGACGGGCAAAGTGAAAAATCTATTCTTACTTTGTGTTCGGCGCAGTGGCGATAGCGAATAAACAAGACTACGTATCTTACTGTTTGTATTGGATCCATGATACAATGCACTCAGTTGTGGTTTTATCCAGATACAACGCACTCAGTTGTGGTTTTACTGCATGTCTGTTCAACAAAAAATCTAGAAATTTGATGTAAACTGCTTTCTTCGTCTCTTGAAGTTCTAGCAGACTATCAGAGTCACTCTGGGCCAAATTCTTCCCCGGGCCCAAGCGGGGATAAATAATATTGATGGCAGACTATAACTGTTGCCATCCTGTTTTACAAATCTAGAAATATTTTTTCTTTTTCAGTAAACCCATGAAATCGCAATACGTCAGTGTATTCGGAATGTCTATAATCCTTCTTTGGGAAAACCTTATCATAATCAATAATACGTCACACGACACATTCTCATAATAAATTGCGTCCAACCATCACTGTGATTCACGTGTGACGACACCTTACAGCTTCTATGAATTATCCCATCACATATACTATCATGCAGGCCAGGGTACGCAATCAGTTGTAAAGCGTTAGATAGAGATGATAGTGCCACACCACACTACTTATAGGGAGGTTGCTGGTTCGATCTTAATCGATATTCCTGACTGGAGGTATTTTACAAAGTCATAACACGAGCACTGTGATTGAGCTCTTCACCTAAGGTCCGAATTCACCAAACTTTTTAATCAGCCGATTTACTAATCGCGGATTAGTTACCATGGTTTCAACAAACATTGCATACAAAATGCATGGTGTCTTCTATCGGGCGCCATTTTTGATCGCCGATTAACAGAAAATCGCCGGATTAAAGTTTGGCGAAACTGGCCCTAAGGGGATTAGATGTAAAGTTTATTGAACCGTACAACAAGCATTTTTATTCCCATGTAACATATTTTGTATGTTTATTTATCAACAATCAACAAGAATGATATATTAACAAAACAATTTTAGAAGCAACCAAATTACAACGTTTTCCCCCTTCAATACAAACACATGTATACTTACATTGCTTTCTCAGAGTTAGTAAGCAATTTGAATGTATATACATTCTAGCATACACGTTCTCTCACAGCATATAGATTTTCAGTTATGCACTACACGAATAATACCATACAAATATATTCAATGTCAGTCCTATTCACTTATGAGACAGTATTCACGATGAAGGACAACATGAATGATGTATTGTTACTGATATTAGATCATGTATGGATGAATCTTGCACAACCTCAAATCATCACTGGGTGGACGCCCTAGTCTGCTGTACAAGTTACTATTGGCGGGAAAATGCCCTTCGGAACGCGATGTGCCATGGGTGCTATTTAGTATTTTCACACTTGTTCCTTGACGGAGACGTTACATGGACATTAACGATGGCCCTGAGCTAGATATACAATACAAGCGATCATAATTACGTAGATAGTGAGACGCACATCTTAAACGCTTCAATAGATATCAACAGAAAAAGCTTCTCGGAAATGGGGCAAATTTTTTCTTTATCGTCCGATTGAATTGATAGCTTTGTGTGTGTGAGTGTGCGAGTGTATATAGTATAGAGTGAATCATATTGCGAGCGATTACAAGTGTGAGCGTACATCTTCTCGGCTGTGGTTCGGGACAAGGCGACGTTTAGCCCACACGGTTAGGAAGCCGAGAGCGGATACCCGATACCGCTGACCGCTGACCGCACGGGTCCGGCCCAAGACGGAGACGTTGCTGGAGTTGGAGGACAGTCAGGTACGTCGCAACGCAAGTGAACACTAGGCTCTATCCTACACTGGGTGCTAGAGTCTAGCGTGTGTTGTGTGTGTCCAACCCTACACGAGGGTAGTTGGGTGCAAGACAAGTGAACACTAGGCTCTATAGAGTGCGTGTGCCCACCCTACACGAGGCTTGTTGGGTGCAAGTCGGGTGAACACTAGACTCTACCCTACACTGGGTGCTAGTCAAGTTAGCGTGTGTTGTTTGTGTCCAACCCTACACGAGGGTTGTTGGGTGCAAGACAAGTGAACACTAGACTCTATGGCGTGCGTGCATCCACCCTACACTGGGTGCTAGGCAAGGCTAGCGTGTGTTGTGTGTGTCCAACCCTACACGAGGGTTGTTGGGTGCAAGTCGAGTGAACACTAGACTCTAGCGTGTTTGCGTGTGTCCACTCCTACACGAGGTTTGTTGGGTGCTAGGCAAGTGAACACTTGACTCTTACGTGTGCTGTGTGTGCACCCTACTCGAGGGTAGTTGGTTGCAAGTCAAGTGAGCACTAGAGTCTATACCGAGTGTGTGTCTACCCCAACACGAGGGTTGTTCGGTGCACGGCAAGTGAACACTCCTGCCCTAAGCGAGGGCGCGATGGAGGCGGTGGAGCTTCGAGCGTTCAAGCAACGCAAGTACTCGGAAAGAAGCGAAGGTATTGACGATGGATGGGGGTTTGGTTTGGTTTGGAAGAAGAAGACGGCTGCTCATTCATGCTCAGTAAACAACACGTTTTCGGGAATTATATGAATATTTTCGTACTCTATAAAAAGAACTTGAAATACTTGTACAAATAACGGTTTTTGATTTTTCTTTCTATGACGAAGCAACGAGACTTACAAGTGTAAATATTAGCAAAGAAGCGTTTACTCTTAAAAAGGAATTCCAGAGTATGGGCTGCTTTAATTGTCTCATATTTCAATCATAATTAGGGTATATCTGACGAAACAAATGAAAGAGTAAGGGGTGGGAAAAACGAGCATATTTTTCCGCCCTCGAAAGATCGGTGTCTCCACCGTACTGTAGTGCCTTTTAACGTTAACTTCAGGGTGGTGGGGGGGAGGGGGGTGTCTAATGGCCGTTTAAATTACTCAATCCCAGCGTCTCTCTTGTTCAGTCAGCATTGCAGGTGCCAAGAATCGATCCACATAATATGTAGCTCGTTAAACCCCGCTTACTTTAGACTCCTTTATCCCCTTTGTATGGTTCTCATCACGGTCTCCTAAATCTCCACGTACAACAATGCACAACAATTCATTAAATATAGTTTTCAAATGTTATATCAAAGTGCATTGAAGCACAAGATCAACATCTATTAATCTTCATTTGACATTTTTATGTGTTGTATATTGTTGTTAGCTGAAGATTTAGATGAGCGTGATGATAATCATACAACGGAATGGGTCGTCTAGAGATAGTTTTTAAAATGGTCTATCAGGTCTGAATTCACTAAATTTTGTTAATCCCAGATTTGATAATCTCGGCGTGGTTATCATAGTTTCAACAAACTAAACTAAATTCATGGTTTTATGCACTATGTGTGTTAGAAGAGAAATTTTCGGATTACAAAGTATATTAATTAATCCAGAGGTTAAATGTTTAGACTAACTGATCCTACAAGTGAGAAAAAAATTAAATATGCAATATTTCAAATGACGCCTTTTCATGTCCTACTGCTAAGTATCTGTGTCCGCACATATTTCAAGTCTTATCTTAACTTGTTGCTCATCCTGTTGTTAAATGTCGCGACCACACGCAAGTCCTCGTTGCATGCGTGCACAAACTGTGCTGGCGTTCATTACAGCTGGATCGGCGTAACCTAGCAACAAGAAAGCGCATCGCCTTAGCGTGGTCTGTCTTGGCACCTCGCTATGAAAATCTAACGTTATTTTATAGATGTCTTGAAAACACTTGAAGATATTGAAAAAGTGATTCTACCCAAATATTTGGCTTTGACCAGGTACACAAGGAGTTTTAAAAATTTCAAAATATTGAAAATGTTGATTTATTTATTTCTGTTTTTAATAAAAATAATATACAATTAATGAATTACAGATTTAACAATCGCACCAATTATAATATTTAAAAGTTTAAAAAAATTCAATTGTTTAGCTGTTTCAAAACGAAATATTTAGTTAGAATCACTTTTTCTGTATCTTGAAGCGTTCCCAAGATATGAATAAAATAACGTTACATAGCGTGGCCGGCCTAACATTGCGAGGTGACGTCCAAAACTGCAGCAAATTGTCATGTTTTAATTATATCTCAACAATGGAGCTCGAAATCGAAAATCTGAAAAATAAGGATGCCGTGGTTTGGTAAGCTCTACAAACCGAATGATAAATATACTTAACATTATAATCAGTATATTTATCATTCGGTTTGTAGGGATTACCAAACCACAGCATCCTTATTTTTCAGATTTTCGATTTCAAGCTCCATTCTTGAGATATAATTAAAACATGACAATTTGCTGCCGGTATCCTTCGCTCTTAAGTATAAGTCCACCCGTTAGCAGTAGCGCGCGCTAAATGTGGATGTAAATGCTTAGTGACCACACGGAAGAAACCCATTACTTCTCGGTCACAGAATGGTTTACGTCACATTTTAGCATATTGCGCCCCCCTGTGACATAGTTGCATAGCTTGAGAGGGCGTGGGTCGATTCCTGTCGACCACAGCAAGGTTGGCGGTAAGAGAGGAATGTGGTATTAAACCCTTGGACAGTTATTCTCCACTATATCAATACGCATAGCATACGCATCTTATCATAAAATTAATATATGTATAATTATTATCATCCTAGTTATAGCTATAGTAAAACGGAATTAACAGTGCTACATGCGTGTATATGTATGTATTTGTACAAATGATACAATTTTGATTAATTACTACCATTATATTATTTAAACGTTATTTTCAATGGTTAAGTTAAAAATTGATTATGAAATGTATTACGTTGTGTATTGAATGATATTTATGTCATGTATATTTAACGGGTACTTTGTATTTATTGATATAGGTAATGCTACGTTTTTCAATGGTAAGTGAAGGTGTCTCATTCAATGGGGCTCATATGCTATTACAACAACAAAATTAACAAATACATAGCGTGTATATTTAATTAACAGCATGAATACAGATTATATTAAAATACCCCCTTTGCTTTTATAGATAGTAGTGCTTTTATAGAAAAAAACTTTCAGTTAGTTCTAGAAATAGAACATCGAAATTAAAAGAATCATCATAATTTCATAACTTTACATGAAGTAATTCGTACAGAGCATTACTTACATTCACTACAGCACCACCAGACAAATAAATTCAAACTTTTTCATCCATAATTGCATTCAAGTACTTAACCATTTCACTGCATACACGTTTTAGTAAAATGCAAATGCGCTTATACAGAAAGCCGAGACCGCAGAAGGCCGACCGCTAATATTTCGAACAAATCGACAAAGCGGAATGCGGAACAGGCGAATATTATTACAAAATATTAACATACAGCGTGATAATGCTTATGCTTTTAGACATGAATCTGTATTATGTTTTATTCGTATTCAAAACTACGCTCGTAATACAAACTTATATAAGAGTAAAGAAACTTTTTAGACGGAAACTTATTTGCCGCATCTTTCATTTAAATTACACCATTACATCACAATGCTATAATAAAAACGTAATTATGAACTCCACGGTTTTGTATCCTATTAGATAAGAGTGATTCTTATCTGTCTTTTATTTTAGTTGAGGAACTGCTTCGTCTTAGGCCTACATTGTGGCCTTGTTACTAATAATATAGAGCTCTGCACGTAACATTAAGTTTTGAATGACGTATTCGCTTACGTTGCCGGAACCTTTCACGCTCATTTTATTAACATAGGTTAGTTAAACGTACACTATACCAGTTATTTGGTTGTGAGATACGCATGGGTAACAGTGTTTAAGTTAAAGCTGTTTTAAATGCATACTTGTCTACATTTGCCAGCTTTTGATATTTATAGTTAGGCCTAGTTGCTGATCCACCAAGATTTGCTCTGTTTTCCCCGAATAACAAAAAAAACGGTAAAATAGATGTCCACACAACGTTCAGTAATTAAAATGTAAACAGCACCAATGGGCATCACGCGAGATTTACAACATTGTTTCATTGTTCAAAATAGTTGTACAAAGAGGGACACGAGCTAAAACCTGGTGTGCACCCTGCAGCGGGGGAATCGTAAGAACAGTTCAAATTATACAGCGTGCCGAAGCGCCCACTCCAAGAGTTCGGGCCTGTCGGGCGTGATAACGCGTAGCCCGACCAATTTACGGGACGCTTAAAATAGACGACCGGACAAACTGAGCGCTTTACTGTACACATATCCATAAATAAACGGGCAGTTTTCTATTTCTGTATCAATCCAATAATTTGGAATTAATAAACTACAGAAATGACAATCTTAACAATTATAATAGCATTTAAAAAAAACTCATTGTTCCCTTGTGCAAAACCAAATTCCAAAATTTCGTATAGTAATCACGTTGCCAATATCTGGTATCGCTCACTCGTCGATGATGTTCGGAGCCTGCAGGGTTGGTTTAGTCGCTTTAAATTAAAGTCCCCCACTGAAAATCAGTCTTGTTACTGATTGGGTAGACTTAAAATGTGAATTTATTTAATAGGGTTCTCACAATATCGATAAAATACATTTTAATTTGCGCATGGTCTATTACTGCGGTTACCCATTACCGTTAAGGTTAATGATTATCGTGTGAACCTGACATTACCCGATCATCCAAAGAACAACTCCTCGCCCGAGTGGTGCCAACCAACCCAACAAAACTGTGAAATAGTATAACAAAACTTTCACGATTGATATTAATTTCCCAGCACGTTGTCTTAGCGTTCTGCGTGACGCAACGCGCGACGTCCTATTGGCTGGAAGAAGCGCGCGTTAGAAAGCGAGAGCGCGGCGCGTCAGGGAAAGTGGGGGACTTACTGGCTCATTGTGTCTCCGTCGAGTGTCGAACCAGGGTCCGTTGTGTACGCGTGAGTGTTTACAGCCCGCAGGCTCGTCCTAGCACTGTGAGTAATTAGTGTCTGAAATATAATGTAACGGCACATTAGACTTGTTAAAGGTATAATTAATTATACCTATATAAGTGCCTTGGCGGGTAGGTGCTAGATTTGGAAGGTTGTTGGTTCGATTTCCGCCACCGGCAATCGTGTGAAGGTTGCTTACAAGGATTTTCGCATTACATACAAAAGTGGTCTAGTTTAAGCACAATTCGAATCTGGGGGTCGATGTTTTGCCGAGTATCTCAGAAATAACGCAGAACCTTTTACTCAAGATTGAGACTGTATTCTGTGAAGTAAAATGTGTAAACACGTCTCTCTATCCACGTGACTTGGTATATATTTTTATTAGTGTGTACAATTTACTTTAATTGTATCAAATTATGTCGACGAGTTAACATTAAGAACTTGCATTCCATTCTTGAAACAGTTAAATCACTAAGAAATTTAGTTACGTTACATTTTTTCTTACATACCTCGGTTCACTTAGTTACGCTAACTGATTTTTTAGTGAATGCGGAACATTACACAATGTTAGCTATTATATGCAACGTTGTGTTGTCAGATATCATCGTAACGCTTGCACTATAGTTCAGAAGACCTAGTCTGTGTCGGGAATCGAACTATGAGCACTGTAGAAAAATTAAACCTACTAGCCCAAAAATGTGTATGTTTAGATGATTAGCCACTAAATCTATGCAAACCTTCAGGTTAGCATAGAATAATACAAGTCTGACCAATCAGAGAAACGAGTGCTGGCAGTAACAATAATACTTAACCGTAGGAAAACATGTTATAGGGTGCACACCAGCTTTACCTAATGTGCCCCTCTTCAAGTTACTATACACTATGTTTGGATCGTTGATAGTTGGAAGGATTGTCAGAGGGCTATCAGTAGGACTCAATCCCATAAATCGCCTTTACGACTGAGGAAAAAAACTCGTAATAAACTTCAGTGAGTATTACCAGTGGCCGGAATCGAACCGGCGATCTCCCGAAGTAGTCTCACGTTTACCTCTGAGCTATACCTCTATATCGGTGCGCTGGCAATGAACGCACATCCCTAATATTTGTAGGCTATGCCTCTATACTGGATGTATTAGTTTCTCTATTGGTATAGAGGTATATACCTCTATTGGTGCGCTGGTAATGAACACACATCCCTAACAATTGTAGGCTTTGCCTCTATATTGTATGTATTAGTTTATAACCTCGACCCCGGACATTTCACAGACGAATTGTTAAGAATATGATGAGGACTTCCGTGTCCTGTCTTTCACTGGTATCAGCAAGATAACGCGAACACAGGATATCTAGATGAATCATACAGCTTAACACAAGCTGTGTGGTTGTTTCGCTGACAAAAAGCAATTTGCCAGTCTTATTGCCGTTCTACTCTGTCAGCTACCATGAAGACTTTCTCATTTCAAAATAATTGAAAATGTTCAGTAATCGCACGTTTATTTTATCACACTTTGGATGCAATCGGTTGACATCGATTTCTGGAGAGTCAAGCTTGACGAAAATGCAACAATCAATTTTAGTGGCGTAACTGTGTTTTTTTTTGGGGGGGAGGGGTTAGGGTAGATAAGGAACTAACAGCAGGGGGGCTATTTCTGAATGTTGTGACAGTGTCACAACTCACTTTTTGTGATATCTACGTAATTATCACTTGTTACTGGTTGGGTGCTATTCAATCAATCAATAGCAAGCTCCTGATGGCAAATTCCAGAAGAAGTTCAGTTCCTGCTGTTACCAACCTATAAAAGTATTTGATTTTACATTAATTAACATGTCTTCTTTTCGTGTTCTGCAAAATGTCTAGTCATTATAACCGTCAAATTTATTTTAACCAGTTGTAATAAAAATAAAACACAATGACGACGATTGTTTTAAACGAGATTTTATAATAGTATCGGCCGCGGTATTATGAGCCTAGGATACATATCTAGAAGGCTACTAGCTTGTTTCCACCATGGCAACAACAATGGGAAGTCCTGTTGCCATAGTGATTAAAGAAGTTAGTGTAGCTTACCCGGTGTTATGATCGCCTGTTACGAAAACACAGAGAGAACTTGGACCTGTTCTACCCCGGCCCCAGACGTTATTACCAGGTGCGCAGTCGAGTTTGTTTGGAAAATGTGAAGAATTTGTTTTTCTTATGGAAAACAGCGAATTGTAATAAAAGTTCCATAGCAACCAAGTAATCCGGGCCCAAGTGATACATAACTGAGCGGTGTATAATGAGGATCACCAAAGCGTAAAATTATCTCTATATTGTCATTATTTTCGCTTGGGCAGAATAATGTACAGTCATAAGTAGTTACGATGTTGAAAGTAAATAATAACGAGTGTGTTTCTGTGTTACAGTAAACGCAAACAAAATGTCTACGAGCAAAGAGGCCGAAGCGGCGCAGGCGCAGAAGACGGAAGAAGACGACCCCATATCGCAGGTGATCGGAGAGTTCGGTCCGTGGCAGCTTCGCTTGACCTTCCTTCTCTCGCTGTTCAACTTTCCGTGCACGTGGCACATCTTCGCGACCACCTTCCAGGCGCCAAGCATCGACTTCTGGTGCGCTAGGCCGCCTAACCTCGCTGGCTTGAGCGTCGCGGCCTGGCAGAACCTCAGCCACCCCACCACCACGCTACCGGTAACTTGACATTCACTACCCCCCCTCAACCTTGCAGGCTTGAGCGTCGCGGCCTGGCAGAACCTCAGCCACCCCACCCCACGCTGCCGGTAACTTGACATTCACTACCCCCCCAACCTCGCAGGCTTGAGCGTCGCGGCCTGGCAGAACCTCAGCCACCCCACCACCACGCTACCGGTAACTTGACATTCACTACCCCCCCAACCTCGCAGGCTTGAGCGTCGCGGCCTGGCAGAACCTCAGCCACCCCACTACCACGCTACCGGTAACTTGACATTCACTACCCCCCCAACCTCGCAGGCTTGAGCGTCGCGGCCTGGCAGAACCTCAGCCACCCCACCACCACGCTGCCGGTAACTTGACATTCACTACCCCCCCCCCCCCCTCAACCTCGCAGGCTTGAGCGTCGCGGCCTGGCAGAACCTCAGCCACCCCACCACCACGCTACCGGTAACTTGACATTCACTACCCCCCCTCAACCTTGCAGGCTTGAGCGTCGCGGCCTGGCAGAACCTCAGCCACCCCACCCCACGCTGCCGGTAACTTGACGTTCACTTCCCCCTACCCCCCCCCCCCCCATCAACCTCGCAGGCTTGAGCGTCGCGGCCTGGCAGAACCTCAGCCACCCCACTACCCCGCTACCGGTAACTTGACATTCACTACCCCCCCCCCAACCTCGCAGGCTTGAGCGTCGCGGCCTGGCAGAACCTCAGCCACCCCACTACCACGCTACCGGTAACTGACATTCATTACCCTCCCCCCCTCAACCTTGCAGGCATGAGCATCGCGGCCTGGCAGAACCTCAGCCACCCCACCACCACGCTGCCGGTAACTTGACATTCACTACCCTCCCAACCTCGCAGGCTTGAGCGTCGCGGCCTGGCAGAACCTCAGCCACCCCACCACCACGCTACCGGTAACTTGACATTCACTACCCCCCCCCCCCCCCCCCTCAACCTCGCAGGCTTGAGCGTCGCGGCCTGGCAGAACCTCAGCCACCCCACCACCACGCTGCCGGTAACTTGACATTCACTACCCCCCCCCCCCCCTCAACCTCGCAGGCTTGAGCGTCGCGGCCTGGCAGAACCTCAGCCACCCCACCACCACGCTACCGGTAACTTGACATTCACTACCCTCCCAACCTCGCAGGCTTGAGCGTCGCGGCCTGGCAGAACCTCAGCCACCCCACCACCACGCTACCGGTAACTTGACATTCACTACCCCCCCCCCCCCCCTCAACCTCGCAGGCTTGAGCGTCGCGGCCTGGCAGAACCTCAGCCACCCCACCACCACGCTACCGGTAACTTGACATTCACTACCCTCCCAACCTCGCAGGCTTGAGCGTCGCGGCCTGGCAGAACCTCAGCCACCCCACCACCACGCTACCGGTAACTTGACATTCACTAACCCCCCCCCCCCCCCCCTCAACCTCGCAGGCTTGAGCGTCGCGGCCTGGCAGAACCTCAGCCACCCCACAACCACGCTGCCGGTAACTTGACATTCACTACCCCCCCCCCCCCCCCCTCAACCTCGCAGGCTTGAGCGTCGCGGCCTGGCAGAACCTCAGCCACCCCACTACCACGCTACCGGTAACTTGACATTCACTACCCCCCCTCAACCTTGCAGGCTTGAGCGTCGCGGCCTGGCAGAACCTCAGCCACCCCACCACCACGCTACCGGTAACTTGACATTCACTACCCCCCCCCCCCCCCCCTCAACCTCGCAGGCTTGAGCGTCGCGGCCTGGCAGAACCTCAGCCACCCCACCACCACGCTACCGGTAACTTGACATTCACTACCCTCCCAACCTCGCAGGCTTGAGCGTCGCGGCCTGGCAGAACCTCAGCCACCCCACCACCACGCTACCGGTAACTTGACATTCACTACCCCCCCCCCCCCCCCCTCAACCTCGCAGGCTTGAGCGTCGCGGCCTGGCAGAACCTCAGCCACCCCACCACCACGCTGCCGGTAACTTGACATTCACTACCCCCCCCCCCCCCTCAACCTCGCAGGCTTGAGCGTCGCGGCCTGGCAGAACCTCAGCCACCCCACCACCACGCTGCCGGTAACTTGACATTCACTACCCCCCCCCCCCCCCCTCAACCTCGCAGGCTTGAGCGTCGCGGCCTGGCAGAACCTCAGCCACCCCACCACCACGCTACCGGTAACTTGACATTCACTACCCTCCCAACCTCGCAGGCTTGAGCGTCGCGGCCTGGCAGAACCTCAGCCACCCCACCACCACGCTACCGGTAACTTGACATTCACTAACCCCCCCCCCCCCCCCCTCAACCTCGCAGGCTTGAGCGTCGCGGCCTGGCAGAACCTCAGCCACCCCACAACCACGCTGCCGGTAACTTGACATTCACTACCCCCCCCCCCCCCCCTCAACCTCGCAGGCTTGAGCGTCGCGGCCTGGCAGAACCTCAGCCACCCCACTACCACGCTACCGGTAACTTGACATTCACTACCCCCCCTCAACCTTGCAGGCTTGAGCGTCGCGGCCTGGCAGAACCTCAGCCACCCCACCCCACGCTGCCGGTAACTTGACATTCACTACCCCCCCCCCCCCCCCCTCAACCTCGCAGGCTTGAGCGTCGCGGCCTGGCAGAACCTCAGCCACCCCACTACCACGCTACCGGTAACTTGACATTCACTACCCCCCCTCAACCTTGCAGGCTTGAGCGTCGCGGCCTGGCAGAACCTCAGCCACCCCACCACCACGCTACCGGTAACTTGACATTCACTACCCCCCCCCCCCCCCCCTCAACCTCGCAGGCTTGAGCGTCGCGGCCTGGCAGAACCTCAGCCACCCCACCACCACGCTACCGGTAACTTGACATTCACTACCCTCCCAACCTCGCAGGCTTGAGCGTCGCGGCCTGGCAGAACCTCAGCCACCCCACCACCACGCTACCGGTAACTTGACATTCACTACCCCCCCCCCCCCCCCTCAACCTCGCAGGCTTGAGCGTCGCGGCCTGGCAGAACCTCAGCCACCCCACCACCACGCTGCCGGTAACTTGACATTCACTACCCCCCCCCCCCTCAACCTCGCAGGCTTGAGCGTCGCGGCCTGGCAGAACCTCAGCCACCCCACCACCACGCTGCCGGTAACTTGACATTCACTACCCCCCCCCCCCCCCCCTCAACCTCGCAGGCTTGAGCGTCGCGGCCTGGCAGAACCTCAGCCACCCCACTACCACGCTACCGGTAACTTGACATTCACTACCCCCCCTCAACCTTGCAGGCTTGAGCGTCGCGGCCTGGCAGAACCTCAGCCACCCCACCCCACGCTGCCGGTAACTTGACATTCACTACCCCCCCCCCCCCCCCTCAACCTCGCAGGCTTGAGCGTCGCGGCCTGGCAGAACCTCAGCCACCCCACCACCACGCTGCCGGTAACTTGACATTCACTACCCCCCCCCCCCCCTCAACCTCGCAGGCTTGAGCGTCGCGGCCTGGCAGAACCTCAGCCACCCCACTACCACGCTACCGGTAACTTGACATTCACTACCCCCCCTCAACCTCGCAGGCTTGAGCGTCGCGGCCTGGCAGAACCTCAGCCACCCCACTACCACGCTACCGGTAACTTGACATTCACTACCCCCCCTCAACCTTGCAGGCTTGAGCGTCGCGGCCTGGCAGAACCTCAGCCACCCCACCACAACGCTGCCGGTAACTTGACATTCTCGCTTCATTCTTATAGCCAGTGGCCACAGGCTGAGTTACAACACTTTCCACCCCTCTCGCCCCAAACCCAGCAACACGCTGTCGGTAACTTATCTTCATCCCCAGCCATATGACATGTAAACCTACACAACCCCGCTCACCCGAAATCTCTGGTTCAATGGTTGTCTACAAATAATGCAGATAGGCAACACTCATAAACTAATTCAAAATCATTGATTAATTCCTTCAAATCTACAATAGATAAGAAATGTATAATATCCCAAAAAAGATTCAAATATTATTATTTTAATGAAAATAAATTAAATATTTAAGGGCCCGACTACATTGGAAATCTGCGGTGACGTTAACATAGCGTTTGACTCAATCCCATTGGCTGAGCAGTTACTTCGTTTTCATCATCAAATGGAAGTGGCTTAAAATTTACTGTTACTGTTAATGTTATTGTTAATTTTCAATGTGGACGGGCTTTAAACTTATTACTGTGCGACAGGAAGTAACCGACCTGTATTCAACACAACACAATCATTATTCACTTTTCCGAGATCCACTCCACGGTTACTGTTAACACTTGGCATAGTCATGCGGAAGACAATCAAGACAATGACATTGCTACCAGTATAAACACCGCCTACCAAGAACGTCGTAGACAATCGTTCTGGTTGGCATTGCGGAGCTTGTGAAGTCAAGGCGACGGTCGCTTGAGACAGTCTTGAGTCAGTCATTGAGTCATGATGCTCATAGTCGTCTCAAACACTGTTGGCCAAGTCGTTATCTCTTCCGGTCACGTCCTCTTATCAATAGCGAGACTACCGCGTGACGTCACACATTGAGACATTCAAAGATAACACAAGGCGATCACGGAGATGTCGATATGTTCCTTGACTCAGATCTATCGATCATTTAAATTGATCCAGTTTTCTAGGTTATTCTTGTTGTTGTTAATCAAGAGAATAACGAAGAAGTGTTCTCGTATTCTGGAGGATTTGGTGCATGGCCAATTAATGTGTTGTGATGATTTCACAATAATTATCATTCTAATCAGCTGAACTGAAAAGATTGTGCAAGGTTTCTTCCTGCAGAATTTTCGAGCGCCGAGTTTTGATATCCCAATCCCCAATATGTCGCCAAAAATGAGACTGTACCCTGAAGTAAGCGTGAAATTTGACACTTTATGGACTTGTACAGTTTTTAATTAGTGCTAATGATGGATGGAGTGAAAACACATTTCCGGATTTTCCTACACAAAAACGTTTTCATCTTACCAATGCCATACATCACTTGAAATCAAATGTCTGCTCAAGGGAAGAATTTCATCAAACTCTTTGGTGATATAATTGGTATTTTGTGATTGGTATATAAATTAACACAACAGAAAAACACACGTGTGAAAAAGGAAAGTACACCTCTAATTTTAATCACTAGAAAGGTAAAAGAATTGGTGACAAATAAAAGTCCAATTCCAACCAGTATTAATTAATGAACTACGCATATTGCTATGGGTTCAATGAGTTCTAAGTATAGACTAGCGAAACCAACCATTGACCTCAAAAGACTTCTTGAAAACACCGAATACGCGCTCACGCTCACTAGACTAATAAACCACCACACTAAACAACCAAACAACGCGATCAAGGGAGAACTATACCAGACCCCAAACACCTATTTAGAAACCACGATGTTTATACATAGGCATACTTTTCTACGAAACCATGAGGAAATGATTACTACCGACGAATGTCAGACGTGCGAACTGCAAACGGAAGTACGGATCATTTTCTTAGAGAAAAATAAGGTCTAAAACGAGAGAGCTTATACGTAATTCTAAGATAAGAACCCGAAATCCTCGCCAAAATCACAAAATAACAACGACTACAGAGGATCTCTTGGCGCAAGTGTTGTATTAAATTTTTAACACCAAAAGTCAACTAATAATGCATGTTGTTTCAAATGCAACCACAAAGTAATGTAAATACTAAAACAAAAAGGTTTAAAGAAATAGATGAAGTGAAACTAACTTATTAGTAACTAATATCAGTGATTAGCTTTGCTGGAGCCATCACGCAATAATTATATAATATTATACAGTTTGGTTTGGAGAAAAAATATGAACAATGATGTACTTAATTCGTTTTAAGGTAAAAACATGGAAGTACAAGGATACCTTTACGTCAAAAACCATAGAAAAGTTTCTTTTTTTAATTATATCTCAAGTTGTAACCTTTGATCTCAAGATTGAAACACAAAATCGAAAATCTGAGAAATCATAGCGCAGTGGTTTGGTAAGCCCTACAGACTGAATAATAAATGTGTTTAACGTTATAATCAGTATGACTGTGATAACGATTTCCTTAAGGAAATCACAGTCATACTGATTATAACGTTAAATACATTTATTATTCAGTCTGTAGGGCTTACCAAACCACTGCGCTATGATTTCTCAGATTTTCGATTTTGTGTTTCAATCTTGAGATATAATTAAAAAATGAAACATTTCTGCTGTTTTTGACTTAGAGGTATCCTTCGCAAATTTGTGTCCGTACAACCTGCTAACACTGGTTTTGTCCAAGTATGTATGTATTACAACAATAATCATGTATCCAGGACGGACGGGTCCAATTCGACGCCTGTCGCGTGTGGGACATGGACTATACCTCCATGTCGCCGGACGTCGCCTTCAACACGACGCTGACAACTGTGTCTCATGTTACAGGACGGACGGGTCCAATTCGACGCCTGTCGCGTGTGGGACATGGACTATACCTCCATGTCGCCCGACGCTGCCTTCAACACGACGCTGACAAGGAAGTGCGACGCTTGGGAGTTCGATACGTCAGCGTTCGGTGACACCATTATCAGCGAGGTGAGCTGACCCTTATACCGCGTATATATATAGATCATGTCACAATTCATCATTGTCAGCAAGACCGTACTAAACTCTATTTTTGTTTATTTATTTTATTGTAATTAAGGCCAGTGTAGGGCACAATGCCTTCTTTAGCCTGATGAGTGACGATTGGTGAATGATAATGAGGAAGGGAGGAGGGGAAGCCTGGTACCGACACGTAGCCTACTCCTGTTGAAAAGTACCGAGAGGACCATCGGCTGTACGTCCCATCCGAAAGGACGGTGTAACTTTGACCAGTCATATAGGTCCCTCGACTAACCTGGACTGCCGAGCAGTTGACGAGAAAAACGAAGCTGTTACACAAGCTTTCGAACCCTCCAATCTGCTCTCATCAACGGTAACTAGTGTTTCAGAGGCGAGTGGTCACCCATCCACCTCCTGACCTAGCCCGAGGTTGCTTAATTTCGGTGTTTGTATGGGAACCGGCTAAGTGACTACGGCTAAAAACTCTATAGTGTTCTACACTATAAGGCCTAATATTATGAATGCCTGAATGCCCGCTAAATTTATTTATTCCCGGACTAGCTTGTATTCTCTATTTTTAAACTGTCTACCCTAGACACCCTTCAATAAATTCTGCCTGAATTCGGACTTGTTTCGATCACTATTACATTACGAGTTTGAATTTAAGCAGACCCGTTTCAGGATATACAATAACGAAGTTACAGAGTAGGGCCTCTAATTGGTGGTTGCCGCGGAGCAAATAAGTTAGTCCCGGACTTTATATTACTGGGCCTTAGTCGATGCTAATAGTATTTCACCCTGGTATAACAGGGTTATCCATAACTGGAAACTATGAAGGCTATGTTCATAACAGTTGTATATGGGTGATGATGTATTTATTGTATGGGTGGTTTATTTTATATGGGGTGAGAAACCTCCCGCTCAGTCGATTCCAAGTATACGTTTCATTTATGTTAATCTTAAGCAGAGATAACTAAGTCCATCCTAATAATATCCCATTATATACGGGTATACCCCACTGTTAGTAGCAGATTGATTATGAGAGTATACTAGAACACGGTTGTTTGTTTCACTGTATGTTTACTTGACTAGAACACGGTTGTTTGTTTACTGTTTGTTTACTCTACTAGAACACGGTTGTCTGTTTCAGTGGGGTCTTGTGTGCGACAAGAAGCATCTAACTAACGTGGCTGAGATGATGTTCCTGGCCGGTGTTGCCATAGGCGGCCTCATATCGGGCATGATATCAGACAGGTGAGTTCAGTTATATAAAACTATATGTCTATACTAATTTAATCGAGTACTAGAATCGTGAAAAACTAACTATACTAACCAGGACATTGAATACAAATACGTTTTGGTGGAGGTGCCGAGTATCCACATAGGGAACTGCTAGAGAGCGAGAGAGAGAGAGAGAGAGAGAGAGAGAGAGAGAGAGATCCCGTGTAGATATCGCGTACCAATTAAATCGCAATTATATCCATACAAATTTTAGAACCCGTAAAATAGCCAAATCTCTTGAATAAAAGCTCAAACTTGCAAACAAACATTGGATATATTCGTCAACAGAACGTATGTAAAGTAAAAAAACACGTATTTAACAAAACCACACGGAAACACCAGTTTTATTTGAAACGGTACAAATTTCACATAATGCGACTGGATGTGAAAGTACTATAGCGTACATGAAGGATGCGTGCTCAATCTAGTGAGTGAATGTGAAATTAACGAAGCCGGTTAAATAACTAGCTGTAAAACTCTAGCTTACAAAATCGCAACAAGTTGCGTAACTGTACGTAGTATTTAAAGTAGACCGTTCATAAAAAGTATTGCACACAGTATTTAAACACTATTTTCACATTGTTGCAATACTGAATCACAGACAATAAATATTTACAAGTCCTACTTACGAATGTATTCTGGTGTCACATTTAACAGTGTTTATACATTTTTTGTATTTGCATTTTGTACTTAATAGGTTAGGATGATGATTCTGCGCACAAATGTCTAACATGTCTCTGTCTTGCGCAGGTTTGGACGCAAGCGGACGCTGATGTGTTCGTTGGTGCTACAGATATCCCTGGCTACGCTCATCGCCTTCAACCCTTGGTACGAACTGTATCTGGTTCTGCGCGCGTGCCTTGGCTTCATCTCTGTTTCGGTCGTCTTCAGTGGCTTCGTCTTGTGTAAGTATCAACGAAAGAGATATGGACAACAACAAAATCGTACGGTGTGTTCTCCACTTTGCCGCATGCAGTGTTTAATTTCCTAAACACTAATTACTTTATCATATGTTCTCTAACATGTATTGAAGCAATGACGTTAACTGTTTTTCTTCGAGGCACCCTTATTTAAAACACAAACTGCAAACTTTAAATTAGTGTTTTAAATTACGAAGCGTTACTAGATAATCTTGTATTATCTGCGTCTTATTAAATACCAGTTGGAATTGTGTATTAGTTCCCGAGTACGACATTTAGTTCAATGTAGACTGTAGAGAATATAAATATTCCTGAAAACAATCAATGAACGTTCCTTTAAGACTTTGACCTTCTTATACACGAGTTTTCACAAAGTAAAATACACAAACATATCAAATAGTTACATATTACCAGATAAAGACTAATTTCCATTTATTTTCTTCCTTCTGTCTGACCATCAACGGAGCAACAATACATTTGAAAATGTAAGTGAAATATAATGCAGTAGCACATATCTGTATTAATGTATCTGTGTGTTAATGTATTTCCAACAACAAGTGAAAGTCATCTTGGGGTAAAGCTTTACTGACACGAATGTTCTTCCACATGGAGAGAAGAGAAGCCCTCTGGTTCCTTCTTGATCCCCAATTTCTCTATTTCGAGTAGCATTCTCAAGGTGTAATATTCAAAAGTCCATGTACAATTTTTTAAACTGCGGGTATCCCACCTTCGGGACATCTATGCATTCTGGCCTTAGAGGTCCCCATACAAAAGGTTTGCGTCCGGCAAGGCTTGCAGTTGCCTTACGGTAAGTTGTAGCGTGTACGGGCAATTTGGCCGGAAGATTTGGCGAGCCTCCGAAAAATCTTCCGTCGCTTGATTTTTACCGGAATGCAGGCAGCTTTTGTCCATTTAGATTCTTTCTTGCAATCAATGCAACAACAGGGGCATTTATAATACCACATCTTATTTCAATAACATGATGAGATCGCGACTGAAAATGAGAGAAGGCTGCCTCCTGTAAAACCTGAGCGTGTGTGGGGATCTAGACCTTCAGGTATCTTCGTCAAGAGGCGCTCCTTCCGGCAAACCGTAACGTGTATGAACACCCTATTATCTAGACCAGTCAAATTTGTAAATATGGAGATTTATATGGCCACCCTTGTCCCATATACAATGATAAGTATAGTAACAACTCGAGGGATCCAACCAACACCTGTGCTTCGTGATTGCAGGTATGGAGCTGGTGGGAGGCAAGTGGAGAACCATATCGGGGGTCTCCTACCTGTTCCCCGTTCCTCTCTCCTACATCAGCATAGCGGGTATCGCCTACTTCATCCAAGGGTGGCAAAAACTTCAGCTGGCCATCACGCTGCCCACAGTGCTGCTCTTCGGACTCTGGTGGTGAGTCGCAGAACTATATTGCGCATTTACTCTTTCTGGTGTTGTGTACTGACCACCGTTTTATGTACAAGATTTATTTGTGGTTCTGGTTCATGAAGTTTCATAGTATGCAGTTTAGGTGCCTATTAATAAAAGCATGATATGTGAGATTTTTTTTTTGCAGGACGTATACCATGAGTTATTTATTACTAAACGCATTTGGTAGCTACAGAGTAATCTATATGTCTTACAAATAAAATAAATAAATTCACATTCAGAGTCTACCCACTCAGTAACGAAACTGATTTTCAGTGGGGGACTTTAATTTAAAGCGACTAAACCAACACTATAGGTTCCGAACACCATCGACACAAGTGAGCGATAACCAATCAAAGATCGATATTTCAAATACGAAACATATGAATCAGTGATTGGACAGTGCAAACACCAGTGGACAAATGTCAGAATCAACAAGGCCGATTCAGAACAACTTTGAATTTATTGAGAGCTTCGTTGCTAGAACGGCCCAAAGTCATAGTGTGTGCATGTCTTATATGCTAAAATCACTTTTTCGTTACACCATTTTACACTATGATAAAAGTGTTCTTTTGCTACACTATCACTGCCTATCGGTAGCACCAGGTTACTAGTGTAGTTGTTTGGGTGTACTAAAAGCGTTTGATTGTTACACCAGGGTGCTGCCCGAGTCCCCCCGGTGGCTGCTGACAATGGGTCGCAAGGAGGAGGTGAAGGAGATACTGATTGCGGCTGCGAAGACGAACAAGAGGACTCTACCTCCAAACCTGGACAAGTTCCTGCAACAGGTATGCACCGTTGAATAGTGCACTAGCTTGAAATAAGCAACAACGTAATGTTCTCAATAACCTGTACTTTAGAATTAA
This sequence comes from Isoperla grammatica, assembly GCA_945910005.1. Classification (NCBI taxonomy): domain Eukaryota; kingdom Metazoa; phylum Arthropoda; class Insecta; order Plecoptera; family Perlodidae; genus Isoperla; species Isoperla grammatica. The sequence continues at coordinate 7,330,279 of OX246741.1, forward strand.
AATTATCGGAAACATGATAGATACGATAATTAAGTCCACATCGTGACACCAATATGATCGATTACTCAACTAGCATCGACGTTGTTTGACTATTACTAACTATTACTGCACGAGTATATTAATCTTGGTAGGTAGGCGAAGGAGAAAATCCCTCACGCCCGTTTTTCCTTGCGTTGACTCCACTCTACCCGCCACTAGTTATGAAAGATAATTCTGCTCTCTTGCTTTGATCTTACTCATTGAGAGTAATTTGTTGAACATGTCTTAATTACCAAAGATTGTTTCTTTCTTTTATGTATATTCTATTCAGTTATAAAACACCCACTCACATAAGACAAAAGTGTGTTAAAAATGTGTTATAAAGTTATAGTATTTCATCGGACATAATTTCAAACGTATCTTTGAGTTGATGAAAGTTGAGGTTCAAAGAGCCTCCACCAGGGGATCTTGTATTCTCTTTCTAGACTTGAGTTCTGTAATAGTGTATTATAATATCTTATCTAATAATCTCATGTCTTAGAGCGCCACGACCCCCAACGAAGACGGCTCCCGCGCCGGAGTGGTCGACCTCTTCAGGACACAACCCATACGCCCTGGTCCTCTACGTCATACCTCGTCTCATCTACTCTGAGCTAGTAGTAATCTCACATGTCTTGCCCCCCTTAGAGCGCCACGACCCCCAACGAAGACGGCTCCCGCGCCGGAGTGGTCGACCTCTTCAGGACACGACCCATGCGCCCTGGTCCTCTACGTCATACCTCGTCTCATCTACTCTGAGCTAGTAGTAATCTCACATGTCTTGCCCCCCTTAGAGCGCCACGACCCCCAACGAAGACGGCTCCCGCGCCGGAGTGGTCGACCTCTTCAGGACACGACCCATGCGCCCTGGTCCTCTACGTCATACCTCGTCTCATCTACTCTGAGCTAGTAGTAATCTCACATGTCTTGCCCCCCTTAGAGCGCCACGACCCCCAACGAAGACGGCTCCCGCGCCGGAGTGGTCGACCTCTTCAGGACACGACCCATGCGCCCTGGTCCTCTACGTCATACCTCGTCTCATCTACTCTGAGCTAGTAGTAATCTCACATGTCTTGCCCCCCTTAGAGCGCCACGACCCCCAACGAAGACGGCTCCCGCGCCGGAGTGGTCGACCTCTTCAGGACACGACCCATGCGCAAGATCTCCCTGGTCCTCTACGTCATCTGGTTCGGGATGTACCTCGTCTACTACGGCCTCGTCCTCAACCTCGGCAACATCGGCGGTGACGTCTACCTCAACACTGTGCTCTCGGGTACGTCCGTTCAAACATCCCCCTGTCCCCTAACACCCCCAAACATTCCCCCTGTCGTCACGAAACACCTTAACAAAGGCTGTCGTCATAGAAAGAAGGGGCTAGTGGGATTCTATTTCATTACAAATAAATAAATACAAAACAAAAATTCATTCAATCAATCAGCGATCGGTATGTGAAACTGGGGCTGCTGGTTGACCACGGACCATCACGTATAGTTGTCCCAAGACTACCTTACACATGCTTTCGTCACAGGCGACTGGTTCGTAGCCAATCAGCGATCGGTATTGGCCCGGATGTGTCTCGGGCGGTTCGCTGGTTGGCTACGACCAGTGGCGTGCACTCCATAGACGCAAGGGAAGCACTGCTTCCCTTACTAAAATGCTACAGAGTGTTTTGTATAAAAGAACACCCGTATACGATTCGCCACGTCTTAAATTCTTTGTATTCTCAAATTTAATTTTCCATTTAGCCACCTTTGCGGCAGTTCAGTTTAAATTTACGCGCGTCTAGCTCTGACTGGCGACAAGCCAGCCAGCACCCCTTCAACCCGACCGCGGCCGAGTATCTCCGACACTGACCGAGGCTCCGGAACGCTGAAATGAATCATGCGTCTTTGGCATTTCGCACGATTACAAAAAAATCGGTGTGAAAATATATGTTTCGACCTTAAATCGCGGTAAGTGAAAGTGACATTGGTGTGAGGGTTTACTGTGCGTCTTCCAAAGTACCCACAAGAACACTAGTGAACTTTAAAGCCCTGAATTTAAGCTAAATGTAGTTTTACAAGAAAAGTAAGTGTGATCGTGTGGGTCAGGTGCGAGTTTTACTTCGGGGTGGACGCTCGTTTGCGAGCTGCGTTCAGAGCGCATGGCCAGATGCAGACGGGAGTGAGCACGTGCTGCAGCCTGCAGTGGCGGGAACAGTAAGTGCAGTAACACGCAACTGTGGTTGCATTTTGGAGGAGCTTCTTAATTGTCAGTTTAGTACACGGAACTTTCAAGACAAAACAAAAACAAAACAAAAAACAAAAAAATAATAACTGCAAAAAAGTTTCTCCGGCGGCTGGGGCTTTTCCCCAGACCCAGTCCTTGTTTGGGCAAAACCATTGCTTCCCCAAGTTCCATAACCACGGCACGCCACTGGCTACGACTGCCCCGGATGTGACGAAAGAAGGTGTACAGTAATCTTGGGTCCACTATATGAAGAAATCATCTCTAAGATTGTTTTGTGAAATTCAAAAATTAAATACCTTCTGGGAATTGACTCCAGACACAGTAAGTGAATTTGTTATCTGTGGTTACAGGAGTGGTGGAGATTCCAGCCATCGCCATCAGTATCCTCTTCCTGCTGAAGAGCGGCCGACGGTGGCCCATGTGCATCACACTCAGCGGAGCGGGCGTGGCATGTCTGCTGACGCTCCTCGTGCCCAGAGGTAATCTAGCGTCGGCGTCATAATATACTCCACATCACTCATAATATGTGTTACCCTATGTGAGTCAATCGTGGCTCAGCGATAAAATGCGAGCCTCTAATTCGGGATGTCACCGCCGCAGTCTTGACTGAAGGATTCTTCCAAGGTTTCCCTCAGTCACAAGGCAAATTACTCCTACTCTTATACCCACATCACTCATAGTATGTGTTACCCTATGTGAGTCAATCGATAGAGCTGGCTCAGCGATGAAATGCGAGCCTCTAAATCGGGAGGTCACGCCGCAGTCTTGACTGAAGGATTCTTCCGGGGTTTTCCTCAGTCACAAGACAAATGCTGGAATTGAGATCTACTAACAGCCCTTAGACATTCCATCCCAAAGACCCAAACATCATACCTTGTCATGTCACTAATAGAGAGCCCATCCGGTATAGCCATTGTGATCAATTGGCAAGAGCCAATTGATACGTAAAGAATTGGAGGTTCTGGGTCCGAGCCTCTAATTCAGGAGGTTACCGCCGCAATCTTGAATGAAGAATTCTTCCGAGGTTTTCCTCAGTCACAAGGCAAATTCTGGGATTGACATCTACTAACAGCCCTCAGACATTCCATCCCAAAGATCCAAACATCATAATGTATACCTTGTCATGTCACTAATAGAGAGCCCATACGGTACAGCCGTTGTGATCAATTGGCAAGAGCATTAGTACGTGAAGAATTGGAGGTTCTAGGTCCGATCCACAGTAGACACATGTTTACGGTAACTGTTATCAAACGGCAACAAAAAGCAGATTAATGATTGAAACTCTTGACATCAACTATGATTGTGTATGGGAGACCGTATGACAGGTAGAGTGCGCTGTGAGCGATGACGTTCAGTTTACCTATTATATCTAGCTCAACTACAATTAAGTGCTCCAAATTTGATATGCCTAATACATTATTTACAGTAATTTTGTTTGATTATTGACACACTCAAGCTCTTAACACTTAATTCTTAATGAGTGTTATGTTATTAAAGTAACAATCAGCTGAAGAATTGAAAAAACAAGTGAAACCTAGTACATTTGGTACAATGGTTGATGGAATAACAGAGTCTACCAAACTCTTCGCGTGCGGGTAAGCTTAAGCCGTCCCACAGCCATCTGTACTTACACGACATCATAATTGTATGCGTCAAGTGAGGGGCATACTGGCATTTGTGTGAACAGGAACGCTCGCAGCGCTGCTGTCATACGGTCCCCCATATACATCTTATCGCTTCCAGCCACTCATATCGTCACTTCTGTCCACAGATCAGAATCTCGAATGGGTTACCATCACGTTGGCAATGATCGGGAAGTTCTCCGTCAGTTCGTCCAACGCCATCATCCCCGTCTTCACCGCCGAGCTGTTTCCGACAGTCATCAGGAACCTCGGGGTCGGAGCATCCAACGTGTCTGCCGGCATCGCCCTCATGCTCGTGCCTTATCTCTGGGACCTGGTGAGTGTTAGTTCTTCACTGTTAGAGTGCATTGGCACGCCCTCATGCTGGTGTCTTATCTCTGGGACCTGGTGAGTGTTAGGTCTTCACTGTTCGAGTGCATTGGCACGCCCTAATGCTGGTGCCTTATCTGTGGGACCTGGTGAGTGTTAGGTCTTTACTGTTAGAGTGCATTGGCACGCCCTCATGCTGGTGCCTTATGTCTGGGACCTGGTGAGTGTTAGGTCTTACTGTTAGAGTGTATTGGCTCGCTCTCATGCTCGTGCCTTATCTCTGGGACCTGGTGAGTGTTAGGTCTTACTGTTAGAGTGCACTGGCACGCCCTAATGCTGGTGCCTTATCTCTGGGACCTGGTGAGTGTTAGGTCTTCACTGTTAGAGTGTATTGGCTCGCTCTCATGCTCGTGCCTTATCTCTGGGACCTGGTGTTTGGTCTTCACTGTTAGCGTGTATTGGCACGCTCTCATACTCGTGCCTAATCTCTGGGACCCGGTGAGTGTTAGGTCTTCACTGTTGGAGTGCATTGACTTTTCTTTGAAGACTGGTACGTGTTAAATCTAGTAAAAACGCGAAAAAGCACGTTATTCATTTTACGTGATCTCTTATTACTCTTTCGATGTGATAACTTCCATTTATCAGGCAGGCTATGGACCTATGTATGGTAGTATTGATAGATTCAACGCTCATATCACCCTCGCTGTTTCAGAGCTCCATCAACGACCGTGTGCCCATGGCTCTGTTGGGGGTTGTCGGCGTGATCGGCGGTCTCAGCACTCTCATCCTAGAGGAGACAGCGAACAGACCGCTGCTGGACACACTTGGCGAGACTGCAGAGGCCGCCTCGTCCTCAAGGCCGTCCTCTAGACCGTCCTCGAGGTGAGAATACGAGCAGACGTTGCTTCGGCACTCGGCCTCTGGCATTCGGAGTGTTCATTTTCTAATTATCTAGGACCCAAAGCCAAATCCAGAGAATTTTACTAACGTGATCACTTGTATTCCAAAATGTTTTGAAATTTTGCGCGGTTCTATGTATACATGTTACTGGCTCTTCCATTCATGTTACCACTTTATTTTTCTTGAGGATTACAATTTTTGTTGTTTGTAGTAAGTTGGTAAGTTTTGCTGATGCTATGCTATAACTATCGCCCCATAACTTGTCGATTATAGCAACTTTACTAATCTTCTCCGACCAAAGTGGCCATCATGTGTGCTTATCTCTCTCTACCATCTCCTCCCCAGGCGTGTGAGCGAGGTAGAGCGACCACGCAAGAGTGTCTCAAGCGCCGGTAACTGCAACAGCACCTTTGCCGACAACTAGACATCTCTACCAGTCTGGGCCACGTTTCAACCCAGGCTCGTCGCTTCATCATTTCAACCAAGCTCTGTGAATCACCTGGCGGAGGCTCGTTCCACTCCCAGACCGAACCCTCGCTAGGGGATTGACGGACCTTGCTTTTCAACTATTCTACCTAAGAGAACTATTCTTATACCTTTACTTGCTCTGTGAGCGCAAATCCCTGAAGAACAAACGGAACAACAAACATCACAATTGTTCTTCACATATCACTCATCATTCATCATGTATTCGTTTCATTCATAGATCATCATTTTACTCACCACACTTCAGTGTAAAATCACTCATTACTATAGTTTATAATATGGTCATGCTGATGAACTGGCTTTATTTTTTATTTCCCTCTTAAAGACTTTTTGGGATAAGTTAAGAAAGTGACCGAAAGCAATGCAATGTCGCACTGAACTATAATAAAGAAACACCGAGACAATGTCTTCAATTGAGATCTCTAAAATCGTCGTTCAAAAACTTAAGTGACCAGATTTATACATGAGGTTTACGTCTGGTACAGTCAACGCAGATCGAATGCAGCATTATGAAGAGAACTATACATGGCCGTGTGAGAGGGAAACGATGGTTTCTTGTCGAATTATTTTAGCATAAAGTGGGACCCAACCACGTCACAAAACGTCGGAAGGTTTAGATGTTTTGAATGGTCACGTGATCTTGAAACGTCTAATTACCTAATGTGTCTCACCGCACAGAAAGTCGACGTTTTGTTTCAAATGTTGGTCCCGTGCTAACAGATCCATCGGCACTACTGGATGTTATCACCACAATTGGAAAATATCTGGAAATCGCTACAGTGATCAAACCAAAAGATCGAATTTACATTTCACTGGACACACCACAAGATTTTATTCAAAATAACTTATTCACGCATAACAATGGCGATCTCAAAATCTCGTAAACACTACTCACTACATTATTATATTATTATATCTTAGTATTAAGATAGTATTTTCTTGTCAGGAATTAAATACAATGTTACCAATATGAATCTAATGAATATTTATTTTATTGTTTAGGATTAGTAAATTAGGACGATTCAACGTAGAAATTAAGATGGCTCTCTATACTTAACTTGATGTGTGAGAGTATTTTCAAGTTACCAGTGAAATATTGTAATATTTTTGTACTAAACATGTCACAAAATATTCACATCCATTCACCACCACTATTTGTGTTATAAATAAAAGCTTTAATATACATGATTGAGTTTTGATTTCCTCTGACATCCACGAGTACATTATTCATTATCTATACTAGATGATTCCCATTAACAGTTTCTTGGTTGCTTATGAAACACAGCATAATCGTAATAGAATAGGCTACGTATTTTGTTTTAGAGAGATACAAAGATGGGACAAATAGATATGCAACTACAAATTACTTTGAAACTGTGTGTACTACACAGAGAAAATGATGTAAATAATCTAAATACGAACGCGTTTTCGGGTAAATGAAAGCATTGAAATTTATGTCCCTCTACCCACCTACAAAAAAATTTCATTTTGCACAATCTCAATCATTGCAGTCATCATTGCAGTTTCGTTTATACCATCCAATAAAGAGCCTAATGCAAAATAAGATTGCGTGTTCAAGTCGATTAAACATACCCACGTCTTCTATCAAATCAAGAGTTTACGTGTAAAAGCGTAGTCTCCGAAGTGTAGTGTCATGGACATATAAACGCAATTATCTTAGAGAAGGCGGAGTTTCTTGCAGTTCTGTATATTCCTGCTAATAGAGGGTCTAATGCCAATAACGACGGAGTGTTCAACTCAATTAAACATACCCACGTATTCTATCAAATCAAGAGTTTACGTGTAAAAGCGTAGTCTCTGAAGTGAAGTGTCATAGACGCAATTATCTTAGAGAAGGCGGAGTTTCTTGCAGTTCTGTATATTCCTGCTAATAGAGGGTCTTATGCCAATTACGACGGAGTGTGCAACTCAATTAAACGTACCCACGTCTTCTATCAAATCAAGAGTTTACGTATAAAAGCGTAGTCTCCGAAGTGTAGGTTTAAGGACATACAAACGCAATCATCTCAAACAAGGAGTAGTTTCTTGCAGTTTCGTTTATACCATCGAATAAAGAACTTAATGCCAAATACAATTGAGTGTTTAAGTCGACTAAACATACCAACGTCTTCTATCAAATCAAGAGTTAACGTGAAGTGCGTTGACTTCTAAGTGGAGTCAAGGACCTAATAATAACTCGAACAAGGTGGAGTTTCATGAAGGTTTGTATATACCTGCCAGTAGAGAGCGTAATACCAATTTGGATGGAGTGTTTAAGTTTCTTGTACATACCAGAGTCTACTACCAAATCAAGATTTGACGTGTAAATGCGTAGACTTCGAAGTGTAGTAGCATAGACACATAGACATATGCGGAGTTTCTTGCAGTTTTGTTTATACCTGCTAAACAATGCACTGATAGGCATGCTCCATTTAAACGCCGCAGTTCAATGTCTACATTCCTATCTAGTATAGGCTATACCTTCCAAGTCACTGGCGATTTTGACAACAACATTTTTCTAATTAGATTAGTTTAAATAGGAATCGAAAGATTGGAAGAAATTCTCTCGACCTTCTGGGAACTAAAGTAAGTTGGCTAAAACTACAAGCATCACAGTAGAGTAACCCGAAATTTGTGGTTAATAATTCAAATCAATCGAGCTAAGCGTACAATAGCTCTAAATAAATAAATAAAATAAATTCACATTTAGAGTCTATACCCACTCAGTAACTTAACTGATTTGCAGTGGGGGACTTTAATCTAAATTGACTAAACCAACCCTGCAGACTTCAAACACCATCGACGAGTGAGCGATAACCAATCTAATCGTTGTTGTTGTAATCATTATAGTATAGTTATTTCTACCGCTGTTATTGTGGTGTATACATGCTCACGTCAGAGAGATTACCATTAGTTCGATCCTACGGACTCCATGCTTGATATTCGGTCCGTCCAACTGAGCCGAAGGCTTAGAAAGTAAGTCTAATTACAAAATGAAATTTATGGGAAAAAAATTGCTCGCGTAACTCGCCTAAAATTCCCTCATAGTATTTACTTACTTCATATAAGGAAATTTCTCCAAACAATCGATTATACAAACTATTGGTTGGTTACGTAAATGTACACACAATGCGATCGATAGGGATTCATTTATGAAGTTTGTGTATTTGATTTGACAAAACTTAGCTTGGCTCCTGCATAGGCTTTACCACTGGACTTATTCGACACCATCGATTGGACACTCAGAAGTGAACTGAGCCATAACCTACCTCTTAAGCCCGATTCACAATTGAAATAAGACGCAATAAGAAACAGTGAAATAGTGAAATAATAATCAACTGGTTCACAACCGACGACTAGTTGCTTATTTCAGTAGTCAAAGCGGTGCCTCAATTGTGTACTTACTATCATTGACTACAACAGCAGCAAAATATACGGTACCACTGTTTTTGTTTTGATTTCCGTAGTTGACCATCTTATATGACTCTTCTGCGTTCTGATTGATTCGTTATAAGGTGCATCATGGGAAGTTGAAATAAGAAATGGAATTGATTCATTCTTATGACTATTTTAATATGTGACAGTTGTGAACCACAGCATTGTTATTGCATGTTCCAATTCGCTTAAACCTTAATGCTATTTCACTATTGCAACTCTTATTTTAATTGTGAATCGGGATTTACTTGCATGTTGAACTACCATCGCAATAAACCTGATTAGAATTTGGAACTGGTGATACACTTAATTAACTAATTAATGAGTGTGCTTTCTGTCTGCACAGTACTCCAATTAAACACACCTCAATCAACACTGTTTATTAAGCACCTAATTTAAAACAATCATTAATGAATAAAGCATATATGTGTTTTGTCGATAAAGCCCTTGAACATTCACATTTAACCTAGGCAGCAAAGAAATGTGTTATTTTACATTAGAAAGTTTGTTGTAGTGTTTTTGCTTTCAAGTGTCCGAAAATTGTTCAGTCATTGACATTAACACTCATCGGAGATCTTTTTAAAACATCTAACAACTATAATTATCCTGATTTTATTCGTATGACGTATATAGATTTGCAATTGTGAGAAAAGTATTGTTTGCTATTTAAACACACGACCAACAACAAAAAGGAATCCAAAAACAAGAAACGTCTTCATATTGATCCTACTCGTAATCAAAACTAAAACTTAACCCTATAATTCAATCAAACCCCGCCGAGTATGATTTTGAAAGCGCAACGACTTTATGGAACGGTCTCCGCTATCCGCTGCTCTGTAAACCTCTCATCCGGCCGTGGAAGCAGCAAGCACGCCTACAATCTCAGTATTTGCACGTTACCGGAAGGCGAAGGCTTCTTATATTATCTTGACAGTTTCGGAGGTGTTAGCTACGACTAGCGGAAACAGAACTGTCCCGCTCAAGTGGAACGGCTGTCATTGTTGTGGTAGGTCGGAGAGATATGGTGTTCCGAGATGACACAGTACCTACATGGGCTCGATTATCATTACATTACAAGTCCGTAGCACTTCACAGCAAAGCAGTGGTGGATATCTTAAAACCGAAATACCAAGATGGCGGCAGGGGTTAGTTTTGGTGTCACTCGGCTCTGTGTTTTGACTGTGGTAGTGTGCGTCATACGTTCAGCAGCAACTTGTAACGAACATCGTTGTGTGCGTCAAAACACGCGCGAGAGGTTGGCTACAGGAGTACCACTGGAGGATTTATTAGTGTCGAGCAAATCATCAGTAAGTTGTTACACTATAATATTTGCTAGTGGTAGTCTCAAGCACACTGTTGTGCATGTGCGTGTGCGTGTGCGGCCGTGGGAGCGATTTGGGCCGGGTCGGGTTACGCAGTCCACCCCAACCAGACACCGAGGCCGACTCGCTGCCGCCCACCCCCTACTGACATTCCTACTACTGGCCATGTGCGGCGATATACAACTCAACCCTGGACCAGGCATGCTGGGGGCGGGAGCCACCTGTCAAATATGTCACAACATCGGACGCAGAAACCAGCTGTCGACAACGTGTAGTCAATGCAACCTGACTTCTCACAACACTTGTGCGAAAATAAATAGTTCTCTACACAGGAGAATTATAAAAGGCACGGCGTCATGGTCCTGCTGGAATTGTTCATTGCCACAATTTGACAACTCCATCTTCAACCATTCTAATCAACAAATTAACTTAAATTCCTCCGACAATAACCTGACCAAATCACCAAATAACAAAATCACTATTCTGTCATTCAACGCAAGAAGTTTAAAGTGCCTTAAAAGACAGTCTGACATTGAATCTTGGCTTGAAAACCAAGACCCGTCGATCGTGTGCGTTAATGAAACTTGGCTTGACGTATCTGTTAACGATGGAGAAGTGTTTCCAACCAACTACAGGGTGTTCCGCAAAGACCGTTCGGGGTCGCGCGGCGGGGGTGTTCTTCTAGCGGTGCGGCCCGAGCTCTGCCCTGTGCGGAGGCCCGACCTGGAGCGACCGGACGCGGAAGCTGTGTGGGTGGAGATAACGGTCGGTAAAGTCAAACTGCTTGTATGTTCCGCATACAGAGCTCCTAACTCCAGTGATAGGGTGAACAATGACCTCATAGCCTCTCTAGACTCAGCGCAAGATGTCAAGAACTTGGTGAAGGGAACAATTATCTGTGGCGACTTTAATTTAAATATAGACTGGCAAAAATACCCTATACCGCTTAACCCAGTGTCAAATCAATTTTTAACTGCTTTTCTAAATTTGTTTTTACAACAGCTGGTAACAGAGGCAACAAGAATTACAGCTAGTTCTCGCTCGTTGTTGGACCTGTTTTTATGTAACGACCCATCGCTTATCAGTACTATATCAGTGATACCGGGCGTCAGTGACCATCTTGCTGTCACCGCGACACTCCAACTAACGCTGCCAAGAGTTAAGAGACTCAATGTAGAAGTGCTAAACTATAAAAAAGCTAACTGGGATCTTCTAAAAACATTGTTCTCTCAACACCTGCCATCGTGTTCTTGGGGGAGCACAATTGACAACGCGTGGGACGTCTGGTGTGAAAAGTTCTGGTGGTGTGTTCATCAAGCCATACCCACAGTGGCAATAAAGGGTAGGAGGCGGCCGCCGTGGATAAATAGCCAGATAATCAAACAAATTCGGGAACGAGAAGCTTTGTACAAACAGTGGAAGAAAGCTCCTACTGACACAAACTGGGACAAGTATAAAGTTAGCCGTAACAATACTAAGACCTCGGTTCGAAACGCCCACTCTGATTATGTATGGAAACTAGGGAAAGCTAAGAATTCCAAGGAGCTTTGGAAATACATTCATTCCAAACGCGGTAGTGCTGCTCCTCTGTTTTTTACCGTAAACGGAGTTAAGGTGTCGAAGGCTTCCGATATCGCTAGCAGTTTTGGCGCGAAGTTCAAAAGCAATTTTTCAGCCCCATGTGTAAACAGCCAAACCGCATCTTCAACTTTACCTCCATACATGAAATGCGCTGGTATTCCATTCTCTAACATGTATGTCGCCACGGAAGACGTGTTGCTTGTACTTAAGAATCTGCGGCCAGGCTCTGCTAGCGGGCCTGATAAGATTCCTTCCCGCGTTCTACAGGCGTGTGCTAAATCCCTGGCCCCTTCTTTAGCTTGTCTATTCAATGAATCGCTCAACTCTGCAACTGTACCTCAGCAATGGAAGAAAGCAAACGTTGTCCCAACTTATAAATCAGGAACGAGGGAGGATGTAAACAATTATCGGCCGATATCACTCACTTCGGTGGTGTGTAAGGTCTTGGAAAGAGTGGTGTCCAATCACCTTGTTCAGCACTTAAAGTCTAACAATAACTTCAACGAGCAACAACATGGCTTTGTTAAGAGACGTTCTTGTGTGACGATGCTGACCAAAGCCATCGATATGTGGCAACATGCCCTGGACAGTGGAACATCGAAGCAGGTTGATGTAGTTACGTTGGACTTCAGTAAGGCTTTTGACCAAGTCCCTCACGAGCGTCTACTACTGAAGCTGGAACACATGTACAATGTAAAGGGTAAAGCTCTCGCATGGATAACATCATTCCTGTGTAACAGACTTCAGTCAGTGGTTTATGATGGAGCTACATCACCAGCGGTCACTGTGACATCAGGGGTACCACAGGGGTCTGTTTTAGGCCCTCTTTTGTTTGTCATATTTATGATGGATCTTCCGCAGTGCGTCGAGTCTAATCTGCTGCAGTATGCAGATGATTGCACGTTATACAGAACAATTGCCTGTGTTGAGGACGTGCATGCACTGCAGAATGATCTGTCAAATATACAAGCATGGTGTCACGTCAATGACATGAAACTGAACCCATCCAAGAGCAATGTGTTGACCCTCACTCGCAACAAATCTAGTTTTGAACAAAATTACTCCATTCATGAAACGCAGCTACATCGTTGCAAATCCACCAAGCTATTAGGACTCACAGTTACCGACAACCTCAAGTGGAACGTACATGTGGACGTGGTTCGAGCAAAGGCTTCAAAAGTACTGGGCTTCATATCGAGGACTCTGTACGGCTGTCGTCCAAGCGTTGCTCGATCTATGTACCTCACACTCGTAAGACCGATCTTCACGTGGGCTACCCCGGCGTGGCACCCAACATCTAAATCAAATCTATCTAAGCTTGAGTCCCTACAAAACCGTGCCACTAAATTCATCCAGAGAGGTCGCTGCGGTGGAGCGGATGACAGATTAGAGAGAAGCCGAATACCTAGTGTTGAAAACCTGCTTAACCAAACAGATCTCATATTTTTGAAAAAGTGTTTTTGTGAAGTGATTGACCTTAACCCTTTAGAGAAAATCCAATTGTCATTTAGATCCGTACCTCGAAAACACAGTGTATTTTTAACTCCTCCATTTGCTCGCACGATTGCATATCAATCTGGTTTCTATTACAGATCAGTTGCTCTCTGGAATGCGTTGCCTGCCTCGCTAAAATCAAACTGCAGTGTAGAAAGGTTCGGTAAGGCAGTCAAAGATATGTTTTCACACTCAGTATCTCCTATGTCAAATCGCGCTAATTTAAACCAGCCAGTGTTTGTACAAACTATCTTGAAATACGACCAACTAATATCCCATCTCTCATAACAGGTCATGATTGTCAAAAGCCCATTCATCATAACGCCTCTAGTACTATCGCCACAAGAACAATAACAATAATCATCATAAATCTCTTCAAGAACATATTCAAGTCTTTCATTATTAACGTTTATAAAATGTTCTCCGTTTGCCTTGCTTATATTGCCTGCAAGTATGTATTATATTATTTATCTAATAGAAACTGTTTAAAATGTGTAGGATATAGCGTCTCATTAGGGTTCATTTACTGGAAGAGTACATCCTTCCTATTAGTATTTAAAGATTATATTAAATATAAGTATCATTGTACCATATGCATGATTGTTTAGTTCTAGTTCAGTATTTGTCATATGTTGATAACCAATTTATCTAGTGGGATAACCTTTGAATTTTTGTCAAAGTATGTATCGGTATTATTTAATTAAAGTAATTAGTAATTAGTGTAAGTTTTAATTAATTATGGACAGTAGTAACAGTAAGAATAATAGGAATAACTATGTAAATAAGTGTTACGTTATGTTCATGTAAAATGCAAATTCTTATATTTGTAGCAATGTAATGTATGTATCAAGTATGTATCTGTAAATGGTGGCAAGACACTTATTGTGCTATGGGGCTCGGCCCTTTTTCTTGTTGCCATCAATATGCTTTATGTAGTTTGTTATGACTGTATTGCATATTGAAAATAAAATAATAATAATAATAATAATAATACATTATTGTTTGCATTATTGTGATTACTAATTACGACATGCTTGACATTTACCTGTGTTGCTGACACCTAGGTTCATTCTTGCGCGTGATGTAAATGACATCAGATACGGTAACAACATTATAGTGCACTTAAATGTAATTACAAATGTAAAGGGGATTTGTTTCAGATGGAGATGTGGAAAGAAGAAGATTTCTAATCTAAAAACTAAAGTATATTATTGCATATTCGTCTGAGACAAGCTGATGTAGAATAATGAGGGATCATATTTACACACTTACCATGTTATTTACTTTAATTACTGATTATTTATGGTTAGCTTTTCGATTAACAAATTACAATATTGTTTGATTCTTCGTAGGAGTAATTAAGCGAGCGAAGCGAGCGTTTCCACTTGACTCTTATGGCACTTCATTCTGTTTTTTTTTCGTTTTTTTTTTTTTTTTTTTTTTTTTATGTCTGTCGATAGCGGTCGAACGGAAAGTCCGATCAACTTGAAATTTGAACCATCCACAAGCCTCGATGTGGATTGAAGGTGTATAGTTTTGAGGCAAAATCGTTTGAAAAGTTACAAAGTTACACCATAGTTACTGCAAAATATTTTTCTGAAACAAAATGGCGGCAAAATGTGAGATAGCCAGATTTTTTTACAGATTTTTCCGGTCACGAATATGTTAATGTTATGGCGATCTGATAAGTATTGGCAAAGTTACACGAAAGTTACTCGAAAATATTTTTCTAAAACGCAGTAACGGCAAAATGTGAGGTGGCTATCTAATAGCAAATTTTTGTCCGGTCACGAATATACTAATGTAAACGCGATCCGATACGTATTAGAGGCAGAAATTACATTTCTATTGCTGTCAATAAGTGTTAGTAACGGTGGCGGACCGTGTTGAAAACATGACCACGAAAATTCTTAGCAACGCACATTGCACTGCATACAACAATGTCGGAAAGTATAAAAGCCATGGAAATAAGAACAATTTTTGCAATGCGCATTCTTGAATTGTTGTTAATTGTTGTTCGTATTAGCATTGAAAACTTTTCGTCAGAAAGTTCGTAGATATTGACGCGCTCGCTTATCAACGCGTCAAACAGAGCGTTTTCCTAGTTTAGAAGCAATTTTTTTTGTCTAGTTCTGTGTGAAGTGCTTTGTGGATTTGGAGTTGAAAACGAAACAATTTAAGCCTACCATGGTAGCGCGTTTCGAAAATAAAATTAATGCACGTGGAGATTTTTGTCTTTCAAACGGTTCTGGCTGGTGGTTGCCATGACGAAAACGTAACAATCATTTCTGTGGAAAAAAATTGCCAGTGTCTAAAAAAAACTCTAAAGACGCACTCGACAACTAGGCCATTATTATGACGTCTTAAGAGTTTGGAGGAAAGGGACAAGTAGGAGGGAAACAGATTAAAGGGGTTGATGGGTGGAAAAGAGACACATTGGAGAACCACGTTTCATCGCCTCGTACGACTGTCAGAGTCACCCCGGTACAAATTCTATCCCGGATGGGGTGTTTCTGTTGTGCGATCATTAACACTTTCCATTTATAAGGCATACTAGAGAAATGTAGAAAACTCATTGCGCGAAAGAAATACTATTTTATTTCAATGACTAATCACCCAATTAAAATTCCTCGACCACGATGTTCGCAATGACGATGGCTTGAATGCAAAGCAAGCAAAGTGCATGTCACGTGATGCGATGCCAAGTAGTCTTCGCGATGTTGAATGAATGACAAAGATCAGGGTCAAGTTCGTCAGACTCAGATGTCCGAACATGGAATATGTGATTCTGCTCTACCGCGGGAGAAACCAACGAGAAATGCAAGTGAATCCGCTCTAGGGTTGCGTTATTTCCATAAATACTAATTACAACAACAATAACAATATTATAATATTGTACTTTGTTAATATCCATTTAAAACTCATTGAACATTTACTTTATCATTAATATTTCCACAAACATAAACAAATCATTTAAAGACTTGTGAAAATGAGATTGGAATGCTGTGATATGGAATGCAGTCTTCATCTAATTGTTCAGTAAGAACACTCAACTAATTTCAGAACACAAATTAAACAGAATCCACACATTGATCTGAGACAAAAATAACATTTAACATTATCTGACAACTTAGGTATTATAGGTATTAAATTCCACTTGGAAAACATACCTTGCACAATACCTAATCAGTAATCACATAAGAAGAAGGGACTATGAAGCGCTCAGAAAACCGAAAACGGGCAGTAAAGATCTTATTATTAATGACCTTATACGTATTGTAATAAAACAAAAACAGTAACTTATAAATACAGCGAGAATGATTATAATTATATTTTCTTATTACACCAATACATTTTAAAGTAGACACAAAGTTAATTCATCTTTAAGACATCCAGGCCTAACCGTGGCGTAAACTTAAAAATACAATACAAAAGACACAATCTTAATGACATGAGTTCATAAACAACCTCAATGCATAAGACTGAGAACATCGGTAGAAAGTCTGCACAAAACTTAAAACATAAGAACACGTCGTGAGCCAAAACGTCAAAGTTCTTCTAAACCTAAAACCTTCCCTACAGACTCCCGCTCGTCAACTCCTCGGCAAGTGTAGAGGGTGGCCTAGCTACCCCTTGTTTTCTACTTCTCTTTCATCACGTCCCGACTATGAGAGTATAGAATCAAACAACGCACTTTGATAAGCGTTTCTGTTTTATGTTTGTGGCCGTAGTGTTTACTTACTTCGCATTATTTCCCCCCCCCCCCCCCCCTTCTGTGTGCTCCATGTCTGAAGTATGTGGGAGCGTTGCCCCGTTGTCCCTTCCGTCCTTACAAGACCTCTACAAAGGACGACCGAGAAAGACGATGCCTTTCCGAGCAATCTCCCAATATAGATTACAAAGGGCTATTAGGTTTACGGATATACATCGCTTGGAGATTACAGCGCGCCGCACATCCGAATAAAGAGTTCTAGTATAGTTGGTGCAGACAGACACACCAGAGAGCCGATTAAAACGGTAACTCTAGCTACACCGGTTAACCTTGGAGCAGCAAGTGCAACACTTTGCAGCACCGGGGGGCAAAAACTTGCGCTAGATAATATTGGACTCTGTTGATCTATTGCCCAGTGCAGACAACGGTCGGGCATGAATGGAACCTGATGCAGAATGACTTGCAGAAGACAAACCCCAATAGCAGCGGGATATGTCTGAAGACTTGAGGTTTTCCTCAGTAGCAAAGGCGACTGCTGGGATTGAGTCCTACTAATAGTCCTCGGACATTCCTTCCTATAGTAAGTCACCTGAAGAGGGGCACATCAGGTAAAGCTGGTGTGCCCCCTATAAAGGGATTCCTACAAAAAATTATTATTATTATCTGAAGACTTAAGGCTCATTCACGATAAAAACTTAGTAGTAAACTTTAACTTAAACGTAGACGCTAGGTCTTCATAAACTCATTTAATAACATTTCGTCAAATAAATTCTGAGCATGTTTCGGCTCTATTTTCGATTTAGCTAGCCTAGGCCTTGCGGCTGGCGCTGATTGGTTCGTTCTTACTGTTAAGTTTATTTTAATTTTAAAGTTTGATCGTTCCAAACTCAACCGTAGCCCAAAACTAAGTTTAAGTTTTGGTCGTGAACAATCATGTGATCTTCCATAAGCCAAACCTTACTTTAAGTTCTAAGTTTACGGTTAAGTTTAATCGTGAATGGGCCTTTATACTTGCGTTCAAATGCGGGTTGGTGAATTATGCGAGGCTCTATAGCTTCCCTGATGTGAACGATGACAGGACTGTTGATCACCATTTGTCTAATCGCGTTCATAATATATAGTATAGTTCATGCAGAGTATCTATCATTTCATTAGCTTTATGCCCGCTTCCATTGGTGTAGGTCCGGGTTCGATTTCACAAGTAACGGTATGGGGTTTTAAACATGTATACATGTATTCCATGTGATAATGTGTATATCATTTCGTCAGAGCAACGAATCCAACTAATATATAAATATGTATGGTGAATAGTGTCCCTCACTGAAACATTATACTACTACTAAATACATTACACTATACTTGTAGTAATACATGTATTTATTCAACGAAATTATGTTAAGTACTCTCCTATATGTCTGAGAAGGCGAGGTAACCGACAAGACTAATTCGGGAGGTCGCTGTTTGATTTTTGCCACTGGCGATCCTGGTGGTGAAGGTTATCCCGAGGTTTTCTTCTTTTGTAGAGCGAATGATTGGTTTGGGTCCCACAGACACCTCTTGGATACACTTCCAAACTAACTCTCCACACTCCTAGAAACGAACGTAATCTGGCTGAAGGTATCCCATAAAACAATAAACAATGCACGCACGCGCACCTCAACCAGAGCATGACCTTCCTCAATATTCAAAACACGGCAACGTTAAATGGAATAGAAATTAACCGATGGTTTAGATTTAAAAAAATGGCTTTCATCGAACTTAAGTTGGCGCCTGCACAAGTGAATTTCTTCTTCTTACCGGGCAGCCAACATTTAGCATAGATGTATTCCATGTAACGAAGAAAGCTATAGAGTACGGAGGATATTCTTCGTAATTCCTGCCCAAAGCGTCATGTATTAACATGTGTTATTTGAATAACATATCTTCATCAGTTTTGTCCGTGAATCGTATGAGGAAAAAACATGGCGCCTTTAATATTGTTCTTGAAAAGTAAGACATGTTCCGAACTCTCTTCAATACGGAATCGACATATTTTAGCATCTGTTGTGTGTTTCCTAAATGTCATCAACAAGTACTCAACAATTAAGACATAATTAGGAAATCTTGTCCATCTATAAAGTTTGATATGCGATGTATTTAATTTAAACTATCTTAGCCCACATCCTCCCCATTCCCTTTTCCTCCCCGCCTTCCTACTTGCTCCTTTCCACCAAACATCTTCATCATCTTCATATATCAGCCACTTCACCGTCTCGATTAGCCAAGTTGCAAGGAATATGGGATGTTAAATACAAATATCTATCCATCTATCTTCCCAATTTTTCGGGACTATAATTTTGTTGCTTTACTTGAAGACCTCTTCTCTATTATTGTATATCTAGTCGTCATCGAGCATACAAGCATTTTACATTTTCATATAAACTCTTTCTCTAAAACACACCTGTATTCCTATTTAGCGAGTAACTATTAACATCTTCTCTTGTCATATTATTCTCTTGAAGCTTTTTATTATATAAAAAAATCATACAATCTGAAGGAAATACATTTTTATGACTCTGCCTTAATGTATCGTGCCATAACTAAATTACTACCCCACTTGTTTGTGCAGATTTTTTAACAATATTTTTTCCTGCTAGAAACAATCCAGAATGTACATAATATTTATTTATGAATTGGCTCCATACAGCATTTTATGCCATATTTTAACAGTGACCAGTATAACAACGAATGATTAAGAACGATGGATGATGATGATGAAGAAGGAAGGAGGGGAAACCCGGTACCGGCACGTAGTCTACTCCTGTCGAAAAGTACCACGGGGACCACCAGTTGTACGCCCCATCCGAAAGGACGGTGTAACTTTGACGAGGCATATAGGTTCCTCCACTAACCTGGACTGCCGAGCAGTTGACGAGAAGAACGAAGCTGTTACACAAGCTTTCGAACCCTCCAATCTGCTCTAACCAACGGTAACTAGTGTTAAATACGATTTACAGAGATAAATATGATTTGATTATTTTCTATACGTTTTAACAGATAAGGGTTTTATATTTTTTCCATGTATTTTTTATCCAACCCTGTACATTTTTGAAAAGAAAAAAAAAAATAGTACCAAATAATTTGTTGAGGAAAAAAATCTTGTTGTAATGCGAGGGTGCTTCCATTAATAAAATCCATTTACAATAAGTGTTATCGGCGCTTGTAGGGGAGTTTTGGGGGCATTTTCGACAAAAAACATTTAGTAACAATTAATTTGTTGAATTAAAAAAATCTTGTAATGCGAGGGTGGTTCCATTAATAAAATCCATACGAAAGTGTTATCGGGAGGGTTTTGGGCTCTTGGAGACCCGGCTTGAGAATCTATGGACAGACTGATCGCACTCACAGAGATCGTGAGGCAACATGGCCGCCCTATATATAGGAGAGACTGTTAGCCGGGCGCGAGCATTGTGCAGCACAACATGGCCAGAGTAGTACACGCGTTAGTGGTGAGTACAAACAGCTGTGATAGTCATATGCATTGATTTATTGTAGATGTATCACATAGATAGATGTTTGACATGAATTGTACAAACGTGATATTCTACATGGTCAGTCATAGTCAGTGGTTTCAATGTCAGCGGTTAATCTAATATAATACTGAGCAAAGATAAATCATATTTACACAATTAAGCAACAGTTGGGTTTTTAAAAAATTCATTCCAATCATATAGACAATTGTTACTAGCTACTATACTAGCTAGCTATAGGTTCAAGCATGGTGGGTGTTTAGTGTTTAGCTCACATCAGTCATCAACAACTGTGCTCACACGATTGCCGGTAGTCGGGGTCGAACTCGTACCCTATTATATCGGTAACACGTGCTAGTATAGTGGACTGATACGGTGCTATGCAACATGAACGCACTTGTCGGGTAATGTAATTGTGATAAATTATTGAAGCGAATTAAACTTGTTGTATTTTTATTTATTTGTGTGAATTTAAGTGTTTCGTGCATTTGTAATCAAAATTTGTGTCAGTTAGGATGGAAACTTGACAAATAATATCAGTCATTAATTTGTTTGAGTTGAATCAGTATAAATTCTAAACAGATTTTTTGTTACTGTTTCACGAGTTCTACAATCTGAAAAAATGTACGTTTCTTTTCTGCATTTTTTATTTTTCTTAATTTAAATTACAAAGTACAATTCTTTTGCCTCAATAGAATCTACAATATAAAATAGAACTAGCGTTTCCTATCGCCTCTGTTGCAACGTGAACGAGTACACAAGTTTCAGTTGTGAGCTCATGTTTACTTTTTTGGATTTTGGATTTTGAGTTGTACTTTTTCCATTGTGGTATTCTTTGAAAGTAATTAGAAACGTGAAGATAGTATTGAGATTTTAATATTCCGTCAAAAATGCAACAGATTAGGTACTTTGTTTGTAATTGTATGACTTCTTTAATGTCGATTGTGTATTTTGTATCTACGAAAATTAATTTTTTAAATTTAAACTTTTAAGTGAAAATACGAACGAAAAACGTGACATATACGTGTTGTTTTGCTGAACTACTTGAAATTCAATCAATCCACATCAATCTTTCATCAGTCGGTGATGGGGGGGGGTGTTACTGCATAAGCCAAGGTCGTATGGTATAATTAATTCGTTGCTTTATTTATCTTGTTCTTATTAAGTGTTTTCCATTAACGGAATTTCAAGGTTATTTCAATACAAACGAGGAATTCGAAACTTTCATGTCATAACAAACCGATCGAAGCTACTCTACTTCACCATATAGAAAGTTGTTTAAAGGTCCAACATCTAGATCAACTCAATGGTCGATATACAATTTCCTATTATTTACGACTTCGCAGGTCATGACGTAATCCCGATTGATCTTAACTTCACTCTACACTCAAATCAAGGCCGATAAAACGTGGTTAAAAGTGGTAATTTGTGTAAGTTAGAGCAGTGAAACGAAACCAATCATAACAATGATAAATGTTGTTGGACCAACAGCAATTTCAAAATCATTTTAATCTTTCCCTTACAAGACGTAGCTAAGTGCACCACGAAGCAAACAATACATTTGACAGGAGCTATAGTCACAACAGGAGAAAGTTAATAAATGTGAACGAAAATAACCCACGCTGCCAATATAACATGTGTGTGTGTGTGTGTGTGTGTGTGTGTGTGTGTGGGTTGCGTACATGTGAGAATGACGAACCAATATTTAATAGAGAGAAGGCGAAACAAACATGACTTGGAGAAATCACGAGACACAGTGGATTTATCAATATTAAAAAAAGAAAATAGTGAGAAATTAAAAATTATATAATTGTATAACACACAAAAAAACAAAGAGATAAGTAAAAAACGCCATATTATACATGTGACGTTAGTGGAAAGTTATTGGTTCGATTGAAATCGTATACATAGATACCTTTTCTACTTTTCTCCTCTAACGTGTATGAAAGTGACTTAGTTCATTGGTGACATATCGTTGTCTATACTCCATGTTATACCGTGGCTACTACCGTGCTGGTATTCAGGCCCGCATACCGTGCTTCACAATGACATTCAACATGCAGTACTTTCAGTACTTTCCTTTCATCTTCCGCTTCTCCTTATGTGAACGTTGAGTTACATAGTTACACAAGTAACACCATTCATGTATTATCATGATTACACATTAATTGGACAACATGATATTTTTCCAATTTTTCCAATGTAATTGTTTCTTATTGTATAAGTTGATAGAACTCGGGTATATTTCGCTTGGTAAACACGTTTCAGTTTTCATCTGGCAAAATATAAGCGCTTTATCGATAGACATATTAGCTCATTGGTTACACACACCGAACTTGATTAGAAAGGTTTAGGTTCGATTCTTACTACCGACAATATTGATTCCTGATTGGAGGGGCTATCATAAAAGTTACTATAACGTAAAGCTTGGAGGCAGGGCTACCATAAAAGTTACTTAATAATCTATAACGTAAAGCTAATTAAGGACAAGTGTATCGTAAGACAGGTGGACTACAAAAATGTTTAATTTATCGTTCACGGTAGACACATTTAATTCATGTACGCCACGTGTTCGCTCTGGAACATTATCAAAACTGTCGGTACACCGAAGAAAGTAGACATAATTTACCTGTTACAATCTTGCAATGCGCATGCCCGAGTCTCTTGGCGAGACAAGACAAGTGAGGCGCGAGTGCTTACTACGTAATTTGCATATACAAGTATTTACTATAAGTAATCATGAAATCACTTTAATTAAATACTATATCGTTAAAAAAGGAGTGTATTTATATCGCTTCAATGATATTGCATAATTAAGAATTACTCCACCACACACATAATGCCAATTTTGAGCTCATTTATCTTGTGGGTATATGTTCCTCATTTTAATGCAGAGCGTTCCGATTCGATTTCCGAGGTATATTATGTTTTTAACTTCGAGGAATGATTTAATTTTTTCAATACAATATGATCTTTAAGGCGTAAACAGCGAGCCTTCATGTTTAATGGGTGTATAAAGATGTACTCGACAGCTAAATCATGTGGCGTTGAGGGGTAATGAGGAAACGGACCAGTAGGAGGAAGAAGAATTAGGTTTATAGGGGTAAATGTGTGAAAAGTGGTAATCTAGCTTCATCTAGCTTCATCGCTCTAGCTTCTTCATCGATCTAGCTTCATCGCTTTTACGATTTGCAGAATCATCTTGGGCCAAGTTCTACCCCCGACCCAGACATGGCTTAAATTATGCATATATAATAATCTGATTGTACACATGTTTTACGAATAGAAGTTGAGCTAATCCGGAGACAACGCTGACGAACTCAATCAGTTACGACAACGTCTCGGAACAAGAGAAACGAGATATGTCGAACGCATTCCACACACTCACACACATAGAGAGAAATATAGGTCTGCGTTCGTCACTCCCAAATGTAACTCGAATTAAGGAAAGCTGCATGTCAAAGATAGTCGAGGAAAGTTCTACACAATCGGTATACCCGTTCTTTCGCAACACGTTACGCCGATCACACGGGCACTCCCAATACTACAGCAAGCACTTCCGCGATCACATGTTACACATCTGTTTAGACATCCAAGGACGGTGACTCGTGATGCACAAGGATGTGGGTTCGAGTCCCACGTGAAGCACAGGGACGTGGGTTCGAGTCCCGCGTGCATGTTATACACAAGACACAGAAGTATAGACAGGTCCAACACGTAACAAACCAAAGTATGTGCACGGGCTCGAATCCCCAATAATACCACACGGTATACATTTCTAAACATATAGGCATTAGGCAGCACACAGAAGTAAGCAGAATTTGGGTTCGAATCAATCACACGGCATAACAATGGCATACCCAAAATCGTCAACATAAGTTGGCCGGTATAGGAGACATTTAGCACCGAACTACCGGCAAAACACGCTAGACTCTGAATCTGGATGCCAACGGTTCATTTCCCTTAGATCAACACCCCAAGTCTTTCTCAATTATTATAACTACAACTATTTTTATTGTATCCACGTAATTCTTTCTCGACTATCAAATATAGATATATAGAGGGGAGCCTTTTTAGCCGAAGATAAACCGTTTATCATGCATCAATGAATGTAATTTAATTGTATTAAGAAATGAATTATAGAGGGTACTCTTGTAGCTTCCTGAACAATGAAACGATAGAGTACGGGTTTGGATATCCTGTATTCGGTGTGTGGCAGTTTTGTGATACGACACAACTGTACGGTACCTTTCTTCCGTTCATCAGGCTTGTTATTGTCGATCTTGAGTGTAAACATGTGAGTGAAAAGCTTCATTCAAACTTTCTCGACGCATGATAAGCAGGGTCCGTTACTACGCCGACGTCGATACTATCTTACAAGGAACTATTTCAAAAATATATATTCGATATCCGAAATGCGAAGACTTCAATTATAAATTACGCAAGTTTTCTCCTGACACTCTGTGGTACCAAAAATAACCGATATCATAATTAAAACATACAATAGTAGGTATATGAATGTGTTTGGCAAATTCTGGGTTAATTGGATAATATTATTGATGAGAAGAAAAGACATTCAATGTACGGTATACGGACATAATTATTCAAACTTACATTGTAAATAAATATCACTAGGGCCTACTTTCTTTCTAGGAACTATCGGGGCTGGGCTATACGCATGAAACTAACGAAATCACATTAGTTTTTAATTGGTTCTCATGACAATTAGTGCATTTACTTACCTCGAGGTTTACTCGTACGAATCTAGACAAAAACACTAATAGGGAGCAATTTAAATTGGCCAAATGAATCGAAATATTTCACTACTTTCACAGTCGAAAATAACTCTAGAATTTCTAAATATAAAATTGCGATATTTTAATGAAACAATATTATTTTTAAACGGAATCTACGTTCACCAAGCACAACGAACTGCAAACCCGACAGAAAAATAGTTCTAGTTTTAAATTAATTTAACAGCCACTCATATTGTTTGTTTTTTTAATTTGATACAATAATAGTGACTGCTTGGAAAGTTATATAACTCAACCAACAAGTATGGGGATTCATTATGAAGCTAGTTTCGCCAATCATTTCTCTTTTGAGTGATAGCATCCTCAAATTAAATCACTTATCTTGCTTTTCATGGCAACCGAATAAGATACGTCTAGAATTAGTTACTTGATCGTGAATTAGGCACACGGCCATGCACTATGTATGTCGCGCACGACCTGAAAAACTGCACAACTAATTTGATAGTCTCTCTTATTGCAAGTTACACATTCTTGTGCAATGCGTGCAGTTTACCGTATTCAATTAAACACATAAATATAGTCTATCGAAAGGGTGTGGTTCGAACGCAATGTGACGCTTGGGTTTGTAAATATATAATAGACATTTTTCGTTATTTGACGTTCACCGTCAATGTTGTGTTCTAAGCGGTCATTATACCACATTATCAACACAATTATAAAATGCACACATACATGTTTCTTGTACCCCCCTTCTCCCCCCCCCCCCCCCTCGAGTATACAAACCATTAATGTCTTTTATAAGGCATCACAATTGCACCTGCCACGGCTACAGTTCAATCCATTTAACACGTTTTCAGTCTTCTGTGCGCAATTTGTAATTAGAAAGAAACAAATTATGTTTTGGCTTACCTACGTAATTATTTAGACCGATAATAAAAGAAATGCAGCCAGCCAGCATACCATATAATTAAATTGTATAGTAGAGATGAACAACTTTTACTTTCCAAAAGTCACGTTCCTTGTTCGTGGTTGTGTTTAAGAATATAGGGGTGTTAGCCGCGTTTGCAGCGAGATACGTACTGTACAGTGACGTCATGATCCCTGTTTGTATGTCTCGCTCTCTTTTCTTAACTACGATTGAATCTAGGCTCCTCTGAAACACTAGTTACCGTTGGTTAGAGCAGATTGGAGGGTTCGAAAGCTTGTGTAACAGCTTCGTTCTTCTCGTCAACTGCTCGGCAGTCCAGGTTAGTGGAGGAACCAACATGACTGGTCAAAGTTACACCGTCCCTTCGGATGGGACGTATAAAGCCGATGGTCCCCTTGGTACTTTTCGACAGTAGTAGACTACGTGCCGGTACCAGGCTTCCCCTCCTCATTATCATTCACCAATCATCACTCATCAGGCTAAAGAGGGTATTGACCCTACACTGGCCTTAATTTAAATAAACTAACAGATCAATAGACATGAAACTCACTATACACACACACACATTGCGAAAGATTCTGATTGTAAAACCGTAAAGGTTGAATAATAAATATAAAATGTACCGGTTTTTATAATATGGGTGCCCTAGTTCAACCAATGAAATCCAGGCGTCGAGAGTCACGTTAGTGCAGCAACAAGACTTGAGTATCGATGATGATGACAAAGATGCGATTTCTCTTCCTCGGCAAGACTAGCTTCACTCTAGCTAGAGTCGACAACAAACAGTTCGCTCCAGTTCGGTCCGGTATATCGAGCGAGCCAAACATATTTTGGCGTCAATAGACTGACTGCCCAGGTTGGTTTCTCTCAAGCACAGCGCGGCAAGGCAAGGCATAGGCGCAGCACCCACAGCAATCTATGTGGCCCACTTACATCTTACATGTACACACACGAGACCGTGGGCGCCCCATGCACGTACACACATGAGATGCAGATCACTTTCCCCTAGTGTACACACGTACACACTAAACGAGGCGCCACTTAGAATTCTTTCAAGTCACTCTTGCCAAGTCCTCCAAAGAACGGGGGGGGGGGGGGGGAGGATAGTTCACAATACTCAGTCATCATAAGACTACTTATAAAGATTTTGAGTGTTTGTATTCGTAATTATTATGGTTGTATTGCTTGCGATAAAAAGGGTAACCGACAAGTTAGAATGCAGAATTGAACCATCCGAGCGGTGAATTTGGACGTCTGAGTCGATGCAAGCTACTAGAACCGAGAATAAATAATAGATTCTTTAGTGAAGGGATTGATGACATTTGCCTTGGTGTATGTCTGTCTGTCTGTCTGTCTGTCTGTCTGTCTGTCTGTCTGTCTGTCTGTCTGTCTGTCTGTCTGTCTGTCGATCTGTCTGCCTGCCTGTCTGTCTGTCTGTCTGTCTGTCTGTCTGTCTGTCTGTCTGTCTGTCTGTCTGTCTGTCTGTCTGTCTGTCTGTCTGTCTGTCTGTCTGTCTGTCTGTCTGTCTGTCTGTCTGTCTGTCTGTCTGTCTGTCTGTCTATCTGTCTGTCTGTCTGTCGATCTGTCTATCTGCCTGTCTGTCTGTCTGTCTGTCCAAACATGAAAAGTTGTCCTTGCCAGCACACGACACATGATATTACGAGCACACATATTTATTCGTTGAATAAGTTGTTTTCACCTTGGCAGAATCATTGAAATGATTTTATGTGACAGATAAATAGTTATTACGTATTCATTAAACCGGCCCTTCTCTAAGTATCTTTCATTCATTAGTTATATCCTCCTCAGGAAGTAAGCTCGACACATAGCCTAGAGAAACATGCCGCATATTTCTAAAGAACCTGACTATCTATCTCGTATGGAGTAATCACGTAACCAAAGAGCTATAAACACAATCGTATAGTCAGTCATAGATGTACTCTCGTAAATCATACTTTGAGCAAAGCTTTGAGCACCATGCTTTGTTTGCATTCCGCCCTTCCTACCCCCCTCCACCCCCCAACCTTTTCACATACATTTTTTCCCCGCTCAGACATTATCTCCGATATGTAAATCAAGGGTAGTAAAGATATCTCATTTATCGACACCACTTCGGGTAAGTTCGTGAGTTACTGATTGTGTGAACTTAGCACGAACGAGATTCAAATGATGCCCCGTTTTGTTTTCTTACATCGTAATGACTGGTACATATTGATGCTTTTAAATACTTTTAAAACAAGATTACACTCTCGTGTAATTGGTTCCGCTAAACGCGTCCTTACTTTAGAGTAGACTTTATGTAACTTGCCAAGGTGTGTTTTTTATAGTTTAAAATAACGCAAGAGACAAGCTACCCGGTTATTGGTAATTTTCAAGGGGCTGCAGGGATCGAATCGGGTACACGACCGTGAACTCACAAACAAATCCGAAGAGGATTTGATAAGAAATATATCCTAACTACCCTTGATTTATGTATGTCAGCTAGTGTACATAACATACAATTACAATTACCACACAATACAATGATTTACATTATTCTTTTTTACCAAGGTCTTCTACGACAACTTCTCAGTCGGTTGTTGACATATTACTCAACAATGAGAATAGTTTAAATATTTAAACGAGGTCACAGGGGCTTCACCCTTCTGTCTGTGTATCGGTATGTGGTTACGGCACAATCGATCAGCCCAACATGCATAGCTGTCTAGTGCCGTACCGGACTGGACGTTTAACCTTTCAATGCAACTAACTCTGCGTGGCCTTGCGCAAGAGACCACGATCTAGATAATCGGCCGCTGTGTCACTTCTGAACCAGGTTGGCTGAGAACGGGTTCTATTATAATGTATATATAACAACTTCTTCTGGTACTCAACAATCCTGGCAAGGTTATGTCTTCTCTTCTCTTCTCTCTTTCGAATTGATATGCGTTACTGATATTTTTATACACAAAATACATCTTGTTTTCTGCGACAGTCCCTCTTGTATTATAAGCGGTGTTTCCTTTTACAATAATTACTCCTCCGAAACACAAAATGTTCGGATTTTTGTAAAGCA
Source organism: Isoperla grammatica (assembly GCA_945910005.1). Classification (NCBI taxonomy): domain Eukaryota; kingdom Metazoa; phylum Arthropoda; class Insecta; order Plecoptera; family Perlodidae; genus Isoperla; species Isoperla grammatica. The sequence continues at coordinate 7,359,654 of OX246741.1, forward strand.
TTGTTACACTCACACATAACAATATACAAGGATTCAAAAAACTGTTACCTCCAGGCACCACACAAACAAAAACAACCGAATATTCTTAACAACCTGCAAATTTTTAAAACGTCCTGACTATTATTATTATAACTAATTAATTAGGGCTAATTAGCAATAGAGTAGGCTACATATTTGCATTTAAACATATTATTACGGAAATAGGCCTACAACCGGATACTTTTTACGCAATATTTTAAAAAATACTCAATACATCGACAAGCATGTATGACCATTACAGTTAGATTCGTGATAATTTCCTCCCCCCCCCCCCCCCCCGTTAACATTTCCTTTACGTCAATAATGATACGTTGCGACCTGCCTTTATTTAGTGAAAATGACCGCCAATGCCTATTATTATCACACCGATACTATTGGGTGTATTTTGTTCGGCAGCCGGCTTTAGTGCACAGTGGTGTCACACCCAGCTATAATGAGTAATAACTATGTCAGCAGTCTTGCATGTCTCACAATCTCTTTGAACCCTGTTAAAGATAATATCACGGGGTGTGGGGGGCGGGCCCTCCTAACAGACACGCCTCGGCTACAGTGGCGTAACAATGATAGACAACAATGCAAGGCTAGAAGTTCGACTCACTCGGGTCTCCGTGCGTTGAAATCCCCACGAAATACTCCCGAAATTTCCACTGGGTGGTCAGTTTAGTAAACTCGACAAACATAATCAAATGAGCGGTGGCTTTCTTTCGACGGGAATAACGGAAATACGTAACAAATAAGGGGGATGTGACGACACAGGTCGGACAAAGTCTTATTGTTGAGTCTTTTTTTGATCCGCGCACATTCAATGTTTGTTCGAAACAAAACTCTGTGGAGTGACTGTTTTTGTATTCGTAATGTTTGTATTCAATGTTTTTTTTTTAAACAAACCTCTGTGGAGTGACTTTTTGTTTTCGGAATGAAGGCAACCAAGCCACCAACATTTAACATGTGATTTTGTGCAATTTTAGGAATATTTTACTCAGTAACTATCAGACATACAGATTTAACATTTTTAGGGGTCTTAGATATATGTGTTTTGAGTAAAATGACGTACAGTGATGTTTGTACTATGTATAGTTAATGTTTTACTATATTTTTTCAATTCGTAATTTTATGTATATTTTTTTGATATTTGTATTCCTTTAATGATTAATAAAAATTAAACCCTTCATTGCATGTCTGTAATTATAGATCATATTATAATAGGCCTAAACATCATAATACTTGTTTTCTGAAAATTGCACAGGAATATCCTTAGTAGTTCCTGAGATATAATTAATATTCCCGGGAAAATCAGTCCAAAGATTAAATAGCCTGGACCACATAATTATTAAATTGTAGTTTGTAATTCACGGTGTGCCACGGTAGCTACCTTTTTGAATCAGGTTAGAAATTAATGATGGATCAATAATCGAATTACCTGTTGGTATTTTGATGATTTGTATCCTCCCGCAATTTTCATTTTGAAGCACGTGGAAGATCGGATTCAGATGTGAGGTTAGGTCTAGAATCTGCCGGTAGACTATTTTCCACACACGTTAGTTAAGTATTTACTCGATTTGCATCAATGCCATCAACAGAAACACTAGGCTTAGATTCAGTACGCCAATTAGAACCAAACTGTTTCTCATTTGGTTGAAAACGAGGTATAATAGTAGTTATAATTCACAAAAACACACTCAATAGAAACACGTGTCAAAACATAATGAGATATCGCTGTCAATACTGCGCTGTGAATCCAGCCGAATGCCAACGTTCGAAAGAAGAAATCCACTAGTGTACAAAACAAAAACCACTGACGTATCATTTTTCAAATTCGAGTTATCTACTGAGGCAGAAGTGTTAGATGTGTGCCGACTGCCGAGTGTTAAAATACGCAATATATGACGCGCTTATATTGAATCAAAACGATTTTACGCATTTATCTTGTGTCATTTGTTAATAAAGACACACACAACAATAATAAAATTAAAAAAACGTAGGTTGACTGACATTTTTTGCCGGCTTGGTTGCCTTTTAATGCTATTTACCTGCTGCTCCAATATTGATCTGCTTCTGAACGTTTATTTTATGCGCTTTTGTCCTTGAACTCAAGGAGTTGGATGAAAAAGTTTGACCGTGTAATACAGGCTTAAAGAAAATGCATTATCTAACAATTTATTACCCGTTATTAAATGTATATTAAGTTTATGTATATTAAGTATGTATATTATAAGATTGACGATGCCTATATTTGTACCATGTATTAATCGACAGGCAAATAAATAAATAAATAAATAAATAAAATAGTTAGACAGTTCAATTCACTGTTTTTTGTCTAAATCACGCAATATTTCGAGCACTACTCAGTACTCACTACTGAGCAATCTTCGACAGGCACAACTGCTAACTGCTAAAAACAACGAAGTTGTTTTTAGCAGTTAGCAGTTGCTTTTAGCCTGACGAAGAGTGCTGAGTAGTGCTCGAAATATTGCGTAATTTTTAATCTTGACAAGGACGAGGTTTAACGTTTTACCTGTTTGCCGTTTTACCAAGTTTCCGTTTTTTAAATTTATTACCCACTATTCATTTCATTGAAGTACAAAATGTATCTAAATAAAAAAGTGCAAGTATTGTGAGGACGTTAACAACTATTGTACAACTGACCAAAAAGCATAAATCAATCGTTCTAATATAGAAGCTCAAAGGTCATAAGATCAACAAAAGTACATCGTTCGTTGTAACACTGTAACACTATATCCCACTCCAAACATGTTATATGTAACACCTTCACATCATATAACCCGAATCCAAAAAAACATTAACACGTTTCCCGAACTTTCTCCGTTGATTCCAATCCGTCGTATGAAAGACAAAAAACTGTCGCGAGTAAATTTCAATCGGTGTAAAATGTTTTACTTCGTATGATCTAACGAGCGTGTAATGTAATGGTGGTAATGCACGTGTTTATGATCAAGATTGTGTACGTATCGTAGCCACGTTGTGGGGAGAGCGTTGCACGAGAGTCTACTTAACATTGCAGACTATAATCAAGTGAATAAATTCCATCTAATTATCTCAGTCTAAGTGAAAAGCTAAAACAGCTGTCAGTTCCCTAATCCCTACATACTTCTAATAAATTGGTGTAGAATAATTATGGCTTCATTATAAGCACGTTTGCTACGCATGGCCGATCACAAATCATTGAAATGGAAATGGTTCCGTTCTGAACAGTGTGACGGTTTTCGTATTCCATCATGCACTTCGTCAGACGGCAAATCGCCGAAATAGTTTACAAGTAGCCGGAAGTTTGTGTTACAGCAGGAAAACAGCACTATCCTGTCGTCTTATGTTTGTTCATTTATGCATGCCAAATTAAACAATCACACACAATGCATTGGGGTTAAACCACGCAGTTTTTAAGCGTTAATAAAAACATTGCGAGTCACTGTTTTGAAGACGTGTACCGCATGTCACTATTTTTACCCAAATGGTTGTGTTTGTGTTAAAGTTCACGAGAATTGCAGAATAGAAATACCTATGAAAAATATCCATTTTTCATTGTACCGTTTTCATTTCACTAACAACTTTCTTTACACTTACTTTTTCGTTTAACAGTTTGGAAGGAAGTTAACCTTTAAAACAACATGGCCAATATAGAGCAAAAGTGGAGTGAGTAGTGATCTAGTTAATTGTAGCTTTTATAGGTGTTCACGCAGGTTAACTCAAGGATACGCCCAAATATATAGCTAATTATGCACCACGATGGGTCAAGCCACATGGGCCTTCGAAGCCTGCAAAATTACAATTATCCAGGTTAAGGTAAAGATGATACAGTGCAAACTGCAAACCCACACTATCTGCATGTTTAAACATCGAGATTATTCTTCTGAAGGAAACTATTGTATTTTATAACCTAACGAATCGTATAAATCAATCTCAGAAGATAAATGTATTCTTAAAAAAAATCCAAACCCAATTTTAGCAAAACTCGTTTTAAAAATTGACAATTTTTCAAAAGCATTACGAGCAAAACATAAAATTCTCTAGGTCATCCAGTATCTACTTTTTCTTTCTTTCATTCGATAATTTTTTAAGCAATCAAAAGGTGTTTGTTTAACCTCAGCACAATGTGTTTTTGCTCTGGATTCAGTAGCCGGTTAACCTTAACTTTATAAAGTTCAAGACCTTCAACCGAACTTGTGGTATTTTATGCCAATGCTGGAGGTACTTATTAGGCATTTTAATTCGAATTTAATTTCAAGTTAACTCTTTGATAAAACCCGACAAAGTACACATCAACATCGCGCTCACAGAGCTAATAAATCCAGGCATCATGAACTTGACTGAATCTGAAGGTACGTTCTACTTTCAAGCAATTAAGTTCTCAAGTCCGAATTCACCAAACTGTTTTAATTTCCGATTTAATAATGTTGGATTGCTATCCATGGTTTCAAGAAACACTGTATTCAAAATTAAAAGTTTGGTGAAACCTGGCCTAAAGAAAGAATTCCGCTTTCAGTTTTAGCGCTCCAACTGTCTGCATGACCCCCTGTCAGTTTATGTTTTCCCGTACATAACACCTCTTGGCATGTCAGATTTATTCTAATGTTCTATTTTGGTATTAGGTGATACTTCAACATTGTATTCCATTTCCTTGGGGCATTGAAATAACACGAACAGACAACACGTATTTTGTGTCATGGTTTCCAAATTTATGGCTACCGGTTTGCTTATCTATGGTTTACTATATTAGGTCGTTGTTTCACCATGTGCTTCACCCGCGAAGACAATTCCTACTATATACCGCGCCGGAAGCTCAGAAGTGCTCTGTGAGCATTTTATGATTTATGAGAGGAACTAGATTACGCGTTTAGAGGTCGATAAACGATTCGGAAGCGTTATGTAAACGCATTATAGTTTTTTGTGAGTAAAATCACATTCCGTCAAGTCAAGTTCCTGGAGTTGGCCAGGCCAGTCTATGATTGTGGTCGGAGTTATGCAAACTACCTAAAGCACACTGCCTGGTCAGAGCAGCAGAGCTTTCACTCGGTAGTTGGCAGCTTGGTTGGCGTGGACGTGTGAGACAATTATCATATCAGGGTCACCGAATAGGAGAGAAAGGAAACCACACGTCACACGTCGTCAGATCAGACAGGCGTGACGACCGGACCGGGTTCGAATCTTACCTCGCTCGCACTATACATCTTTACGAAGGCTTTCGTGGCCCAAAATTAAGACACAACGGGTTGTTCCGCCACGTCGACTCGCCAAAATCGATGTTTACGCGTTTCAGAACCGCTCTGGGTCATGTAACGTCGGGCGAATCAGATCTGTAATCATGTCTAATCATGTGTCTAATCATGTTGTTAAAATGCCGACATTACACGACTCAGTACTTTTGTCTTTAACTTATTGAATTCAAGAACAAAAGCGAATCAAAAACAGTTGGTAAAAAACTGCAACAATATAGCTTCTATCAATTGATGCTTTTTTGTCCTTGAATTCAATAAGTTGGACGAAAGTATTGAACCGTGTAATGTGAGTATAGGGAAAAAAACAAATAAGGGGTTGGTGGGTTTTTGGGTTTTTGGGTCGCAAAGAGTGCCGGTATGAATGACAATGAGAAGGCTGTGTTTGAAAGTAATGTCGACGTAGTCACAGTGAAACTAAATGAACATGTTTGTGTGTCCTAGGTTCTGGCGGTAGTGGGCGCCTGTTGGGCCCAGTTTGACGACGGGCCCACTCCGTCCCGGCTCCAAATATTGGGAGCCGTCCCCGTCCCCTCGGGCCCCCCTAGGGGTCGCCCAGTACCCGTGACGAGGGTGCGTCGCCCCCAGGCCAGACAACAGGCCTACCTGCCCACCCCCGCGGCCAGACTTGAAGGTAAGCAAGCATTGGGTCTGAGTGATGACGCAGTACCCGGCTCCGCGGGTCCTAGGGGCCGACAGATACCCGAAGCCAGGGTGCGTCGCCCCCAAAGCAGACAGCAGGCTTACCTGCCAGTGCCCACCCCTGCGGCTCGATTTGAAGGTAAACAAGTACTGACATTCTGGCCAGAGTATTTTTTTTATTTAAACCAACATTTGACAATGAGTTTTGCTGCTGTTTTTTTATTTTTGGAAACAAAAATTGTGTGTCCTATACAAAATTTGTAGTACCGTTGTTAAAATTCTAAATTCAAATTCCACATCAACTCAGTGACATAACTCAGCCGCTCTTTTTGGTGTTAATTTAAAACAAATCAAATTTAATGGTTGTCTTTACAAAAAGATGTGTAGGTACACACTGCTAAGGGCATCCAATAGCTATGGCTGATATTATCCACGCCCAAACGTGCTTAGCAAACCTTCACGCACGTAGAATGTGCTGCAGGAAGCAAGGTAGTTTTAATGACCTAGGCCTTACACTTGATTTGGAATTATTCTCGTCAATTAGTGTAATTTCCGTCTGCGGTGGCAGTGAAAACCAACACCCTTTCTATCCGGCGGAAACCCGCCAAGAAAAGTGACAGAATCAAATGCATGAGGTATTGGCAGCTATATATAGTGAACTTCCCCATGTATTATAACAATTTGAAACACCCACCCTCACCCTCAGATGAGACACCCTTAGCAGGCTACTGAAAGAGCCGACACTATAATGGCACAAATGATACCACTTATTTTGATTTAGTCTTAAATAAATTGCCTACATACACACACACATTTGTATATTGCAATGAATGAATGAATGAATGAATGAATGAACAAGTAAATATATATATAAATTGAAGCTAGTTCAAATGGTTTCACAAGAACCTTTTCAATGCTGAAGTAATAGATGAGTGAGTCGGAACCAATTAGCGGGTGGATTTTTCAAATACTCTCATTGGATGGCCAAGCCACACAAATCTATGACGTCAGCATCCAAAAGGTTGCTGTGGAACGATTACAGCAACAGGTCGAGCTTACTATGATCATGACGTTATAATGAACGGGTGTCGTATGAGATGCGCTACAAGTATTTGTGTGGTCTATGTTACAGTGACGCCGCCGCCTCCCCCACCCCCGACCGTGATAACGACGCTGCCCCCGCGTCCCGTCGCAGAGGAGGTCGAGGAATACGACGAGTTGGACGATACGACGCCCGTCCCCCAGCTACCTAGCTCGCCGCTTCCAAACTTCCCACCCCCAGTGTTGAGGCAACAGCTCAGGTAAAGAAAAATAAATACATTCGTATTTGTAGTCTACCCACTAAGTAACAAAACTGATTTTCAGTTGGGGACTTTAATTTAAAGCGGCTAAACCAGCCCTGTAGGCTCCGAACACCATCGACGAGAGAGCGATAACCAATAAAAGATCTATATTTCAAACATATGAATCAATGATTGGACAGTGTGAACACCTGTAGGTTAACTACGGCGTCCCTATGCATTCTTACGCCTATATACCTTGTGCTAAAATTCACATGCAATAAAGTGGTGACATTAAGCGGTCAGCAGGGGTAAAAAAAATCACCTTACAAATATTGTTGTATCATTTGATCACTTTATTACGGATCAATGGATCTTCTGACTTTCAGCTCAGTAATCTTTGCTTTCAGACCAACTAAAATAATCAGATACACCAAACACCTAGACAGACACCATGCCTAGACGGTAATATACAAACGCCGAGTTTTAGGAAGTGTTTTGTATTGAATAATAATGATTGCTAAAGCAATCCCGGTATGCGCTTTGGGAACACGGTAAATAGAACTGTGGTTTCCCCAATCGAAGTAATGAGGATTTCTATACAGGCATGTTATAAGAGTAGAATCATCCTCGTTGAGAAATTCGCAGACATAAGTAGCACACATAGTCATCAGAGGGGGGTTAATTTGACAGCATGTGCATCTTTACAGGTTGTGCCCTAAATACAATGATTCTCGTCTCGGGCATTTGGGTTCGATCCTGTAGTCCCATATCGAGTTATATTTTCTACCCAGGTAACAACGATTACATGCAACTTCAAAAACACTTGGACCATCAATTAAAATATCAAAGCAATCAAAATATTGATTCACAACAATACAGTATCAAATCAACAGATGATCAAAAATGGAATACAATTTAAAAAGTGCAAATAGAACATAATTAGCAACCTATCGGCAGTCACGTAAACGACAAACACCCCGGTGCGGTGGCTCAGCCGATAATTTCCCATCGCCTTGTTTGCACCGCCTGCTAAATATGGCGCGAATGTTTGAATTTTGTGTTCTTTTTACTTTTTTTATTCTTTTTGATCATTTTGAGCTTTGCATAACGCTCCAAACAGGTATCATTAGTATCACAAAGATTCTGTTTACATGACGAGATACTTTCGACCGTGCTTTCAACTCGCTCTCACATTTAAGGGTGTTAATTGAATGAATCCGTACCTCAGTGTTTGTATGAGGAGTGAATTGAGATTTGATCCAAAATCCACCCTCCATGTAAACGGGGTTACCGACTGTTCTACGCGTGTCCAAGGCCTCGCCACTGTCACTACGTTTATCAAGCGGACTGGGTTCGGACTGACTTCAGTAGGCCTACGCACTGAGTTCGGAACGCGTTCAATCCGGACTCCTCCTATTAAAACCCTATCCCTATTCCTATTAACGTATTAAACGGGACTAGATCGGCTTCTTAACAGAAGTGAAATAAGCTCGAGCTGAGGTGTTTATCAGTCGAATTCAGTACGCACTAAACTCGGCTCGCACCGCCAAGTGCGAGCCCAGTCCGCTTGATAAACGTAGTTGTGCACCGATTGTACATTCAACTGACTGAAACGTTGTCTTGTTACAGATCCGGCCCCGACAGACCCATCCAGATCCAGGTGGCCAGCCCCATCCCCATCTCGATCTCGGACATCCCCGTGCAGTCGCCCACCAGACAGCAGTTCCGACAGCAGCAACAGCAGGTCGCTCGGCCCGCTTTCAGGCCCGAACAGCGGCCGTTGCTGTTGCGTCCGTCTCCACCCGCCGCCATCGCACTTGAAGAGGTGCCCAGGCACCAGGTTCGACGCCCGCAGCAGATCCCTGTTGAAGATGCACCCCAGGTCGCCCCCCGACAGCAGTTCAGACAACAGGTGAGGCATGGAGCTTTACGTCTCGTACTTTGTAGTTCAGACAACAGGTGAGGCAGTGAGCTTTACGTCTCGTACTTTGTAGTTCAGACAACAGGTGAGGCAGTGAGCTTTACGTCTCGTACTTTGTAGTTCAGACAATAGGTGAGGCATTGAGCTTTACGTCTCGTACTTTGTAGTTCAGACAACAGGTGAGGCATTGAGCTTTACGTCTCGTACTTTGTAGTTCAGACAACAGGTGAGGCAGTGAGCATTACGTCTCGTACTTTGTAGTTCAGACAACAGGTGAGGCATTGAGGTGTTACGTCTTGTACTTTGTAGTTCAGACAACAGGTGAGGCATTGAGCTTTACGTCTCGTACTTTGTAGTTCAGACAACAGGTGAGGCATGGAGCTTTACGTCTCGTACTTTGTAGTTCAGACAACACAACAGGTGAGGCATTGAGCTTTACGTCTCGTACTTTGTAGTTCAGACAACAGGTGAGGCATTGAGCTTTACGTCTCGTACTTTGTAGTATCGCAGGGGGGAGGGGAGAAAGTGGGTGATTGACATCCATGCCCAAGCCAGTGTTTGAACATGGAACGCAGGAACAGTAGTTACTAGACCAATACCAAATCGGCCGCGGCCAATTAAAAATTGTGTTTATAGAAAAGATCAATAAAATAAAGCACACATTTTATGGCTATGTCCTTGTGTATGTGCATGTGTGATTAAAGCAGGGTACTACTAATACTATTACGTATTAAGAATACCGATAGAGGTGGATCACGCGAGACTCTAATTCGGGAGGTGACCAGTTCGATTCCGGCCACCGGCATTGCTGACTGAAGGTTTGATTCGAGGTTTTCCTCAGTTACAAAACAAATGCTGTGATGTGAGTCGTACTAACAGTCCTCGAACATACCTTCTCAATGAATTATCGACAAAGTAATTATGTCTGAGAGTAACTAACTAGGTATTGCGGTATTTGGCATGGAAAGGAATGTTCAAGCACTAATTGTAGCACTCAATCCCAGCATTATTCTTATCCGTAAGGACATAGTAAAACAATACTTCAGTCAGGACTGTCGGTAGAAGGAATGGAACCGGCGACCTCCTGAATTAGGGCCTCGTGTTTTGGCAGTGAGCCAACTCTCTTTAGGTCAGCAGGTGACTATCGTCACAGACAACTGAGCTATCGTGGTATCCTTATTTGTAAGATTGCAAAACAAATCACAAAACGACACAATTCCTTTATAATTATTGAACACAGTTAATCATATTAAACTAAATGACAATGCATAACGCCATGCACTTCTCAATGTCATGCACTTCACAATGTCATGCACTTATATTAGCCTCAGGAAATCAAACAAGTTGAAGTCGACACGGTGACCTATTTATTAGAAAACAAATTATAACTGCTCATACCTAATTTTCAATGCAGTATAAAATAAACGTGAGCTTTTAAAAACGAAGTTACTGTGATAAAATGTTGAGTTTTATTTAAGATACTTCCTCACATTTAACGTGTAATTCTGTGTCCCTCCCTGTAGGCTCGCCCATTGCCCTCACCCGTTGAACAGCCCCATCAAAGACAGCAACAACAGGAACAGTTCACCAGGCCACAACAGAAACAGGCGCCTCAGGACCAATTCAACGTGAGGCCACAACAGAAACAAGCCTACAGCCCGTACAAGAACCAAAGGGAACGAAAACCTGTTGCACAGGTAAACTACTGATTCAGTTGGATTAAATTGTGTTTAATGACGACGACGTACTCGAAAAATACGTCATATGACGTCGGGGGGTGATTGGATGAAAGGGAAAAGTAGGAGGATGAGAAGTTAAATGAATATGAAGAGGGGTTACGGGGAAAAGGGAATTGGGAAATGGAAGGTCCTCTTTTATAACTGGCAGAGTAACCCTGGGCCAAATTTTACCCCGGGCCCAGAAAGGATGTTCAAGACTGAACTACATTGATTAACTTGTCCCAAAATGTATAGAGAGTTAACTAACTAGAGTTTCTAGATACACAGATTATAGGATATGTCCTAAGAGTGTTTGTGTGTGTAGGTGCTCAACAAGTACCGTAACGACAACCCCGACGGCAGCATCACCTGGGGCTACGAGAACGACGACGGCTCCTTCAAGGAAGAGACTATCGGCGTCGACTGCGTCGTCAGCGGCAAATACGGCTACGTGGATCCCGACGGTCAGCGGAGAGAGTATTCGTACAGCAGCGGCATCCCCTGTGACAAGACCAAGGAGAAGGAAGAGGCCGAAGACCAGGGGTACATCGACTATGCCAACAACGCGTACGTCCTGCCCAACGGTCAGTCCGTGCCCATCCAGGGCGCGTCCAAGAACAAGGGAAGGAGGCCGGCGCCGGCACAGCCTGCCAACTATGGGAAATGAAAATATAATATTATTTTGTAAATAGATTTAGTTGTAGGCTGTACTGTATTTTTATAATTAATTAAATTAAAGTATTGATAAAGCCATTTTGAATGAATTGTGTAAGTTTATTTCCCCTGTACAAGTACACTGAAAATAACGACACAGGGGGAGAGCTGGGGGGCCCCAACCCCCTCCCCCCACCTTAAATCCCAGCTACAATGAATGTAAGGTAAAATATAAAAAATCAGATTCATAATACTACTATTTACAACCAAATCCTGATATCGTCAAAGAATCTGGTGAAATTATTTCCATCGTCAAAATATATTATAACGATGTTGCTGCACTATATCTATGGTGGGGGGGGGGGGGGGGGGGGCGGGGGTCCCCCCGTTTTCCATTGCATTAGACGTGAAGCCTGTTTCCTGACAACATTTATCCCTTGATTATACTGTGTACCACCACCAAAAGTGAATACTAAAACCTCAAGAATAAAGACCATTTTTCTACGACTACTTACGGCAACTTTAGCAAATGCAAGCAAGTACTGGACACATTATTTTGTATCACGGATTCACGGCGATAATATGACAAGGGAAAATTGAATTAATTGTAAAACCGCTTTTAATGCTACGTTTACAGCTACGCGTTGCGAGCGAAGCGAGGGCGCGAGCTCCAATCAGCGGCCGAGTTTCATGCAAAGAAGTTAATGGTTTCACGCAAACTCGGCCGCTGATTGGAGCTCGCGCCCTCGCTTCGCTCACAACGCGTAGCTGTAAACGTAGCATTAGACTAGCAGATTTGTCGCTCGAATTTGTTAATTTCTACGACCAAATTTAAAATGATGCAAAGTAACCCAACTTTCAAAACTCTTGCAAGTTTGCCTTTGAACCACTATTATTGTCGTTAGGTTGGTTTGATTTATCTACAACTTATGCACTTTTTTGCACTGCTTCGCATGCTCTTTCACAGGGGATAGTGCTAAAAGTACAAAAGGTGTAGATAAATCAAACGAACCTAATGTTCCAAGTTCCTAGGAATGTAATAATCACAGCCTACTGGATGAATGTGAAAAACAACAATACACAACAATTAAAGACTTGTTTTACTTTGGATAATCCCACACAAGGACACAAACTCGGTAGATAGACTTTTTTAAATGTTCTGTCTGACTTTTATAGTAGTTTATCAATAAAGATAAAACACTACAGTTGAATCAAAACAACTTAAATTTGCCTGAAAGTTGACCGGCATCATCAAACTTCCCGCGCAAACTTTCAAAATACATTTTCGACCTTGGGCGTGTCATGGCAAAACGAGGTAAGCTGAAGCTGTTGGATATGGTTGGATGTTCTTTTTTGAAAGTGATGTATTTGACAACGATAAGTAAAACCTGTAAATAAAATAGCATAACGTAGAACAATATATAAAACGATCAGCATTTTTTAAAGTAATTCCACCAATCTGACATTTTTGGTCCTCCATCTTTTCGACGTCAACGCTCATTGGTGTGATGTGGTGATGTTTATCACTTTAGAACAAAACACTGCAATAGACATTTAAAAGGCCAAAGGTTTCGTCGGTACGCGGTGTCGTCTGCTTGGCCTACCTGCAAGCAAAGTATAGGGCGAGCCTAGTTGTCTATATGGGTCTATTTAACTTACGAATCGTCTCTTGATTGTGTTTAAAAGTGTCATGGTGTTGTAAAGGAGCATTACCATTCTTGGTAAGTCAACACAATCAGGCTTGCGTAGCCTAGGCCTAGGATTTCCTGGAACATGGGCGTTCGCTGGGCTAAGCGTAGGCCCTAGGCCTACAGAGTGGGCTGTGCTTACACTGCACTAGACCTAGGCATACGCCTAGCCTACTCATATTTGCCGGTTAAACTACTAGGCCTAGGCCTAGGCTAGGCTTACATTTTTCAATTTGAACTGGTTGCCTAGGCCTAGTCTAGGCGTAGGTAGACGTAGGCCTAGGCCTGTGAGTGCTCATAAGTCCCTAGACCTAATAGGCCCCTAGGCCTCGGCCCCCCCTAAGTGGGGATAGCGCGTAGACCTAGGCCTAGGCCTACACTAGCCTGCCAAGGCCTAGGCCTAGGCCTAGCCGAGGCCAGCCCAATCCTCTGATCTAAGTTTGACTTCTAGGCTAGGCCCTAGGCATTGGCACGTAGGCCAGGCCTAGCTAGCCTAGGTCACATCCTAGGCCTGTTGCATAGTAGGGTTTCATATATATATATATATATCAAACACCCTTATCCAACATTCGTCGGGTCGGGGGGTGACAAGTCACCAGTTTCTCGGGCTATCTTCTAGGCCTAGTGCTTGCTAGCCAGGCTCAGCACCTCATCTTCTTCGTTTTCTTCTATAACTGCAATGCAAAATTAATTTGAGCTTTGTAGGTAGGGCCTAGCCTCTGAGGTCAAGCTAGAGATAGAAACAAAACATGGATAAAAGATTGCGATTGCTTGTGCGCGATTGTCCAGCGGGCAAGATGGACGACGATCAGGACGAGGGCAGGATGGATCTGGACGACGAGGAGGACGACATCATCATCAACGAGGTAGACGGCCTACCCAACGTGCACCCTAATTACGAGGAGATGCAACTGCAGCCGGGCGGCAGCGGCCTGCAGACCATTGACGAGGCACGGACGCTCGACGAGATGATCCACGACGAGGATCTGCCCACGTCGCTCATCGTCACGAACATCGACAGCGCCGTATTCGCCAACGAGGACAAGAAGGCGAGTAGAATAGAATATTTATTGAATAGGCCTAGGCCTACAGTGAAACTTCTTTGTAACAAATGTCTTTATAACAAAATGATCTATATAAAAGCTGTTTTTGAGGTCCCAAAAGGTTCATATGCATGTACATAGGTACCATCTTTATAAAGAAATGTCCTTTATAACATAATAATCTGGCCCCTAAGAGTTTGTTATAAAGAAGTTTCACTGTATAAGAATTATTAAGCGAGCATAACGAGCGTCTCAATTCTACTCTTATGGCAAACCTTATATTTTTGTTTTTGTCCTGCGATAGCGGTCAACGGAAAGTCCGTTCTAGTTGAAATTGAGCTCTGGCCCAGTTTTTCACTTTTAGAATATGGACACCCCCTACCTATAGGCCTATAGGCTACTTGTTTGAAAATTTTTCATACCAAATAGCACCCAATTATGTAAGAGATGTTTCAACAAAAAACAACTGATCCAATATTGTTTACTTCCAGAAAGAGCTCGAGGAACTTTTCTCCCAGTTCTGTAAGCCGACATCATTCCAATTTTTCCGTAGTTTCCGGCGAATGAGGGTAAATTATAAGTGTCCCGCAGCTGCAGCGAAAACGAGAATACATCTCCATCAGATGCAGTTTGGAGAAGGTATCATCAGCTGCTACTTTGCTCAGGTTGGTATATCCAAATTAGTAAATTAATTAAAATACTAGCCTGTATTTCTCAGCAGGTGGCAAAATGCTGACTGATGAGTAAACCTAAATTACAATTCGTAATCAAGGCCCGGTTTCCCCAAATTTGTGACCCCGCGATTAGTCGGTAATTGGAGATTTGCTCTGAACTAACATGAAGACTGCTAGAAGACACTGTGCATTTTGAATGTACCTATAGCCTATAGGTTTATTGAAACCATAGTAACCAATCCGAGATTAACCAAGTTTGGTAAATTTGGGCTTGAACTAGTAAAATTAATAATTATTAATTCCATCCCAATCTAGGAAGCACATAGTCACGTACCTTGTATTGTTTCCAGCCGGTCTCACCGATCGACTTGGAAGACCAACACCTGCACCCACCGCCACTGACGAAACAGTTCCTGATCTCACCGCCTTCTTCGCCGCCGGTAGGCTGGGCGCCGCGGGCGGAGAGGGAGCCGCTTGTCAACTACGATCTCTTGGCGGCCATTGCCAACCTAACACCAGGTTGGTCACGCCACCGTTCAATATCACCGGATGTGCCTTGGCCCTTGGCCTTATGATGTAATATTTAACCCATCCTTTTTTTTTTTTTTCGTTGATATGTAGGCCTATTATACATAATATATGGACATCGTCATTACTAAAATAAAGTTCTATAACATAATAATACATTTTAACAGGGTGTTAATAATACAAATAACTGGTCAACATACATTTAACAATATAGGCCTAGAAGTCTTAAATTAAATTAATCATAATGATATTTCCAATAATATTAACAATACATAATGTAGGGATGACGAAACCCGACTTTTTTACGACCCGGGTACCCGTTCACTATACCCGCGGGTTACCCGGGTAGGCCTAAGCCTAAAAAAACATAAAAAATCGTGTGGGGTGTCAAATCAACCGCTCAATATCGCTCTCGTCGAAAATAACACCACAAATAGTGGATTGTAGTAGCAGGGATTAGGATGTTTCATTATATTTCGTGATGAAAAGTTGAACACCAATGACAAGAGAAAGTTACAACAGCGCGGGGGGTCGAGTATCGGAGCGGGATGAAACATAATGCGTCACAGCTGCCGCTCAAGGCCACGGGCAGACAGGCCCGTTGAAGTGTCGAATGGTTGTGTGCTTTGTCGGAAGGGGGGGGGGGGGGGGGGGTGTAGGGTAGCAGTTCATGATAAAAGATTGCCGGCGGCCAGGCTTACATGAACAGGGAATCGGGCGGCATGAACAAAAGAAACTATCAAAGTGGACAGTTTATTTAAAGACGCGATTCTATTTCTTAGGGAAATACCGCCAAGCACAAAAATAAAATACATAATGACAGATGAATCAGTTCAAATTCAAAACATTTAGCTAATTCGCAGTTCTCAATTTCAGGAACCGGGTTTTGTCGGGTAAACGGGTAGAGGTAACACAAACCCGTACCCGACTTCGTCGGGCGGGTATCGGGTACCCGGGTACCCGTCGTCTTCCCTAACATAATGTCATGGTGGTTAGAGGAACTATCTTGACAATGTACATACAATCTTGTATTGTGGTTATACAGCTAAGAAATGAAATTAAATTACTTGAGAGAGATAGAGCCAACAGCTTTACTCAGTAGAGCGACACCAAGCTGTGATGGAAGAACATCAAATTAGACACACAAGAAACAAAACTTACTCGGTTCTCTCTCTCTTTATCTTTCTCTTTCTACTTACTGATGAAGATCGTGCTGACCGAAAATGTTATTGTTCCGTGTCTTTTATGTTCTTCTATCGCAGCTTACCGTCATTCTACACAGATAAGCTATTAGCACCCTATCTCTGTCGCACATTTAGATATGTCTTATGTAACTATGTTGAGAAGCAATGCTTACCGTGGATCTCTTGTAACAGTGCAATTTATAATTTTGGAATTATAGTTTTTATACTTATTTTAATTTGTTTGTAGTAACATTAATGTTATGTAATGGGAAGATGTTTTTTATTATTATTATTCAAAATTGGGCTGAAGTCCAATTATGCATTGTATCACCTTATTGTATAATGTATTGTATCACCTTACTGTATTGTATCATGTACTGTATCATCATCCTAAAAGGGTTGGATGGAAGATAAGGTTTCGCTAGCCTTAATCTCGCCTTTTAATAAAAGACCTTAATCAATCAATCAATCAATCAATCATAGCTTGTTTGTAACCTCACTGCCTCAAGATTATTCTTGTAGAAGCATACAAGTATAGAGTGACTTTTGAAAAAAAAAAAAAAAATGATTGTTCCAGGCGAGACACACGAGCTGCATCCGCCGTCGGGAGGCCAACCCGGCATCACGGTTCACGTCTGCGAAGAGCCCGAGGCCTCGGCCTCTTCACCCGGCCAGCCCAAGCCCGCCAAGACCCCCCGACCACACACGGCACGCCCGCCCTGCCACCAGTAGCCGTGTTCCGTTGCGACGTCGACCGTGTTGTTTTCTTCTTCTTGCGGTGTACGGTGGGTAGTACCTCGAACCTTGTCCGTTTCGGCCGAGATTTCACTAAACAAGATTGGGACATGGCCGTGGCAAAAGAGACAGTTTGCAAAGGCAGAAGAAAAATATTGACATGAAACAACCTTACATGCATGTTATTCTGTTGTTGCATTTTCAATCCTAATCACACCCTTCCCTATTGCAGAAAATACAAGCAAAATAAAATGATCTAGGTTCTACTTTTTAGTATAAATCCACTGCATAGAAAGGAATTCCTTTGTTTCACTATTCTCAAACAGTCACTCTTAATACTAATAGTTAAATTTTAGATGCTTAGCCCAACTGAATGCAAACTTTAATATTTGCATATGTTTGCTATATGTGTAGTGAATCTCATTTGTCAAGTAATACCTACTAACTAGTATTTTAAATGTAGGAATAACATCAATTGAAGAAAAAAGAAGCTGAAGTGTATAGGTCTGAAAAAATGTACACGTGAGATTTGTATAGCTGAAGTTACACTGTGTGTTTATTTATAGGGTGTAGTAGATAATTCAGTTGTAGGAAACTTAGTCCAGTTGTAAAATGGGGCATATCTATTATAATCTATGATATTAGGAGGTAAGGTTAGTACATGGAAATTGGATACTTATAGGCTTACAAAAAAAGATTCAAGCAAAAGTGTGCAGGAGTGTAAATCTGGTGTAATGTTCCGTGTTCTGGTTGGGGATTTGTTTTTAGGTTCCCATTACTTTAGGATGGAAGTGCAGTGCACCATTCTACATGTGATTTATGATGGGAAAGCAAGATTAGTATTATGTATTTATTTTTGTTCTTCAACCAGAACGAAAGTCATTGGCCATCACAGTGCTAAGCTTACGACCAAAGTTATTACTGTAGTGTATCATATTTAAAAGTAGTGTGATAGCCCATACATGCTTTCTAATCCAAAGTCCACCTTAAATTGTCTGTTCAATACTTACTGTGTCTAGTCTTGTCAGTACAATTAATTAGTAATAATAATTGACAATTACCCCTATTAAATTTTTGTTTAGGGCTACTTAAAAAACAAAGTTTGTTGCAGAACATAAATTAAGATGGTTTATGTGGAATCCATTAGTTGGGCTAAATATGCAGAAGTAGAGGTTACAGGTTCATGAAAAAAAAAATTAAAAAACGCGAACAAAACGTGATATGTTTGAGACAAGTAAACAAAGTATTCCTTACATTTTAATTTTGCTTGGTGTGATATATAGGTGTGATTTGGAAGAGACATGCCTAAAAAAAGTGTGATTTATTTATGCTTTATGTCTATGACTACAGTTAAACATCATGGTATTCAATTTTTTTTCTTATGCAATGTAATTGTTATTAACATAAAATTCTGAAATATAATATTATGTTAGTGTTTACGTACTTATAAACAACAAACCGGTATACTTGTAATCAATATTCCTCTCTTTAAAATATAAGAAAACATTTATTTTTAGTGCATTTTACCTGCAAAGTTTTAACTTTGTATTTCATCGCACCAATGACAATGCTTCAATGAACCCTGTATAGGCCTAACACAATAAAAATACAGAGCTACAACCCAAGACTTTCG
The DNA here is from genome assembly GCA_945910005.1 of Isoperla grammatica. NCBI lineage: Eukaryota > Metazoa > Arthropoda > Insecta > Plecoptera > Perlodidae > Isoperla > Isoperla grammatica. Next base: position 7,378,627 of record OX246741.1, read on the forward strand.
TAATTTTAAACTGAAAGAAAATGTCGGCAATCATGTTTAGCTTGAAGTAAAGCTATACATTTATGGCAGTTGCTCATTCAAGTGTACATGTTGTTGCTTGTATGTCCATCCTATGCTTGATGGTAGGCGTATTTTGTAAGACGTTCAGCTATCAGTTTCAAATTGTTCTGTATGATATTTTGAATATGGTTGATCAATTCAGATTGGCCCCAAAAGGGTACAGTGATTGTAAGAATAACAGTTACTATTGACAATTGAATGGCTAGCAATATTTGGATTTGCCACTGTGTTTTTGGATGCTAGAATTCAGATGTCAGTTTTGTTAGTTTAGTAATGCAATCTATGTCAAGCAGCTACCGAATCGTTCCGATATTTAGGATTTCAGCAAATGGAAGGAATGGCACCTAATTCAATTGTTGACTTACATGTCAACTATGGTTACTTAGCATTGACCAGGAGACTGGGAACAAAGTCAACCGTGTTAGCTACATACTTTACGAATTTAGGCTAAGCCCTTATACTTCCACCATCCATAAGAAAGCAGTTCTTTTTATAATGAATACAAAATGGTGTTAGTTAAAACAACTGCTGCATTTTTCCATTCCAAAATTCTTTGATCAACATCAACATTCAAACATCATTTTCTGACAATCTAGCAGCTGAATTCTGGCAAGTGACTTATCCGTGAGTTGTCCGTCTTGTAATCCACATTAGAGCGGCAACATTTTGTCCACCATCATTGTAACACTAAGAAAGAATAATAATAATATGCATTTATAGTGGATAAATACATAGTGAAACTTTGTACAGCACCTTCTGTATCAGTAAAAAATAACATGTCAAAGTACAGTGAGCTGTAGCCAAGCTTTGGTGTTACTTACAAGCAGATAGATGTGTTTGCCTCGTGCTTAAGTTTGGTCAATGGTCATTGTATTTGAATTTGAACACAGCAATGAAGCAATATTGTTTTAAAAAAAATAACTATAGAGCATCAAATCATCATTAAATCATACATTTTAGGTAAATATCTACAAATTGTGTATGTACAAAAGTGGTACAGTACAGTATATGGAACAACCACTTTGTATGGTTAATTTTCTCATCTGTTGAACACATAATGCATGCATGTAAACTTTTATGTTTATAAACATTATGTGGCCTACATTTGAGTGAGAACAGTATTTGTTAAATCTTAGTCAAAGTGGGTTTTACATCAATGACTCGTGTATGACACATTTGTGTACTACGTACTACTACTACCTACAACGTAAATGCATGCAAACTAATGTTTGAGTAACAAGAAGAAAATAATATTCAGTTAACATAGCATATAGCATGGTGTTCAATTTGTCTTTCCAATTGACATCCAAGACATTTCCATGTACATACCTAAATTGATAATGAGAATGTAAATGCAGCTACTCCAGAGATAACTTGTGCAGCACTGTAACTCTGGGTGGCAGTCTTCGTGAGCCATCAACACACTAGTAGTAGGAGGCCTATATAGTGGTTGCTCAGAGAGACAATGGCAGACTACCATACGTCATTACAGGAGACGACCATTCTATTGGCAGCCACACTGATGTGTTTTAGTTCAATCAAATGGGACTCGTCTGTGGACGGGATTTGCCGTTATGTTGTGTACTCGTACTCCACAGCACTTCTTGTCACCGTTTCCTAAAGCAGACAACACACCTGCTGCTACAATACATACAGTATAGGTCAGCAATACACCTGCAATAATCCAATGTCGTGTAACTCACCGCCAATATCTTCACCTGCTTATCTCGATCTCATTGGCTGTAAACATTTTCTGAGAGAAGTGCATATATGTACACGTAATAATATGTATCATACCACTTGTAGGGATTAGCTAAGCACATAATGATGGTCAGCCTTTGAGAGATATTGTACCTTTTGTCATAAAGCCTGTATTACACAGTTCAATTTAACATTCTACATAGTATGTTGTTTAATTCAATCAATACTTTCATCAGAAAAATTGAATAAAAAGTTTGATGGCCAATTACTAAACACTAAACAGTTTAATTCATAGAGGTATTTTCAACTTTTCATGTAGTGGACCTAAATGATATTATGTATATCCAGTATCCAATACCACTTCCAGTTCATTCTGGTCCATTAAACCCTTCGGTAGCTACTGAATAGGGAACTGTGTACTGTACACGCAATGTGAACAGTCACGGGCAAATATTGGGTCTATCACATCACACAGTAATGTCTTTCACGATGAGCTAGCTCGTGCATCTATAGTATGCACTCGTTAATTCCGACTTGTTGGTTTCCTAAAAGAATGATGTAAAATATATTTAAAAAAGTTTAACTCGAAATTGAAGTCAATCCTTCAGCACAACTTTTTTTTAAGTTTTGGAATTACACAGTTGAATTTGAATTGCAAAATTGAACAGTGAAATACAATCTTAATGCATTAATTATAAATCTAATGAAAATACTGTAATGTGAAACCACTGCCAATAATTCTTCATGATGCTTTAGATCTTTGTTATTGACTGTCTGCTTTGGGAAGCCTAACTGTACAGCATAAAATAAGCCCCATGTGCATAGATAGCAACCTTATGGAGCATAAATACTATTAACGAAAATAACTAGATCGATTATTCAATAGAGCTCCTTTTTTAAAACCTTTCCATTTAAATTATGGTTCTTTGTTGTATATGTTACATGTATATATTGTTATATTAATATTATTATTAACTATACTACTTATTGTTGCTGGAATGTGATGTGACTACTTATGTTGTGTTATAAAACTGAAATAAAATGTATAAAAGCTTCCAAGCATATATAATATTTATTTAAGAATTTAACCCATTAAAGGTACTTAGGATTTTTGGAGGAATATTATTAACAATAATTGTCAGGTTGTGAAGGATGTGAACTTGTAAATCAGCTCAATAGTAGACAATATTTCCATTTATTTTTCAATGTTGATTGATTGTTCACTATTCAGGATTCCCACTTATCTCGAGCGGTCAGAAGTTTACTGTGATCCAACAGATGGGTTTGATTCAACAGAATTATTCTACAGCTTAGGTCGCACAAACACATCTCGAGATCATTCTCGATACGGACCTGATGATCCCAATCCAATCTGCGACAGTCAAATTAAAATGTTTGAAGATACGTCTTCCATTTATCAACACATTTATCATACTTCACCAACCATACATCACATCAAGCCGTCAGAGTTGACAAGATCCAAAAAGCTACCATAAGTAGTCGTCTTTGGGCGATTATTTACAAGTCTTGCCATAAAGCCAACGATAAATTAACCCCCCCCCCCCCCCCACACACACACAAACTGAACCCAGTTTTCATAACACAAAAAATAAAATGTAGATTTTTTAGTACTGGCACTGTCATAAAAAAATCCAAAATGACCCAAATATTTGCAGTGAGTATTACGAGTAAGCTGTAGATCTATATCTTCACGGAGGTTCAAAAACAGGCCAGAACTAAAACACATACTACAATCTACTAATCATAATATAATTCATATTTTTAGGATGAACCACTACATAGCAAACTTTACTGGTGGTTTTATATTTGATGGTGAAATGATAGGCACATTTTGTGATTAGCGATCACACATTTCGAATACTGGTCTCTACCCTACAATGATATACCCCATTATGCTAAAATCAATTACCTTACACCTAGATTAGGTCACATGATCAAAACATTCTCTCTTCTTCTCTGCTTTCATAATTTGCTTGTAGTGCATCATATTCACTTCAGGTACCCTGTTTGGCTCAAATCTTCTTCAAATGCCTCTTATAAAAGTTATACAAGACTAGAATAACTGGCAATATTATTCACACATCTCCACACGTCCCCGTACAGGTAGGTTTGGTCCGCCATTGATTTTAGCTCGGATGCGGCCACGATCGACATAACAATGCATCGTAATTTGTAGCCTAATCTCAAAGTGTGTTTGCACATTCTGTGGCCACATTTGTTTGGCCTTTAGTACTCTAAAAAAACATGTCTGTGATGGATCTGGACGACTAAAACTATGCTCGGCAATCAGAATTGTAGATGGACCCTTGCAGTGCTTGCTCGACCATCTCGATCTTTCTAATTATATTTGGACTGGTAGAATTTTATTTTTTACGTCCTTATTCTTAGAGATTACCCTCGGCTAAAAAAATATAAAGGCAAAGACACGACACATTGAGAAAATGTCGACACAAAGCAGTTAGCGAGTATTGTTTTATCCAGCCTTTCAGTTAAAATTTTGCATGGTTTGTGACTATTCAGATAGGTACGGATATTCCCCAAACTACTTCTTTAGATATACATTGGAACATCGTTTGTACGTACAGAACACGCAAAGAAACATTCACGTATTCTTTTCATTTTTGAAATATGAATACCAAGTAACAATGGAAAACATACAAGTTATCAAAATTATAGCTATAAGACCAATAACAAGGTATAAGCGATAAAAACGCTTCTGTGTAAAACGTACAAACTACAAAGGAGTGAAAATATCATTGTGGGCTGTGGTGTTCGGCAGGCATCTAAAACCTTTCTGAAAGATGAAACAATGTCGATCTGAGAAACATAAAACAGTACTCCACTGTATTACAAATTTCAAGTGGAAAAATAAGTATAATATCTACTCTTCACTTATTATGTAGAGGCCTAAAACTAGCATTTCCTTAAAACCTTTCTCCTTGATTAGTAGAAGATATTTCCTTTACCAATGAAATGATATAACAGAGCTAACAGAGGCATACCTACATAAAGACACAATGATTGCTCACTTAGTGGGAACCCTGGTTGTGAAACAAAAGAGCAACAAATATGAACCCGCTTCATACAAACCGCATCTCAACTTTTGTAACTAGTAAGTCCTTGCCGTGCCAACAACAATTGCACCTTAACTTGTGCAACCCCTAAAAACATGACTCGCATCGTTATCCGACGAAAAGTATCGCGTTTGTAAGTAGTCCTCTTGTTTTTCCGCCGGAACGAAACAACACCGAGATTCCAAAATAACATGTAATTAAATAGGATACCGGAAGATCTCACGCCATATATATGAAAGTATTAATATCGTCCTCGTCCCTGCGCATGTACTTGTGTTCGATTAGCCATTCGATCTGTTCCTTGATCATCTTCTTGCTCGGAAGGAACATGTTTTTGAGAATGTCCACCAGTTCCGTCTGCAGCTGGGCGTTGCTGATACGCTTGCGCATCTTCAGAATCTTCGTGATGGCCTCCTGGACCCGGAAGATCCTCAGCGTCACGATACTCTCGTTGTCTTCGTCCTTGCTGCGTTCCGTCGACAGCTGTAGCCGCCCGACCAGATTCACTTTGCCACGTTTCTGTGCCTTGCCGTTCTTACTGCGGACACAAACGACGCACGTTAATATTAATACCCCTTCCTTACGACCACGACGCTCGGCTTTAAGTTTTACATAGTTTGAAGCTCCACCCCCTAGTTATGTGACACCGACACCGTCCAGCATAACAAATATGACTGATTATAAAAAATATAATATGAAATGGATATATGTAATATTATTGTCGGGTTGTTACGGGGGTAAGCGGTAGTCACATAGCGATGGAAGGGATCAGCAGGGGAGTGTCAAACTAAGACTCTAAGAGCATGCGTAGTAGCAAGATTATAATTACACTAGTGCAAAGTCCTGGTTAACCCAGAACAAGGTGTTGTCGGCAAAGTCCTTGACCGATGCGGTGGACGGCGAGTGAAGTAGCACCTGTCGCTTCAGCTTGGGAAACGCCACCAGAGACTTGAGAGAGATGAACACAAGACACAATATAAGTTATTATTCTGATCTGATCATCTACGAGAAAGGTACAAGGGTTATAAGATTATGCACAAGAACAAAACATAAGTAGGTGTACGAATTGAGATAAACTATATTAATCAATTTGAGATAAACGTTAACTTTTCTGCTCTATTATTAACACTTTACCTAGATCCTATAGACTTATGTATTAATTTAGCTAATAAGCCTAACATTACAAGATTCAGCGTGAAACACGTCACTTCACTCACCCAAAGTGTTCGCCTCAGTTCCGGATCGGGTAGTTCTGTCGCTAGCCGTAGGTTCTCGTACGATATCTTATCCTTGTTCCGTTGATTCCACGCAAATAGGACGGCCATTTGAAAGGTCGTTACGTCTACATCAAATCGGCCAGCGTCGTTGTTGAATGTTATCTGTGAAGACGGGCACAAGTTTTAGTACGTTTAGTACGTAGTTCTGACGAGATGATGGCTTGGTATTGAGTATTGCTGTATTGTGTGACCATTGGCAGAAAATAAGGAAAGGGTGATTTTATCTCGGATCTAAAATTTAAAAAAACAAACCAACTGCACCGATACTGTTCAATTAATATTTAAGCAGTTAAGCCTGTACGGTATCTTATAAACAAGACTACTAAACTAAAAACAGTCTAACTAATCCAGATTGAAAATATAATATTTGCCTAATTTTGGAACTTTTGGGACACAAATGATACACAATGTCAATATACAAACACAAATACACACACATACACAATACACAACACAAATGATACTACAAAATAAGAATAGCTATCAATTTTATTACCAACTTACTTTTGGTCAAGAAACAAGACTCCTTTCAGCACTGTACGCAAATTTTAAGATTTGGTTTCAAACTTAATAGCCCTCAAATGTAGTGAAGAAAGAGAAATTGAATGTTTGGAATCTGAATAGCCTACCTACATTGAAGAACTTAATAATTTAATGAAGAATAGAGATTTGTTTAAATTTTGGGCCAATATCGAATTGAAATGCGCAATGTTTTTTTCCACATAACCATATTGAAGCATTCTGCCTATTATTACTTATTATTATTCAGTCTACATAGCAACTCAACAGAATGGAATAACTCGACATTCAACATTATATACTACACACCATTTTTGTGATTTTTCCACGACCCTTACTACTGTCTACTAGTTCACTTGGCAAGTCGGTACGTAAGTACGTACCGTGCCATTGGACATGTGATGGTACCACTGCAGCTTTCGTCCACTGTGTTTCTTCTTGTAGAAGTCTTCCACTTCGGGGATATAGTCCTCCAGTTCAAGAGGCAGAGAAACGGTGACTCGCTCGCTTCCCCGAGCCCACGCCCCTGCGTTCAAGATCTTGATGTTTATAGAATCTGCAACAGCCAATGCATATACATCCTATAGTGGCAGTGGTACTATAGTACGGGAGACCGTATGACAGCAGTGCTGTGAATTTTGCTACTTACAAAAATGTCAGTTGCCCCCTCACTTTACTTGACGCATGCAATTACGATGTCGTGTAAATACATATGGATGTAGGACTGCTTAATCTTACCCGCGAGTGAGAGAGAAATGAGACCGTTATTCTGTGTCATAAGGCAACCTTATAACGTAAAGGCAGAACTTTGTTTATAATAAATTAATACAGGCCCAGGATACATATAGTCAGGGGTCGAAATTAACTTTTTTGGCCACTAGCCCTCCGGGCTAGTTGCATCAATAGTTCTCTAGCCCAAGACCATTTTTACTAGCCCGTAATGAAATAGGTTATATTGATGTAAAACGATCATTATTCATACATGAAAGTTTTGGGTCACAACTCACAATATTCGCCAGGTTTGACGTGGTTTTATGGGGGACTAGGGAGTGAGTGGGAACTATTGTTTACCATAATAAACCTGTTGGCCTAAACGAAAAGGTTTTTATTTTTTGTATGTTCTTCTGTAAATGGAAAATTATATGATTATATGATATTAAAAAAGATGCATTGTGACTAAGCGTGAGATATATAGGCCTACTGCTGTAGTCAGTTCAGTGAACTGCGCAGCACTTTCCAGGGTTGTAATTTATAAAAGTACCAAATTCAATATTAGGTAGCGCACAAGTACTGGAAACTCGCAAGGTGATCGGCGCGAAATATTATGATTTTTTGAACGGCAATTGTAAGCTCTGGAAAACGTACTCGCCCGTCGGGCTAGTGAAATAAGATTTTTACTAGCCCGAGCAAAGTTTTACTAGCCTCGGGCGAGCGGGCGAGCGTTAATTTCGACCCCTGCATATAGTAGTTGGTAGGCACCTGATTGAATTGAATTCAGTTTCTATCGCAACCTTGCACAAAGGCTGTAACAAACGAGAAGACGAAGCATTACCCACCCGCGATACCTCCCCTCGTCTTCCGATACTCCTCCTTAAACTGCTGGTTGAGGTCCTCGCCGACCTTGATGTCCTGGAACATGCGCGCCAGCTTGTTGACGTAGTCTGCCGGCATGCCGACCTCTCTCAGCCACTCGACCATGTTCTCCTCCTTCTCAGAGTCCGCCGACGTGTCGAGGATGAGTCTGCGAGTCAGGTGGGCCTTGTGGTAGCGCATGAACACGTCCTTGTTCTGGACATACTTCAACACCAGTAGCTGGAAACACCGACCGAGCGGGGGATTAGAGTTTCAACGGGCAGAGAAAAAAAAACAGAAAGATTAAAAGAAGAAAAAGATTCTTATTTCAAAGCATTATTAGATTAAAGAAAAAATTGAAACTGTATACTAGCCCCAAGACTACCTTACAGATGCTTTCGTCACAGGCGAGGAACTCGTAGCCAATCAGCAATCGGTATTTGCTGGGGCTTGTCTCGGGCGGTTCGCTGGTTGGCTACGAGTTCCTCGCCTGTGACGAAAGCATCTGCAAGGTAGTCTTAGGGCAACTATAAACATTTCTTGAACATCGAGCATTTTTTTGCCCAATCATTTTACGAAACTTATGAATTACCATAACTGTTCTCTGTTACTTAGAATTAAATTAACTTTAAGGCAACATCTATTCCAATGCTTGATAATGAAAGAGCACTATGAAGGAATACCAAGGGTAACCTACATCGGTGACGGTGACTGTACGTTATATGTTGGTATAAAAATTGCTCTGCGTAGTTTCCACTGGAACTTTGTCGGTTCACCTCGAGAAGAAGTCACACGACAGGGAATAGCCTTGACACACCTCGACCGAGGTTAAGAAATGTAATGTAGTGTCCCACTTACGACATCTCTAAGCTTGCTCTCGATCTGGTCGGAGGTAAGTCTCTTGCTGAGCGGCGTTTTCCTCAAGAGCATATCACAGTAGTTGGCCAAGAGTTCCGGACACTTGGATTCCGGCTGGGTCTTCTGGCCCCCTTGTTGCCTGGTGGGCAACTCCAGTCGGAACACTTGGGTGTCATTGACCACCTGCTTGTAGGCCTGCAATACAAACATTGTATGATTGTCTCCAAACCTCAGGTCGGCAGCACTTGGAAGATTTGACAGCAAGGCACAGGGACAAATGTTTGGGAAGCACTGCTCTGATGTGGGTAGCCCTACTTGAAGATCTACAAATTTAAGCAATTTTCTAGTTTGAAAGCCGGGTCTATTAAAAATATTTTGGCCTAGTTTAAAGGAATATCAATAATACAGTAACACGCTCTCGATGAACAAATAGCTTTCCTACAAAATCTGCAAGTAAAAAACGTATATTCAACTGAAAATGAATTTCAATTGTAGTAATAGCTTATACATTGGGGTTCACAATTTCAAAAGTAGCTGGGTTACATACACACCTTGTCTCTTGCTGTGAGGAAGCGAGGATCATCTTCAAACGCCTTCTTCACCAACAGACTGAACTGATTAAAGAGTTCCAGCAGCCGCTCCACATATTTCTCAGAGTCCTGAACAAAGGGGAGGCAATACGGAATTTAAAAAACTGTATGCAGAAGTACAGTACTGTACTATTCTAACATATCTTCTAGATCCTGCACCTAATTGACACTAATTGAAAGTTTCAAACATTGTAGAATGCAGCTAAGCTAAGGTACAAACAAACATCAGCCATGTTTGTTTAAAAAAGTACATTTATAGCAAAAAAAGTTAATAAACCTCCCCGACAAATACCTAAAACAAAATACAGTGGAACCTTAGTTACACACTTTTAGTCAATTAAATCCAACAAACATCATGCCAGTGTGACGTCACCCGCTAACAAACGGTTTGGTTTGTGCCTCACTGTTTTCATGTTATATGTCTTAGGTTCGAATTTACCAAACTTTTTAATCAGCCGATTTACTAATCTCGGATTGGTTACCATGGTTTCAACAAACATTACATACACAATATTGGTACAGTGGCTTCTACCGGGCACCATTTTTGATCACCGATTAACAGAAAATCGCCGGATTAAAGTTTGGTGAAACTGGCCCTTAACCAAATATACTTGTACGAAGTAGTAGGAAAACGAAAACCCAAATTAATAGGTGTAGTTTAAAGTATGTACGCCTATCAAAAGGCAACCAAACAACAGCACCTGTGTAATTATGTCGGCAGCTGCAATCATTTCTGCCAGTCCAGAGTGAACAATGTGATCTTCCAGGTCCTTCAGCATAGGATTGATTCCGTCAGGCACTCGATCCATTAACTTGAACATAAGCTGCAGCTCTGAAAATGATCAGTCTGTTTATTTTGCTGTTGAATAGAACTAACGAGTAACGACTCATGTTTATGCAACAAGTCTACCTATGATCAGCAGGCCAAATGAGAATTGAAACTTGAAACTACACTAGAACTTTAGCCTACCAAAAAAGAAGGCTTCAAAATGTCTAAACTTTAACTATATTACAGTACCGTATGTAGTGCCCGGGCAGTGTTGACTTCACATGGTTAGGGGGTGATTTTAAAATAAGGGGCTAAAATAAGGGGACGTGACCATATATATGTAATTTCACAATCGTTTGTGACAAGATTAGTTTTAAATCAAAGACAAATACTACCATTTACCACTAAGACCATATTATTGACTTGTGTATGAAACAAACAAATCCATTCATAATCAAACAAGGGGTACCATGTACGCCTTCTCGAAGTTTTCCCTGTACATTTGCAGTTTGTCCCTTCCTTTGATATGCCTGGATTCAACATTCAACACTGCTCAGGAGCGTTCCATCTTTAACATCTAGTAGCTAAAACCTGGTGTGCACACCGGGTTTCATGGGTCACAAAGTTTCTTCAAAGACTTACTTTCCGTTTCGTTACTCTTGATCATTCGGGCACATTCAGCAAGGATCGTCGCTCGGAATTCGGACACTAGTACGTTTACACAACAGTCCGTCAACTAGAACCAGAGATGCGTTTGATTAGTCACCGAGAAAGAAAGTCATACCGGTACGTAGTTATAAAAGTAGTTATGTATGTAGCCTATGGATGTTGTCTCGATGTAAGGCACACAAATCACATTTATAAACGTTTGCAATTGTTTCCAGTTACTGTCTGCATTTGCATGCAGACTAGGTGATAGATAAATTATAGTAATATATTTTGGAAACTATTAGAACTGGTCAGAATACCTACAAGTACAACCATCGTAGCACTAATAGAAGCGTAAAGTATTATGTGTGTCTCACCACTTGCACTGAACCACTGCACTGTTCCAGGTACCTCTTAGCACGTAGCTCCTCCTCCTTCAACTTAACATCTGCATACCTGTAATCAGATAGTTACGAGTCAATACCAGACATGACACCTAGCATGCTTCATTAAAATATCCCGTTGACGTTCAGTAACAGTCGTTGCATCATTTTGTTATAAAAAGTTTTACTACCTATGTATATGCGGGTTAAATATTAGTAGATTTATTACGAGCTAGGTTTCTCGACTAACCTAAAACTACAAAGCAGAGATATGATTACGGTACACTAAATAATGAATACCGGTAACATAGAATGAGGAATAGTTACTTCATATAGTTTTGAACTCCGTTTTCCTGTAGGTATGACTGGGCTTTGACTTTGTAAAATTGTTCGGTTGCTTCCATGTACGCCTTCTCGAAGTTTTCCCTGTAGATTTGCAGTTTGTCCTCTGAATTCGAGCACAGGTTAACTAGGAACAAAACAAGACAGTTATGATTTCGCAGTGTTCCCAAACATGGTTTTGAGCAGGCATACACATATTTTTTATGTCCAAAATAATAACAGGTGCACCAAATAAGTAACATTCCCTAATAGGGCAAGGGTACCAAGTAGGCTAGATTATGTGTCACATAAGCACACTACTAGTAATGAGAACCATCCTATGAGCACAGACAATTAATCACTCCACTTCGTTTGCCATGAGATAACGGTTCATAGGATGGAACCCTAACTAGTTTCATAACTTCCTTTTATTTAACAAATGGTTGCACATACATCCTGTTTTCTTCAAACACATAGTCCTAGGCCTATAAACGTAAATCCAATATTACCATATGATTCTCGTACACCAATAACTAGTTGCGAATCGAATGCTTCTCCAAGTCGTTCGTTGTGGACTAGCTTCATTGCAGATTTCTGCAACCGGTTTTTAATATCTCCAAAGATGCTCGTGTTCCAACTGTCGAGCATGAGTTTGCGCACAATGCTCTCATCGTTTGGTTTCTTCGTTACACTGGTCATGGATTTCGATACAAGGGATGTTTCCAACTGTCTGAACGGTGTGGGAAGATAGTTACACTGCGTGAAGAACTTTCTCCACTCGGCAATGTATGCATTTAGTAAGGCCCTGTCATCCTGATGGGTAAGCACTCTCTGCTGGGCTTTCTTGATAAAATCCATGATGTCATCTTTGAGGGCATCTTTTACTTTTGGGGGACCCTTCTCATCCCAAAGGCATACCAAATGCACGGAATAGAAAAGGTCTTGCCATTCGCTCTGTGTTACCGGTTCTTGCTGAAGAAGCTTCAGGATTATCGGACGCATTGATGGCCACTTATCTTCAAAATTAAGTTGACCTTTGTCCTGAAAGAGAACACATTCAGTTGAACATTGTGAGATCAATACCTTGATTACATCTGGGCTTGCCTCATCTCAGCCAAAACACCAAATTTTAGTGCAGTAGGCTACTAATAGAGTGGGAGGCCTATAAAGTACCTAGATACTAGGAATTGAAAAAAGTATTGTGCCTATTCACTTAATGGGTTTGTTGTATCCAAGGACCATCAACCAACATTACAGGGTTGGCAACACAGGCATCATGTGACACATGAAGGTAAGTAGGTACCGGTAATGCCACCTTTTCCATCACTTTCCTCAACTCAGCGTTTCATCAAATATTTCGTCTTATTGCATGAGATAGCACACATAAAACTGTTTTACCCATTTCGGTTCATTCCGATCCGCTTTTATAGCAAATTTTAAACGATTTCATTATCAAAAATGTACATGTCATTTTAACTTGCTTAAGTAATTAGACAAGCCTGTCTAATACCTTTATTTAGCTGTTGAGCAACCATTACTATACTTCCATATCGTTTTAGATCAAGACGCTTTCAGTTGGCGGCCAAGCCTGGCCATAGTCTATCACACCAGACTGTCTGTCATCTGAATGGACTCTAAACCTTACTACAGCAGAAAACTGTTGACGGTATTGACAAACAAAACTACGGCTTACACTTACACACCTGGCACATTAAAGAATGTTTACCGCAAGGTCCGTAAATCCCCTGGCGAGGGCTCGTCGAATACCGAACCTCCGCTAGGGGATCGACGGACCTTGCATTTACCACTGTAGGGCAGCCATAATGCAAACAAGGCATTTGGGCTAAGCCTATGAAAAGGACCAACAACCAAAGCCCGACTAGCCTAGACCTAGGCCTATGGTGTAATGTTAGAATCAACTGTTACTTTTAACCTTAATTTCTATTATTTTGTAAAATATATGACACCCACTCACACACGCTCAGTAAGTGAGGTTTTCGGCCTTCTCTACGCCTGTACTTGATTACAGGCCAAGGTCCCTTTAGACTAGACTGGCCTCTGCCTAGGCTAGGCCTAGGCCTACCCTGCATTTTCAGGTTAGAGTGACAGCTCACAAAAATGACTAAGCGTTAAAGTAAAACAAGGGGCGTAATTACTTCCAAGACAAGTGAATTGTGAGCGTAGCATTATGCACGCATTTACTATTTAGCGTTAAGAAAACTTAAAGCGTGTTATAAATAAACTATTTAAAACTAGCAAAGATAAAGTGTTGGGCTACCTACTTTCAACATATTCCCCGCCATGACACTTGTGACCGACGATTACCCTTTTCAACTGTCACCTGAACCTCAAAAATAACAATTTAGTTCATTATTTCCATAAATGAGATTAACTTGAATAGCCTATACTTAAAAGTAGATCTAGTTGAAGCTTTTAAATGTTTTAGACCGTAATTTTGATTTCAGATTCCTTCGTTCCTATTTGGTTTGTATTTTGATGCCCAGGCCCACAGCCTTTTCAATGACACGAAAATTAAATATCGACGAACACAGTTTAAACAAGTATGGGGTAACATTGCGCTTTTGGGCGTGTCTTGTATTTAAACTTAAAAGTGGTTGAAACTGTATTTTTATTCGACTTTCAGTGTTAAATGTTGGTACGAGGTTGATTTGTTGTGGGTGGCTTCCCTGTTTCTGTAATGAGTGGGAGAGAGCTAGATTTAAAGATGGAGGACGATAAAAATAATCAGCTCATTGGGGATAATAAATCGTATGCCGGGATTCCAGAAGCAGGTTTTGTTGTGAGTATTGTGTAGTGAGTTTACTGAATAATGTGTTACTGATACAATAAACCTTTTTTAAAACATGTAACGATACTTACACAGCCCCGACTGTTGATGGCATGGTTAGGGCCTAGGCCTAAGGCGTGTGGGCTGCAGACAGGGTCAAGTTCCTAGGCATAGGTCTTGTTCGTGAGCGTTAGCACTTAAAGAAGAGTTACACATGATTCTGTAAATCTATTCTTATTGCTTACCCGCGCTCAAAACAATACGTATGGATTATAAGCATAGTCTAGCTGGGCCTAGGCTTTCTCCAGCTCCTTTTAACATGCTTCAGAGGCTCGGTGCTGTTGTTGCAGTTGTCGCATTACGCCTTGCTGTTAAGACCTCTCCGGACTGGTGACCGGCAAGTCTTCCTTCTTTCTCGACCTCCTCGTATTTCTTGTCCTTTCCCCTGCTCCAGCCCAGGTTCCAGTTTTTCCACAAACCCTTGACTTGACCCTGCCCCACCTGTTCCTCTTATCACTGTAATGCCACTAGGTATGGGAGAAAATGTCCTACGACATAGGCATAGGCCTACCTTGAATTACACTACTACCATTGAGTTTATTAGTGTAGGGTTAGAGACCCAGCGGCCATTGGCGGCTATCTACCAATAAATTTCCCGTGGACTCTAGTAGTACGATCCCGTACCGCTAGAAAGCGCTACACGTACCCACTGATGTCAGCGTTCCTGTGGAAAGAAGGGATACTACGTAGTACGATCACGTGGCTTAGGTCTAGCCTAGGTCTAGGCCCAACTCTTTTAGTCTAGGCCATTACTAGGCTACAATAAGCCTAGGCCTACATTAATAGGACTACATTTGTAACGTAGTACTACAGCCTAGCCTATATAATGTATAAAACCTTATATAATGTGTTGTAATAAAGTATTAGCTTACTTATTGTTAACTTCGTGCCCGTTTGACATGTTTATCAAAACAGATGATAATGCTTTAATAACAATATCCACCGCCATCTGGATACTACTACCTAACCGACTTCGCATCTGCGCGTACTACGTAGTATCCCTTTCTTTCCACAGGAACGCTGACATCAGTGGGTACGTGTAGCGCTTTCTAGCGGTACGGGATCGTACTACTAGAGTCCACGGGAAATTTATTGGTAGATAGCCGCCAATGGCCGCTGGGTCTCTAACCCTACACTAATAAACTCAATGCTACTACCTAGTTCTAGACCTGCAGTAGTCTACCTCACGAGAGAAGTGTATTTTATAGGGGAAACCTAAATATACCTAGGCCTAGCTTGTTCTTGCACTTGGTGAATTTTGGGGTGGAGGGGTGAAGTCTGCCCTGGACACTTTGAGAGCCCAGCTGCAGAAGACAAGTTCAGTAAGGGTGTTCATATGGCAGCCAACCTGGCTTGATTGGCCACTGCCAACAAATCTGTGGCTGCTTTTTCTCTAGCTAGGTCTTGGCCAGTATGCACTGAATAATGCTAACCACAGCCAGATTGCCTTCTGATTCTGAATGCACCTAATGATGGGTACAGACAAATTTGTGTTGCGGACGCAAAACTAACATAGACAGCACTGCTAAGAAACGTTGTTGCACCATTGATGAGTTAACAATTGATAAACTCCTCATAATAATGTATTTTCTTGTGTGACATGTCTATTTTGAGTGGTCATATTGACCAAAAACTGGTGTTTTTAACCTGGCTATCTCAGTGATAATGCCTACACCCATACAGAACACACATTATAGCATCAACCTCCATAGCCCTATATTCTAATTTTGCTTTTTTTTTAGGATGATGTTGATGCTTTTATGGCCCTAGATGATAACAGCAGTAATACTGACAAAGTTTTGAAGAGGCTTGATGAGCAACACAGTAAATACAAATTTATGGAAATGAATTTGACAGCAAAACGGCGACGCCTCAAGGCTCAAATTCCAGACCTTGAACATTCTTTGAAAATGATTAAAATGCTGAAAAAGACTCGAGATGCTGGAGAGGAAACACAAACTCAATTTCTTTTGTCCGAGCAGGTGTACATGAAGTCGGTCATACCACCCACTGACAAAGTTAACCTTTGGCTAGGTGTAAGTATTGACACATTTTTCTAAGGCCTACCTACTGTAATTTTTTGTGTAAGTGCAGATTCTACCTCGGATTAAAAACAAAATCACAATTTTGTTCTTAACTAGCCCAATTATTATGTACCTAGCTGTTCTTACTGTTTTCTTACATTTTAATTAGTGAACATTTTCCATGCAATCATTTTTTTCTAGGTCTACAATAATATTAAAATTGTTTTTGTCAACAACTTGATGCTTTGCTTGCTTACAACAGCATTAGCATTATTGCTTGTTAACAATCAGTTCAATTGATTTGTTTAATTTTTGTATGAGGTGATGTATATGTACATAATATGTATAGGTGGGAACATTCCCCAACTTGATTGATTTCTGTTTCAGGCAAATGTAATGCTGGAGTATACTTTGGATGATGCTTTATCCCTGCTTGGCAAGAACTTAGTTGGAGCAAAGAAAGGTCTAGAATGTGTTGAACATGACTTGGATTTTCTACGGTGAGTTGAATTCATAAATTGAAGGCCAAGCAAACTTGGTTTTGAATGGACTTAATCCAAAGGCATACAGTGTAGGCATTTATACAAAACATGTTCTTTATAAAGGTTGAGCTGTATTTTAAAAAAACTTTATATGTAATTTGATTAACTGTTTCAAATAGGAGGGTGTGTCCTACAGTGTATAGGTTCGCCTGTTTGCCGGTAAGCTTGACAGACGAACCTAAACATTGTGAAACACAGTAACGTACTTTACGAACAAAGATTAATTAAGCTACTTCATTTTTTATTTCAGGGACCAAATGACTACCACGGAGGTCAACATGGCTCGAGTTTACAACTGGGATGTTAAACGAAGGCAGTCTGCTAAAGAAGGGAATGAGGTGGACTGAGTTACACAGTATTACCATCTTACTGTTATGCTACAAACATTTAATTTCTTTATTTACCTTAATGATTACCATTTGTAATTCTAATTGGCATTGGATTGAGATGAACTCAAATAAATACTATATGTAATGCACCATTTGAACACACATGAATAAACATACGTACTAAATTAAATTGAATATCACATTAATATATTCTCAATGTCTATTAAGTAGGGCCTAGTAGGCATACTTGCTTCAAAAATAAAGTATGTATACATATATTTTTATATATATTATCTTTAATTCTCTAGGCACATTGTGTTAGGAAATTGTATTTACACTTAGTTGATTCGAAATATGTTTAGCTCGGCCCAAGTCTTTTTGGTAGTCAATATATCTAATCTGAACATGAGCATGTGCAAACCTTAGTGAACCTCTTATAAGTAGACTTAAGATTTAGTACCAGTACCAGTTTTTGACTTTATTGGAAAATGGTGCCTTCACACAGGAACAGCACTGCTTGAAGTAAAATGATTTGCACTTCCCGATACTATTTCGTTGGCAAGTTTTTTTTTTGTTATCACTGACACAGAACAAAGTGAGGCAGAAATCGTCCATGCCGAATGCCGATCTTGCTGGCTAAACCGCACAGTAGGGAATTTAACCTTCGGGTGGCGGTGGCTCTTCTCCCTCTGGGGGCGCTTCTCCCTCTGGGGGCGCTTCCCCATCTTCTGGTGGGGCCTCCTCACCCTCTGGAACCTCCGCGGGGGGCTCGTACACGTACAACCTCTCCTTCAAGCTTGCCACTTCCTCGTCCAACTCTTGGCTCTTGGCTCGCATCTCTTCCAACTCCAATTGCAAGGCCTCAAACTCGGCCATGTCCGGACGGTTGTCGCCGAGGTGCTTGCGAACGTAACTAGGCTTGGGTTAAGAATTATGTAAAAATGTGAAGATGATCAAAATACATTGACCATAAGAGATATGGTAAACAAAATCTACAAGTCAAGGTTGGAATTCATAGTCGGCCCCTACACCTAGGGGCGCCCATTGTTGCTAAGGTAACAATTGTTTCCATGTTATTTCCCATAAACAAAACAAAGCCATAGCAACAATGGGTGCCCCTAGGTGTAGGGGCCGACTATGAATTCCAACCCTAGGCCTAGTGAATGGAGGGGAAATCTGGGCTGCCTCTATTTACACCTCAGGGGGGATCTGGAGTGATATGCTATTTTCCCCCAGAGTTCTGCGCATGCGCAGGGTGTCTGGAAGAAAGTTTTATTGTATTTTCACCTCTTGCAATGCGCACGCGCAAGGTGTCTCGAAGGAGTTTTTTTGCTACTTTCACAGATGTCTCCAACTTGCCCCGAAGAGGTTTTTTGCTATTTCCTCCAAGTTCCGATTTTAGAACGATTTCACTTTTAGCATAAACCGTGTCATAGGCCTAATAGTTCTATTGCCATTTCGTCTGCCCCGAGCTACTTTCATGCCTTATCTTTACTTTGAATACGCGCAAGGGTTCAAATCGTTAAATTTGACATTAAACATTTTATGTGACAGGTTATGTTACACCTCCAAACCTTCAATAGTGGCATGTTCTTAATGTAAAATGACTGGTCCGGACATGGACGTGCCAGTGACTACAATAGGGAATGCTCACACATTTTTTTTATTTGCTTACTGATCACCTGAAGTTAAAATAAAGGGGAACTAATTGCTTTCGGCTCGAAAGGTGCAATAACATCTCTTTAACAGCAAGTCAAAGATATTGCTGTCAAAACACTCAGAAACGGACCTGCGCCATCTTGCTCGTGGTTAAAAGGTTCTGATGTCATAACTCTGTAAATAATACCCGACTTCATTGTTGGACACTGGGAGCAGATATAAAAAAAAAAAAAAAAAAAATAGTCCTGAAATCCCATCCTTTAGTAGATTATTGCTCTCCTCTCATAAGACTTTAACTGAAGCAATGTTTATTTCTAGTTAGTAAATGAACACTGCTCAACATTAATTAACAACAATATGTTAAATAATTGCATTATTTTAAACACATTTTGGTAAATACTAGATAAAAATTTATTTTCTGAAGAAAACAGTGGTGTAAAAGGCATTGTTGTAAAGTCACTGCATCCTAGATATTGTAAAATACCCAACTTAATATCGTTGATATTATTAAGAGTACTTCAAGGAGGCAGTTGCTAACATGAGTTATGACGTCAAGAAACGTTTTTCAATCACGGAACGGGAAGTTCCAAATTTCTAACTTTAAATGCTAATAGAATTGGAAATATACGCTTCTCAGATATAAAAATTATACCGCCCGTATTTTTAGATAACGATCTTCCATTTTCAGGTACTTTGAGGAATATTTATTTTTGATGAGCCTTCCCTATTACTGTATATAATTGTGTTTGTAAACACTCTTATGCATGAACCAATTTCCAGTGGTAACATTACACTACCACTTAACTAGGCCTGTGTTTATTGCATTTAGTTGGAGCCTTTGTTTATTGCACTTTATTATGCTCTTGTGTATTGCAAGTAGCTTCACTCAGCAATCATACAATAACAGGGTACAATACAGACAGTACAACATTTAAGAACTAGGCCTATCCCAAAAAAAGGTAACTCAAATAAAGCTGAAGTTTCATTGCAACCATAAATTAAGGAAATGTAAGGAATGTCAAGACCAGCATATTTGCAAAAAATAATGTGTATGCTGATAGCCTAGAGACTCTCCTATGGGTGGGGCAGGCCTAATAGGTATGTACCAAGGTACCTTTTCAATACATTTTATAGTACTCATAATTTGTAGCCTCACTCATTCACCATGGCTGGTACCATTGTTAAGCACAATTCAAAGGATACTCCAATGCATCATCAGGCTTATCAACCTCTTCATACAAGCAAACGAGGGCTTTGGTCAGTGCATCCATAACTCCTGCTCTTTCCAGATATTTGCGGAATTCTTCACGCTTCGAATCGATAGGCTAATGGGAAAAAGAAAATGAAACCATGTAAGCTTTTTCCTATAATAAATCCATTTTACAAATGCACACTGAAACACTGAAAATACAGTGAGCCCTATGGGTAAAATTCTAGTAGGCCTATGGTTGCTCACGTTAGGCCTAATTTTAGGAAAAAACAATTTACAGTAAAATCGTTAATTTTTATTACAGTTCTGGATGTAGAAAAGTTTGAAACTAACTTTAAAAGTGAGTAATTACCCGTTAAATAGTATAAAATATGTAAAATGTGCAGTCGCTACTGAAAATGACAGATGTAGACCACCATTTCCCGCCATTGATCACCGGAAGTAGTGAAGTCATGACACTGCAGCCAACAAAGATCAACCAGACCCAATAACCTTCCTAACTTTCGAGGGATGTCAGGCAGCTGGGAAAGGTCATTTGGTGGGAAAAGTCATTTGCCAACAGTTGGCATACCTTATCAACGTCTGCGAGACGCGTAACTTGGGCGAACGCAAAATGGCACAGGTACCAGAAGTAGCCAAAACCAGTACTTTTCAACGGCTAAAAATTGTGTGAACACACTTTCGTAGTTGTAGAAAAAGTTGTAATGAATAATGAATAATCTGTATGGGGTAATGTAGGCCTACAATATAACATCCGATAACAGTACTTTCTAAAGTGTAAATGCGCGGAACAATACTAGAAAATAACCGGCCTTCGTATTTGAAGGTGTAATTTATTTTTGGTGTTATATAATTGATATGATTAGGCCTAGGCCTACATACATAGGCTATTTAACACCAAAATGAACTTCACATTCAAATTATATCAATAGACCCACTATGAATCAGATCAATTGTGGTGCTCAACAATTACCAAAAAAATGTACGTTCTGCCATAGGCCTACTTTTACCTATGGGGAGGCGCACAACAAAACGACTACACTGCAGCGCTGCGAGCGTTCCGGCCACTGATCTCCGCCTGCTAGAATTTGCACTACTTACTATTGTAAAATTATGCAAAGAATCCAATTAAGTCAAATAGTTTTGCAATGACTTCAGAATTCTTATTGTTGAAAATTGTGTGTATCCCATATTCAGTGACCGTTGGCCGGATCGCTTGCAACGCTCTCTGTGCACTTGTTACGCCTCCCCATACTTTTTCATTAAACCCCACTAAAGAAGGATGCTCTCTCTAAGGCTTAGGGAATCTAGAAGTAGATTTAATGATAGGAAGTGATGAGGGAGGTGGGGGGTTGCCACCGGGCAGTTATGGCCAATATGCAGCCTTGAAATGTTTAACCTAATCTGATCTACCTACAGTAAAACTTCAGGTGAATGGGTATTTACAACACACATACACAGACTCTCGTAACCTTTCGATATTATTGTTATTTGTTACTTGGTGTTCAGCGCCGTAAACTGTCAAGCTCGTTACTCATTACGTTGGACCTAGGCTAGGGCCTAGCCTAGCCTAACCAAGGGTCTAGGGCCTACGCCTGGGCCGGCTGTCTAACCTTTGTTAAACATGGCATTATATCAAAATACGTAAGTGTAATTGCTTGATTGTTATTTACCCGATAAGTGGTCATGCTTGGAACAATGTCTGGTCAGCAATGTTTTCAATTTACGCCAGAATATCACAATGAAACATAAATTTTGATTTCCTAACACCGGACTGGCGGATGAATTGCCATAGAAACAAATAGACGTGAGAATAGACCACCGCCTTCGAGTTTGCAGCTGTGCATGGCGGATGCGACCGCTCTGTAACAACAACAACTGGAGATAATCGAACTTATGTATTTATATGATAATATTATTATATGGTATTTAGATGATAGTAACTACCTCAGACTGTATTTTCCAATTGATTTGATTTGGTTCCTTAATTAATGTTTGTACCATCTACCAATGAAGTTAAGAACTTTGATGACAACAACAACCCGTGAGTAATGACAACCACCAACACATCGTTGTTGAAACTGTGAAATTGTATTTACCGCTTCGTTTCGTAGCTACGTCACAACTGCTGCATTCTGCAAGTTTAAACACGCGCATCTAGGGCCTAGTTCTGGTTCTGGATCGTATTTGATGGCTTGCTGGAGTTCGTGTCGGGAAAACTGACAGCCTGGAGATGGGTAGGTTGTATGATAATATAATGAATGGTAAGTAGGCTAACCTGGTGATGACGAGTAGGTCTACATAGCTGTCAGCTCCGCCAGATATTTCAACAGCAATCGGGCCTCAGGCCAAATTCTGTAACCTGCCTAGGGCCTAGGCCTAGGCCTGTTTCCCAAAAAACTGTTGTTTTTAAAAAAATTGTAAATTTGGCAGTGGCGTACAACTCATCAAAATGGGTTTAAGCTCCAGGCCAATCGTCTCCGCACCAAAATGTAAACTTTCATACTGTTAGTGTTAGCCTAGGCCTATGCCTGGCAGGGGGTGGCCTGGTAGGGCACCACACAGATACACTAGCCTAGGCCTACGTATACCACAGGCGCTAGTCCGACCTAACTTAGTCCAATGCGAACTAGAAATCTTTGATAAACACCTGAATGCGCAGTAGATTTTACCGGACCAACAAAGCGGGCCAGCTTGGTTAAATCGAGCCAGCTGTGCTTGATATACGCATAGCTCGGTTTCACTGCAACGTGATAATCGCTGATCGACGAATACAGTTGCAGCAAACAACTAGCGCTAGGTGTGTAGTTCGGGGGTGTGTGTAGCACCGCTGGTCAAAGGTGGTTGCTTTTGGAAATAGTCACAACGTAGCAGGCGGTGAGTCTAGTTTTTATTACGGCTGTAGTTGGCCCGATATTAAAGGTATTGATATACGGTTCGGCCTATCGTCGTGCGAGCTTATCTAATCCGAACTTGCTCCTGTGATATACGTAGTGATAGATAATAAGGGCCTAGGCCTATTAATTGCCTAGGTTGCCACCGGGCAGTTATGGCCCATTTGCAGCCTTGAAGTGTTTAATCTAATCTAATCTAGGCCTAGTCCCTACGCCCGGAAAGAAGCTCCGGGAACGGGAAAGTTGGCCATGATTATCATTGCCCAGTAACGGCTACAGGAAGCTCATTCCCTAGGCCTAAGCATATGGTAGACTAGACAGACCACACAAAGTTACATCATAGAATAGGAACTAATAGATAGGCTACATTGATAATTTTAACCAGCCCATCTACAATTGGCAAACCTACCAATTGTATTGATCACCCATCACTTTACACCACTTTGAACACTGCCTAGGCCCTAGGCCAGTGATGGTGGCAAACGTTGCATCTGGACATATGCCGTTTAAAAAAATTGTCGAGTCCTACTTCTTGTTTGTTATAAAACCATCTGCCTCTTGGCATGTCAAGCAGTGCCTTAAACGCTGGTGCTATAACAAAGCATTCGCAACAGGTTACGGAACAAACCGAGCATGCAGTCATGCTAAAAGGATTGTTAAGAAAAGAATGTATGGAATGGGAATTGTATTTCCTGTTTCAGAAGTAAGGAAGAGAAAGTTGTCGTTGGCCTCCGAGGATCAACATTCCGGCAAACGTTACTATGTTGTCCTCGAGCCAGAAGTGGAAGTGGGAGCAACAGACAGTGATTCAGATAGTATTCGGACAATGGGGTCTGCCGAAACTGGTGAGCAACAACCTCGTCAGGTCCATAGTTTCACATCTGATTATTGCTTGTAATGGCTCATCAGTCATCAGACACAAACATTGCTCAGAGTACCTTTAAACACGATAAGAGCATTATAAAAAAAATAGCAAGATATGATTTCTATAGACCTAGACCTATCTGAGAAGCTAATAGTTCCAATTCTATTAGCATTTCAAGTTGGAAATTTATACCTTCCTTCTCCTTCATAGTGAAATGGTGCATGCTGTTATAATTTTTGTCACCAACATTTTGTATGATAGTTCTTAATACCAAGCTGCCTCCTAGATTAATATTTACTAATATTCATATGGTTACCATCAAGTTCAAGCTTTGGCTATAAAGTTTGTTTAAACCTATAATTATTTAGACCAAGCTGCTAAATAAAATGTGACTGTTATAATACTCGACATCAACTTTCATTAGTCTGACAGTCCGTACCGGTAGGCCTACTCTCCACACGGGTTGTTTGGTCCGTCTATCGCACCCAACTTGTACTGGGTGACTAGAATAAGTTTGTGCAATGCCAGCGGCTGTTGGTCTAAAGCCTTATACTCTCACTTCTGACCAGCATAGGTTGGGTAGAACAAGGCATGCTTAGTTCTGGCATTAGGACCCTTATCTAATTTGTAAACCACTTGATACTGAAAGGTCAGACTGAGTAAAATAGTTATTCTTATATTATCGGCTACAGTCTATGGGTCAAATGCGTAGTTCTTCCTCACGTGCTCCTCAACTCAGTCTTTTCTCAGACTTGCCCAACCACCAATCACAGAGCAATCCACATGTAATGCTGCTCTATGGTTGGTGGTTGGGCGAGACTGAGGAAAGGCTGAGTTGAGGAGCACGTGAGGAAAGACTATGCATTTTACCCTATGTCACAATACTGGCATAGAACGATATACATAGTTAACTGTAACTGGAAAACTATTCTCCAATCTAATGGGTGGATTCAATTTACTTACCACAATTTGCGCACTTGCAAAGTCTGACAAATCTATTTGAGGCATAGCCTAATGTATTTAAACATACCATAGCCCATAGGCTTCATAATTGTGTCACACATTTCTGGTTAAATGATTGTGCCTCGTCCCACTAGATACTTTCTATACTAGTTTTTACCGTATTCACAGCCATAGTGGCAGATACGTCCGACACTTGCACTAAGAGCAGCGCTTCAGAACCAGAGCTCTCACCCGCGTCCCTTTCTGAGGCATCAGACTTGGACGGAAGCAGTGGCTCGACTTCCTCGTTTGTGAGTACGGCCTTATTCTAGCCCGCAGGTAGGCATAAAAACTTTTAAAATAAAGTAAAGCTAAAAATGGACACTCGTGCCGTACAATAACACGCTGAAATTTTGGGGAGCAACGTGCCTGCTCGCATTCCCTGGACTGCCTACAACCACTGGGAAATAATTGATTGCCCTCCTGAATCAATGTTTTATTCTAGCGACGCACCGATGCCGATCTCTAAGAATGGGCAATATTGGCTGGTACCGGCAGCATCGCCAATCCCCAGTCTCGGTTCAAAATAATATATGCTGATTGCTTAATTACAAAATGTTCTGCATTTTTCGGACATTTTCCAAAGGTTGTATTTACTGAGCACTGTAAAATGGCACACATGGCGGAGCACTAGCATCGGAGTGAGATGGTGCACAAAAGAAATGCTTTTAGGGAGCTATTTGCCCCCCCCCCCCCCCCCCCCCCCCGTCCTACTGCCACAAAACAATAGTCGATCGCTTGCTTCAAGTCCGCTAGCTCTAACTTGTGCGCGGTTTGTGCAGAACATTATTTGATCGCTTAGTTCAAGTCTGCTCTCTAACTTGTGTGCGGTCTCTAATCGTGCAGAATGGTAGTTGATCGCTTAGTTCAAGTCCGCATCATTTTAACTTGTGTGCGGTCTCTAATCATGCAGAACGGGCCGGCCTTCATCGACGTCGTCATCGACGTCGAGGATGACGACCAAAGCTGGGCCGACATCAGTTTCAACGCCGAGTCGGACTCGTCACGCCATGATCCCGAGATACCCAAGGTCGACTACTGGACGTGTGCGCACTGCGGCTGCAAGAAAAACAACCCCGTGTTCCGGTACTGCGAGAAGTGTTTCCAAGTACGTCTTACTCTTCTTCATTTCAAATGCATGCCCACGATTGGCCTGTTTGGCCATCATGTGTTGTCGTGTCATCCATAAGAGACGTTGGGGTTCCTTTTGTATATATATGTCATGTCATCTGGCGTCGCGCTCTGCACGATCATTTCGTTTGGTAGTGTAGTCCAACACAGATAAAACGGTATTGTTTCATTTTATTTTTTTTCCCATCTGAGATTGGGATTTTTCCAATCACACACTAGATCAATATTGACAATTAGAATTAACAAAGTTTCGATATTGTTGCGTATTACTAGGATGTATTACTAGATTGATAACCCTTCTATTTAAAAATGTAATGTTTTAGAGGCGAAAGCAGGAGGGTTTACCTCGGCCCAAAATAACAGTCCGAAGAAAACGTCGGAAATCGCATCGCACAGTCACAAGACAACAATCTGCATTAAAACTTGGTACGTAGAGTTCGATAGGCCTACAGTTAGTTTTTAGCAGTCTAAATGCTTTGT
This sequence comes from Isoperla grammatica, assembly GCA_945910005.1. NCBI lineage: Eukaryota > Metazoa > Arthropoda > Insecta > Plecoptera > Perlodidae > Isoperla > Isoperla grammatica. The sequence continues at coordinate 7,405,404 of OX246741.1, forward strand.
TTTGTAGTTAATATGCCACACATTTGTATGTACTAATGTCTGTAGATCAACAACTAGGTACTGCCTTTTACAAAACCCCAAAAAATTATGTCTTGAACTATGGATATATTTGACTACCTAAAGTGTAGGCGTACATATATCAGAAGTGAATACTTTTAGTTAGAGCTGTACCGATTCCGATACAGATTCCTAAGAATCTCCGACTCTTGTTTTTTTAAATACATTTGGTATGTGCGGTAATTTTTTTTTATTAGTTACGTTTACTTTTTAAATTCTAAATTAGATTAGGCTTATTTATTAAATTTGGATTGTATTTGCCAATGACTTAGGATCAGTCCTCATCAAGTGTGTCGCAATCATGGCCGCTGTGATAGCGTTGACTGGTTGTGTGTGTGTGTAGACAAGCCGGGCCCCAGCAGTGCGGGGGGCGAGACTTCTAGCCAAGAGACTGCGGCCTCCTCTCTCTTCAGTCAGGACAGCGGCATATCGACCAGGTCCGACGCCAACCTCTGCAACGGCTGCGAGACGGAGCAGATTGACGCCGCCTTCTATCATACAACCTTTTGCCACCTATGGGGGTGTTATAATTGTTCCAAAAAAGCCTGGAAGCCGCGCAAGAGGTGTCCCATGTGCAACGGCCAGAGTAGGGTACTGAGGCTGTACAAATGACGTTCTTGACGTTTTGTACAGTAGAATAATGTAAGAATAATAATAATGTCGAGCCGATATCGATCATTTTGCTGGTGGGCCTAGCAAATATAGGTGCTAAAAAGCCGCTGTAGATACAACTCGATCCCAAACTATGTCCCACCAGTACCGTTTCCTCGCGTGTAACGAACATGGAAAATCGCTGCCTGCACAAGTACGAAATAACCCGTGAGTAACGTTTTCGTATGTCGGTAATATCTAGAGTGAGTTATTGTTATTGATGAATAGATTAAGATTACCTGAAACTTAATATTATTTTTTTATTTTCTGTTCAACATCATAGCACGTCTGCATATTATTACTGAGGGAGGACAGGAAACGAACCTCAGTGAGTGTCGAAACGCTCTAGTGAACACAAATCTTGCTTTCGTTGATCAATACATTGAGAATCTTCTTTATACCTTTCTGTAATGGTTCAGCGAAAGGTTTCAGGTAATCTTTTGGGTCCCCTTGTCCATTATTAATTTTTGATAATTTCTAATATTAAATAATCTAGTTGAGAACTGCGATGAGAAGTGTACTGTAAGAGCTAGTTAAACTCGCCGTACAAGATCTTCGGTAATGCTTCCGTCACGGGTGGGTGAGCGGCAGCCAACCAGCGACCGTGGCTAATTCCGATACCTGCTCGGGATGGCCGAGACTGTAAACACGTCATTGATTGATGACGAAAGCATTACCGAGGTTCTTTTGCGAGACTTATACCTGGCCATTTGGATATGCTTGCCAAGGACGTTTTAGAGAAAGCAGTTTTATAGTACAGTACAAGAAATAACAAACATTTTTAGAGGAGTACTACCAGACAGGCTTCTCATAACATCTACACTGTGCAATAAAAAAAACACATAAGATAACAAGATGGTATCTCATTATATAATTATTTACTTTGTGAATATCATATACTTCATGAATTCCATTATTTTTTTCAGGGATAAAAACACTAAACACACAATCAAAAAATTAAATTAAGATAATATTTAAGATTTTGGCCTGTTTGAAGGAAATTTGAACAGAGATCAAGGAATATCTAAAAACTGTCAAGCATCAACATAGTTATAAATAGGATAGGCCCTATGCATGCCCCTTAATTTTCAATGTTGGTACGAATTTATAAACTAGACATCTAAAACCTCCAGAAATATAAATATAGTTTTAGAAATATAATTTTCAGTTCTATTCAGTACGTTTTACTTCTTACAGTATAGACGGACAATTTATTTCCCGACGAAACTACACGAGACATAAATTAAGATTACGTAGGTAGTTATTAACATTAGTTTCTGTAAAAAATGTGTGAAATAAAATAAATGTTGTGCGTTTTATAACTAAATGATTTAGGTATTCTCGTAGTATACTGTTCATTAGAAACACCGTACGTATTTGATTTTGAATATTATATGATTCGGGACAGCACAGGTCAGATTCCGGTCACCGGCAATCCAGACTGAAGTTTTTCAGCTTCTTTTGCTTCTTCTGCCATGGCAACATACTAGTTAGGGAATAGGAATTAATCACAAATATGGCAAACACCTATATAGGTGTGAGGTACAACGTACAATTAGTGTACTGCACAAGGTTGTGTAAACAAGTTAGAAAATACTCTCCATTACAGTATACGGTACCAGTAAGAACAGTTTTTATTGCCAACAGGCCTATGACAAGTTTTAAGTTTCTTCACAAGTTCAACAATAACATTCTAGTTTTTGTTTTTTAATTGAAGCAAATCACATTTATGACAGTCAACATGTATTTATGTGGCGTGGCATGTGGTGTCCAAGTGCAAGGGAAGAATTGAGACATATAATTCAATTATGGAGCAGTTTAGGCTGGCCACGCTCAGTCTCGTCTTAAAAAAACAGATCAAAACATGACCGATTCTAAACGACAACACAGCATAGCGCTTGGATAATAAATAATACACCTTTTGTTATTTTGACCTACCTATTTTTACTTCCTAAGTATCGAGAAGACTATACACAATGTTACTGGAAACAAACATCGTATTGCCTCTGTTGATCCGCTTCAAACGAATTATCTGCCCTCTTAGTCCTCCTACCATAACCAGACTATTAATTTCATTTTTTACTAGCCCCATAAGAGACAAATTGAATTCCAGTTACATTATAATTAAGTGGTTGAATGGCCATTGCAAACCTTATTTGAGAATAGTCCTTCATTTGCTTCCAAAGTACTTAAATACTATGTATAATAAATAACTTATCAAAGGATCACATCGAACAAACATCATTGGTGCCAACTACCATGGACATATTAAGTTGGCAACTGACTCTGCTATAGTGATAGTGCACAAGTTCTCCTCTTGTTATACATAGGCTATGTTGTATTTACGAGAATGTTGTTCCTAAATGCCACACGGAATGGTATTCGCAAAAGTAGTGCAACAATATGTGTACTAGCAATAAGTGTGTATTCAGTCACTGGACAGTGTACAAACAATAAACATACTCATATAATGCATAGCATGATAACTGATAAGCCATATCTAAACTTGAGTAAGTGTCGTGGGAAATATATAAATACTAAATACACGTCACTTTTTGCAAGCCCGTGTTTTCTACGCAGTAAAGAGAAAGAAAAAACACGCTACAGAAAGAAACATAATTGCAATTAATAATAAGGCAATGCTGTAACCAAAGGATAAAAATGGCATGTAGTAAAAAATATATTATTGTGACACAAGTTGAGGAGATACCAATGTAAAAAGAGTTTATGATAAATGAAGTACCCGAAAAAGCCCGATTTTGGTAACTAAAAAACCCGAATTTCATCTAGCCTACAACTACCCGAAACTACACAAAATTTTGGGTACCCACAGACCCCTAGTTTAAGGTGTGCATACATTGCCTTCAATCATTATTTGTCCTATCGTTCTTACAGATGTTCTTTTTAGGAACCAATGAAAAAATTCATGATAAGAATACTATTGAATTAAAAAAAAAATAAATAATGGCACAATACAATATGACAAAATGTTGTAAATTCAAGTACAATTTGTTTACACATGTCCAGTGTAAGTAAAATGGCCAAGTATTTCTATTGTGGTTGTGGGTGGCCATATTAAAGAGACTACTGGTCCTAGGCAGTAATTCCAAGACTGACTGAATTTAGTTAGCACAACAAAAAAGTAAATGTTTAGATTTACAAACTTCAAGTAGGATGCTTTGTCACTAAAATGTACCTATACCATACAAATAATGTGTTAATTAAATTACTCACTATCAAAATTTTCATTTGCAAGTTAGTAAGAGATGGCAGACTTTGTAATTAATTAATTGACTCACAGTTTTGGTTATGTTCATGATATGCCAATCGGCTGCAGTAGTTGAGAGGCATAGGGTCCAACAACTAACCTTTGAGTAAGATAACAAATTTGGGAGGTTAAAATTGATATTGAGGTATTGATCACAATACTCAACTGACTTACTGTTATTAATATTACATATTTAATTAATTCTATATAAACAATTCCAAAGATTTCCATCTGCCAGAAAGTAGAAAAATAATATGCCTGTCACACAACTCAAAATAAAATAGTGCAAGTACGTATCTGTCTTTAGAGATATAAATAAATACAATTTTAAAACAGCATCAAAGCTAGCAAAGTTAACTTAACCATACTTAAATGCTTAACACTGAATTACCAGTAATATGGATATAGGATACTATACAAATTAATTACGTATTTTCTGTTTAATATAGTATTTAAAAAAAATTTGGTTTAAATCAAACTTTTTTAAATCTACCTCTTCATTCATATTTGAAGAAGAATGCCTGCCTCACATCTTCTTTCTTTCTTTGTTACAGAAAATGTATATTATTCTGAAGGGCCGTCTAGTGAATGTTTTCTACCACGAGAGTCTATTTAGTAGGGGTGGGCAATACTATCAATTTTATTGATCGATATCCGATATTGTAAAATATTTTGAATTTTGATTATCGAAAATATTGATTTTACCAACATATCGTTATCGATGACCATCCCTACTACTTAGTAACAGTAAACATACAATCTTGTATTGTGGTTAGGCCTATACAGCTAAGAAATGAAATGAAATGAAGAAATGTAATGCATGCCTAGAATCTTGCTGACAACTCAATAGTTTGCTTCTGTAAAATTCCAATAGAGTTTCAAGGTTTTTAAAAATAGATATGCAAAAGTCTGCATAAGTAAAACCCTTTGGCTAGTTTGGTGATGGTGGTGTGGCAGTTCACTCTTATGTGGAGAGCCCCCTTCCTCGTCCTGATGCAAACCCTCCCCCCTTGTGGCAAGATCAAGCCAAGGCTGAGGGGAAGTTAGTTTGTCCCGCTTTATAGCAAGTCGAGTAAACAAACTGGGAAAGGTCAGTTGCCAAGGCGACTATTCAGTCTTCACCCCGAACACTTAACGAGCCAATGTGAAGCTTGTCGTTCTCTCCCAACACATCAAAGCCGAGGTGAAAGTCGCCTGTCGTTGTGAATGATGGGTCGCTCAACAACTACTCGGTCTTGTCTAGAGCTTCGAGTCTCTCCAATAACGGTGGGTGGGAGTGATGCCACATGGAATACATCCAGTCGTAGACGGGGAATTCTAGATTGTCCTTATTAAGTATAATGAGAGCTTGCCGGAGGTAATGGGACTTGCCCAACGACTTGGCAAACGCGTCGGCCTCAAACTCGAACCTGAAACAGATATTAATGTGATTAAACACTGTCCCAGAAAATATAGTCAATGGCATTAAATTAAAACCAACATCTATAAAATTATTCATTACCAAAAATTAAGGGTCTGCGGGTAGTACTTTTGAGGTTCGGGTCATATTCGGGTAGCATAAACTATGCTGGGTTTGGGTAAGGAAATGAATAAAAATAACTAAAATATATTTTTAGAAAAGGAGGGGTCTATTTGCCACCAAAAATTATCTGACATGTCTTAAATGTGTACTTTTTAATATGCCCCCCCCCCCCCCCCCCCCCCCCACCCAATCACACACCTTGTAAGAATGTGTGATGCAACAGGTTGACCAAAAACAACTGGACCACAAAATGGATCTTTTAAATATTTATCCCTTATCAGACGTGGCAGTAAACTCACAAAATTATTAATGAATAATGATCCTAAATAAGTTACTAATTGCGACATTTTTGCGTACTTAAAGGAAAAAGAAAAACTTTCTTTATCCAAAAAAAAAGCTCGATTTTGGGTAATGAATGACAACTACTTACTCTAAATTTCGGGTACCCGCAAACCACTACCAAAAAATAGGAAATAATAAGTCACAACACCTATTAGTATTACACAGACACTTCCTTGCCTACCTGCGACTAAGACATGTCAGAACGAAGCTCAGCACTGCATTGTACGGCAGGAATATGAACTGCAGAACTATCAGCAGTCCGATGATAACTGGCCTCTCGTCGTAGAACCCAAACGCTTCGTACATTGGTCGATAACGGAACATGTATCCGAACACAGCAAACACCAGAAGCAGATTCACCTGCAAGATAATACATTTTTACTTTTTTGTATTGAACTTATTTATTAATATTATATCAAATTGATACCTTATTAATTTACTAGGACTAGGCACATTAAATTGTGTACATAATATTCTACCACAAAACTTCAGGCTAAGGTTAGGTTGAAAAACAACACTTTCTTACAAGGTAGACTGCACTGTGTTACCCCAATGCCAATGCAAAGGCATTGCAATGTTGATCAAAATAGTTTATAAATGCAAATAGCAAATTAATACACAAATTAATATGCAGGAATGTAAAGCAGCGTTTTCCCGTAGTAATTTATAATCAAGTTGATTGTAAAGAAGTGCACTGCCCTCCTTATTTACAATGTACTTTTTGAGAGGGAATTACCTACCAGAAATATAAAACTGATAAAATTTCCAATGAAATTAACAATAACCATCCCTAGATGCAACACTCGGTGATAAATCCCTTTCAAGTCCAATTATTCAGTGGGAGAGCAAGCTGGCAAGATAAGATAATGCTCCAATAAATAGCAAAGAACCCAACCTGCATGATGATTATATTCTTGATTGTGTGGTTCAGCTTCCAGTGGCCCAGTTCGTGACCCAATACGGCAAGGATCTCGTCATTGTTGCACCCCTTCCCCATCCTTTCCCCTTTCTTCTCCTCCGTATCGCCCCCGGCCGGCACGTAGTCCTTGACCAGAGTGTCGAACAACACTATGCGCTTGTTCTTGAAGAATCCTACAAAGACAATGAAACCAAGCACTTCCTCACATGACTTCATGGTACAGTAATCTACATATTAACGCTATTGTAAAAATGGTAAAATTCTAATGGAATGTCATAGGCCTATGTAGGCTAATTGTGATGGGGAAATAATGTGTACTGTCAAAATAGCCTATCTATAAATCTTTTTAATCAACCACCAAACAATTAGTTACCAGGTACAACATTGTAACAAAACTGAAATATCGATCTTTGATTGGTTATCGGATCGCTCACTCGTCGATGGTGTTCGGAGCCTGCAGGGTTGGTTTAGTCGCTTTAAATTAAGTCCCCCACTGAAAATCAGTTTAGTTACTGTGTGGGTAGACTCTAAATGTGAATTTATTTATTTTTATTCATTTATTTAAATTTCTTTTAGATTACCAGTAGAGTAGGCCAGCCTCTAGGTAGGTTTACCCATCTCACTCCTAGTTCACCATTTTATTTGAAATGTGGTTGGTTCCTAGTTATCGGTACTAGTAGGCCACGGTAAATTTTAACACTGTACTTAGTTTAATATTTCTTAATCCAATGTTTAAGGCACGTTACCTACCGTAAAAGTACGCATTCGAGTGGGTCGATCGCTTGGAACCTTCTACGACGTACAGCTTGTACAGTGGAAAATCGATGCTCTGCGCAAGATCTTCGATACGAGTCCGAAGTTCTCCCTCGGGTAATGGAGTGTACTTGTCAAATAGCGGTGCTGGAAGAAAACACAGTTAGCTATGAGAACAATCCTCGAAAAATGTACCTTAAGGGACTCGGGAGAGGTCCTCTGGATCTCGGGCAGCTCAGGACAAAAACTTGTTTTTAAGTGCCTGAAACGGGTTTTAAGCAAGAATAGTCCCATGCTATGATTGTAGCTATTAGCTCTCACTATAGGGATGGGCAAAAGCGTTTACTTTACACCAAACGTGTACACACAATTATACTAACTATCATGTGCTTCGTTGCTATGACGGCTCCAAAGTCACCATTAACGTAGTGTAACTTACACTAGTGACACAGAAGAAGTCACTTCCAAAGTTAAAAGAAAAACAGCCCAAACCAGGAATAGATAATTGAACCTTCTGCATTGGAAGAGGAATAAACCCAATAATAGCAACGAGTCGCTATATAAGAAAGAGTAGGTATGTTTGAATGTATATGCAATATTCCAACTGGCCTATCGTACCTATGTAGTTTGGATAGATGGTGAGTAGGAAAAAGGTTGTTGCCATTGCAAACAGCCACAGGTAGATGAAAAAGTAGTCGCCTCCTATCTGCACGATGTAGATGACACCAGCGATCAATGGCAGCATTATCACCTGATTCACTACGAACCCCTTCAACTTGTCCTTAATGTAGAACGCTGCTGTCTGAAACAAGACATCTTTTGTAATCTACTTATTCAAACCGTTGCGATGTGTGGATGCAGTAGATACTATGAAGTTTGTAATGGACCACCGCATGGCATGTGTGTAATACAAATGCTACATATAGATAGGGTATCTGTGGATTATGTCTAAAAATTAAAAATTAACATTTCATATTCTTTCTTTCTATTAAATCTGAAATCATACTAATAAAATTTGATCTTCTCTGAATTTCCATCACGTGAGGAAATAAATTCTAGTGACCACACATTAAAAAAAACTATGAAGCAATTACTGAACTTACAATACAAATAAAATCCGATATATGCTTATTTTAAATTCATTGAGATAATTAAATGACCCAAACAAAACAATTTGTTTTACAAAATAAAAATCAGTTTAACACAGTAACTAGCTTCAAATGGGTAATTCAAAATAACTGATTATTCAAGAATGCAGTTAAAATAATACCTACATAAAACTAAATATTAGGCTACATGAAAAAAAATACATACCAGTACATAACTTTTACATATATGGTATACATTCAGCCCATATAACAAAGCTGGAAGGCCAGCTTAGTTTATTTTATGCATAGCGCTAACCTGTTTATTGAACCCGTACTTCTCTTCTAGCACGAACGTGTAGTAAATAGAGAACGGCAAGTTGATGATGGTGCTGAACACGTTCATGATGAAGATGAAGCCCACGCTCTGTGCTATCTCGCCGGACGGTTGGAGACCCATCCAGGCGAGCATGACTCCACTCGCTTGCCAGAAGTGTAGAAGCCCATCCAAAAGAATGATTGCCTGGAATAAAAGACAACAACATAGTGGTCTAGCCTCCAGCATACGCTTCTATAATATTAACCTCTGAGGTAGGTACGACCAAATGCATTATTTATACCTCTAGACTACAAGCATGGTACATAGACTTGTAGGTCTACACTCACATGAAGTAAACCTGAAAATTTAAACACATGAATAATATAACACACACAATCAGTAAATAACGTAACGTGTAATTTCTTTGGTCTTACCGTAGTGAAAGTAATGTCAAATATATCCTTTGCAATCCCATAACTGATTTTGTCCAAGCCATAGACTCTAGCTTTGTTGTAAGTATTTTCATCTAAGATTCCCTTCAACTCCTTGGGTACCTCAACAGATGAAATATAGACCCGACGCTATGAAAAAATAAACACAAGAATCAGTATTTGATCATGCAAATGCACTTTGTCGCTAAATTGTTGCTTTCATTACAAAGTTGCTTAATACAGTAGGCTGTAGGAGTAGTAGGAAAACAGTTGCCAAGGTGGTAGCTCTGCTTGCATGTGAAGTGGGAACATTTAAAGATTACGTAGGCCTGCATTAGCTTTAAAGTAAATTACACAGAAGTTTAACATGATTCTTCTTCTTCTCAAATGCCCACATTTGGCTATTATGCCATCATGCTGGATCTGGTCAACCAGTAGACACGCTTCTTTCTCCATCCTCTATGTATTAAACGTCAACTCATAGGTTGCACTACAATAGCCACGTTAACAGAGCATTTATGATTGAATTGAAATGGAATTGAACTCCCCAACATAGTTTAGATGTAGACCTGCGCCCAATAGATTTCAATTCCTCTCTCCGATCCTAAATCCTCCACTATCTTTTTCACACCATCATAGACTCTTTGGCTTTTCCTACCAGCAATATTCTCCTCTGTACAGATCCTCTTTCTTTCTGAGGACAGTCCTGCACTTCCTTTTTTGGACATCTTTCAAAGCTCCCTTGTGCTTCTTTTGGATCCCACACAGCAGCTATGCATACTTGTCCTCGTCTCGCCAGTGTTTTGTACGCTTATCCTCAAAGCACATTCCCTGTCCCATGCAGCAGCCTCATGATAAAAATTTACATTTCTCATCGCCTTTTTTTTACCATTCTCTCGACCTGCTCCGCCCACTCCAAATCGCTATTTAACCATACGCCTCGATATTTAATCCCTTCCAGCTTTAACCCTACCTTGTTTACCCCATGAATCTCATAAGTATACCATCTCCTCTATGATTCCAACACTGGCATCCTCCCATCTCTTGAGGAACTTAAGCCATCTGCAGTGGCTTATGCAGTTGTGGCAGAGATCCTAATCATATTATGCCACCAGTGCCAGTGATGTGGGTTTGCATCCCGCTTAAGTCACGAGTTTTTTTTTTTGTAACAGGATGGCTAACCCCATACTTGTCGTGTCCCCTAGTTAGACTAACACAAGGTTAGGTTAAGTTGGTTATGATCAGATCCTGACAATACGTTTTCTATGTATCTGTCTAGGCCTATTTTCTTGTGCACAATAATCCTAGTGGCAACAGGCCTCACTTTCGGGCATTCTCCTTCGTCTGTCGGGATAGCCTAGGGCCTAGGTCTAATTGCAAAAACGGACATAAGGTAGGGCCTAGGCCTACAGCAACGAGAATCATCATCTGGAGAACATATAGGCCTAGGCCTAGGCCTGACCTGTAGGCTTAGGCAATAGCCTACCTAATCCACATTTCTCTACATTGAGGCTCACCCAATCGTCCAGAGACTCGAGGTCCTCTCGTAGCACGATTAATAACTTGACCTAAGACCTTACTCGACAGGGTAGGCCTAGGCCTATCTTTGACCTAGGCCTAGGACCAGATTCATTCAGCTCTAGCTTATCTATCTCGCCTTAGGACGTCTTATGAACGACGGAATTCAAACATACACCTGGCAATGAGCTAGGCCTAGGCCCCTAGCCCAACCTAGCCTGAACTCATCCAAAATGGGATGCCGGGCTTGGCATGCCTAGAATTTCATTTGAGTATAGCCTGTTTACTAACCTGTCTGACACATAAGTAGAGTTCCCATAAAAATTCTAACCATATGAACGTAAGTATACCAAAAAACAAGTATTCTTGTTGCAACATGTTAATTACGATTTGCAGCGGCTAGACACACATGAATCGACACTCGTCGACTCGATCGTTGTCAACATAGAGAAATAAAACAGGAAGAGAAGAATGACAATGTTGTCCTTCCGGTCGTTATATATCGAGAGTGGCGCTTTCAAGCGGTGAGGTTACAAACTATTAACAGTAATAACTGCATGCTTACTCTACCTATTGGCAAATTCTTTAACTAGTTTTGAGCCCACCCGGTTTCGGCGGCTCTGTTGGTTCAAGATTTGAATCCACTTTGCAAATTAAATTCCACTCCATTTTTTATTCAACACAAACAATCAAAGTATTGTGATTGGCTGTCATAACGTAAAATTGTTCCAAAATTAATAAAAAAAACATCTATGGAACGAAGTAATTTTGTTTTCCATTATTAGTATATTTTTCGTAGTTATCCCACATTGATATATATTTAAATAAGGCACCTAAGATACTTTGCTTAAAATGTTTAAAAATTCATAATATATTTGCGGGTATTTCGAACTCACAAAATATATTTTGGCAACAATTTTGAGGCAGGGCTTTTGATTTCCATTGAGATTAGTAACAACATTTTCAATGATATAAGTAAAGAATTAACAAGGATAGATTAATACATTTTTTCAATTCCACGAGATCAAATATTATGATGTAACCGACATTGCAAGGACATTCTAATTTGTTTGGTCCTATATATTTTTTTAAATAGTTTGTTTTATACATTTGATTTTAAATTACATATCGTATTTGATCCAGTAGCAAAGAAGCTGTAATCTTAAATTAACAATTCAATCCAACTGATTTTCTAAAAAGTATTAATTTATTATACATTATTTCATGAATACAAGTCAATTCCATTACATGTTGTATAATATTGATTTGTGTTCATGCAGTCATATAATTAAGGGAAATATGGAATGCAGAACTCGGGCACTGACGTCCGCGGTCCTCCATAGTGACAGTCGATCACCTTCCTTTTAGTTCTGAAAAAAAAAAAACGGGACAAACAAAAGAAATATGGTCTTATATTCATCAGCAAATACCTCCAGTGGACATCTTATTTATAACTACTAACGAGCACAAGATATTTAGGGGTTGGATGCGAACGCTCAACCTGTTGACAGGACATACATACACAACGCTATAATATGTAAGCCTTTACGCCCCCCCCCCCCCCCCCCCCCCCACCCCGTCAGCAGCAACTAATGTAGATACGAAGTAAGGGGGTCAACCGTCCCTTGTACACATGTAGCCTCCCCGTTATAACATACGGCTGGGTGTAGGCCTAAACCATCCATAGTAGTAATGTAAAATTAAAAATTATATTGATTTCTAGTCTAGGCCTACCCAACCCAGATACAAGAAATACGTATTATTTATTATGTGCTTCGTTGCAATGACGGCTCTTTTTCATATATGCCTACACAGGCCTATTGGTAATAAAGTCGATTTCTTAAGTTAAATAAAAACCATGCCCGACCTGGAAATTGAACCCCGGACCTTCTTCATTGGAAGCAGGAATAAACCCACTACACACTACATACCCCCCCCCCCCCTCCCAACAATTGTAAATTTCTGGATACGCCACTGAGCCCCACCCCCTTGGGCTTTAGTATGTAATAAATGTGTAGGGAGGTAAACTAAATCTGAGGGGTAAACGATCCTTGATACACTGGTAGACGAAAAAAAGAGGATAAGCTAGGATTTATTGTCGGTGCACAATAGCCCGGGAAGGAGCTCCGGTAACGGTAACGGGAAAGTTCGCTATAATTTAACATTGCCCGGTAACGTTAACGGGAAGTTCCTTCCCGGGCTATTGTGCACCGACCATAAAGATATGCACGAGAGTCAACTTTGCGGACATCGTTTACCAAGAACCACAGCAAGGAAGAGGAACCCACAAGCACTGCGACACTGTAAGGAGAACAACACTCTTGTTATCGAGATATCGATTCGTGAATCTCCCGTGTTTAAAGGGATACAATAGGCCAAACAATAGGCCAAGATGGCGGCCGTGATAGTAAAAAAGGTACTGAATAGGAAGTTAAAAGGGAAAATGAAGTTGGAAAAGTGTTTAGAGTGTGAGAAAGGTGTCAGGGCAGGGTTGTGGTGTGTCCACTGCAAACATTGGGCACACTTCCCATGTGCGGGAACAAAGAAGAGAGACACTGTCGGGGAAAGTAAATGGCAATGTAAAAAGTGTCTAAAAAGTGAGGTTATGGGTTCGGAAATGTTGGAAAAGACCCAAAGCCCCGTCAGTTTGCTAAATACCCTAGGCCCCAAAATTATACTGACAGAAGAGAAACAGTTAGTGGATAGCAGTATTCACAGTGATCATAGAGAAGAGCCAAGTCTAGGCCCGGCGCCCGTGGGTCTAGGCCTAGGCCTAGGCCTAGGCCCTAAGCGTAGTCCAGACCCAAAAGTTGGCCTACCTAACCTAGGCCTAAATACAATTCCGAATGAAGGCCTAGGCCTGAAAAAGGATAATGAAGCAAATTACGCAAATAAATCTAGAAAGCTGGAGAGATGGATTGTTAAGGAACTCAGAAAAGAGAGGTGGGGTTACGGAAATTCGATAAAAAAGAATAAAGGCCTACAGTCGCAGGTTGTTAAAGGAATGTTGGCCACGTTCGTTCACATTGCGGGGCAGATACATGGAAACGTAAAAGTAACAGAAGACTTGAAAAAAGAAGTAATTGGAATGCAGAAAATAATAGAAACACAAGAAACAAGAGAAAGAGAACTCGAAAAGAGGGTACAATGGCTGGAGCAACAATGTGATGAAATCCAAATGAAAAAGGATACACAAAAGGATGAAGTACTAAAGAAATCAGAAGGCCTAGTAGAAAAACAACACCAGAAGAAAACAGAAAAGAAAATTGATGAAGACCTGGATGAAGAATGGATGAAGAAGAAGAATGGATATAGGCCTACCAATACGTCGACCCAAAACCAAAACCATACAAGCCTAGTAGAAAAACAACACCAGAAGAAAACAGTAAAGAAAATTGATGAAGAAATGTCTAGGCTTAGTATGCACAAAAACAACGGGGAAAAGGTATATAGGCCTATCAATACGTCAACCCCAAATCACACGGAAGAAAAAATGGAAGAAATAGTACCGGTAATAGAAAAACTACTTCAAATAAGGCCTAAAGAGCCAGCTGCAATGCTGCAAACAACACATGAAAACAGCCCCTCGAACCTAGTCATCCAAGAGGCGCGAGTTGTTGAAGCTGAAGGAGATCTGTTCTCCCTCTCTTCTGCTGATGCTTCTCTAGCACATTGTGTAAGCAGAGACTTTGCGATGGCTAAGGGGATAGCTGCAGAATTTCACCGACGCTTTGGCAGCAATGGGCTTGTCACCCAAAATAAGAAGGTAGGTGATGTAGCAATTAAAAAAGTGGGACAGAAGTATGTATACTATTTGATCACAAAAGATCGTGTCTCCGAAAAGCCTACCCTTAAAAACCTAAATAAGTGTATAAAAGCCTTAAAAGACCACTGCATTGAAAACAATGTTAAAAACTTGTCAGTGCCTAGGCTCGGATGCGGGCTCGACAAGCTTCATTGGCAGGATGTCAAAGAGAATATAGAAAACACCTTTAAAAACACTGGGGTAAATATAACAGCATACCACCTACCCCAGGCGTACAGGTCTTCTAAGCTCCTGATTGGGGACTCAATCCCAAAACACATCAATCAAGCGCCATATAAAAGCCAAACCAGCATGTGCGTCGAGTCTTACCCAGGCATAAGGGTCGAACATCTTGTGCACAAACTTAGGTTAATGAAAATGCAAGGGGAAATTTTTGACTCAATATCCATCCATGCGGGAACGAACAACGTACGAAGCTCGAGATCACCAGACGAAGTGGCAAAGAAAATGCGGTGTCTCATCGATGAAGGAAGGATTATGTTCCCAAAGGCAAAATGGGTGATAAGCGGAGTTCTGTATAGGAGAGACGTGGACAGTCGATACATCGACGCAATCAATCAGTGCCTTAACTTTCAGTGTAATGAGTTGCAGTGCGTTTTTGTCGATGGAAACAGGTGGATCAGTGACAGTGACCTGGCCTGGGATGGTTTGCACCTGAATAGGTTTGGAACATTAAAGCTTGGCCACCTACTAGACATGACAGTTAGCGTAATCAAACCACATCACTCGGGAAACTAAATCAGAAGATGGGAAGTAGTACAGTAGGCCTAGCCAGAAACAGTAGTAGACCTACAGATCCAGAAGGCAAAACAAAAACATTGCGGGTAATGCAGACAAACTGCCGCAGTCTAAGAAGTCAGATAAAAGCTAAGCTCCTCAGTGATATGATAGATACATATGACCCTGACATATTCATAGGAACAGAAACATGGCTAGACAAGAGTGTAGATGATAATGAAATCTTTCCGACTGGGTATATGATATACAGAAAAGACAGGGAAACAAGCACTATGGGAGGAGGGGTAGCTGTAGGAGTGAAACTTGGATATAAGGCACGGGAAATATGGAAGGGAGACAAGGAGGAGGTTATTGCAGTAGAGATCATGAAAGGACAGGGCAAACCTTTAGTTGTAATAGGAATATATCGTCCTCCAAATAGTGACTATAGCACCATTATAAAATTAACAGACTTTTTAACATCAAATAAAATATTATCAAAGAATGTTGTTGTAGGGGGAGATATAAATCTACCTCATATAAACTGGACTATAGATGCAGTGGGGGGAGGAGAGAGGCAGGAATTAGTCTCCACACTGCTGAGAGAGGGTGGCTTAACCCAGTGTGTCAGTGGCCCTACTAGGGGAGATAACCTACTTGATGTATACATAGTTCGGCCAAAAGAAATAGTACAGCAGGTAGATATAGTTGATGGTTTTAGTGACCACAAGATGGTTATGTTAGAAGTGAAAACAGAAATAGGAAGAGAAAGTTGCAAAGGAAAAATATCCTGGCAATATAGTAAGGCAGATATAAATGGAATAAACGAGTTTCTGTGGGAGGAGTTCCCAAAATGGGCTTCAAATGGGGAATCAGTCGAAAGTATGTGGCAAGAGTTCCTTAAAATAGTTGAGAGGAGTAAGGCATTCATACCTTGTAAAACACTAAGTAGAAATCCAGATCCCCTCTACTACAACAAACAAATCAAAACGCTTAAGACTAAATGTCGAAAACTTTATAAACATAGGAAACGAAGTACCAAAGACTTAGACATGTTTAAGGAAGCATCAAATAAATTAAAAGAGATAAAGTGGATAGCACAGGAGAAATTTATGATAAACCTACTAGAAAAAGATAACATGAACAGTGCGGGGAGGGACACAAACAACCAATTTTACACATACATAAGGAGAAAAGGGGGAAATAAAACAGGAATTCCAGAATTACTAAACAAAGATAAGCTGTGTACTCGAGACGAAGATAAGGCCAATTTGCTAAATCAATTTTATGCTAGTGTATTTTCAAATTACTCAAGTGGCACAAGATCTGAGGGTGCTCATATAAAAAATGGGAGTGAAAAAGCAGGAAATACTGATATGCCTAGCTGTAAATTGTTTGAGGTTACGGATAAGGAAATACTAAGGGAAATTAAGGGTATGAAGCCCCATAAAGCAGCAGGAAATGACAATGTTTCAATTGATTACCTAAAGACTGTGCAAAAAGCAATAGTTCCCTACCTACGAGTACTATACAATGCATCCATGAATAACTGCCAGATACCAATGGACTGGAAAAAAGCCATAGTGACACCAATTTTTAAAGGAGGCAACAAAGCCGAGGCTGGCAACTACAGACCAATCAGTCTAACCTCTGTAGTATGCAAAGTTTTAGAGAAATTAATAACTAACCATATTCATGAGTACTGTGAGGGGGCGGGATGGTTTACTGAGACGCAGCATGGGTTCAGAAAAGGGTACAGCTGTGAAACGCAGTTAGCAGGACTAATTCAAGACCTAACAGACGTCTATGATACGGGAGGGCGAACCGATGTAATTTTCATTGACATAAGCAAGGCATTTGATTCAGTGAACCATACATTATTAATAAAAACGCTGAAAGAATTGCCAATTGATAAAAGGATCGTTAGTTGGATAGGAGAATTTCTGAGGGGGCGTACACAAAAGGTGAAGGTGGGGGATGCTGTATCCAAGGAAGTAGAAGTAATTTCGGGCGTGCCACAAGGAAGCGTCCTTGGCCCAACACTCTTCTTAATTTTTATCAATAGCGTGTCTGACGGAATCGGAGCGAAAATTAAAATAAGGTTATTTGCTGATGATTGCGTTGCATATCTAGAAATCAAGAAGGTAGAGGACTGTCACGAACTACAAAGTGGCTTAGATAATTTGTATGTCAAAATAGCTCAGAAGAAATTAAAAGTCAATAGTATTAAAAGTGCAGCTCTTACCATAGGAAGAGGAAATAAAGATGTAGGAAGAATGATCTACAGCTTAGGAGGAGATCCGGTACAAAACAGGGAGGAGGTAAATTATTTAGGAATATTAATTGACTCTGAACTTAAGTGGACCAAACAGGTTGAGAGAGCTACTAGTAAAGCGTTCCAGAGACTGTATTTTATTATGCGAATTCTAAAGAGTTCCAGTAAAAGAGCAAAAGAACTGGCATACAAGACATTAATCCGTCCAGTGATTGAATATGCAGGGGCAATATGGGATACGTGCAATTTGAAGAATACAAACAAAATTGAATCATTGCAAAGAAGGGCTGCAAAATTTGTAAATGGGGGTAGATGGGTAATAAAACAAACAGAAGAAAAGAAAGTTGGAGATCTAAATCTCAAGCAGATAAAAGTGGAACTAAAAAAGAGGAAATTACCAACAATAGGAAAAAAAGAACAACTGGCAATAGGACTAGCAAATACAGTGAAGGAGGAAGGGATAAAAGAAGGAAATATCAAATTAGTACAATATGCACACAAAAGTGTATCTGAAACTCTAAAGAAACTAAAATGGGACTCCCTACAAAAAAGAAGGAAAATAGCTAGACTAGCATACCTGTACAGAGCATTTAGAGGGGAGATGCCATGGAAAGAGATAAAAGGCAGAATGTTTAAAGCAAGGTATGTTGGGAGAAGGGACCACAAATACAAGATGGAAAGAGATGTGAAATACAGAAGGAAAGGACTAAATTCACTGGTTGAAATGGGTATAGTGGAATGGAATGACTTGCCTGAGGAAGTATTCAAGGATTTGCCAGCAGTTAGTATATTTAGAAGTAGACTTAAGAATGTATTAATATAAGTATTTTATGTATATAACTTATAAACTTTGTGTTCTATACTCTGCCACCGAATTACAATTTGTATTGTTCAAAGCAGTTTCAATAAAATTATCTAATCTAATCTAACATAACAAGAGTATTGATATTATTACAGAATCGCAGTGCTGGACTAGCTAGGCCTAGAACTTGAATGGTCGATTTTCTTCTTATGTAGGCCTAGGCCCTAGACCCACATGGACGTATTAGACTATAACAAACAACAATAACATAAAACACTTACCTGTCATGGGCTTTCGGAAACCGAAAGAAAGAAAGATCCGCCCTCGATTGCCGACTGTTTATGCAGTCTTTGTATTTGATTTGCGATGCAAACTGTTCATTGTAAATATTTTACGAATCTCGAAATGTCCACCAAAACAGAAGCCACTGCCTTCTGTCAACTTCTTCTTCTTCTTCTTTTGTTTAGGTGGCCTTGGGATCAGTGCCCATGTTGACCAGTTCAATGTTGCCAGAGGATTGTTCACTTTATCATCTTATTAATCACTAAGATTGTGGGTTTTGCCCCTCTTCCACTCTTGGACCTTGGTGGTACCGGATTTGGTACCGGGCTGCGAAATCCGGTTGTTCTTGAACATAGCAATTACCATACTACAACATAAATTATAACTAACATACATGTATGGATATCTAATAGATGAAAGAGTAATACAGCACACAGATAAATAATAAATATACACACAAAAGTACAGAGACATCTCATAACAAGATTACAAGGATATTATGCGGGTTCAATAGCTTCTTGCCAGATGCTCGCCAGGCTAGTCTACTCTAGGGGATATGAGCATTGGATAACATATATCCTTGGGCCAGGGAGAGCACACCCAATACATACGATACCCACTTGTGATCAAGGCTATTTACTATACTGCTACTAGTCTTATGACTTTGAGGTATACCCTAATGGGTGCTAGGAGGTAGCTTGTGGAATATCTTATCCGACTTTGCAAATATGGGACTAGTCTGAGGGCTAGTCCAATCTCTTGGTTGAGAATTAGTTGTTTAAATGTTAATGTTACTATCTAGGAGAAATTGGCAAAGGAGGGGATAAACACCTTCGCTCTCCAGTGATAGAAATGGGATAACCGAGAATGGGGTATATGGGATGATTTTATGTAGTGATGTGAGCAGGCGTTTCCTATATTTTCTATGCTCTGGGCATTCAAAAAATATATGGTTAAGAGAGTGCGTTTCGTTATCGCAGTTATGACATTTAGGGGAATTGACCACCCTAATCCGTGCTAAGTGTTGGTTAGTTGAACAGTGTCCAAGTCTCATGCGGATTATTGAGGAGATCGATCTCCTGGACATTCCGATTCCCTTAAACCAAGGTACCTTCCTAACCGATGTTTGCAAGCTGTTATACTGCGATGAGTGGTTTTCAAGATATCTTTTCCAGTCAGTCTGAATGCTAGCAAAGGTGTCACGTCTTAATACACTCACATAATCTGTGTAAGGGGGTTTAAGATAATGTTTGGATGAATTCGGTGCCACCTTGGCCATTTGGTCAACAATTTCGTTACCTCTAATTCCTTTGTGGGAAGGCGCCCACATAAAATTGATTTTGAAGTTTGATTTCTGCATACGTATGGTGTTGGAGATAATTTGAAGTATGATTGGGTGGGTATTGTTAAATGTCCTGTACTCTGTAATGGCGAGCAGACAACTCTGGGAATCCGATATGATTAGGATATTATTATAAGGATTACTTGATCTGATGGAGTATAGGAATTTGAGTACTTCCAGGATTGCACAAGCCTCTGCAGTGAATATGGATGCATCAGGGGATAATTGGAAACACTTTCCAGTTGACAGGTAAGGGATCCAGTAAGCTGCGCCCACATAATCCTTGTGGACCATTTTAGAACCGTCTGTATAAACTTCCAAAGAGTGAGCCCATTTACTTCCTATATGCTCCCTAAAGAGAGAGTTGATCTCTTGCACAGATATACCGGGATAGTTGGATAAAGATGGTACCGTATAGAGCGGGGATGGTTGATGATGAAAAAAAATAGCTTCTTGAAAATAGGGTAATGATTGTGTACGGTTAATTTTGTGCTTCAGACTTATGACGGTATTATACATATCCAGAAGTCTGTAAACCAACCGTGGAGCTTTATCTTTACGGGAGCCTTTGATGGAGGCTAGAAACTGTAATTTTGGGATTAAACCGTTGCTGATGAGGGATAGACTTTTAAGTAGGAACTTTTTGGATAGAAAATCCCAACGGTGTTTAAGTGGTTCGATGCAGGCCTCAGTCTGCAGAGCCATGTTAGGGGATGAGTTCATTGCCCCGAGAGCTATGCGTAAAGCCTTGAACTGAATTCGTTCGAGGAGAATCAGGTGTGAAGCTGCTGCGGACGAGAAGAGTTGCGAGCCGTATTCAAGTCTAGATCTGATTAATGATTTGTATAAGATTAGCAAGGTATACTGTTCTGCTCCCCACCAGGTGGTAGTGAGAGCTTTTAGAACATTAAGGGCTAGCAAACATCGAGCTCGGAGGAGCTTGATATGAGGGAGCCATGTAGATCGGATATCGAATGTAACACCTAACAAATTGAAACAAGGTAGGGGGCGGAGAGATTGGCCAGAGAAGTCAATAGAGATGTTATGAGGAATTCTTTTCTTCGTAAAAACCACCAATTTACATTTTTCAATAGACAGGGAGAGACCAAGTAGGTCTAGCCACTTCGTGAGTGCTAAGAGGGCCTCTTTTATGTTCCATAGTGCTACCTGGAGGTTGAGAAAAATACAATAAATGAGAATGTCGTCTGCATACTGCAAAATTCTACAAAATGGGGAGACAATTAGATCGATGTCATGTGTATAAATGGCATAGAGAATGGGGCTTAGCACAGAACCTTGGGGGAGACCTTTGCGAGAGACTCTAGGGCCTATGATTCTGCCTTGAAATCGTACGTAAATCACCCTTTGGGAGAGATAGTTGTACATCCATCGGCAGGCCTGGTGGGGGATGCCAATGCCCTGCAATTTATCTATTAGGATCGGAATCTGTACGTTATCATATGCGCTTGCGATATCGAGAGTCATTGCGGGGAGGAATTTGCCCTGTGCGTAACAGGTTTGTATATCCGTATTGAAGATAGCTAGATTGTCCATTGTGGATTTTCCTTTGCGGAACCCAAACTGAGACCTGGGGAGAATGTTATGATGCTCTACATGCCATTCTAGTCTTTTAGCTAGGATTCTCTCTAAAACCTTAGCAGTACATGAAAGAAGGGAGATTGGTCTATATGATTTGGCCTGTGCCGGGTCTTTGTTGGGTTTTAGGATAGGTATGACGACTTGAGAAGTAATAATTTCGCCTGTTTCTCCTGTGGATAGCATGTCATTATAAGTTTCCTGTAACCGTATTACCGCTGAGTCCGGGAGTTGCTTGAGCATACTGTAAGTTATCCCGTCCAGACCCGGGCTGTTATCAATTAGATTGCACATGGCGTTGTCCAATTCGTTTCTAGAGATGGGTCCTGACAAGACGGCATCTTGCTCTCCCGCTACAGAGTCTATCGGGCCGTCAAACGGGGTTGGCGTAGCTGTTGCAGGAGTCAGGTTTAGAAGAAACTCTTCCAGCCATACGGGGGAGTCCTGCAGAAAAGCTTGAGGGGTTAGGCTGCTCTTATATCGTCGTACCATTTTCCATACCTTTTGAAGTCCTGTCTCCATATTGACATTTGAACAGAAGTTAATCCATCCATTTCTTTTCTTCTCTTTAAGCGTGCGTTTGGTTCTCGCTTGTGTTTTCTTTAGTTGGATATAGGTCTCTGTGGTCATGAGTTTTCTGAACTTGGACATAGCTAAACGTCGTTGAGCTATGGCTTTTGAGCATTCGGGATCCCACCATGGAGCAGGTTTAAACTTGGGTTTTGTATTGTGAGATGGTAACCGATTAGGGCTATTGAGTGGGGTGAGACCCTGAGTGGGGATAGCGATATCTGCTGCATCGTTAATTATTGTGACCAGTGATTGGAGTTGTTCTGCTGGGTTTCTGTGTGAAGAAGAATTTTTGGAAATGCTGGAATTGATTATTTTTTTATATGTCTCCCAGTCAGCTTTCGCTGTAATACGTTTTCCCTTGTAAGGTTGTGAGGGGGGGGAGGGTTCGTATGCACAGTGGATAGTTATGAAAATAGGAAGATGGTCGCTGCCCATGGGGTCAGTGCCCACTTCCCGATAGGCGTTGGTTGCCAATTGAGGGGAACAGATTGAAAGGTCAATAGCACTACTCCTCCTTGTAGGTGATGGTAATGTGGTGTGAGAACCATCATTTAGGAACACAAGATTATGTTCATCTATGAATTCCATTAAGGAGCGGCCTTGGGGATTCTCGACTATGCCACCCCATGCCGGATGGTGTGCATTGAAGTCACCTGCTAAGATAAATGGAGTCTGTAAGTGAGGGAAGGTCGAGTTCCACTGGATATTACATATGTGTGTGCCTGGCTTTGAATAGACAGAGTAAATGAAAATGGGGGAACCTGCCAGGACAACCTTTAAACCTACAATTTGGAAACCGGGAATTAAATGTGTAACATGAATTTCCTGCGCACGGATAGATTTATGGAAAAGGATAGCTACACCACCCTTGCCATCTGCCCTATCATCTCTCACTAAATGAAATCCTGGTATTCTAAAATTGGAGCTGGGTTTGAGCCAGGTTTCAGATAAAATGAAGATGTCTATTTTGTAGGAAGATATAGCTGATAGAAGGTCCTCTTTGTTACTTAGGACACTTCTTGCGTTCCACTGCATAATTTTCATGCTAGCAAATTGTTACAAGGAAAGAGAGGAGTGGATTGGAGATCCCCTACCCCTGCTGTCCGACTAAGAACCATGAGAAGAGACCTCACCAAAGGTATCAAATTGGTCTCATTGTCTTGCGCTGTGTTGTTTGAAACAATTACTTCCATCTGACGGGCTAAGATTTGAATGTGAGCTAAGATACTCTTTTCAGAATTTAATTCTTCCGTCCGTTGTGGGGCCCGATTGGTTGGGACATTAATATTGGCAATCTGGTTATTTTTAGGATAAGCTAGAAGGGAATTACCCTGCGAATTTCCGAGTGTTTCTTTGTCTGAGGGGCCTCTCATATTCTTCTTGTATGCCTCTCGCTCCGTTATCGGGCCTTGAGAGAACTCTGGAGTATAAGACAATTGTCTGGGTTTATAGCAAGGTATTAACGGACCGTTGTTTGGTTGTCTGACTCGGGGTTTGGTCTCACCCCTCTCTTGCACATTCTGTGTTTGTATGGAAATGCTTGTTTCCGGTATATTTATGGGTTCTTGTCTAGTTTGACGGGGAGAGCTTGGGGTGTGGCACCCTGCACCTACTGGCTCTAGGGAGACTTGAGCAGTCTCTGCATAGGTTTTCCTGATACGGGGAATATCCCTCTCCGCTTCCCTAAAAGGTACCTGAAATTCTGCCATTCTTCTCTTGATGAGTCGCTGTCTTTCCCATTCAGGGCATGAGCGGTCTGATGCTTCATGGTCTCCTCCGCAGTGCAGACAGCTGGTATTGTTTGCAGTACAGATTCCGAGGCCCTCGAAGTCCCCTCCGCATCGTGCACATCTTCGTTTCCCTTTGCACTGGGCAGCAGTGTGCCCGAAGCGTAGGCATCTATAGCATGATAGAACAGGTAAAACATATGGTCTCACAGGCAGAGAGTTATGATAAAGGAATATACGTTCCGGTAGAACCTGACCTTCGAAGGTCAAGATAACTGTTCTTAGTTGAGTCTCCGTGGATTGCTCTCCTGTGTTTACCCTTCTTTTTATACGGCGAGCTGAAAGAATGGGGAGGTCCGAGTAGGCATCAGCAACTATCTCTTCCTCAGAGATATCTGTATCTACTCCCGTTATTACCCCTTGCCTCCTCGTGAGTTGCATTGGAATATAAGCTGTTAAGCCTTTAGATTCTAATAGGTTACTGGAGACCAAGGTGTTGGCCTCCATGTAACCCTCGCAGGTTACTATACATCTGTTACGTCCTGACCTTGAGATTGTTTTTACACCCTTAAAGTCTTTAAATAAATATTTTCCTAGTATAAGTGGATCTACTCCACGAGATCGCTCTGAGTTATCTATGTTTATTCTCTCTACCCAAACCTTATATGGCCCACTACTTTTGTGGTTGTACGTGTTAACTTCCCTCTCTACTTTTCCTGGACGTTCAAGACTATGATCGTTTTTTGGAGCTTTATATGAGCTGCCAGAATTGGCCTTATGGGGGTCTGCATCACTAGGTCTAGGGCCTACTGATTCCTCCCCAACACTGTCTCTCTGAGTATGATGTAAGTTTGGAGATGGAGGCCTAAGCATACCTGGGGGAAGGAGTCTGCCCACCTTTTGCTTGGCCACCTTGGTTTTGTTGTTGAAGACAGTTTTAGACTGCTTGTGGCGATAGCTGAATTCAAATGTTGGCCTGGTTGATCCAAATACCACTACATTCTTTGTGGGAGTGAAAGTGGTGGGATTACCGTTTGCTTCCACCCCAGAAGGTTCAAGGACTACCTCATTTTGCACATCATTTATGATTTCAGAATCGAGAGTTAACTCGTGTTCTTGAGATAATATCAAATTTTCTACTGCCATATTGGCTTCGGATACCATCGGGTCGAGTTCCATTTTGTCAACTTCACTATTTACGCTAGAAATGACAGGGGTGAGGCCGGTAATAGGCATATCACCGGTGCCTCCCCCATCGAATACGCCCCCTTCACTAGTCTGACTCATGTCAGATTAAGGCCTGGGTTGGCCGACATGCCAGGGCTTTCGCCCGGACCTAAGCAATATTAGATATTGTTATACTAGAAGAGATCTAACTATAGGCTACTCCTTGTCTACAGTTACCTTCACCTTACACGACAACGACACTACAACTCAAATCACAGTAATCGACTACAACAGAGAGCAACGATAGAACACGTCTTCACCCAGCGAAGCCGAACTGTCAACCGCCTTCTGTCAAACAACTTCACTTGTCTCCAAGGAAACCAACACCGCGACGTAAACGATGCGATGGTCGCGCTACTAGCGGTCGGGTTACACACAACTAATAAAGCCACTGCCTTCTAAGTCAAACAACTTCACTTGCGACGTAAAGAATGCGATGGTCACGCTACTCGTGGTCAGGTTACACACTACGGCTTTAAGAAATAGGCTGTCCTATCTCGGTTGCACCCGCCTGGTTGTCAAAATTTCTGTCGTGACGTCGGTTCGGGTCGGATCTTGGTCGGATAGGCCTAAGTCGAGAAAGAAGTTCTCCCCCGAGGAGGGCACTTCATTATCGACTTCCATTTCCCACGGGAGGCAGCACCTTCTCCCATTGATTCCGAAAAAGCACCACAACAACAACAACAACAAGTTTGTTGGTTTTGTCATTGGTAGACATGATTGTTATTTTTCTCCCATTGCTTCAAAACATAACCTCACTTTCTATTTAAACATGTTGTTAAGAAGTTGCGTTAATAAGTCGAAGTATTTATTAGGGTTTATACCCTTTCCAGTCGATGATAATGATAAAGTTCCGAAAGACTCGAAATCTGTATCATTCTATAATGAAGCAAAGAAAGGCGAAACTGGTTGGAATCGGCTATATGCTATGTTTAGTATAGAGTAAGTTCCTTCAGAGCCCTAGGCCTAGCAGGCTGCTTATCTAGGGCTTAGTCGTGTAAAATAAATTTAAACTAATTGCAAAATTATGTTTTTGTTTATTTTTAGTGAATTTGGAGCAGTTAGTCCAGAGTTGAATTCGGTTTACCAAGCAAGCTTTATAGCAATGTTTACTGGAGCTTGTATCGGAGGTTTTGTGAAGTCTCGCACTGCTTACATAGATTTTATGGAAAGAAATAACGCTACCACATTTAAAACCCATTTAGATGCAAAGGTAAGAGCAAGCTGGGAATGTTTCAAGAATGGTATGCCTAGGCCTATGTAATGTGTGTAGGGCCTAGGCCTACAGGCTGCTGACGGAGGTTGGGACAGGTTGCCACCGAGCAGTTATGACCCATTTGCAGCCTTAAAGTATTGAACATTAACACTAACAAGCTGTTGATCATGTACGAGGCATAACGGGAACGGCAAAAAATCTGTGATTGGTTATCGCTCACTCGTCGATGGTGTTCACCAACCCTGTAGGCTCCCTCAGGGTTGGTTTAGTCGTTTTAAATTAAAGTCCCCCACTGAAAATCGGTCTTGTTACTGAGTGGGTAGACTATAAATACGAATTTATTTATTTAAACAAACTTTTACATCTGTCCTTGTGTCACTCCTTCACAAGAAAAGTGTATGTTGACATACCTAGGCCTACTTGCACTAAGAAAGAAAATGCTACATTTGTTGCAGAAAAAACTTCAAGATCATGTTACTGTCAATTTTGCAAAGGGAGCTTTCCAGTGGGGCTGGCGTCTGGGACTGTTTAGTGGATCATATGTGTAAGTATTTTAAAATAATATTTAACCTATCATAGTTTGAAGAAAGCTGGTGTTAAGTTTCATACTTTGGTAGTGAGGTAGTTCCTTCGTTTACCCATCTGGGTTCAGTTGATATCAAATTGGTCCAGGGTGCCTGCCTGCCTGCCTGCCTGCCTGACGTAAAATGCTAGGCTACTAAAAAGCTGACGTATGACGTAGCTGTCGAGTATGTCATAAAGCAACAAATAATAAATAAATAGACCTAACGGTAGGCTAGTAGGTAGTAATGTAACAGTAGTTACATTACATTACTTTTTTGGTAATGTTGACAAAATACAAATTTTAACACTAAGGGTCAAATGCATATTCCAGACTCAGGCCCTCTTTAAGTCAGCCTTGAACAACTACCAATCAAAGAATGACATTGCCATAACACCGGCCTACTGTGATGCTATAGCAATTACGTAACACAGTTTAGAGAACCCACACAAAAAACTAAAACGCCACATGATTTTGTGATACCGAGGTTCCAGTCCTCCCACATATGTGCTCACATGCATACGCACACACACACACACACACCACTGGGTGTGATTGCATACATTAAAGGTGGCAACCTCATCCAGAGAAGCAGTTGCCATAGCGTGGCATGCTGTCGCTTCTGTTGTGGTCCAAAATCCAAATGCAAGTGCCCTACAATATTTTAATTACTTGTGATGCACAGACGACGGCTTACCTTAAAAGAAGGTGAGCTGTCGTAAACTGTATCTTCCCCCACACCGGAACATTACTAGTTAGTGCATGCATTTAGTCGTTACTTAGTTTCAGTAAAGTACTTGTGAATGTAACCTAGCAATTAATTGCTGCTGTAATGTTTCAAGAATGGTATGTAATGTGTGTACAGACTGCTGACGACAGCTGTCTCCGTGTATCGCGGCCGAAGTAGTATCCTGGAGTACGCGATGGCCGGCTGTCTCACCGGTGGTCTGTACAAAGTGTCCTTGGGCTTGCGAGGGGTGGCGGTCGGGGCGGTGCTGGGGACGGTTCTCGGCTCAGTTGCCGGCAGCGCGTCCCTCGCGATACTCTACTTGACGGGGACCAGCATGGAAGAGGTTCGTTTCTGGCAGCAGGGATGGAAGCAGGCCCGAGAGAGGTACGTCGCACGTCCATCTTGGTTCGTAGTTAGAAGAGATTCAGTCACGTGGATCAATGATTTTATGAATGAAAAAACTATCTTCTGATTTAACAAATTATTTCAATCTACAAACTAAGCATTGAAATGTATGATTAAGGTGACTTGAGTGCTCTTAATCACCATCTCCGTAAAAAAAAAATGGATTGTTAATTCTTGAAAACTAGCAAATTTTTATAATATTAGTGGAAAATAATTTTGTTGCATGTATTAAAGTGTGGTAGTATTTAGAGCAGGGCTGGTAAATAAATAGGTGTATGTAGGTATGTCAAGGAACATACATTAAAAATTTAATGTAAGCCACAAATTTTGGGTACGGGTCCTATGCAATAGGGTGTTTGCCTGAGGCAATTTCTTACTCAAACATATTTTCATGCTCGCCTATGTTTCTGGTTTCAGACAAATCATTCTCGCACAAAAGAAAGCTCTGGAGAGTAAAGAGGACCCACTAGTCAAACACCATGGCGAAAAGGTGGCTGCTGTTGTTGGCACAGGTTTAGAATCGTTGGATGTGCCGATAACTCAAGGAACGTAGCAGTAGCTACAGGTTAGTAGCCTATATCGAATAGATTTGTTCTATAATTTAAGTCATTCTATGGTATCTAGAAAAATTCTACTGTGATAAACACATACCAGTACAGTACATACAGGGTAGGGGCCTATTCAGATTCACATTTCAGGGTCTTTGAAGTCATCTATAAGTTTATCCACTTTACTCTTTAAGCCTGCATTACATGGTCAAACTTTTTCATTCAACTCCTTGAATTCAAGGACAAAAGCGCAACAAAAACAGTCAGTATGTAGTCAAATACAATAATAGGAATTATTTATT
Source organism: Isoperla grammatica (assembly GCA_945910005.1). Lineage (NCBI taxonomy): Eukaryota > Metazoa > Arthropoda > Insecta > Plecoptera > Perlodidae > Isoperla > Isoperla grammatica. The sequence goes on from OX246741.1 coordinate 7,434,399, forward strand.
GATGCGCTTTTGTCCTTGAATTCAAGGAGTTGGATGAAAAAGTTTGACCGTGTAATACAGGCTTTAAATAATTTTAAGTTCTATCCTTGATAATGTGGTTGGCAAAGGTTTCCTGATGACTACTTAACTTATTCAGTGCACTCTTACAAACTTTGCTTTACAGAAGAAGTAATGTGGAATGATCAATGTTGCTTTGAATGTTGAAAAACTGTGATGTGTTTAATATGATTCTAGCTAGTACATAATTCAGTTGTTAAAAATAGACTTTTTACTTACATGTAAAGCCGCGTTCACATAAATGACTAGTGACTATTGACTATTGACTATTGACTATTGATTAGTGACTAAGCGAATTGAACCATAGGCGATACGTGCTGACGTTCACACAACTTTACTTTTGACTTATGACTATTGACTATTGACTAACGAATTGAAGATATCTGGAAGTCATAGTTACAACCAATCACAACGTTCGCGTTCAGCCAATGAATGTGGAGCAACGGAAGTCAATACCACTATTCAATTACTGTCAAGTGTATATTTGTTTTTGACTATTTCCGGCGAATATTATTTATTTATTATTTTTATGAAGCTGTCATACAATGAAATATTCTTATTTTGAAAACAAATCTTCAAAACAAACAAGAAACATACAAAACCTTCACAACTTGGTTAAGCCCATCATTAAACGTTTTAACTGGTGAACAGTTACTATCGCCATACCTCGTTTTCTTCATAATGTTGCAATTTTATTATTTTGACAGCTCGTTGTTTGTCAATCAGTTTGATTCATTTGTTCTAGGTGGCAGATCATACGTGTCAAAGAACTTAGTTGTGTAGTGTTCATATCTTTCTTTGGGTAGTCAATAATCACTAGTCAATAGTCAATAGTCAGTAATCAATAGTCATTTATGTGAATGCGGCTTAATTGGAATAAAACAATTCATTGAACCAGCCAAACATGAAAAAAACATAGTACCTACACTAACAGATTAGGTCATATTCATAGTACCATATAATTATACGCAGTCTTATGACTTTCCAACTACCGTAGTAAATGTTTTGGTTGTTGGCTGACTTGATTTCACAGTTACTGATTGGTGGTTTTGGTTTCCATGGTGAAAACAAGATCGCAGAGATTTAAATATTTAGTGGGATTGAAAGTCATAAAACCGGGCATATCCCAGTTTATATTTCTAGAGATTAATTGCTTTTCTTTTAATCCAGAAATGTCCGTGCCACTCCAGTGTGTGCTTTTGCAGTCGGAGAATTTTTTTTTAGATCCGTTTACAAGAAGGCATTATTTTGTAGAATTACTGTAATGAAATGTTAATCGTCTAAGAAGTATTCACAAGCACACAAACTTTGTGAATCGTGCATTTCAAGTATGTACAAGGTGCCATCAAAGACAAGGGATGGTGACAAGCTTGCAACTTGGTTCTGGCATTTCTTTTAGGTAAAACCCATTATTGGTTTATTATGTTGAACTTAATTTCTATGTATTGTGAAAGTACCATGCATCTTAACTTAGGATGTTCAAATCCATTTGAATAATATTAACCAATGATAAATATTAAATAATAAATGTTTTGTAATAAATATTAATTACAGGTTTGCTCAAGTAGGCTATATCTTTACATGCTTTTGTAATAGTTGATACTATTGTAATGTGAAAATTAATTCTTTTTTTAATTATTGACATTTCAAATGGCAGTTAGCAAAAGAACTTACCTGGTGAAAAAAAATAGCTTTTACAAATTGCACTTGTAGCTACTTCCCTAAACTAAATCTGTACATAAACTATTATTATGCATTAGGGTGTACACTAATAAGTGATAATGAAATAATTAATTAATTGTAATTGTACAGGAAAATATGTTACAGGTTGAGAAAATATAGATATATAATTTACACATTATAAAATTATTTATTTTAACTCAATAATTATTGATGGTATTGCATAGCTTATTAAGGTACATTTCTTTTCATGATATAAAGCAGTTTCAATTGAATACGTAAAATACCGTACAGATTACAACTTATCCTTTAACTTGGGAATTAAAAAGTAAATGTCTTTTTGGCTTTAATTGATTAGATTTGTATTTCTTTAACTAAATAACATAATAGTTACTAGTTAGCTTGTTAACACACTTCCCCACGGTAATGAAGTTAAATCAAGCCAGCCGCATCATAGCGTTTGAGTTGGGACCAAAGTTAAAACTATATCAACGTGTTAGCTCTTATTCCTTAAATTCTCCACCCACCCAATGTGAGGTGACCTTTTGTACATCTGGCCAATGGTAACGATCCCTGTTGGAACAGAATATTAAATCTCACACTCTAAATCTTGGGAAAGTGTGTAAACCGAGCATAAATATTTAGATGCATTCAAACACGAATGGAAGCTGTAAAAATAAACTATCATACAGATGTACACGTACAAATACCCGACTCAAATGTCACAGTGAGGTTACAGTGGTTTCCAACAACAAATGACAATTCACTGGGTGTTCTATGTCCCATTGTAACGTAACTTGTTTAAAAAATATATTATGTATAAGTACCTATGTATACTAATGATGATGTTTGCATGGACAATATTTTTTTCAATTTGCATAACAAGCATTCAGTTATTTCAGTTATTACTTATCAGGCTAAAGCTCAACATTTGTTTAGTTAAACATTAACCAATTAGGTAAATTCACGAAATTTATATTAATTTTGTAATAAAATGGACTAATTTCAGAATACAGAATATACTGTACTGTACATGTAAATGGTGTTTCCCAATATGGATAGGAAATACCTGACTCATGAAAAATTCTACATTGACTTTGTATGATTTTTTAACCAGATTGGCTGCTGCTGGTGATGTGATACACAAATGCCCATAAGATTAAAAGTTGGATTACGTATATTGTAGTAGCAAATCATGTCACCAACCAGAAAGTGTTGTGGTTACATTCAAAGCAGAAATAACTTTCAAAATTCTGAACTATATTTACATACATAGATAGACCTACTGTAATTGATATATTAGTGTATCAAGCAACCCTGGCCTGATGTCCATGTCCATATTAAAGGAAGCGTATACAAATTATAACTTTTCGTGGGTCATAATACCATCAATATATTTCATATATTCTATGCACACAACATAAATAGGTAATTGATTAAGGAAACCAAGAGTAGACAGGAACGATACAAACTTAGTTGGTACATTCTTGCACTTTTCATTATGTAAAGCCATAGTTCTATTACTTTTGGTATAAAGTTTGTTAAGTTGTCTTTTTAAGTTAAAATACTGTATATTATTGTTGAGTTTGTATCATTGTAAAAATGTGTAATTAATTATATTAATACAGCACTAAAATAAATTATAAAACTGTTCCACTTCATTTTTATGGTGCAGATCTGTACAATGTTAACTTTCGAATAATAGATTTGTCGATACAATACCGAGTATTTATACGTAATTAATTAATGGTATGCCATATGCATGACTGCTATCACAAACTGACTAATTTGATAATCACTACATACTTTGGGTTTTTATGTCAACGTTCGTCTTTAAAGAAATCACACCAGGGGTGATGGAATCAATCAAATCAAGTTTTCCTAGTCATTATTATAATTATTTATTACATAAATAAATATAAAACTACCAGTAAGCCTACTTTATTATTAGGGGTTGAATAGTGCCAGTTTCATAACAAAAAAAACAAGAACTGATCATGAACCAAAACATTTGTTAAGTAGTACATATAGCCTACATTTGGTTGTTTTTCTGGTACATTTACATGCTATACTTTATTTATAACTTATTTTTTGCACAGATGTAATTATTATCTTTGCTCCACACAACTGTTTGGTGGAAGAATTAGTGTATTTTTTCTGTGGCTCTTGCCTTGGCTCTAACTTAAGAAAGAAAAAGGGGGAAAGGAAAGTACCCTCGTGATGTGGGCAACGATATTTTGAAATTGATGTCAGGACTATTTTGTTCGTATTGTATCACGATATTTTTGCATAAAAATGTAAGTCGACATAGCAATAATATAGCATTTTGTTCAGGCAGTAATAAAATTAGGAAAAATTGTGTACAAGTTACAATGCAAGACAATTATGCTTGAGTTTTGTACAGTAATCCCCCTTTAATTCAAATTTCAAGGGATCTAAAAAACTCCAATTTGAATTACAAAATTTTGAATTAAAAGAACTTTAACAGTAAGCACCATACTTAAATCTTCTGCTGGGACTCCATCAATAGTTTGAATTATACATAATTTTGAATTAACAGAGTTTGAATTAACGAGGGACTACTGTATTAGTTATTACTTATATTAGTGAGCAACCGGTTGCTCGCTATTACCTACTTATTTCTTCTCAGGCGACAAGAATTGTTGGGTATGCAGCAGAATCAGCTTCCTGTTTCTACTTGGCAGCCTTGATATAGGAAAGGCAAACTTTAGTCAGACAAAACACTTAGGTTGAACCCTGCACCTATTTAGACTGCTGCTGTAGACTTTGTGTTTTAGACTGACGACACCGGTTAAGTAGTCATAAAGCATTGGTGCATTACTAAATTTTAGGTAATTTAGTAATTCTCACCTTTTCAGTATTAGGCCTACCATATCACACAATCCAAATAAGGATGGCATTTTGTTTATAACAACTAATATATGTGAATATTGAATGACAGTGACAATAGGCTAAGTGGTAGAACAATAAATGTAAAAGATTCACAAAATAGTCTGGGGAGCACCAGTTAAAAAATTGACGATACTGATGCAAGTTAAAGAATTGACCTTCATTTGTACTGATGCATTAATGAATGCTTGGATAAACAATAATTTTTTATACTAACATAAAAGATAAATTAAAAGAACCATTATGTTTACAATCTACATTCATAGTCAGCATTCATTTTAGTTCTTCGTACAGTAGTTCATGCAGTATTGTATTTTGTATTTCCTTATTATTCTTTACACTCGTGTAGCATCATATATCGTTGGAGGCCATAATGCCATACAGTAGGTACTGCAGTTTCAATTCATAGCAGCCAACATCCCATACACTAAGTCAAACTATGAGTATATTGCATACTAAGAATAAGGAAGTTAGAAAACTTGCTTACCTAACGAAAATTAAATTGCCCGAGTTATTCAAATTGGAAGTAGGAATGAATCTAAAAGACCAATGAACTTCTTGTAATGCATTACTGTAGTACTTCGAACATACTACTTGAACAACACTGAATCTTGAAGAAGGTAATTAGGAATGAAAATCTAAACTGCATAATTTTATCCTTTGATTTTTGCATCGTTAAGTTGCACTTGCTATTCCAACTACTGTATTTTTATGTAACCATAATAATTTCCGCAGTAGGTACAACTTATTCTTATGTCTAACACATAATTTAAGGCTGTGCGGCAAGCTTCTAGATACGGTAATTAATGGAGAGTAAGGACTACTAAACAAATGGTTTTGACAGAGAAAATTACATTTTCGAGCACAATTTCTTCAAAATATTATATCTACAAATCATCTTAGTATGAAACACAGAGGTAGGCCTAGCTATCAGGACCCAAATTATTGAATTAAAATTTGCCCTTTACCCCCTGCTACAAAGTCATCCAGTATTTAACAAATAGCAAATCACCATTCAGTAAGAAGGGATTGAGAGCTTGTTTGAGGAACTGCTATGCCGACAGGCTACATCATTCATTAGTTACAATCTGTTTTTAAAAACAAAACACACCAATGTTTAAGTATGGTGAGTTGGGTTACCTGAACAAATTTTGACTATTTCAAAATATCTATCCCTATGTTTAATATACAAAATGGTGAGTTTTAAAAATAGATTTACTCTACAATGTCCGTTTTCTTTCACAAAATGAGTTTAATTCATCCTCACAGTAGAAGCTAAAAAAACAAAAAATGACTATACACAATTTAAAAAAGGAATGGCAATATACTTAATACATGTATCTACCCTACTATGCAGATGCCAAGTAGCTGAATTACTATTAAACCTTTTTGTTCAGTACAAGCATCTATGATTAGTTGATTACTTTTCCAAACTTTCGTATTCTAGAATTTACAACCGGCTACCATTATATTTGGATTACTATTCAATATTTATTATTGGGGGTATCGTATGTTACTAGGTACCTCGGTTACTATGTACATGGTATTGTTAAAGACATTTTTGTAAAAGTAGGCCAAGCCCAGATTCAAAAATCGAAACGGGTAGGATTCACTATCAATATCACGAGCTTGCCAGTTGAAAGCAGATCAACACGGCCATTTAGTAGTTTAGTTTAGTAGTTTTAATTGGAAATAAATTAAAGTGTTTTGATAAAATAGCTTACAATCGTGAATGAATAAAACTAGTAGGATTCAGTTGATACTAGAATCATATTTTATTGGCAAATAAATGTGTATAAATCAATTTATCAAACAGAAAGTAAGATTAAATGCACCCTTCTTTCAACAGTACTTTGATGTTTTGAAGTTTGTAGTCAAACAATTTTCGAGTAAAGGTAGCGCGGATATCTTCTGAGACAAATACATGAATATGGATGGTCATGCTTGAAGCTAATTTTAGCAATAATACAATTTTCGGAGCAAATAATGCAATATATATAGCTATATGTAGCTGTATTCAGCTAATCACAAAGTACTATTTACAAGTTACATTGATCTTATTTCTTTGTACTGAGACTTTAAAACAAATATTCTGACTTCCGAGGTTTATTCCTCGAGTTGGAATGAATGATTTCGTTTACAAAATAAATTATATAAAAACATAAAATAATATCTCTCATAATATATTATAATATAATATATAGTCAAGGGCCTATGCATATATACGTGCATATTCACGTCGTCTTTAGGCTAAACTTGTCAAATTTTAAATAAAATAACTAGACCTTAAAAGTGAATACTGGTTATCCCGTAAGACTACACAAGGCGGGTAGGTCGGGTGAGCTAAGTGTAGCATCCTTGGAGTATTGGAGGGATGATGTGCAGAATACCTTCAGTGACTCTGCCCCACCAGAAGCCTGGAACAACAAGACAAGTCATCTCATTAGTCATTAGTCATTAGTCATTTCCACTTCGCTCAAAAATACAGGAACCTACGGTAATCTTTACTTTGAATTCGAAACAATGATTAAGTCCCTGCACAAGGTGTGGGGTAACAAACCGACAGGAGAGCATGGATCCGCCTTAACGTATTATTGACATAGTGGAAACTGGAAAGTAAGTTTTAACTTTACTAATTTTTTAGTTTTAACTTTATTCTGAAATATGCAGATGTCTGAAAGCAAGTCGAGCTGAAAGGAACCTCAAAAAATGAAAGGCAGTGTAAAACGGTGGCCTTTTAATTGCGTGTGGCTAATTAACATTATGATCAGAACACGAACTTGCCGATACTTAGTTTGTGGTTACAAACGTCAGCTCTGATCCAAGATTGTATTGCTGTGGTATCTAATCTAGGCCTATCTGCATTCGAAAGTGACACTATCAAATGCAGACAGATTGAATACCACAGCAACAATACAATCGCACTGAGGCACGCAAAGATATCGTTTATCAAACCATGTTTATTTGGCAGAAACGTTGCCATTCTCATATAAATGCAGTGACAAATGACGTCCAGCGGCTCTGTGGCCTTCGCCGCCAGAGATCACAGCAGCAATGTTTAGTGCCCAATAGATGCCCTTCCACCTGGCATAAGCTATGAGGAAAAGGAAGCCTGCCTCTACTGGAAAACCAGAAAATACATGATGTCCTGCAGCACCACTTGAGTCGATTTCAAATAACAAAGGAACCAGCAACTTGCAAATTATGCACATTAGGATTTCAGGACAGAGCACATCTCCTCAGCTGTGCCGCACTTAAATCTGACATTGACGCGCTGCCAAATAACCTGAGCGGGCCAGAGAAGGAAGCACATATTTATTGGATAGCTAGGAAGAAAAATGATTGAAAAATCAAACTTTCGGCATAGGATAAAAAAAAAAAATGATGGCCCAGTAAGCCAAGAATGCGGGAAGAACTCACCGCCAGCCAATGATGGTCGAGAACGTCCTCGGCAGACAGCCGGTACTCGGGCTGCACCTGTAGCATGTGCGCTATGAGGTCCTTGGCGGCTGACGAGGCCGAGTCCCAGTACGGCGGGGTGAACTCGTAGCTGCCGCCGAGTATCTGGTCGAACAGCGCGTCCTGGTCGTTGTCTCGGCCTACGAACGGGGGGAAGCCGCACAGCAGGATGTAGAGGATCACGCCCGCCGCCCACACGTCGATCTGAAACAACAACACACTCGTGCGTTTGTATGTGTCCAAGTACCGATTTTTGACGGTTAAATTTGCTTTCAAGTGGTCGAAAATTGTCGAAAATTACACCAAAACGTCATCAAGTAGAGGATTTTATGCTGTTTCTTATAAATGTCTCTCTGTTCCACTGTTCCAATAAATATTTGCATTTTTCAAATTACTTATCTACTGTAATTGTGAAATCGTGTGTTGCAACAACACAAGCTACAAGAAGTTAAATCAGCAAAGCATCAAGGCATTTCTTCATTATTTATTTTCATAGCTTTCTTCTATACAATCAGTCATGTGCATGACATTTTTTTAACATGGGAGTATAGGAAGTTCAATGGCAATTTCCCTACCTTCAGCCCGTAGCCTGTCTCGGCCAGAATCTCCGGTGCAACGTAGGTGGGTGTGCCGCACACAGTGTACAAAGGTTCCGTGACCTTCTGTGCGAGCCCAAAGTCGGCCAGCTTTAGCGTACGCGTACCACTACCATCGATACAAACCTGTAACAGCCGACATAATACATACATACATCGAAGGTTATATGGACTTGCACAGCCAAGATATGGGGGGGGGGACATCAACACAGAACAGTGCAAAATAAATTGAAATACTTGGGATCATCCCAGCAAAAGCATAATGGAATTGATTTACAGTAGATGGAGCAAGTTAACTGAAAGCCACCACTCTCTGCATTGTTTGATCAGCATCATTATTTAGTCTCTTTGGTTTTCTTCTTTTAAGACCTTTAAAACAACGTTTGGCCTCTATTGACTCATCAAGTCATTGTATTCACCCCAATACAGTACTATGTCTCAATAAATGATAAGCAGCATTTTTTTAAACTTCGATCCATTGAAAAATATGTCGACTAATATTCCCATCAATACGATACTGTAATATGAGTACGCAGTGGTCGTCATAATTAAAAGGCAACTGCTGTACTGTTCTACGGTGTCGTATCTGCAGCAGCTGCCAAGGTAACAATAGTTGGACCAAAACAGTTAAAGTCGATTTTTGTTTTTTTACTATGTATTTATGTTTCTTCTTACTTCAAATTCCAAACAATCACATCCAGGTAAGCTGACGGGTTCTCTATCTTTCCCTACAGTACACCATACATGACCAGGCTATTTGGCATATCCTATCAACTAGTTGTTTAGTTTTACATATATTGTCTAGGTGTAGTAAGAATTAAACAAGTGCCATATGACGTACCAGCAAGTTCTCTGGCTTCACATCTCTGTGTACAATGAACAGGCTGTGAAGGTAGAACAGGGCTGATGCCAAGTTACGTATCATGATGGCTGCTTCTGCTTCGCAGAACTTGCTGGCTTCACTGATGGCGTCAAACAAGTCTCCACCCTGCAAAGTGACAAGAATAAACTTAACTTTTTCGTACCATAGTTGTAACCAAAAACTACCTCATATGAAAAAGGTAGCTGCAAACAGAAAATATACTAAGTAGTAGCCAAAATACTAGTTAGTAGCTTCACAGGAAGTGCCCGTACTACCCGATTTGATGCCGAATTTAAAATTATATATACATATATACTGATTTAATCTGCATAAAAATTGACATTGCGATGAAATTAAATCATACCATTATCACAATTCGAATTATGAAATCGATTTAAATTGATGAACGATAATCAGTTACATTCTTAGTATTTGCGCTGTACACTTGTACAAAACCCTCACCGTGACTAGCTCCATAACAAGGTAGAGCTCAGTAGGAGCGTCGTGCTCGTGAAGTAGCCTGATGATGTTCGGATGACGCACTTTACGCAAGATTGTCACTTCGGACTCGATCATGTGTTCCTTCCCTCGACATTTGCACTTATCGATAATCTTCAGGGCGAACTCCATGCCTGTAACCCTGCAACCGATATTTCTTTTCAAAAACAATTCGCTAAGTATGACACTATGTGCTGGTACTCGAACTTCAGTAATTACTGTGCTTTAAACATTTGAATAGCATGTGGTTTGCACTTTGCACTGCAAAAGTCCAACAGTTCATGCCAAATGCAGTCTCCTAAACAATATAATGTTCAGTTGTTTTGTGGGTAACTTGATAAGTAATAATCCAGTGGCGTGCCGTGACTTTTCTAATGGGGGAAGCAACTACTTTTTTAAGTAATCCCTTGGCAATGGCACTTGTGAGACCCCCCACCCACCTAATACATGCATGGGGGGTCTGGGGGGAAGGCCCCCCAGTCAATGCGGGTCCGGGGCGCATAGCCCCGGATTTTTTTGGATTATCGTGATTGCCGTACGAGCCTTTTAACGAGTTTTAGGCAATTTACCATTGGAAATTTACGAACAAAAATCTGATCCATTATAAAATATCAGTGCTAAAATGCCGAGTGCATTTTTTGGTTTTTGAATTGAGATTTGGCAGAGCTGATGTTGGTCGGCCACTCTCAATAATTGCACATTTTTCTTGAAAAGATCGAGTGCTAAATGGGCGCGCAAATAATTCATCGATTACATAACATTCAATCATATTCATGGTTATTGAAAGTTGATAGTACAAATTCAGAAAGGAGTGCACATTCGCGCTAGACCTAGATCCTCCACATCCGCGCTAGACCTAGATCCTTGGCCCACAGCAAGCGATCCGATCGAGCCCGCAGACTCGGAAGCAAACCTTCATATTGCTTATTCGCGCGTAGATGAACAACACACCAAACATTTGTCACACACTACAATTATACTCAAATAATCAACTAATCAATGTAGAATCGCATTCTTTCTCACACTGAATGAATTTAGAAAATAAACGAAACAGTTTTACGGTTATAAAGAGGTAAAAACACGAACAACTTTCAAACCCACGTGTCTCTCGGAACAGTCTGGCTTATGGGTGCTGGGTGGATGCAATCCGAGGCATTGCTTCCACTCGGCTTTTCTTCGTCAACCCTCGGCCACCCTCGTCGCTTGGCCCACAGCGAAGGCCTGGCGCTCGAATTCAAACTCGTAGAATATGGTACAAGGATTTTTCATTGCGCTGTCAGTTATTTCGCATAATTCGGGTAGTTAAGTTTGGTTCATTAATTCTATTTTAGTGTTACTGGTAAGCGATATTGTAAGCCAGCATTGAGGGTATACATAGGTAATTTAGTTAAAAATAAAATGGAAGCAATGCTTCCATTGCTTCCATGGACTTCCACTTGAACTTCCATGGACTTCCACTGACTTCCATGACTCCATGACTGGCCACTGTAATAATCTAGCAATTGCATAAAGCATAATACTGAATTCTTCTTGCATTATTTACCATATAGGGTACCCAAATATTTGACTTTCCTTGACATTGGCAATTACTGCTTCACTGACATACTATGATGCCCACTTCCTTGTCAGTATATTTCTGACTACTTGCCTGTTTATACAACGCCTGACAACAGCGAAGTTTCCATCTCCGATGATAGGCCCAATATCGTATGTGATGCTAACTTGCGGTGGAACTGATGCAGTATCCTGATTGGCTGGCTGGGTTCCCACAACTTTACCGGGCATACGAGGCATTCCACTGCCACCTAAACAAAACATGGTTGATACATTTTCATTTGCTTGGCTGAGCCCAAAGCTAACATGTATTTTTGTCATTTACAATGGTTCTAAAATAGTTTGGCAGGAGGCGAGATTACAGCCAAGAGAAGAAACAGCTATATACATTAATCAAGAAGACAATCAAATAGAACAGCAAAATGTTAAAGACTGCACAAGTACAACAAATGTAAAGTTACAGTACATTAACACACAATATGTTTTGTCCTTCTGGGACAACTCGGGCAGATTCAACAATATTACACAATTTTACAATATTAGGATACTAAATATCAAGCCTACAGCTGAATTTGGTACCTATGAAACATGGTATTTCTCTAAATTGGTATGACATGAATATGTCAATGTGGCCATAAGAGAAGAAACAAATGACAGTCTCACCATTGTGTTCCTGTGGTGAGCTAAGGCCTTGAGAGGACCTGGAGCTATGCCAAGGATATCGTCTGAAGCCAGACGGGCCTTTATTTTGAGCTTCAATAGCCTTGCATTCTGGAATAAAACACAAAGAAGTTATGTTAACGAAATGTATTTCACATTAGACCTACCAAGTTGCTATTATCGAACTGCAAAGTAGCCCAGGTCAGAAATTTTAGGCTCTGAAAGTCTGTCAACAAAGTAAACACATCCTACCTTCCACATCCAAGTCAAAATCTTCCTTGTAATATCTTTCCGCTCCATAGGCAAAGAAGATGTGATGAACTCCAAAGAACTCATCAAGACGGTTGATCTTCAACAGAAAAGAAAATGTTTAATAAACAATCAATTATCTGCTCTTGTATTCCAGCTCGGGTATCGAGTCCACGTATAAAACTAGATTATAACTTTGATTGAATTGCACTGACGGAAAAATGAAACTCACCTGCGTTCCAGACTGATTGAAGACTTTCCTTACAGCTCCAGAGTCGAGTTTCACTGCTTCCGTGATAGAAGAAAGGGCATGGTCAAATGATGGTGCATTCCTCTTATTGAGCAATAAACGTATTACTTTTCTGGGTCTTGTTCCATTTCTTACAATCGTTATCAAACGAGGTCGCACTGAATCTACAAGGCGAAACCGGGACGAAATAGCTCTAGGAGAGACAGGAGACATTGCAGAGACAGACCTACGATGTTTTAGCTTTACATTTGGTTGATTTGCACCATAGTCTATCCGCTTGAATGATTCCCCCAAACCAGAACAGACATAGCACTTTCCGTCTTCGAGATCTTCTAAACAACAAACTTTACGGCCGTCCATTGTAAAGAGAGAACGCACACCACTGGGAAGATTTACATTGTCCACCAAGGCCCGAGTTAATTCGGTTACAAGGCTGTCAAACGAACGATACCTCTCTTGCGTTACAGCCATCACCACGCCCTTGTAGAAGCGATCCCCATTTCGATAGAAACGAATACGTTTAGCTTTTCGTACTGGTGACGTTCTACAGTGTTTTGGCAACAGGTCCATCAAGTGCCCATTTAGATGATCTTCAATAGAAAAATTTGATGCTGGAGAAGCACTCCGGCTTCGTTGGTGATTGACAGCAGCAGACATGCTGGCTTACTTGTATCTCATAGATTTAGTATAGGCCTAGGCCTAGTCATAAGTTTATTGCCAATAATACGAAATATAGGCCTGATTGGGAACCATCCATTTCAAGCTTGATATGTGAGAACTAGTAGCCTGGCCTAGGTACCTGGCCTAGCCTAGGCCTACTACCAGGAGAATAAAGGGTTGGTCTCAAGCATGTCTTAAGGATTCTAGGCTTAACATTGCCGTCAAATTAAGCACTTTCAAAAGAAACACTTACGCATTCGCTGTTGCTATCAACTGAGACAGGTTGAATCTCATTGCATACAAGAAAACGAAGTGAAATACTGTATTTTCGGCATAAGCCTAACCTTCCTCCCTTTACAACCTTCACCACCCCCACCAACAGATCAAACCCACAGCCTTTAAAAGTTCGAATTCATACTTATTTTTTGTTGCAGCAGGTTGGCAGTAATCCATGATGTGTCGCCCTTCGTGGCTAATTTGTGAACTACACGTATCAACATGCGACTGCCGACAACTGTGTCCGACAGGGTGCGACAGTAGTGCTTTGAAGTCCGTGTCAGACGTACGCCCACGCCCTACTGTCACTGTAATCTGTCAAATTCAAACGTCAAAATGTCATCCACAGATCCGCGTTCCACGCCGTACTATCGAGATCTGTTCCAACACGTGTTTCTGTAGTTCAATATTGTCTCGTGTTATCTCTTTTTGAATGTGAGACAGCAATGAATAGAAAATTAGGAAGTGCGAGTTTTGATTTAGGGTTAAGTACGAAAACAACCCTAGGCCTATACCAGTAGCCTTTGTGACGTTTTGGAACAACACGATCGTAAGGGCGCACATGTTCTGATGCACTCGTGACTATAGTGCCGTCAGGATAGAGTCTGCAGGTTAGTAACTTTGTGTTTACCTCATTTATATCCCAGTTGTTACACACGAACAGTATGAAGCAACGTCGAGATTGGAAAGTGGATCCTAAAGCATCATATGCTACAGGCATGGCATCGGCATGTAATTGTCACGACTTGCGATGAGCATGGCTCGAATTGTGAAATCCAAATATTCTCCAGAATATTAAGTTATTTCTATTTGAGCGTCCATCGTGCCTTGTTTATCTTTAGCATTCTAACACAATTCTGCATTGAGGATGATAGAATAATTTGAAATTGTTGTCTAACAATGCATTCTATTACCCGTAGAATGACGTAGCTGACGTTGCATAATATTTAGTTATTACGACGGTGTATTACCTAGTAGTTCTGTCTCGACACATGGGTTGGGTGTCAATTATTGGGAGCATGAAGTTGTATAGGTCTACACACACATTCCCCCACTATGCTCCCATGTTTGGATTACCCGGTTCGCCACTGCGGTTGTGAATGAAGGTGGCGGGAATGTCGTGTTACCTCGGGATCAATGCTGGCCCCACCCCTCGTAGGCTTAGTTCGATCAATACCCGCGCACGTGACAAGGAGTCTAATGGCACGTACGTATCGTAGGCCTACGTTACACACACCTCGCTCGGAGCTCGCCCACCCCTTTCGCAGGGCGCGGGAAACGACATCGGCCCGGCTTCGACTCTCTTCGCCAGGGGGGTAGTGAGGGGGGTGGGGGGGGGCTCGGCGGCATAGGTGCATGTAGTGTTTACCATCTCATGCTTGCCCCAACCAACAAATGTAAACATGTACACAATATTTTTGATAGTACAATACCGTATGTTTCTCCCTCGGCATACACGAATTTGACCATCAACAAAATTAATATTTTCATCGCGTTGTTAATTTATTTTATAGCCCAACGTTTTTATTCTTCTGCTCTCTAACATAATTGCGCACTGTGTCTTCGCAGAACTACACCCTCGCTCGATCCTTTTTATGGAGTGGAGCGAGATTTTGTTGATTCACAAGAGAGATACCCGTGCAGTCTTGCACTACGCTCACTCCCACCCCCTCTATGTCATCATCATGAGTGACTGACCACTCTGCTGCGCCTAATTAATGAGCACATTAATTAATGTGTAACTATACCCCGGCTGGAACGGGCGGACTGGGAAGTCTTGCCAACAAATGTGCATAAAAGGTCAATGATAAGGTCCGAATCGAACTTTCTAACCAAAGATAGTAAGATTTCTAACACTGATATCCCTCCTACACGTCACACTCATACACACTCATACACTCTGACTCATACACCGAGGTGTTGAGTTCGAATCCTTGTCGCTCACTCTCACGCTCACGAGCAACGACATGAGGTCCACCTCTCTCTCTCTCTCTCTCTTTCTCTCTTCACGAAAACCTCGCGTGCGATCTTTACAAGGTCACCGATGCGATCTCATTCAACTCTCGTTTGGCTTCTCGTACTACGTCGTGTACGGTATGCGTAAGGAATAGTACGGCGTGTATTGATCACCATCTGGCAGACATGCTCGATGCTGGCCCCATCCAAGTCGACTGACAACAGACTTGTTTGTGCATGTCTGCCTGCCGGGTCATCGTGAGAGGAGAGGACAATCTCTGTGTCAAAGGGCCACTTGTGTTAATTTGTTGTTTTGTATCAAGCTTGACGTTCGTATGAACACAGTTCAAGTCTTAACCAACCAAATGATGACGAGCGTGTGATTCATGAATGACGGCGAAGAAGGGGTAAGAGGGGAGGGAGGAGGGAGAGCGATATGTCGATCGAACGTTCGAGGGGAAGTGCTACTGGTTGTTGTTGTTTTGAAGCAGGCAAGACTTAAAAAGTTACAAAACAATTATTTTATACGCGAGTGTTGCTTGTGTGAACATTGACCGTGACTTAAATGTAATAAAAAAAAAAAAAAATGGAATGGGCGATGGCAGGGCACTGATGGTTCATTTTGAATGGCACCGATTTTGTAGGCACGTAAATCGTAACACATTATAGCTCTCTCTCTCTCTCTCTCTCTCTCTCTCTCTCTCTCTCTCTCTCTCTCTCTCTCTCTCTCTCTCTCTCTCTCTCTCTCTCTCTCTCTCTCTCTCTCTCTCTCTCTCTCTCTCTCTTTCTCTCTCTCAAGACTCACCCCACAACTTGCATTCGTTTATTCGGAGACTTATATCTCTGTGGGTTTGGGGGGAACTTTGGTCATTTATTTGCATTTAACACACCTATAATTTGATTGACATGTCGTCAAGTGACTGAGCTACGTTTCTTTCAGCGTACTTTATAATTACGATCTCCACTACAAGTGCACGTAAGATTGTTTCTTAATTCTTGTCCATATCAATTCGTACTCGAGTCAACTAGCTGTCATCACATTGACACTGACTCCATGATGAGAGTTAAATCAAAGATAATAGAGTACCATATATATCATCATCTGTCTCTCTTTATAAACATAGAATTGGAACGCCCTTTTTACACAGCCCGGCGGTTATTGTGTTTATAAATACCCCCCCCCCCCCCCCGCACCCTCATACTGGTGTAGTTGGTGTTCGTGCTAATCCATTTGGGAGACTTTCAGTTTCCTGATTGAAATTTATAACTATAATTAACAACAGTGTTGATATGTTGTGTGTCACATTATGGTTGCACGTTATACCAATATCTGGGGGGAGGGGAGGGGGGGGGGGGGGGGGTTTCGAAGGCTGAAATGATCGACAAGGTCGCCGCTGAGGTCGAAAGTCATGGGGTGTCGAAGAAATCGTCAACAACAAAAATAGGCCAGGAAGTCTGACGTACTTACAGCTTTTATAGCGGGCATACATGCAACCTGATACGACGTGTCAATCAGGAGTGTTAGGGGTGTGTTTCAATCGAACATGCAGTGATTTAGCACTTGTTGCTGGTACAAAAACACCACTTTATTGTTTTTATTACGCCTTCCACACATAACCAAACATGCAACAGTAATTCGATAGTATAATCGGTCTCTCACTCTACTTCACAACACGCCACAATACCACCCTTGTCCACCAAGTACTAAAGTAAAAATAAATGTCGATAGCTGTCTTCGTTCCACCATGGTGCTACACGGAACCAAAAGACGTGGGTTCGAATTCTGCACATGGTACGGATTTCTGTGATAATTCTATGATTTTTCGTCGTCCTCTTGAATACAATGAATGACTACTTGAGAAGGAATGTCACATAATCATACATAAATCCCACCCCACATATGCTCGCCAGCAAACATGTGGACATATGCACCCTCCCTCCCCCACTTCACATTCACACACATCACCCACACACGATAGAGAATGACTCCCTGCATGAATAGAAAAGGAATTTACACATTCGTACATACGTGAACGTCCCACCCTCACACATACAAACACAGGAACCCTTCATCCCCCTCCATCTCCACAACATTCGCACACATGGTCACCAAGTCAAAACTCCCTTCATTAAAACTTTCCATTCTAAATTTGCTATTTTGCTATGCTAAAATCTGTTCGTTCTTCCCCTCTCTGTATATATAATGTGTTCTCAATTTGACAATTCTTCCGCGTTGTGGGTTGTGGTCTTGGTGGAGGGTGGAAGACACTCTGGTCTCCACTTACCATGGTGCCCCGGGTCTCTACTAGAGAGAGGGTTTAGGAGGGCGTGAACCGTATTGCGAGAAGTCGAAACGTCAAAGAGTTGGAGAGTGGAGACCACTGAGTTCTCCACCAAGTGCACAACCTAGACCACGGTCTACCCGTAAAAAATATCACAACCATGCATTTCTTTCTACCTGGACAAAAATCTCTGCCTTCCTCAGACGTGAGGGTGACTGAGGAAGGTAGCGGAAGCTGCTAAAATATTTATTCGTGTTATACAGTGATTTAATTATGTATATATACATGTTTGTTTTTGGTTTTGAAACCCTTATCGAGGGTAATGACCGCCCCTCCCCTAATGATTGTGTGACGTATTGTTGTAGCCACGCCTGCTCGGGGCAGCCGCGATGCGGGGATGCAGCCGGCCAAGAGAAAGTCCCCGCGCAAGTTCACCGTCCAAGAGACCATCCAGGTGAGTAGTGTGTACACGATGACGTCACTACCAGGGGGTGGGGGGTGTATAAATAAACACACGTGTTGTTCCGGTGTGGCTATGTTTAGCGGGCGGCGCTTGGCACGCTGTACACAGGAAGCGCGCCCGAGCGGCGTCGCGACGCTCAACGCACAACACACGACGCGCGCTATCACGCCGGGACGCACGTGCACGCGGAAGTAGAGAGAGTTATCAACCGTAGCTTGTTATCGACGTAGAAAACCAGTGTGTGTGTGCGCGCTTATACACACAAGTGTACAAACACATTGCGAAAGTTATTTTTCCCGTACAGCACGTGATTGTGTTATTATAGAAATTGTCGTGTGATTATGTTTTGTAATTTGATTTAAATTGAGGCCACAGTGCGACGACGATGCATCAATCTTTATTGTGTCATGACATATGAAGATGGAGTAGGGGGGTTAATTTATATAGTTTTGTATAATACACGTGATTTTGAGCTGTCAAATGTTCCCCACTGTAAATCAGTTCTTGTAACCGAGTGCGTATAGACTACAATTACAAATGTATTTAAAAAAATATAACGCTGGACGAAGTTGAATGAAGCCATCAAGAAAGGGGTATAGCCGCGGTCGATTGTAAACCACAGTGACATACCTTGAGATCGTATCCCGGTAGACTGTCATCGTCTCGATCGACCTCGTGCTGCACGCTGCGTGTATAGTTGTCATAACAACTTTCATCGCGAGATCATAGACTCGTCTGTGTAGTGTGTGCGAAATCGGTTGGGTCGTATAACCGCGCACGTTAATTGCAACCACGCTAAATGGTCCGGCAAATGAGACGGTGCCCTTGTCGTGTAGTAACTATGTCGGCGCGCCAATCAGTACAATATATAAACACACACACCCAAACAATAATTAACAATGAAACGCGTTGTGCCGCGACTGCCGTGCCAACGACGACGATTTATAAATAACGCAAACGCACGCACGCACGCACGCTGATAGGACTAAGCTTGTTGTGTGTTGTGTTTAGCTAGAGTGAGGTGCCGATAAAGGGACCGCGTTTTGTTTGGTATAGTGTTATTGCGTAGTCTCCCGAGGGAACGATTGCAGCCTCGTGTACAGCTCTATATGGTTCGTTACCACTGATGGTACCCTAGTGACTGGAGGATATAGTTTCCACATTGTCGTGTTAGGTAGATAAAACAATCCACCCTAGTGGTAGTTTGTACATAGACTCCTGTCAGATACACGATCTATATATTATGTGGTGAAAGTGACATTGACGAATGTTTTATGAAGAAGAAGAAGGGACTTCTTTAGATGGGGGTGTAGTAATAAATTGTGCGTGTGTCTGTGATAATTTATATGACATCTAGGACGAATAACGGCGTGTAATCTCTTTGATGGGATGACGGTGGTGTTACACGAAGAGGTGTATAGTCTAGTGTAGACGACGAGGTGGTAAGAAGCTGCGTGTGCGATGGCGGGGTGCATCAGGGCTCCGCGCTCGGCCCAGGGGTCTTCCGATGACGTACGTCTGGCACCCTCGACGCTCGCTACGCCCTCGATGCCGCGTCACTACAAGGCCATCGTGCAGGTATACGCCTTGTAGATACATTCCTATGTAATTAACTACCGGGAAGAAAAAAATCTCTTTTTTGCATTGTTGCATAAAGTAGTTTGGAGGTTATGTGACAGTATGTAAAGTAGTTTCGCGGTGACGGTTCAAATGTATTTACATTTTTCTTTAGCATTTTTATGACGTACGGAAAATCGTTGGAATGTGAGAGGCAGTGTGGGAAATACCCGTGACGAAACATTTGGAAAATGTTTTCTTTTTTGTTGAGACCTTGTATGTAAGTACCGTGTCATTGTACCCAAATGGAAGAGGCGGATTTGTTGGTACATAACGTACCGAGGTATTAATGATAATAATTCGAGGTTTTAGTGAGATTGATTCCCGCCACTGATACTCCTGACTGAGCCATCGTTTTCCCAAGGTTTCCCTCGGAATGCTGGGATCAAATCCTTATAACTGTGCACCTGACAATGCAGGTAACCAAATAAGCTATGATACCTATTTTACTTGAGGGGTCTCATGAACAATGGGAATAAATGAATATACCCATTGACACCTTGTTAATTAAATTGACATGATATAAATTGTAAGAGATAGTGTCGCCGTTTGGGAGGAGAAGATTTATACGAATTACTTGGAGTTGGAGATGTGCGAGGATATGATTTCAGCGTCTCTGTTGCTAGAGATACGGTGTAGCCTAAGGCAGGGATGGGCTTGTATAGATATGGCAGAGGATAAAGAAAGGTTACCTACCGAACCGGCGTAAATTACTTGTTTGGCCATGCAAAGAATTCACCAAATTGCGATTTTCAGTGTTAACTTTAAAATCAGTTAAAACCGTTTGACAAGGAATGTAATTTATTACCCATGAATTCCGCGTAAGATTTCATCGAAATTCCTCTATAGTCGTTAGAATTGTGTGTATTTTATAGAAACAAAATGCACATAAAACAAAAGAGGTGGGGGGGGGGGAATGTCTCGAGAACGAAGACTCGCAAGCCAACACAAGTTATTAATTAATTTCCCCCTTTCAATTTAGTCCCGCCACCAGTTGCCGAGTAATGTCTGCTGCAAGTTGTGTGAAAAGTTCCGTCTTATGAAGGCTCGCTTCGCTATCTCTGCGCCCAGCCCAGAGTCGTGCGACATCGTTCAGTCGTCCTCCCTCGCTCGCTTCGCGCGTGACTTTCTATCAACCCCAAGCAGATTCCGCCTCCCCCGGCACGAGGGGTGCCACGGTCTAAACGAGCACATTGCGAGGTGTGCAAATGGACCGTAGGCGACTACACTGAGTGCGCAATGGCAGGTGCGCCCAGGTGGGTAGGGGTGAGTGAGGGTGGGCTGTTAGATAGTCGCAAGACGAATTTTCTCGCACCCTTTTGAATATATATTTTTATTACTACAATCTCACTCCTCCGCACCCCTTGTCCGTCCGTTCTCACTGCTTTGCCACATCGACGAGCAAGCGGGGCGCGCTCGGATTTCCAAGTTTTCAAGCGGGGTTACGGAATTTTCGAGTCACCTATGATTTGGCTCCCCCCCCCCCCCCCCCCCCCCCCCGGTGTGAGTTTTTTGTTTTTTTCTTGCTATAGAAACGACGAATATTCAACCGAGGTTATTATGGAGTCGTTGCTTCCGTACAACAGGCAGAGCTACACTGAACATCTCCCAAGTTCACTTATCTATCTGTTCTGTTGATCATATATATTACCCTAAAGCTATAACGTTTATCGACACCGTCAGTTTCCTTCTCCCATCTTCTTGATTACCTTCATCGCACACTAATCCAATAAGTTCAAGCACCCTAAAACCACTTTCAGATAGGTAACTAGAATCTGAATAAGTGTGAAACGCCAATTATACCAAATACACCCCCGACTGTGATTTGAAGTTTGGCTTGAACATAAAAATAGACCCTATTAGAAAATCCAACCAGAGATTGTTTCGCTCAAAAATAATTATTTCTTCAGAATACAATAGTATTCGAGTCCAATCACTGATTCATATGTTTTGTATTTGAAATATCGATCTTTGATAGGTTATCGCTCACTCGTCGATCGTGTTCGGAGCCTACACAGGGCTGGTTTAGTGAAACTGAAAACCCACTGAAAATCAATTTCGTTACTGAGTGGGTAGACACTAAATGTGAATTTATTTAATTATTTTATCGAGAAGATCCGCCCTTGAGTTGAGGGCCATGACCGCAAGCCACACCGAGCGAGAGCGGGGTTGTCTCTCGCTAGCTAACGCCGACCCCTTCTCGCTCAACCTCGGAGTAATCCTCGGGGGGTTGTGGGGAGGACGACGTGCTGTGCCTGTGCGGGCGGGTTGCAAGACTCCAGGCGCAGCCTAAGCGTCGTCCATTACTTGTTCGGTCGCTACATCACATTGTAGGCCGACCGTGGATGCTGCGGTTAGCTGCAGAACACGAGCACAAACCGAACAACGCTGATTGGGTTCGACTCTTACCTAACAATGTACTTCGGTGGTATAACGAGTCTTGTGGCACGGTCGCTTTTTAGATGGGATATATTATACATCTATATTTTAGAAATCGGTTACTTTACAAGACACAATTAAAATAGTGAGTTATTGGAATTGGAAAATAGTTTTGAACGACTTTACAATTGTTCAATTCTACTACAACCGCCAATGTTAAAACCGCGTGAAATTATACCCTTCTTTAATCGTCTATCAATTATGCTAGAAGTAACACGTTGAAAAAGTGAAAACCGGGCTCAACTATAATTTGTGAAAAATATTTGCAATATTGTAATTATGTCATGGTTGGTATATTTCACATTTATTTTGTAATTGATTTTCAATGTAGTGTAGCATTATTGAGGTGTGATTAAAGACCAGTTATTTCCCTCGCCGGCTTTTATACTGGAGGTCGTCTTTCATATCTACAAGATGCGAGAATAACATTCCATCACCACTGGAGCCATGTTTCCCTCCGAAATATATATTTCATTAATTTATTTTCTAAGCCGAGTAATTATAGCTGATTCTTCGAAATGGTACACACACCATTAGTATTATACCAATACTATGTATTCAAAAGATTGGCCTCATTCCATTTATCCTACAAGCAAACTCCCATCCAATCATCGTTTCGAGTTCACGGGTCCACACACTCGATAGCAGAGCTTCGATCTTCGATATTCGCCAAATTACAGACCATGTGGGTACCTTGGTCACGTGTTTAACGTCACGTACTTGGCCCTGTTCGTACACCAATCTAAACAGTGCTCAATAATCAAAGCCAAAGGCTTCGAAAACCACTAAAGAAGTCAGCTGGTTGGTGTTGAGCGCATAGTTCTCATATAAGTTGAAAACACTTTTAATTGGTCTATTATCGTAATCATTTGTATTGGTTTGTTGGAATTGGGATAGCTAAAGGCTAAAGTTCTCGTTAAAAAGCTGCTATTGTGAAACCATGTGTGTAAATTGAGTCAAATAATGAGAGGCTTTGACCGCTATGATATAATTATTGAGGTTTCCGTCAGTTTTGCTTGCTTACGAGTATATTGAAGTATACGAGCAAAAAGCTCTGCTATAGACGTCTAAATTTAAAGGGTTGACGTGAATAGGAAGTGGATGTTAACTAATAAATGAAACTAATCTAATTACATATTTTAAGAAGCAAAGTGAATTTATAACTTGTTTATCATTTCCTCGTGGAATGTATTTTGACAGGACTTGATTAACGGTTCCCATACTTAAAATATCGTGATATTATATGAATTTACTGTATACTTTATAGTAGGTCCATTCTTTCGGCTCAATTACTTCGACCTCCGGGCAGAGGCGGACTGGCAGGTACGGAACTACGGAAACCCGTACGGGGCCCCCCCGGGTGGGGGCCCCCTTGAGAGCCACCACCCAACCCCTGAAAATATCTTACGCTATATAGATTATGAAACAATAGTAATACGAGCAGAATGTGTTTCTTGTGTCAGTGAAAAGAGATATTAACCATGTGTAGAAGTGCTACAAAGATGTCCGCTTTCCTCTTTAGAGCTTACTTTTTTATAGTTTAGTTTGAAATATAAAACATGCCAGTGCTGAAAATTTCTTTAGTTTCATTTTTGAAGTGGTGTTCACAGTTCAACATGTTGTTCCACATGCTTATCGTCGTTTATCGATTTTAAACGTGTTTAAATGCGTTTTAAACAAATTATAGGAAACATAATAGTTTGAAATATCCAACTGTCAGTGTTGGGAAAGTTCTTTCCTTAATTTAGTTTTAACAGCGGTGTTCACAGTTCAATATGTTGTTCGACACACCTATCATAATTTATTGATTTTTACACGTGTTTATATGCGTTCTAAACAAATGAATAGGAAACGAGAACCCTCAAGATTTCTGCTCGCTAGCTCGCTACTTTAAAGTGACTTATGTTAGTTTGCGTGTAAACTTTGTTATATCTGAAAGTACCATTTTGCCCATTTATAATAGCTATAGGCTCAGTAAAAATGAAATAGTTTTCAAGTCGTATGTCATTACAAAACCACCATCCATAAAATAGCTGACTGACAAATCGGGCTGATCGCGTGTCTATAACCGCTCAAAATTTAAAAAGGCGAACTTTGTGGCAAAAATATATCTATCAGCGCATACTGAAATCCGATCCAGCGCAGCACTGAGCTATAAGATTACTTCTCAAATGACGGGATCGAACTCCTATCCTAGACCCATGATGTAAGGGATTATCAATGCAATATTGACTTTAGTTTCATTGTTTTTCATGATAGGATTTCGCCTCAAAACGCGTTTTAGACCACTAAGCATCATGCAGGGCCGAAAATTGTTTCGCCTTCGGCGACATTGCCTCCGGCGGCAGGGGCTTTGCCCCGGACCCCAGCTACATCCCGCTCCTTCGTTGCGAGTACAAATTACACGATGCGAGTGGACAACTATAGTAGTCGATATATTTTGTAGAAGGTTGGGAAACAATATATTTTGAAATATACAACTGCCAGTGTTGGGAGAGTTTCTTCTTCAATTTCGTTTTTTAAAGTGGTGTTCACAGGTCAACACGTTGTTCCAAATAACTATCATCATTTATCGATTTTTTAACGTGTTTATATGCGTTCCAAACAAAATAATAGGGTGAAAAATTTTCGCCTCCGGCGGCTGGGGCTTCGCCCCAGACCCCTTAAAGCTTCGCCAAGTCCCGGGGCCCCTAAGATCCTTTTCCGTACGGGGCCCTTACCCCCCCAGTCCGCCTCTGCCTCCGGCTATAGCCAAGATTTTTGCCCGTACTTTACATGGCCCGGCGCCCAGCCAGACGGTCAGTCAGTCAGTCAGGTGATAAGAACTAACCAAGTTGCAGCGAGTGGTTTTCGCTCGAGATAATACGTTATCAGTCAGCCTGCGAGGTCAGGTCACTCATCTAGGAGTGTTGGCCCGACCGCGCGGGCTGAGAAGTTAATTTCCCCTGGGGCCATCAACAAGATAATGATATGTTTCCCTCCCCGCAGGTTTATACGGACTGGGCCAATCATTACCTGGAGAAGGGCGCATCCAAGCGGCGCATCCAGGACCTACAGCGTGACGTCACCGACGGTGTCCTATTGGCCGACGTCATAGAGGCGGCCAGTGAGTATTCAGTTGTCATCCTCTAATCACGTCAAGCCGAGTTTACTTTCTTTTTTAAACAAATAACTTGAACAAGGTGACAGTGTAAGGTATATTGTTCATATTTTTTAAATAACGACCAAAATCAAAATTTGTAATGATGCGGAGCTATAGATATTATCAAGATCTGGTGGTATTCTAAAAAAATGTGCAAAATTTAGTGTGTTGGGATAAAATCAGACAATTTCAATAATGTAATCCTTTATTTGAGATGCCTTGCATCATGCCAGAATTTTGATATAGAATCTAGTTTTAAAGATTTGAATCTAATTTGTCTTGAACACTCTGAAAGACCGATTCTTAGCATGATCCATATCCCAAGGGGGATACAGCTGTTGGTGTGGGCTCTCCCTACTCGTAGATTACAAGAAATTCTATCATTTCAACATGTAAACTATCACTTCACTTTGTAAACTCTCTTCTATTGGCTGACATTTATGGTAAAGCATCTGAAAGGTCTTTCCCCTTTACACATTTTCTGGGCTAGACGAGTTTACCTCAAATCATAAACCTTAGAAAGCTGTGAACGTTTGAATGCCTTGATGTGTGTGACTTTACGAGTCGCGACCGGTGCCAAAAGCAATTGTCTTCCTCTAGCTTTAGAACAAGACATTTCACGCCGTTGTTGTGTCTCGTCCCGTGAAATTGGCCACGGCATCTTTTGGCCATCCGGATGAAACCTAAGTATCCGAAATTAAATGCTAAATATTAAATAACTTATTACCGGTGGGATCGTATCGTCAACGCCCAACTAACCAGCGCCGACGATGTGTTCGGCTTTCATCGGGATGGTTGGCCATGCACCTTTGTAAGATATAGATGCATGATTCCTCCCCACACACCGATACCCGTCAGCATCTTCCTGCTGTAGTGGTCGTGGTTGATTTAAAAGTACCACACTTCATGCGTTCCAGATTCGAGTCGCGGTATGTGCATGCTTGCCTTGTAGTTCTATTTGATCTTCAAATATGTATATTACTCTAGGTAATTACTCATACTTGTATGTACTTTCCATGTGCGAATTTCTTCCATCCTACGAAAGACTATTTTTTTGCGATTGCTGTGGATTCACCTCTATGACATCCCCCCCCCCCCCTCCCTCATTTTTTATCTTCTTATATTAGTTTATTAGGCCTACTATGGCATCCATTAGATTTAGAACGTACCCTCCCTAAAATTGTTATCCAGGACTCATACATACCCCCTTCGCCTAAGAATTGCTAACTCAACAATTCAGTAAGAGTCTATGGGTGGTGTTGCAAAAATTAGCACTTTCGCAAACGCGAAGAGTCAGTAGACGATTGAGACAACCATGTAACGTGTAGAACCCACGTCCTTCGGCTGTGACCCAACAATTATATACGAACCAACGCGGACGACTATCATTAACTGTATATGGTTTACGAGCCCTGGTATTATCACAATAATATTATGATCTACGAGAAGTTGGATGCGAACCTTGAAGTTGAACAAAAGAATAAATCAGATAAATAATAACTCGGTGAATGAATGAAGTCGAATATATGTATAAACTGACGCGCGAAACCACCAAAGTGCATACAACGAAACGACAATGACACTTTTATGGGTTCCTTCCAGTCGAACCGAACCGGACGGAACGCCTTCTTGCAGTTTAGTTTAGTTTAGTTTAGATGGTCGTCAAAGACCTTGGATGCCGGACGTCGTGCTTGCGAGGCACGCGTTTCGAGCGTTGCGCGCCACACATGTCGGCCATGTGTTATCAATAGTCACGCTTCTCTAACCTCGGCTAGTATTTTACCCCCTAATTAAGTGACACCCCAGCTGTCGCACCCCTCTCTCTCTCTCTTCCCCCTCCCCCCTCATTCTCTCGTTGACGACTGTGTGGACGTTATTGTTTTAGACCGATTGTATCGGGAAATTTTCTATTGAGCCAATTTAAAATAATAATAACCTCTGATAAAAAACACTTCGAGTATACCTATATAAACATGTAATCACCATATTTGTTAAAACGCCGTCTAATCCGAGGTACAATCTATCTTATGGAACGATGATTGGTGGTTTTAAATATAAAACTCTGGGAAAACAACTATTTTTAACACGTGCTGTTAATTCATGGGGGTCTGACACGTGAAACCGCCCACTCGACGCGTCGTTATGTATTTATATACGGACACAATATTAGAACTTAATAATTAATTGCAGTGAACTGTCTTGTCTTTGGACGCCAGACGTCGCTTGGTTATACATAAAGCTGACTGAACGTTACAAAATCAATCGTTGTCCCGTTCTCGGAATCACTGTCAAAACATTGTTCCAGAAAGGTCAATATGTATTTATTCTACGATATCCCGGTCGAGGTGGACCGGTGCCCGCAAAGAGGGCTCTCGTTAATCTCTTTACGAATGTATTCATCTCAAGTGGCCTTTATCATTTTATCCGGATCCCCTTCCTTCTTCTTTCTCACTTGCTCATACTTGCCGGGCGGCCTCTTTACGACCAACCCCCCCATGGCCCCTAAAACTCCTTAACCCTCCAACTCCGCCCGTTATTTTTGAGTCCCTGTGACGACCCCGGCGATGTACTGATTCGGTCGATGTCATATTATGACTTTGCTGTCGAGTACGTCATAAAACACCAAACTAAAGTCAGACTGCTATACATGTATTTGAGCAGCATAACAAATCCCAGCATTCGCTTTTATTACCGAGGAAGTAAGGATTGTCGGTTGTAGGAGTAGAACCATCTACGTCTAGGATCTAATAATTTATATAATAATGTCGAACGACAGAAATATTTGTAAATAATAAATAGGAAATCGTATAAATGTGATCATTACGTTTGAACTAAGGTAAATACCGGTAACTTTGTATATTTTGTTATATTTATTAGGGATTACAATATGTATAGCCAAAACCCAAAAGTATTCTTGTTGTGCATTTATTTTACCTTGTCTGAAATTCTGAAATCCGTCCGAAATAATTTTTGTAGATGGTATGGCCAAGAAACTGCATGGCAATCGTGTTTAGTGGAAAGTTACCTCTTAATATATTGCACCGGTTTCGAGATAAAGTCAAATCTTGGATCGATCGGTTGGGTGGGCGGGCGATAGATTTGATATTAGTCTCACGGACGGACGGGGAGAAATGCGCTGTCAAAGGGATGTACATTTACCATCCCATTCTTGCGTGGTTCTTTGGGGAAGATATTCTTTACGCGCCATGTGTGTTGTTTGCTTGCTTGTTTTGTGTCCCGCCCGACCCATTCCAGCCGATATGGCAGTTTTGTTTTACAACTTGGCTATTTATTTTGTTCCACACGTTGCTATCACATCTTTTCATTGATTTGGCATTTGAGGGAAGTTGTCGTACTCCGATATTTGAGGTACCTAATTCTTTGTCTATTCACTCTACACTATAAGTTAATCGAAGGTGAGGTCAAATACCGTAGCTATTACTATTAAGATATTTGCTGAGGTGCTGTAAAAAAAAAAAAAAACTTCCGCAACCTCCGGAGGTACAGAAAATGTTGCATTGTCGCGAACTAACTCGCAGAGGTAGTTTCTGTACTGAGTACTACCCTTGTTTTATATAGGCTACCCCTGATTTATGTGTATCGGCGAAAGTACACATGCATTTTCTTTCGTATCAATTTTCAGTATTCATGCCCATTTCCTTCGGAACCGCCGTAAATCTCTATATAGCCTATCTGCATGGAGAATCCGAGCTTTCCTCAGTCCACCCACGTCCACACTCCGTCATAAAACATGTCTTCAAACCTTACACCAAATAAAATTCGTCCATGTGCATGAATGAATGAATGACGAGTGTTTGTTTATTGAGGTTTCACGCCTCATGTATGCGCGCGCAATGAGACGTATTCAATTAATGATGTGTTGAGAAAGAGAGAGCGTCATAAAACCACAAAGATTGCAGCGGCAAATAAGTATATTATATAGAGATGATGGAACGATTCTCACGAAGGCCTGATTGCGGGCGGAACTGGCATCATCACCCACACCACACCGGTGTGAGTGTATCACAATGATGTCAATATGTGTACAATGCGGCCGGAAGTGGTATGCATGCATCAGTGGCGTATCCAGGAATTGGGAAAGGGGGGGGTTTTCAACCCATATTATAGAGAGTGGAGCCTAAAAATAATTGGGGTTCCAGGGGGCTTGTCCCCCGAAAAAATTCTCGTCAAGGTCATTTTAGTGCAAATCTGTGAGTTTTACAGTGTCCAACCGAAACAAGATTACTCAGTTTCTGGACACATTTTTTTCTTAGCACCGCTAATAAAAGGAACCTCAATCAATAATTTGCATATTTTTCGTATTGCTTTTGCTTTTAATTACAACAATATACAATAATTATAAAGTAAAACATCTTACTGTCTATTGAAATACTGTCTATTGATACTGCTATTGAAATGTAAACGGTCATTTTCCATGTTACCTTTGCAAAAGGGGGGGGTTTTGTCCCCCCCCTCCCCCCCCGTGTATACGCCACTGGCATGCATGATAAAACAATGCGGTTTGTCTCCCTGTTTCAGCGAGCCAGAAGATCGCCGACATCAACCGCAAGCCCAAGACATCGGCGCAGATGGTGAGTCATGCATTCAAGTCACGTACCCCCCCTCCTCCCCCTCCCCCAACACCCCCGTCCGGGGAGATTGATCCGTTCACCCAGGTGAGTCATACTGTTTCTCTTGCAAGGTCGTGAGAGGGAACATTTCGGATCCGAACTATATAGTCCGTTAGGTGGCATATAACCCCCCCTCCCCCCCCCCCCTGGCGCAAATTTTCAGAATAGCAGTTTTGTAGAGAAAAAAACGAGGAACAATAATCCACTTGTTTGCCACGTGACAGCTGGGGCGTTTGGCCTCCAGGGATGTCCAAAGTTGAGGTAATTTTACTAATAAGATCTCGAAGTTTGGTCACGATTCTGGAAATTATGTATGTTGAAATTGCAAAAATCAATACATATATTTCCCCTTACCAATAATTGAATAAACTAACGTCAATAATTAAGGGTTGTCCAACAATTATAGTTATATTGACTCTACTTTAGATATACCATTCACTATGGTTAATCCGTAAAGTGGCACCTGCAACTAATGTGGCTACTTGCTTTCTTAAAGAAACACCTATGATTTTACATTGTTTCCTTGATTGCTTGTTGGTATCTGGGGCGTTTACATTGTAGGGGTGTCCATCCTCATAAATATAAATATAATTGTATTTTTTTTTGTTTAGTGGGTAATCCCTAAAGATAATAATTTTTGCACTACCAAACTTCATGTACTATGTACAAACAATCAATATTTATATGTTGGTATTATTATGAACAGGGTTGTCCAAAATCAACAATGTGCCGATACCACTTATGGTGGCATTCCTCCAAATACACACACATTTTGTTCTGAACATTACTTTAGTTAAAGCTGCATAAAATTTATAAATATTGTTATTCCGTAGAATAAACACATTTTCATTACTGTACAAAGTTCATTTGAGGTGATAAAAGCAATTATTGTATTCTATTTAACATTTATCCAAAACCAAATGTGATGTAATAGCATAGTATTAGCCGATGTCCTGAAGAGATCGCGGACTCCACTTGACACTTGTCAAGGAAATACAGCGATTTATAATGTGAATAGCCTGTTTCGTGGAAATCTTTAAATTTATCAAAACAGCTAGGTCTCAATAACAATTAAAATGCCAAATTTACCCTGCCTATACAAGCCGTGATTCGATAAAAATGCTGTAAGAATGAGAACAGATCAAGCAAAGAAGTATTTAATAACTGGGTGAATGACTAACTTCATCGAGTCTGGAAATAATTTCTTTCAAATTCTAACAAAATACAAATAGTACAATCAATCTTATCGCAGTGGAGAAGTGAGCTATTTGCAGACCAACTATTGCATAGACGATTGTTTTGTGATATGTGAAGACACGTGCACTGTTATGACTAGTGTAGGTGGCCGCCCAGGCATTACAAAGTACAAACCCCGTGGACGATCTACAGTAAACATAAGAAGAGGTCAATACAAAAAACTTGCTGCATTGTCAGTATGCTCTAAACAATTCTGAACAACCACGTGTTCTCGTTATCAGAAGTCCGGACACAGGTGTGAATTTTTACTTTTGGTGATGTCCACGACCACAGTCAATAATTTTATTTTATTTTATATAGGTTCTGGGAACAAACGAAGACTAGTTGACGTATATCAAGTGGGAAATATAATTGGGGTGGAAACGTCTAATGCTCTTCCTGCTTTCCATGCATTCAGTGGGTGTTATAGTACAAGTGCATTAATTGTTCGCCGAGGGAAACTGGCTCCACTGAAGGTTCTTGAAAACCACATAATATCTGGGTGCGTTTACGTCTTTGGAAACATCGATGAGGAACTATGAAACACTAGACAAATTTGTGTGTTTGATATATTAGCATCATTAGACAAACCATTTAACGTAAATAACTTCGATATACCATCTTAAAAAAGTGCACTTCATCTGTTAATTGCGCCAAACTACAACGGCTCAGACTTCAGCCTCTCATCTCCTTGTAGATCGTCTTTAGGACAGCCCATAAAACGAGCTAATTAGTCACTTGTTTGGAATCGGGCAATGGAAGCTAAACCAGATATCCCTGGACCTAATTCTAATGTCTTGAGTATACGTGAACTGAGGGTTGCATTATGCCACAAGTATTTGTAGGTCTGCTGAGTGAGAACACCAATAATGATGATGCTGGCGATGATGATGCCGAAGAAGAAGTAGATGAGCTCAGTAAAGTTGACGATTACCAAGAAATGGATTTGTTTTTTGACGTAGACGATTAGCTAGAGGGAGAGAGAGAGGAACGAAGGAACAGATTCCAATGAAACAATGAGCAATAACATATAAATTACACAAAACTGAACACACTTCATTCCTACCTTCACAGCAAACTTTCCGTATACAACAAACACCCGGCGTTAGTTAAACCGTTTCCCTTGATTTTCAATCGGAATTCCGTATTCATTTAATTTTGGCTTCCTTATGCTTTTGGTTAGACAATATGAAAGTACCTACAGCAACATTGTGTAAGTTTGCAAACCAATTCCATTATTATTCGTCTATTTACAGATATCCCAGTAATTCTCCACTCTTAGAAAAACTACAAAACTTCGTCCATTTTAGGAGATCGTCGCTTAAAATGTAGAAAGTGACGGTTTATTTATTGCCATGTAAATTGAAGTTTATTTGTATTGAATTTTTGGACAACCCTATCTAAAAAATAAAATAGTTCTGTTTTGTATTTTATTTCGACTCGATGATGACAGAACTTTGACAGCATTTTTCCATCGAGTGATATAATTATTAATTAGGCAATTTAATAATTAAAAGTTAAAACATTAAATTATGGACACCCCTGACTATGTTAATGTTATGGATTAAATATATGCTTATTAACAAGGGGGTTTACTGATTTTGATACCATGCATACATATATTTCGTCTTCTTACATTGTTCTCATATTGATCCTAATAAGAAATCCAGCATTTTGGGCACCCCTTTAAAAAACATTCTTCATCATCTGTTTTTAATAAGTTGTATGAATCATTATACTACTATATGGATCTTTTTCCAATCAGGATGTGCCAAAAATTGCATGTAACAGTTGTATACAGTGGTAAAAATGTTTATATTTTTATTTGGACACCCCTTAATGAACTATCTTTGTTTTTTTGTACTAAAAATAAGAAAATACTGCTATACATCACTTTATGAAAGAATAACTACAAATTCACAAATACTTTGAGAACAGTGACAAATTTAAGTTTTGAAAATATCAACTTTGGACACCCCTGGAGGCCAAACGCCCCAGCTGTCACGTGGCAAACAAGTGAATTATGAATTCTAATTTTTTTCTCTATCGAACTGCTTTAGTGAAAATTTGCGCCAGGGGGGGGGGAGGGTCGCTTCCTTAGCACCTAATGGACTAATAGAGAGAAAAATCGTTTTCTATCACGGTGGGGGTAAATTATTGTACCACTCTATTAGAATTAAACGTCGCCCTATACCCACCCACTGCTCGCTCTAGTATTACATGGTGGGTTGTTATGAATAAATTATGTTTTATGTGTGCATGAGCGCGGAACTGCGGGGAGGGGGGGGGGGGGATCTGGCAGGGGATAAATAACAAACAAACCACCCTCAACCTGTCAAAACACTGCGTCCAATCTGTTTGTTGGATACGTGTGTGTGTGGCCGTGTTAATTCAGTAGCAGACCCACTATACTATTTTTGACTATATACACGACACGTCCTGTATGAGCACTACAGAATTTCTCTCTCGAATTGTAAAATCACGATGCATTCGTGAAACGTAATCGTTTAATTATAGTGGGAATTAACAATTACCATTTAATAATTAAATTAGCAATTATAAAGTTGCAATTGAGTGTGGAGGAATACATACAGTTTTTTTTTGCTTAGTAGTTCTGCCACTGCATTGTATTGTATGTCTAGGCTAATACTACACAATCAATGCAATGGGACACAATCGACAAAAAACATTATTTGTGTTTATGTGTTTTCATAAAAACTTCAGTTCTACTTCTATGAACATATTTAATTTATAAGTACATTTTTTGCATCGTTTTATTTTAATCTTTGAATTAGACACCCCACTTTGAATACGATAATATACGACTCACATAAAGGGAGAAACCGACTCGGCTCTACCGAATAGACGACCGTTCGTTCTTTCAACCATTACTTCTTCAGATCTCGTCGGATGTGAAACTAATTCCTGGCAAGTGGCCATTCTTTCATTTGAGTGTTTCTTTCTTCTTTATTGCTTTTCACTCTCGTTAATTATTTAACGAGACAAATTTCTATTCCGTTTGGCTGTATGCCCTATAGCTCCCTCCCTTGTTGTGCCGTGCGAGTCTCGGGGTGTTGGTATACACACAAAGCGGTCATCCCCCCCTATTACGCCACTGTGATTCGTCTCGGCTGTGCAGGTGCGTTGTAAGGATATGGGGTCGTAACCCCCCTCCCCACAGGGGGACATTTCTATGGAAGCCGTCAAGAAATGCGTGGTGAGGGTGCAGGTGATGTCGACTTGCATTCTGGGAACACTGTCGTAATGCGTAGTCGAAGTTGTGAAACTTGTGATTCATAAAAAGTTTGAGGGCGGTATTTAGTGATCTTCAATGGAAAACGACGAATATGATCGTTTGTCTTGCATGTGCGCGAGGTGTCGAGCAGATCGTGACGTCACTGACTGCGCTGCACTGCATGACTGTGCATGTCACTTCTCACCGCCATCTAAAGGTCGCCGCGCGGTGTCGGGGCGTCGTGACGTCGTTCTCACCGCCCCCTGAAGGTCGCGCTCGCGTGCTCCACCGCCCTTTAAATGTGGCGCCCTCGTGTGTTCAATCGAATCACTAGCTATAGAAGGACTGAAGGAAATCTTTTGAGTGAAAAGTAAAAATTAACAATCCAACTGGAAATGGGAATTGATTGAACCCGTAGTATAGCTGAGAAACTGTAAGAATGACGACCTCCTCCATATACCCTTTACAGCTACCTGACCCCCCCCCCCCTGAACTCCGTGACAACCTAACAAAATGAAATGCGTAACTGAAAATCAGTTTGTTTCAGTTGTTCAGTTTGTTGTTTCATGGAGTTGAGGGGGGTCGGGTAGCAGTGGTGGGGTTAAGGAGGGGGGCTTCATTCTTACAGTTTCTCAACTATATCTCGACGCTTGCGGAACGTGAAATGGCGAAAGCATCTGCAAAGTTGTTTTGGGACAAGTATAATAAAAAGTTCAGGGTACACAGAGTAAATTCTAAATCAGATGGAGGGTGAGATTGGAACATTTCACTATACCAATAACAGCTGTTGACGTGCACATAAACCCAATAAATTCTTGTGTCAACCGCACGACAATATAATATATCCATGGCGTCGCGACGCTGTTCTCACCGCCTTCGTTCGAGTGTCTCTCGTCGCGACGCCATCCCACCGCCTTAGTGTCGCCGGCCGTCGCGACGCTCAACGAAGCCGCTTAGCATATTATATAGAAGGCCACGGCTGCATGCGGCCCGCCCACCATTGTGTGCTAAACATCTATACACACAGATAGACAGACAGACAGACAGACAGACAGACAGACAGACAGACAGACAGACAGGCAGACAGACAGACAGACAGACAGCCAGACAGACAGACAGACACCAAAGGAAGATCGGGCGACGATAAGAAAGGGGGACATACACAATACACAGGTTTCACGTCACTCAACCGTTGTATTTATTATAGTTGGGCCATTAGCATTTTATAGGCCAGGACCGCGATCTCATAAGTTACACGAATTGACACACACACACGCCAACACTCCCGTCGAGGACTCGTTTTAGGAGCCTCACTCACACGTATATACACGACCCGATACCTTTATCACGATCACCATCTTTGCCTGGATCAAGTTTGCTGCACCGATCTCGAATACTGTAATTAAAGGGGTTCTCACCCGCTAGATTTATTTTTTACCATATGATCTACTGCACCACACCAATCGATAATGAACCATTAAACATCGTAAGTTGAAACCTGTGAATTGTTATGTGAGCCGTGTGTGTGGATGTATTGTGTATAACCTTGGTTGTTGTTTTGTGTGACGGCGCGTAGGAAGTTGTATCAATTAGGGGGGGGGATCAGAAATCCGGGATTGAAGTGATGGGCCTGGCAGGGCTGGTTCGTCGTTCCCCATATACAGAACCGCGGGCACAGTTTTTGTACCCTTTTTAATTTGAGTTGATTTCGTGGGGCGTGAAGACGAGCTGTTGCTGTCGTACTCAAGAACATATATTATACACGACGATGACCATTATGTATGTGGGCATTTTTTGTGTGTGTGTATGTCTTATAATTTATATGAATTTAATTCTAACCACGCAATACGCTCATTTGTTTGTTGTCTACAACAACAATGACGTATTAGATGTTAGGCCGCTATTTAGAGTGAATGCAATACCTTATCTGGACTCCTTAGATTGCCGGACTTGGGTAATTGACCAGGGAACCGTGATGGGAGTGACATATAGGGTGGCATGCAGAGTCCAGCAAGATTCTCGTACTTAACTCGGTTAAGCTCGTACTTAAACGACTCTGCATCCCGCCCATAGACTACAGCCTTGCGCATGCATAGCCATATTGGTATACGGGAATGAACTTAAACTAAGTACCAAGTCTTACACAACTTCTCCCCCCCCCCCCCCCCCCCCCCCAACTCGTTGATCACTGCAGGCGTGTGATCCCGGCCGAGGTGGGTCCCTCCTCGTGGTGACCAGCAAAGACGGCTCTTGTATCTATTTTCTGTAGTTTCAATATTCATCGCATATAGTCTTCATTATCTTTCCTCTTCCAACATTCACAAATTATTCTACATACTTACTATTATTATTATGGCGACCTGACCTCCCTCTAACCCCACTAAAGCATCGTCTTGATCCCCTTTATGACGACCCCGGCGTTGTGTGATGGATCTGATTCGGCTGTTACGTCGTTAAACCAAGAGTGTGCTGATCGCTGATCGGGGACCAGTCCGGCACCTTTATAGCGCGACCAGGGGGGGGGGTCCAACAATAAACATGCTGCCATGTGCACGCACACGTGCCATGTTTGTATTATAGCGAGATGCAGCCGACGTGATGAGGCGGAAATAGTTCCTTCCATTCTGTCGCGCGATGGGGGCGAATAGTGTCGATATAACTCTGTGGCAAGTGCCCGTTTAGAAGCTATACACAGTACACACACACACAAACAAGGCTTGGCAATACCTCAAGTTGAGAATTTACATTTTAGTCGGTGGAAGAGAGCTAATTCTGCGTTCGACAGTTTGAAATATAGAGCATGGCACGTTTTATTGTGTTTTGTACTGGGGCGTATCACAAAAACGTAATTTAAAATCCAAATTTTGGGATGTCGCCTTGCTAGATACACTGACCGTGTTCTATATCATGGGCACAATTTTTGTTTTTGTTCAAACTTTCCAGCACGTATTGTAAAATTTATATTTTCATTCTTCTCTTAAACTACGAGCAAAACTCTAAATACAGCTGTAAACTGCAATTAAAGATTGATCCCAAGGCAGCCAGTATAGTAGTGTTGTATGGGAGTCTAGTGAGGGTGCCCGTGTGATGCTAGAATAAGCTCCTTTTTGCAATACGACGCACCGTTTAGCTGTAAAATCCAATTAAAGATTGATCCCAAGGCAGCCATTAGTGTTGTATGGGAGTCTAATGAGGGTGCCTGTGTGATGTTAGAATATGCCCTTTTTGCTCTACGATGCACCGTTTAGCTGTAAAATCCAATTAAAGATTGATCCCAAGGCAGCCATTAGTGTTGTATGGGAGTCTAATGAGGGTGCCTGTGTGATGTTAGAATATGCCCTTTTTGCTCTACGATGCACCGTTTAGCTGTAAAATGCAATTAAAGATTGATCCCAAGGCAGCCAGTAGTGTTGTATGGGAGTCTAGTGAGGTTGCCCGTGTGATGCTAGAATAAGCTCCGTTTTGCAATACGACGCACTGTTTAGCTGTAAAATGCAATTGAAGATTGATCCCAAGGCAGCCACTAGTGTTGTATGGGAGTCTAGTGAGGGTGCCCGTGTGATGCTAGAATAAGCGCCGTTTTGCAATACGACGCACCGTTTAGCTGTAAAATGCAATTAAAGATTGATCCCAAGGCAGCCAGTAGTGTTGTATGGGAGTCTACTGAGGGTGCCTGTGTGATGCTAGAATAAGCTCCGTTTTGCAATACGACGTACCGTTTAGCTGTAAAATGCAATTAAAGATTGATCCCAAGGCAGCCAGTAGTGTTGTATGGGAGTCTAGTGAGGGTGCTTGTGTGATGCTTGAATAAGCGCCGTTTTGCAATACGACGCACCGTTTAGCTGTAAAATGCAATTAAAGATTGATCCCAAGGCAGCCAGTAGTGTTGTATGGGAGTCTAGTGAGGGTGCCCGTGTGATGCTAGAATAAGCTCCGTTTTGCTCTACGACGCACCGTTTAGCTGTAAAATCCAATTAAAGATTGATCTCAAGACAGCCAGTAGTGTTGTATGGGAGTCAAGTGAGAGTGCCCGTGTGATGCTAGAATAAGCTCCGTTTTGCTCTACGATGCACGGTTTAGCTGTAAAATGCAATTGAAGATTGATCCCAGGACAGCCAGCAGTGTTGTATGTGACTCTAGTGAGGGTCCCCATGTGATCAGCATTACATAGCCTAAATACTGTCGAATCTTCATCAACGTACGATAACATCATGGAAAGTAGTAAGTTTCAACAAAGTGTTTATGAAAAAGTGTGTGGTCGCGTTGTCTTCGTCTTGGACCAATCAGAACGTGTTATTCGTGTTCGTCGTCAAAGCGGTGCGGCAACTGAAGCGTTAATAGATTTGTTGTTTTTGTTTATATTCCAACGACAAAGACACGTTCCGTTGCGCATAAAGTTGAGTATATTATAAGAAACTTGTTCGATCAAGCACAAAATTAGACAATGAAACAAAAAGGGAGCAATAGAACGTGCTCACTTTGGTTTTTATTTAATTATTGCCGTTTTAGGTACTCATGCTATGACGTCGGGTGGCACTCGTTAGTTTATTTATAACATAGCTTGAATGAAGTGTAATTTATAGACCGCTTTCCATCGAGTGAGTATGGTTCTCTCAAAGTCCCGGCTTACGCAGGCTTCAGCGCGAATTGATGTTATGATAATTGCATCCTCCACCCTCACCCATGCTCAAAGCTCGCCTGTCAGTTACTCTTAATCGTGATCGCGCGTGCAATTAGCATAGCGAAACCACAACACAAGCCTTCAACAATCAAACTGTGGGGAGGGGGGGATTGTGTCAGTTTAACGATCTGGCTTCAGGGTACGTTTCATGCACATACAAACGTGAACACTGATAACTAATTATCCGTATATTCAATCGTGGTGAATGCAGCTATACCTGTGGCGTTTTGACACAAGGCAAATAAACATTGCATGAATTAATAATATTGTTATACTTTATCGTTAATTTTTCAATCAATTGCATAATTATTGTACGTATCAAAGAGATGGTTGTAAAGAACTTGTACATTGGAAGCTAATGAAAGAGTGATTGCTGGAGATACAAATTGGTTCACATTGAGGTGTCTAACAACCAATTGAATGAACCATAAACTACGTCATGTAAAAACATTAGTGCAGTGTGTGTGTCACAATTTAAAATAAAAAGTGAATTATTATTGTGGTTGAGTGATTGCGTCATGAATCATCACGAAAGTAGCAGCGCAGGTGTCATTGCGGATTGAAAATGATGAATCAAAGAAGTTACATTTTTTCACGGATCTCGTCCAATATGGCAATTTACATTCCATTCCATGCTATGCATATGCCAATGTTTTGGCGCGGGGAGGTTTTATATAGCATTACATATTGTCCACTGTCCATATTCTCGTCCACGACTGCATATTGATTTAATCCGATCACGTGGATCTTCAAATCGTTTTCCCATGGAGGTGCCTTTTCCTGCACACTTCTACTAATGGTATTTCCAATGTGTTTCTTCTCACGGTAGCGCACTAATATTCTGATGTAATTGTTTACATTTTTTTTGTCATCGTCGATGTAAGTGGCTCATTTTGGAAGGTTGTGGGTTCGACTTCCGCTAGCGGTAATGTGGCGTGAAGGTTTTCTCCAAGGTTATCCTCGGTTATACACATAAGTCCAATTCTGGGATTCGGTCCG
The DNA here is from genome assembly GCA_945910005.1 of Isoperla grammatica. Taxonomy (NCBI): domain Eukaryota; kingdom Metazoa; phylum Arthropoda; class Insecta; order Plecoptera; family Perlodidae; genus Isoperla; species Isoperla grammatica. The sequence goes on from OX246741.1 coordinate 7,474,791, forward strand.
AGTACGAACGTCAGTCCTTGGCTTGGACATTCCTTCATTCACTATCTCACTCACTATCCCATGAGGGGGGGGGGGGCATCACAAATGTATTCCTATATAGAGGGGTGGTTAAACCAATTAATTTATGTTGGGGGGGAGGGGATGGGACCTCACCGCATCCCTCTTCGATTTCGATTTGACCACTGCCTCGAACTGTCAACCACTTGATTTTAAAAAATATTTAAAAATCACTGTAATACATACAGTTACACAGTTAAAACATTTTCGATACCTTCGGCATGACGTCAAAACAATATTTCGGCAGCTGTTCTGCTGCCGTCCTCAGGTATAGGTCGTACCTGAAGACGTCAGCAGAACAGCTACCGAAATATTGTATTGACATGACGCGGAGAGTATCGAAAATGTTTTTCTTACAGTGATTTTCAATCCCTTGATATACGTGTTGCGGGCCGGGTATCGAGCCCGGGCGGTGTCTGGTCGCTTCCCCGAAGACGCTCGGCGATGTCATTGTGATGCAACCGGCGTGTCGCGCTGTGTAGCATGCGCAACGCAGCCAGACATCCAAGATAGCGGACGGTGCCAAATTAGGTGAAGCCAAGCAAGCAAGCGATGCAATTGTCTGACTCTCTGCCTGCATAGGACCAAGGACAAACCTCTACGGCTTTCAACGAACCGAGAGTGTTTAGTATTGAAGAACGTTTACACGATTTTAAGAGCGATCCATACCTAGAAATAAAATCGTTTTAGGCCTTCTCTTGCAAAGTAGGGGAAATGGTGGTGTGGGGCAAATGTTCGTAGAGAGCTGCCTTTTGTACGATGACAGAAATATTGCACCTTATTGTGCACCGAAAGCTCAATAGAGCCGCCACTAATCCGCTAAGTGGTCTCGGCGGCTAGTTTGTTGGTTTTCGTAAATAGACCCACCACCCAACAAACGTCGGTAGTGGTTTTGCTTTGGATGCTATGTTATTTCTGTGAGATACGTTTTTCCAAATCCAAATAATAATAAAATAATAATAATACTAATTTAATAATAATAATGTTTTAAAAAATTATTAGATATAATACCATTTCATAGTATACAAATAAATGAGCAATAACTCGTAATATAGACTTGCGTTAGAAGAAATGGCAAAGTAATAATCTGAACAAGAAACGTCAAATAGTCAAATACTAAGGGCCGGTTTTTCAATCAGTTTTGTAATCAGTGATTAGATCAACCAGAGCTATTACCAACTTGAGAATGCTGTGATACTGTTAGTAACCAATTATCAAACGTCTCCTAATTACTCTTATCAAATTGATAGAATTCTTATTCCAGCGACTTTAAATTCGTATGTAAACCACATTGTATAAAAGTTCAAATCAGCAATATCATACTATTTATATACAAACTAATAAATAGCTATAATTTATATTGGTCAACATGTGTATTATGATCCAATAGTGTTTTGTTCAGGTAAAAAACACACCTTTCAACAGTGATTTGAAAGAATTTGGTACAGACACTGGATGGACCATCAATTTACCAAAGGCTGGTTAGGTACTTCCACGGCCTCTTTTAGGTTGCATAATTTAATATCTTTGTGAGCTTGACAAATGACTTCACTCATCTCAAGCAATAATAGCCAACCAGGACAACATATACATACACTATTTTATTTCCTATTTATCAAACATGCAGGCTTATGAATTCAATAAATTAAAACTGAGTTGTGCTTTTTAAAAATTGTTATCATATAGGCCTACAAAATTAGTTTGAACTAAAAAAAAAAAAAACATTTTTAATATGTTTGGGTTGCATCTCCATTTTACATTGACAATGTTGGTAAAAGCCTTGGTTACCCCAACCACTGATTAAAAAACTGATTGAAAAACCGGCCCTAAATAAAATATGTAATTCCTGATTCGCAATGCTCTTGGACGGAACTATGGTAAACCTACATTTCCAACAATAAAGTAACTTTTCGAATAAGGTAGGTATAAATACTAAATTTGTGGCTCCCAATTCTGTTGTTCGGAATAACATAGTACATACAGTTGCATTAGAAACAATACGTACGTAAAGTAATAATCTTAACAAAATACGTGAATACAATTATCTTGTACGGAACTATAGACCTGCATTACAAACAGCAAAGTAACGTTCCCAATTCGGACAAGGAACTCATTGGCATTGGGTTACATTAAGCACAAAATATTCAGAATAGCGGTTGAGTTACATGAACAAGATACATTTTGTGCAAACACCATACGTTATGACCAGAATAAATAGGCCACTATCCTATAAGTAATCTCATAATGTCGGTATACTCGAAAGGTAAAGTCTTTCAGGTCGTGTTGATACGCTTTTTAGTGAAAAACAGAAGGATGATGAAAACATTCTCCCTAATCATTAGGAAGGGCATTATGTCTGCTCAGTGGAGTGAACTAGACATGTGCTGGTCTGGTCTATAATTCTCTATAATTAAAAATAGATGTACCAATACACACAAACATGTCTGTAGGACTATCGCTTTCACATTGCATTTCATCTCCTTAAAATCGAATTATTATTATTATTATTATTATTAATATTATTATTATTATTTATTGGACAGCTTAGGTCATATGATGTCTTTCGAGCCAGGTCCATCTATATTCATCGCGTGGTCGTCATAAGAGGAGTCCAGCAAGGGATGGCAGGGCCAAGTTGAAGGAGGAAACTTGAGTGTAGGACAGAGGTAGGAATGGTCAGGTTCTCCTTTCGTCGCCGCTTACGACTAGCAGAGTCACTCTGGGCGTATTCTTCCCCTGGCTCAGACGGGCATTGACATCGAAGTTGTTTGATCTGGGAAAGTGCTATTTCTTGGCTTTGGTGAAGTAGTTTTTTTTTTATACAACCGTGTCGTCGTTCAGGTTCTTTCCATTTATTATTTATTCAAAATTATTAGCTTTCGATTACAATTTATTGAGCACCTAGTTTATACTGGGGGTTTCGTATTTCCATGTTGCGGGATATCCTACTACCGTAATTCTGGCAATATACAGTTGATGTCAAAACGAGTATTTTTGGCTCCATCTCATTCATCAAACTCATCACGATACATGTTTTCTGTACGTATATACCTTGTAGGAGGCTATGCAACAAAAATACAATACTATATTCTAGTGAGTAGTGACATGAAGTTGAGTTCGTACCTGCTAATAATATGCATGCTTTTTATTGAATCCAATGATGCAATGAACGTCAACACATCCCCCCCCCCCCACAAATGGAAACGACTTCAATATTTAGTACCTATATAGTCTCCACTCAGTGTTTGCCAGAAAGCTTCGTCACACTACATATTGTTAGAGCAGGGCCCCATACCGGTAATAGTGGACATAATAATTTATCCAGAAAATATAAACTCAGAAGCGCACTTTCCCGACAGAGTTACGTAATTCGTTCCGTATGACCTCACGGACCAGCTACCATCGGTGATTACTGATTACGATGGTGAGAGGCATTGTGTTTTCCAACCCTCAGCAACGATTTTAGACTATGAGCCATGGCCCATGAATGGCATGTTCAATGAGTGAGTTCTTCTATATAATATAATAATATAACAGTAATGTTTCGTAGGAAACCTGCCCACAGACAGCCAGTTCATGCTCCTTTTCAGTGAATACCCAGGTGTTGCGATTTTTGGAATTGTTGGGGAAGGAATGTCTAAGGGCTGTTACTATGACTCAATCCGAACATTGGCCAACTGTGACTGAGGAAACCCCCTGGGAAATCTTCAGTCAGTCGGGTATCGAACCGGCGACCTCCCTAATTAGAGCCTCGTGTGCTAACAGTATAACACTAGGCCACCATTATCGCTAATCTCGGTCTGAGAACCCACCCCCAATGCTACCAAACCCCGCTACCAAAATGTTACACTAAAGCTGTTAAAACATTTATTAGTGTCATAATGAGAACATTGCCGATAATGAAAGAAGAAAAGTAAACTGAAAAGCAATGGAAAGTAACAACTACCTTATTCGTTCCCTCCATTTTTCAAGGCTCCTGCCTTTTTTTCTTCTAGGAACTGAAAGGTGCAAGTTTCCTTTCTTTGAAAGTCTCCGTTTGTTTTTCGATGGGACTGTTGTTGGTGTCACGTTTATATATACCAACAATTACTCACACAAATAGCAACGAGAGTAATGTTTAAAATATAATAGAAAAATATGTTATATAGTAATAATATACTGTAATTTTAGTAGCCGGCGCAGTTGGCCGAGGTCGGTTAGGCGTTAGTCTAGTAAACCGCGATCTCTGCGTTCCAGGTTCGAATCCTGGCTTGGGCATGGATGTCATGTGGCGTTTTTTCATCCTCATAAAAACCAACTCATCGTCTCGATTAGCCTCGTTACAAAATATGGCACGTAACACCCCAAACATAATTATTATCCATCACCATCATAGTAATTTTAGCAATTATTGTATAGACAGGTTCGCACGACTAAGATCGAACTCAGAACCTCCGACGATACGTATTGCTATGGGTGTTGTTGCCGCTTGGGCTACCGGTGCCAGGGAACATTACATTTGTCCACTCTCCACACAATATCAATATCTAACAGAATAAGGAAGTCTACGTAATGAGGACGCAATGTCTACGCAATTAGGAACTGCATTATTCGGGCAAGCGCAAACTGGGAACGTCGAGTCGAGAAAGATGAACACTCAAATCTATGAAAACAAGTTGCGAGCTATCGGCAAGTCTTCAAACCTGTCAGATTTATGGGTAGCAATAATTTGGCAGTTTACTGTGCCGCTCGGGATGGATCCTCCTTTGTTCCGTGCACGTGGTTCTCAGCGGAGGGGAAGTTGGAGGAGTTGGGGGTGAAAGTGGCTTGACTGAGCAAACGCCGATCAGCAGCGCGCACGCATAGTCATTTGTTTCCCCTGATTACGAGAAAACTATTAATCGAATTCGTTTCAAATAAATTTATCTATACACCCTATGATAAATAATTTTTCTTCCTGTTTTCAATTTTTTTCTAGGATAACGTGGACGGTTTTAAAATCATATTATGAAGTAGAGTATCAAAAAATTCGATAATTGCAGGATTTTATCACCTGCCATGGGGCCTAAACTATAAATAATTATCAAAAAGTACAAAACGGCAGAAAAATCGGACACTGTCAGCTTGAAAACTGAGGCAACGGGAACTCTCTAGGGCAAACGGTTCTCACGCAATCACCAGAAACAATTAGCACGGGAACGCCCTATACCGCTCTAAGTACGGATGGCTCTTAACGGCGTCCACGTACGGAACGGCTGCAGGTTCAGGGACAGAGGGGTACATCGTTGTCCTGCCTGCGTAAGTGGTTGCTAATGTCGGTGACGCTACCTCATCGCAAGTCCAGTGGTGTTGAGGGGGGGGGGGGCGAGGGGGAGGCTCTAGCCCCCCCTGTAGAGGCAGAGGGGGACGTCGTTGTCCTGCCTGCGTAGACGGTTGCCAACTCGTACAGATGTCAGTGTCGGAGATGTTACCGTATATATACACTTTTTAATTAGTTAGTAACTTAGTACTATATGGGCAATTGTAGTACAAGTTTGCCCCGACCGGAGATCGAAACCAGATCAACCGGCTCTACGTACCACTTGAGATAACCCATTTACTCTTGGGTGGGTGGGTGGGGGGATGGAGAGGGAGAGGGAGAGATGGGGAGAGACGGAGATAGGGCAATGGGTAAATCAAAACCCCAGCTCGTTGAAGACTGCAATGTGGGCAGCAGTGCGAACGTATCCCTCACGATCCCCGGGAAAGTATTATGGGGGTGGGCTGGCAACGCAACGCAATGCAACGTCTTGGCCGCAGCGCGTGAATCAGCCAGCGCACAGCGGCGTCGAGTCGAGTCATCACGGCCTCTCATATCCGTCGTCTGACTCACGGGGACGACGCGTGACGTCACAGAGTCGATTGGACCGGAGTAAACATAGCCGGGCGCCGCCGGACCGACGTCGCTCTCGGGTTTATCCAGCACTTGGTTGGATTGGGGTGTGACCTAGATAAGACGGCAACACTATGTGTGAGGGAGATAGGCGATGTCTTATCACTATACATACACACGCACTCTGGTCTTATCCCGGTCGAGGTAGGTCCCGCCTCGTGGTGAGCGGTGTACGCAAAGAGGGCTCTCTTTGTTTGTACATCTTTGGTCACTCTTTGTCGCATCTTCGTTGCTCTGGCTTTCTTCGTGCGGCCCTCGTTGCGACCTGAACGTCCACTCAATCCCTACGTTCTACCCCTAACTGGCTCCCCTTACATGACGACACCGCCGATGTGCGATGCACCTAACTCGGCTGACGTCATATGACCTATAGCTATCGAGTACGTCGTAATAATCAGCATTATGTATTTTTCGAGATTAGAACCCACGTATTTTAATTAATGAACCCCCCCCCCCCCCCGTCCCCGTCCCCGTCCCCCAACTCTTAAACCACCCTGAGTAGCTGGACTCCACTTATGACGACCCCGGCAATGTGTGAATCTGATTTGGCCGACTCGACCTATAGCTGTCGCGTAGCCCTACGACGTAAACATTGTTTGTTTGTGGCGGTCTGGAGGCTGGAATGGAATGTCTCCGGAATGTCTCCTGTATTATGTTGTTGGTGGTTGTGAGATGCAGTAGCGATAGCGACGTGTGTTGATGTAGTGTGGTGGCGGATGTCTGGTCGGCTCCCGGGGGGTGCTCGGAACGCACGTGGTGGTTGTTTGGCCGGGGGTCTCTGTTGCGTCTGGGGGTCGCACAACATAATGACGTGTTTAGGGTCTAGGTAGAAAGACAGACAGACAGGGGTAGCGGATCCGGTGTTATTGTTTGGCAGCCCGAGGGCGAACGAAGAATGTTACCTGCAGGTCTGCTCTCTGCGGTTGTGTTGGGTATTGTTACGTAAGAGAAGCGCGCTGTATAGAGAGGTGCGGCGGCCAAGCTTGCCCGGCGTGCGGGTGAGAGGGGGGGGGGGGGAGAGCCGGACCAGCCTGTTGCTCTTCGTTCGCCCGCCCGCCCGCCCGTCCACGTGTTCGTCAGTCAGTCTCCGCTTGGCAGGCAACGCGTGTGCAGGTGCCCTCACGACATTCCGCGACATTGACAGTGACAGTGACAGGTAGGTGTGATGACAGTTTGATCTATCGCGACACGGTGCTAGATATGTAGAGGAACGTATTCCCAGAGCGTCGTACCTGCCTGGAGCTAAATCCTCTGGAGTCTCACAAGACGATCGACTTCTTCGTCTTGTTGGCGCGGTGGCGGGTTCATGTACTGGTAGTTAGTGCATATTATAGTGGTGTCGCGACAAACTATAAGCGATGCGAGATATGTATAGAGGAACGTATTCCCAGAGCGTCGTACCTGCCTGGAGCTGAATCCTCTGGAGTTTTAGAAGACGATCGACTTCTTCGCGCGGTGGCGGGTTCATATACTGGTGGTTAGTGCATATCGGAGTGGTGTCGCGTCAAACTATAAGCGGTGCGAGATAATAATATGTCGACGAACGTATTACCAGCCTAGAGCATCCATCGTACCTTCCTGGGAGCTGAATCTTCCAGAGTCTCGGAGGTCTATCGATAGATTTCTTCGTTTTGGCGCAGTGGCGGGTTCATATACTGGTAGTACGCGACATACTAAGCGGTGCGAGATAATGTGTAGATGAGCGAATGTATTCCCACCAGAGCAGAGAGCATCATTGTCCATCGGGTGCTCAATCCTCCGGAGCAAAGATATCATTATAATATTCCCAAAGTGCTCAGTAGTCTTCTTAGCAGAAGACGATAGATAGACTTGTTCTTGGCGGGTTCATACAGTGGTAGTGCGCGACATACTAAGCGGTGCGAGATAATGTGTAGACGAGCGACCCTCCAGAGCTGAGAGCATCATTGTCGTGTCTTTTACACCCGGTGCTCAATCCTCAGGAGCAAAGATATCATTATAATATTCCCTACGTGCTCCGTAGTCTTATAGCAGAAGACGATAGATAGACTTGTTCTTGGCGCGCTGGCGGGTTCATACACTGGTGGAAGTCCCATAGGGCATAGAGTGTTGTTGTCGATGACCGCGGTGAAGACTGTGTTAAAGACGCGGCCGCCCGAGGCTCAAACACCGAGGAGTAAAGTGGATGTTTGGTCATTCATTAAATCTCATTGGCCATGTAACTTGTTTCAAGAATGAATGAGAATGTTGATAATGTATACACACACATACAACGTATACGTCAAGTGGTGCTATAGATGTTTGTTTAGCTCCCGCCGAAGTGAATTGATCGAAGTGAAGTTGACACCAACCAGACGTCGTCATTGTGCGTGAGTTACATACAATACAGTGTTGCATGTCATGTGCACGTCGGTAGAACCAACCGCCACGGGCGTGATGACATTGGTGCTCGAGCGTACTGTGTAATTACATTCTAATTATCGTTATAATACTGGTGGTAGAGAAGTGGAACAGTGCAGCTATGGAACGCGCCGTTTCGATTCCCGCCATCGGCAATATATTGTGATTATTGAAGGTTTTTATCGGTCATAAGGTGAACGTTGTTACGTTCTTGTTTGGCCGTTGAACGTGTTTCAAAACTATCCGTACACATTTTGATGACCTGGTATAGGACACATTGTTTTATATACATCGTTAGATATATCACATACTTGTTATGCGCATTCTTCTCCACAAGCGGCAATGATGATAGTTGGTATACAAAAAATAATAGTTTTTTCTTTAAATGTTGCACGTTTTTAGTAGAAGGTGCAATGGTATAATAATTATTAACGTTTTTAGATACATATTTAGAAATAAAAATAAAAACAAATTACAAATAAATCACTTAGAAATATCTTTTCAAATGTCATCTTTTCATAAGTGTCGTAAAAGTTTCCTTGTGTATAGAGTAAATCCTCGTAGTTAAAAATATGTTGTGAAACATGTGTTAACGTTGCGTTTGTCAATAATCATCAATAAACGTCAACTCTTCTTCGCCGAATAATATAATCAATACAATATTATTAAACATCTGCCACAGTCATTCCATTCAACATTTGTCATGTGTTTCATCCCCATTAGGCATGGCCTGGGGTAGAATAGGTTAAGAACGACTCTGCTTGACGTACGAGGCTACTGCAGGGCCGACATCACATTATCTTCGTTGTCATAACAACTTGCGAGCGTCATTAATCAATAATTTAAAATTACATTGTGTGATTTGTTGTTTTGTCAGACGCAGTGCACTAGTCACTTGACATTTAGGTACTATCAATATCATGTTTAATTGACAACATTCATGTATTAACTCTTTCAATTGAAACGTATCAGTCATTGTCGAACGATGTCTTTTTATCACTTCGATCCACTGACCCGCGCGCTGACCTATACTTTCAATGCTAGACTTTGTCGCTGTACATGTTCAGTTATTCGATTGCAAGTTTTTAAACTATCATGCGAGTTTTGCGAGTATTTCGTGCATGGGGTAATAAATTCGTGTTATTCATGGTAACAAACCATTATACGTTTAAGTACAACATCTGGCGGGAGTTTGTGTTGGACAGTTGGCAATGGACTATGTCAGTCAGTCAGTAAGTCTACTGGGTTCGATGCCAACTGTCGCATGTGTGAGTGTGACTCATTGCGATTGTATCGGACAAGTGTTGTACCGTTGAGTGAGTACAATAGGGTAGAGTCGCAACGCAATCAGCAGTTTGTCTACCGCCTTATGCTGCCCAACATACTTTAGTCGGGTAGTAGGAGTTCGCCAAGCGACGCGATGACGGAGTTTTCGGCTGTCTTCGTATATCTTCGGTGAAGTAGCCGACCAATCAGGCTCCGTCATCGCGTCGCTTGGCGAACTCCTACTACCCGATTAAAGTATGTTGGGCAGCATAAGTGTAGGGCCACACATATGCGTTTACTCGGCACCCGCTAATCGGGAGCCGGGAAAACGCATGGACCTCACAAGACCACACATTTCCCGCCAAATCGCACTCAATCTAGCTTCACCCCCCCCCCCCCCCCCCCCCCAGTCTGTGGTGTCCAGCAGTCGAATAGACTGGTCATGTTTTCCAATCTGGAAATAGTTTGTCTGCTTGAAGCTGAGGACTTACTTAAACAGACGGTAAAAAGGAGTCACTGGGTCCACCCTTTTCACGCTGATGGGGCAAAAAGTAAAAAAAAAATCAACTTTTACCAGGAAATTAAGAAATATGACAGGAAGTTTTTTGAATATTACCGAATGTGTATTATTTCATTTGACGAACTTTTAAATGTAATACGCCCTTTCATAACAAAGACGAAACTAACCAGAGGAACGCAAGAAGTGCAGAGGAAAGATTGACAATAAGTCAATAACACTAGGGTAAGTTCGAAATTATACGCACTTTATTTTAATAATCATAATATGCAAGTTCCGATCACTATACTCATTGCACCCCTTTTCCCAAATTGCCGACTGTTCTTGAACACATTGAATACATTTATCCACATCAAACCTATTGGAAATGTATCGAGGAAGGTCCCGCAGAACTGCACTGTGTGGACGCTCTCATTCAACTACATGTGTTTTTGATGCCTTCCCGCCATCCTGGCTACCTGTTTGGCGGCAGCATGTTGCAGTCACTTTTGGCAGGAGCCGCTCAACGGCACATGTGTGGTCTTGCTGATTGAAAACAGTGTGTTATCGCCTTCCTGACGCACGGCTCCCGCTTAGCAGGAGCCGGGAAAACGCTATGTGTGGCCCTACACTAAGGCGGTAGACAAACTGCCTATGGCGTGGGGCTTCTACCCTATATTACTCACTCAACGGTTGTACCACCCACTACGGCTTCTGTAAAGGGAGTATTCACGTAACATGACGTCACAAGGGAGGGGGATAATGTGTGTTGACATTAATTGGGCTGTCGACTTATGTACCACGAAATATGATAGTTTTAACAGGTACCGATATTCTTGATAACAAAGTTCTTGAAAATAGTTATATTTGTGCCGTTTTAAATCAGAAAATGAGTGGTCCGAAACACGCGAACTAATGTTTTAATCTGCAGAACATCCATCTGAAACGTTTCAACAGTGAATTGCCGGTCGAAAGTAAATAAACATGTCGTTTTGGCTCTCAAGACGGCCGGCAGGCGCATTATGTGAATTCGTTGGTGTTACGTGATAATTAATATTGTATATAGCATGAAAAAAGAGCCTGACGTACGTGTAGGCTAATTGCAATATTTTAAATTGCAATAATTCAAATTGTCGTTGAAATACTTATTGTTGCTTTACTTCTATATTGATATTCGAGAAGATGAGGGCGGGGGGGGGGGGGGGGGGATAAATGAATTATGAAGAACAATTACAAAAAACCCATGCTTTATGCGGGGTTCGAATCCAGGACCTATACGCTCCAGCCGCATGAGCCACCACTCACTGACAGCTACCGCTTCATACACTCACCATAAAGCTGGATTGAGCTAAAAATCGTATTATCATATATTTTTACATCATGCAAAAATACATATTTAAAATTTTGATTTTGTTGCAATACATACGGGAAAGAAGTCATACATGCTCCCTTATTATTGTTTTATTATCCCGTGTCTGCAAGCATGCTCACACACAAACCAAAGTGGGTCATACTGGGAAACATTATATCATATCGACGTGATAAGTCGGTCATTGCATTTTTGTCCTCGGCGCTTGGCAGACAAGACGACCGACGCCGGGGGCGGGGCCTATCCCGAGTTGCGTCCAATCCTCTTTTCTGCTCCCTTGTCAGGTCTCCACTTGTACCACTTTTTTCTGGAGGTGGCTGCTGCTGTTCCCCGGTGACACTTCCACCATGGCTCTCGTGAAGTGGTGGTTGATATAGTTGGCCGCGATATTAGAAACCATTGTAAACATATCACGGTTAGGGTGCCCCAGATATACAAACAAAAAAGCGGGACAAACATTCCAAACTTGGAGGTTCTATTGGCGCGGAGAGATCAGGAAATCGAACACTTGACATTGTTTATTTTGAGGGATATTTTTATAAAAGGGAAACAAATGATTCGGTAGCCGCTAACTGGATTTCACGATCGGTTTGCTTCAAACGGGCTTGCCCCATCGCTCTTTCAGTGTGTGTCTTGTTTCAAGTTTTGATAGTGAGGAAGCTGGCTGACTGTTATTGCTGTTGTTCCTAGCCGGATCTCGTGAAAACGGCGGTATTACAGGGGAAATATTCACGTTGAGCTCATGGCCACTCATGGCTAAAGAAAAAGTAAAAAAAAAAGTTGAACCATCCCTATTTGAAAAGTAAGAGAGCTCCCGCCGACGTCAAACCTTTTCCAAAGACTGCTTAGTATATGACTGAAGATATGTTCACATTTTCCACTCTTATGTCTCACAGTATAGATATTTCCACTTCGTCTACCATTATTATAAAACATTTCCTCATCAAGTCGGAACATTCGAACCCAATACTACTATTGCGATTCTCGAGCCATGGGAAATCACTCATATACGTCACAGACGATATAACTTCCCTCTGATTGGCTGGAGCAATGCACACTTTTTACGTACTAGACTGGATTATTGCGGTATATGACAGTATGAGTGTAAGTAATTCGTTACCATGGGAAATCAGTCACACAACCAATACCCATGGCTGATACCGATCAGTCCAATCCTCATGGCTGAGTGGAAGGGAACGCGGCCTGAAGGGTTTAATTATTTTTATTTTAGGAAGGCCAGACTAGACTGTTGCGATATTGCGTGCAGTAGTAATGTGATACCGTGTGAATGAATACCTAGCATGGATATCGATACTTCAAGTGTCTGTCTGTCTGTCTGTCTGTCTGCTGTCTTGCGGGCAATCAATCCTGTTCGTGTGTTGTGCCCGTAATACAAGTGTGCCGTGCGGTGCATGAAGTAAGTACCTAAGAAGAAGCGTGCAGAGTTTCGGTGCGTATTATCAGCCTCATGCACCACAAAGACACTTGCGTCCGCAACTGTTGACTTGCGCGTCCGCAAATTGATGCACAAAAGGATTTGCCGGCGCAAATATGTGCGGGAGCTCCGTAAATTTGCGGCTCAATCGACTATCCCAAACAAATAACTCAAAATCCACCCGGATTTCCGCAAGTTTATCTGCTGCACCAGCAAGTCCGCCACCATTTTTAATGAACGGTAAGTTTGCGTCGGCAAATCTTTGTACATGTGGCTGTAAATCAGTAAGAGGGTGAGGGGTTATAAGGGCGTTTCATTAAATCCACCCCTTGGAACATGAATTCTACATTAGTGCTTTAAGATTCACCCCACCTTGGTTGGTGTAATCAAGTGGTTATTTGCAGTGGTGTGGTGTAGTTAAATGCCCCCTCCTTTGGGCAACGGCGTCCACTGTTACAATATGGTTGCCTGTGACCTCCACTGTTCTATGGGGTGGTGTAATAACTTCCTATTAGCACCTGAGAGCGTTGGGAACGAGCGGTCCGGCCTACAGTCGCTGAATATTAGAAACACTGCGACTTTTTTTTAACAAGAAGAATTTCTAATTCGTTGGTAAAGCTATTTTACTTCTTTGGAACCAATGGAGTATTCACGTGACGTCACATCGGCCATATGGAATGGAGGCGAAAATTTGTGTTAACATTTGACCTGTCGATAGAAGACCAATATATTTATTGCACGGAATATATAGTTTTATAGTTTTAACACGTTTATCCACCGCTAAAGTTGATGAAAATGATTGGGTACCATTGTCTACAAAAAGAATGGACGCTACAAGAGAGTTTCTTTATGTAGAACTTCAACTAAACGCCATATGAAAGATTTCAACTTTGAACTGCCCATTGGAAATAAACAAGCATGACATTTGGCATCCAGCATGGCCGTGACGTGCATCACATGAATACACACCCTGTATAGCAAATCAACACTTGTATATTTGTACAGTTTTTTCAATAAATCTTCACCCTTCTCACTTAATTTTACCACCCGTTAGTCTTACTTCCCCCTCAATACAAATAATCATACTACGCCACTGCATTTTATTTCTTGTTTAAAGAAAAACTCAAAATTGTGCTTTGTGTGTAGGTTTTTTAATCCTGGCCTTCGCTTATTTTGATGCTTTAATATTTTGCCTCGATTTTTCCGCCTGTTGCTCTTTCCGGCTAGTCCCCCCTATTACGTCACTGGGATGTGACTGTGAGTTTCGCGGAGTCACCGAGAGAGTTGGGTTGGGTTCCAGGAACCTTCAATTAGATTGTGTACGAGTGAGTGACTGTGAGTCAAACAATGAGTGACAACCGCAGATTCGTAGCACACGACACGGCCTTGTTCGGTGGACTTCGGGTCCATGAAGCCGATTGGACCCGAACGCGGAGGACGTGAGTCCTTCCGACTTCTTCATAAAACATTCAGTATCAACATCTTGAGGCTAAACATTGCATGTCAAGACTCAAGATCTACAGACGATGACAAATATTATGTATTGTGTTTGGAATTTGGATCAAATTTGACTATTTCAATAATGGCCGCAGTTCGTTATTACGAATACAGTTTACACAGCTTCACATCTCTCACTAGAGTCGCGTGCCAGAATTCAGTTGCTAGATTAGCGGAAAATGACGTCACGCTAGATAAGCTAAGCAGTAATTTACGAACGCGAAATAGACGAGATGCATGGCGGTTGTTTTAAATATAGCACCATGTCCGATTCATTAGAATCGACCACCATCTAAAATTAGTAGGGGTATACATACGTATAATGAATGACCCAGCCAAATCAAAGAAACACATAATGTTGTCAGGTTGTGCTAGGTTTGTATTAGAATGTGGCTAAAGTGAAGTGTTGTCTGTGCACTGCAGACTTCCCATAAACCTTTTCATCTCCTGTTCTATTCTAGTCCGTCATGCTGTATCACTGTCAGTTTTCTCCCACAAGCAATAAACATTAAACAGTAGCTGGCAGTGGATGATTTTGATCAAAGACCCTCGTCTCGCTCGGTCGACTCTAATATTTACATCAAAATCAACATTAATCGAATTAGGGGCCATTCTGGATGCGGATTATGTCCACTCTTCGTATGGATGGCCAATACAACTGGACGCGCGCAATCTTGGGTGACCGCAGTGTCGAGTCGCCTGTGGCTGGATCTAGCCAGCATAATCTTTTCCCGTTGGCTCCGATTTGGGTTGTGTGAACCTTGTTTACGTCGACGCGACGCGACATTTAAAGGTTTCCAGAAGGTTCGAATCCCAGCTCGGGCATGGAGGATGGTTTGTGCAAGACGTCGGTTCGATCATGACATGAGATGTCACTCACTCGATAATTGTATCGCTGCCAAAATGAAACACATAAAAAGCACACACACACACACATATATAATTCATGTTTTATTCCCTATTATTACCATCTTTGGTAATACTAATAGCCAGTGTATATATATTTTTTAGCCGCATCACAAACGAGTCTCCTTCAGGCACTCGAAACGGACAGCAATACAAATTACTTTCAGAGTCATTCCAATACACACAAATTCGTGCTTGTAAAAATTTGTTGCTCGAAACTCGACTTTGGCCCGATTCCAAAACTACCCGAAACGAGCAGCTTGACTTGATCGGGCGTGGGAGGGGGGGGGGGGGGGGGTAATGTTCGGCGCCCTGAAATCCAGATCGACCTCGTTCTATCCATGCAGTGACATAAACCACGGACATTGTGGGCGGGCGTCGTGCTTAGCTTGGATGCAAATAGTATAGCAAAGACAATGAAAATTAATGAAATTGGCAAACCGACATGGCGCGTCGCGTTATATATGTATAGTCCGGACGCGATTGTAAGTATATGTATATATACTGCATCCATTCTACCCGGCCAATGCCCCGGAATAGTTGGGGAACATGTACCGGATGTCAAGTGGGCAGCAGGGGGGACCTTGTCTCTATCTCGTTAGAGGCCAGGCCACACACTGACGTTTCTATAATGTAATGGATAATGAAAAATGAATAAATAACGACATTTTTTATACTGATCCTTCCGAGTATGCAAGAGTTTTTATATAGGGTCATTATTTCTTAATCTATGTAGGAAGGAAGGTGTACGTGTATATAACCTATTCATGTCCCGCTTTGGTTTCCCGTACTTTGTTATACATGTTCATACCTAAAACGAACAAAAAGAATGAATGCATCATGCGTCTCTTTAGTCTGTTTGTGATGTTGATGTGAAAAGTGTGTCAGTTTAAGTTTTTTTGCTCGAATCTTTGAAATGACGACATTGTCAAGATTTATAGATATTTTCGAAAAAAGGATTCAAAGTGTTTTACGCTTGGAATGAATTAGAAGATAATTTCAGATATTATTGAAATTGTCTTATTTTGTTGTGTTTTCTTGCGAACAAACCTGGGAGGGGGGGGGGGGGGGGGGGGGGGGGATACGATCGAGACAATTTTGTTCTCGCCTCTTACGAACGCCTGAGTCCAGACGCGTCGGGTAATCTGGACACTATCAAGCGAAAGCAAAATAGTTTAACAAATTTCACGTCCGGCGGGAACTTGAACGCATTCCATCCGAAAACAAGTTTAAAATACTTCACGCGTTCGGCTGTGACAATTTATAACATCGCCCGAAAAAATTAATTTACGCTTTGAAAATTCAAACGTATGACGCATAGCCTGAAACCGTTCAAACTTTCGAGTAATTTTCTTTTTTTCGTACAACAACGACCAGCCTAGTCTAGGTCACAACCCCTTCCACATCCAACGCTTCTGTCTGGCCAAAGCACCCCCGGCATTATAAGAAAAAACTCACATTACATTTACCCAAGATACCTGCTATATAGCCTACGGTACGTTCCGTCCTTGTAGGTTAATTAAGTATAAAAATAAAAACAATTTGAATTCCAGTAGTTGAGCAGGAAAGCTTGATGAGAGGGAAACGGTAGAAAAACCTTCCGTCCGGATAGTCCGTGACTAGACTCGAACTGGTAGAAAAGCACGACCAGTATAATATTGGCTTGCAAGCCACGCACACTCACTAGTGAATCATAGTTGCTTTGTGTTTACCATTCGTCTCACGGAGAAGTTGATTGAGTCTTCTTTGTTGGGAGGTCTACCTTATGTCCCGGCAGGTGTGTTCCTTATGTCCCGGCATGTGTGTCCGGTGTCCCTCATGTCTTGGTCACTTGACAGTAGGGACACACACGGGGTTTTACGTGTGTAGGTGTTTGAATAACATTTAAGTTGATTTGAGAGTTCTGGCGAAATCTGCTCCACGGTCCGGTTGTTATGTCCCTTTCTGCCCCGTCCTAATGTTTCAATTGGGGTAGAGCCCCAGTTACTTCACAAATGTCTAGAACATAACCCTATAGATAAATTAGTTTGGCTTGCGTTTTGAAGAATACATGTTTCTTGTTGATATTGTCTTTTCTAAAACCAAACAATGACTGTGAGGTAAGTCTTAGGCCAGCTTTCGTAGGGGGGGGGGGGGGGGGGGGTGTTTGCGTTATATTTAGGAGACACAGCTTGACACTCATGCAACTTCACCACGTTTTCAAAACAAACCATCAAGTATAAATCTATGACTACCAGAGCTGTGATTTATTTAAACTATAGTATTTTCCCGTAAACATTTTTTTTTTTTTTTCAAGAAAAGATTTTAATATCTTCTTCGTCCGGTATAGATCCGAGTCCATCGCTCACTCTGACTGGCCACTACATCACGGCGTCGCGTAATCTCCAACACAACAACTCGTTTGACGCTTTATAACCTCCGCTGCTTCCCACGACGGCGATCATCATCATTCGCACCTCACGCCGCGCGCGACCGCAGCGCCGAGCGGCGGTGTAACCAACTATCGAGCGTGACGTCACGACACGTGTCTTCCGCATTCCTCGTGTGGCTGTCTGTCGGTCAACCCGCGGCACGTTGGCCCAGTCCCCGCTCGGACACGAACCCGGGCCTTGTCCGACCACTTGCTTGGCTGTTAGGCCTACTGCGTTACTGCGTTTGGACGTTTGACGTTTGGATGGAGGCAATAGAGCGCTTTTTCCTTTTGCCTAGGAAGTCTCGACCGGACAGTGTCCTTAAGAGAAGAATATAACAATAATTTTTCGTAGGTATACCCGTTATAGGGTGCACACCAGCTTTACCCGATGTGCCCCTCTTCAGGTGACTAACTAGGTTATTAGGGTGTTTGGATAGCTGGGAAGGAATGTCCGAGGGCTGTTCGTAGGACTCAATCCCAGCATTCGCCTTTACGACTGAGGAAAACCTCGAAAAACCTTCAGTCAGGACTGCCGGTGGCCGGAATCGAACCGGCGACCTCCCGAATTAGAGTCTCGCGTCTTACCGCTGAGCCACCTCTATCGGTTAAGAAAAGAATGTTGAGAGTACAGAAGTGATGGATATGTTGCTGAAGGCAGAACGTTAGAAAAAAAAAGAATGAAATGGCCCGATGGCAGAATGAATTTAATGTGATATTAGTATGAAATTAATAAAGGAGGTTGGAATAGCTTAGCAACTATACGAGGAATAAAATTGGGAAGTTCAGGAAGGGTCCTGGGAATGAATAGACGTTACAACTTTACCCGTCTTTTCTTGGCACAGAGGGGAAGGCGAATGTTGCGGTGGCGTCCACACGCCTTTGTAACCCTGCCCACGGTTGTGTGGAGCCGGTGGGCGATTGAATCGAAGGGGGTGTGGGGCGCCATTCCCTCAACAAATTAATTGGTATAACCCCCTCCCCCCTCGAAAAAACTGCCTTCACAATTCGCTTAAAAAAACGTCATTTATGTCGTTAAAAACTTGTAATATATTAATTACTGGAACAAAGAAACATTCATAAATAAGAGGATGACGTATTTTGATTTGCTTTGGGGTAATTTAAAAGTATTTTGTATACGTTTGTACAGAAATTTGCGGTTCCGCAGGGTTGATGGACGTACAACATTTGTAGATACGTAGGTTGTTTGGGGTAAAGAAGTTTTTTGTCCGGCCCTTCGTTTATTTATGTCGGCGCCGCGGCCACATATTTTGATTGTCCTACTGTATGAAGATAAAGATACTGTTGTGCATGTTTGTGCGCTGGTGTATGATTATTAATGTGTGTATTAATGTGTATTATTAATGTTGTCCCCCCTGTTGGTTCACAGACGGACAACATCCGCGTGTCGCTGAGCTTCCTGGGGGCGCTGGGGGTGGCCGTCGACGGCCTCCACGCCAAGGATGTCCGCGACGGGAACCTCAAGACCATCCTAGGACTGTTCTACGCGCTCAGCCGCTTCAAGCAGCAACAGAAGCAGATGCCTAGGTAACACACATACCACACACGCTACTTCGGTACATGGTGTGTATAGGCTGTATAGCCTAGTCTATGGGTCGAGTCGAGATACGTCTTTTTAGCAAACATTTGCTCAAAATTTAGCATTAATTACTTTAAATTTAGCATTTTGTAGCATTTATATTTTTCTTTCCGTCAAAACCATGTATATCAGGGTTTTTTTTTGCACTTCTAATGAACAATTATGTGTAGGTACTAGTTAAAATCAATTCAGTTGTAACTTGTAACTTTTAACTTCTTAAGGGGTTAAAATGCAGTTCTTTACTAAATCTCAAACTGGAATAGGAACACATTATTTTTTGTAAAATAAGCATTTTGTAGCGTTTCCAAAAACAAAACCAATAAATAAATGACCAATTTAGCATCTAAAACCTAAAACGCTAAAATAACGTATCTCTATAACTATGGGTATAAGAGCAGCGTCCGTCAACTTCTAGTCGATCAGTGTGATGTAATTACGTCATCCAGGCCCTAGGGGATCTTCTGAAACTGCGTTTATAAAACGAAGAAGAAGAAGAAGAAGCCTCTCCTGCGTCCTAGACGTGACAGCGTTCAGTAGTTATCCGTCTCCATTATGTGTTCAATCTATTCCACTCCCTTATACAAACCATCACGGTATCACCTAATTGCATCGCACGCATTCAGGACCCCTCCAAGTATTGGCCAAGAATAGCCCTAGCCCAACGTAACTAATCTCATTCGACTTCCCCTCTCATGCACTCTGTTTCAACGAACATCAACAGATTTCTGGCGTTGTTTCACACACATTCGTAAAGGTACAGTCTTCCGCTTAGCAGAGTGCTCAAGCCTCGTTAGTCAGGACCAGTGTTTTCAAAATTTTCAGATATCCAACATGAGGTAAATAAATAAATAAATAAATAAATAAATAAATAAATAAATAAATAATAAATAAATTCACATTTAGAGTCTACCCACTCAGTAACTAAACTGATTTGCAGTGGGGGACTTTAATTTGAAGTGACTAAACCAACCCTGTAGGCTTCGAACACCATCGACGAGTGAGCGATAACCAATCAAAGATCGATATTTCAAATACGAAACATATTTTGTATATAAGTATAAAATGATCTCTATAATCCACCTGTTTCAATTGTTGTTATTGAGATGAGACTGTACTTATACTTGGGGGCAACTTTATACATTTATATCACCCGTGCTTTTCCGTCCAACCATGACGAAATAATCCATTAGCGGACGTGTTAATCGTGAGAAATGTAAGACGTACTCCAAAATGTGAAGCACGAGAAACTGTCTCCTTCTGTCACTCGGCCGGGCGGGGCGCGGAATCTCATCCCGGACCTTAGATGGGTGTCCCCGAGCACCCCACCCCACCCCACCCAGCGCCATGCAAGGCTAATTGCCATGTATATTGTATTTCTCGACTTTGGCAGTTGGACATGAATTATTAGTAGCGCCAAACTCCTCTGGGACAGGGGGGTAAGACTTACAAGGCGGGGCCGTCTCACTCGGTATTAGCTTGATTAGATACGCATGCAAGACAGATTGACAATCTAGTATAGTAGTGGGGTGGGGACACTCACACACACAAAGAAACTAGTCTGCGGTCGATTAGGCATCTGCTGTATAGAATAGAGATCCCGGATATCCGCTATCGACAGACAAGATTTGTGAATGTCGATAGTCACTGTTTCAAAACGACGTATTCGGATTATGAAATTGGTGTTGAAACTTTGTCGTGGTAGTCGTTTCCGATAGGCAACTGAACATACCAACAACAATGTCGACGAGGTATAGTTTAGTTTAGTTTATTGGACAACATATACTATATACATACATTACATAATAATGATACATATTTGATGACAGATACAGTGATCTGTATTGTTGTCCTGTTTTATATAGCCTAATAATAATAATTGTACAGAGATAAAGAGGAAGAATTCAATACAAATAAAATAAGCAAGGTAATAATTATAGCAGTGATAACATTAAATCACAAGTAAAATAAAAGAGTTCGCAAATTAGTTATAAATTATAATGGTTGATTAAGATATTCGTTTATGTTGTAAAATGGGTTTATTTTTAGGAAGTCTGCTAGCCTTTTTTTAAAATTATTATGTTGTCGGAGCTTTTTATGTGGTTAGGTAGTTTGTTATATATTTTTATTTTTATATAGGGACAGTCGATCGCCTTCGTCATGTGACCATGTCCCTATACCGACGTGCGTGCCTCTGTTGCACTTTATTAATCCCTCAAAATAGTAATCGTTGTTGAAAAACTTTATTCACAATTATACCGGTTTGTTTTGTACGCACATTTAGCAACAACATCCAGTATACTTCACTGAATGCCGTTAGGGTCAGTCGACGTCGCCTCCCTCCATCAATCATCAGAGACGCTTCTCACTTCCTCACACATTCTATTCTCCTGTTACCTTACAATACACCTTTCTTCACACTCTCAATAATAGTGCACACTCATTCCGATCTTCAATCTCACCCGTTATAAACTCTTCTTCGTAGCCTCTCTCTCTACCGACATCATATTATACTAGTCCCACACCGGCCTCAGATCGGTCTATACTGCCCCTCTCAAGCACGCTGCTTCAACGAAAATCAACAGATTCCTGCCGTTCTTTCCAGTGATGATTTCAGACATTTTTTCTAGGGGGGGCTGATACAAATCTGGGGTGTTGCTAAATTAGTAACTCATTTTATGGCTTTTTTTTGACGCCGTGACAAAAGGCAGGGGTGGAGGGGGTTACGGTCTCTGTTGATGCCATCCTTTCAGTTTTCGAATATGAGGTGATTCCTATTTGCCATTCTTACCTTTACCTAACATTGTTTAAATAGAAAATAAAATGTTGCAACATTTATGTAGATGAGTTTTTCGTGGAAATCGATTTATTTCTTAGTCCTATATGAGGTGGAAAAATATTCCTCATTTTCTTGTATTTTGCATTTTTTGTGTGCAAATTTACATTACTTCATGTGATTTTTTCAATCTGCTAGGGGGGGCATTTACAACTGCTGCCTGAAATCATCACTGGTTCTTTCCCATATTCGTAAAGGCAGTCAGTCAGTCAGTGCATAAGCTTTATCTATAGACCTAGTCTAGTCGCGCTCGTTGTGTTAGTAATTTCCAGGTATCCAACACAAGGCCGTAAATGATCCGTAATGGACCCGTTTCAAGTATAGACGATAGGTGGAACTCAGAAGTACTTTTTAACTTGCGTAATGTTTGTTGCACTACATGGACGTCGACGAGCGCCGAGCGCTGGAAGTAGATGATCCGATGAAGTTGGAAGTTGGAACCAACCAACTTCGGCGCTTGCTTCGCCCTGATTGGTCGGATCATCCACTTTCGGCGCTCGTCGACGTCGATGTAGTGCAATAAGCATAAGCGTGAGAAGTTACTTTCGGGCAACTTTGTATCCGTGTGCACATGTGTCCAAATTCGCTTTCTATACTGAATCAATCCGATCGCAACAGATTGGAACGGCAATCTCGTTACGGACAATGAATGAGTGGAGTCATCGAGGTGACGAAACAGGCGACATGTCTCTCGTGAGGTGAGGGATGGGCACGCGCGGTATCTTAATGAGCAGCGAGCGTGATTCTGCACAATCACGAGTGTCGTTGCAAACCAACCGCAACTTCCTTATACAGAGCGGGTTGTACCACCGATATGTGATGATAATACAGGACACAACCTTGTAAACAACTCAAGTTACGCTTTTTAACCCTTTTGCGACCTGAAATGATTTATTATCTTCAATGTTTGTATTAATTTTAATGTAGATCGTTGTGATATAACATCATTTACATTTCGCCTATGTTGCACATGATTTAATTAAGAATGTACAATATTTAATAGCTTTACACATGTTTAATTACTTTTGTTCTGTCTATACTTCATGTACGACATCGCAATGAAATGAGTCGCCTTCATACAATCCTATCGCGATAAACGTTGTTTTTTCAACGGTCGTCCCTCGTTCTTTTGTCATTGTCAAACTTTTAACGTCGTCGCCTCACATTGTACTCAATAAGCGCTCTCTCCTTGGCC
Source organism: Isoperla grammatica (assembly GCA_945910005.1). NCBI lineage: Eukaryota > Metazoa > Arthropoda > Insecta > Plecoptera > Perlodidae > Isoperla > Isoperla grammatica. Next base: position 7,498,145 of record OX246741.1, read on the forward strand.
TTTACCCTCTATCTTATTCTTAGCTACACATTGTGTTCTCTTTGTAATCTTCGTCGCTGGTATCACATGTGTGTAGCCTATAGATTAGAGCCAGTCAGAAGGGGGGTTACCCGCTGTCTATTTCATCAGTCTCCTTATTGGTCAAATGCGTTTATGATTGTAGAAGAACCCAGGATCAATGCCCGGTATATGGTTGAGGTAATTCAATTTTACCAAAATGATAAACCGTTGACTTTAGTAATGGGGCGCATAAGTTATGTTGTACGTCGCTGAAAATCAACGCAAGCGCGAAAATAAATTCTTCCTTGTTTTCGTTGTTTATTTACACACCCAACCACCGTGTATTTGTGCAGAGTGTAGCCAATTCCATCTCCCCCCGACTTGCGTTTGGAGACTCACTCAATAAGACGCAAGTCAATACTTGACTCGACAGATCAAATATCTCTCTCAAGCCAGTCCGTATATTTTATTTTTTATTAAACGTTAAAACGATGCCATTCGTTTCGAATCTGTCCCCCCATCGGAGGAGGGGGTGCATTTGCCCTTAGCAGCATCCCCTAGCCTAATGCATTTCAGTGACGTCATGCACGGCAACCACCCCAGTGCATGACCAGGTGGTGGTTGTCGCGAGACGAGACTTGCTATTGGTGGATGCTGAGGGGGTGATCCCGACAAAGCGAGCGTCTGGACCCAACGCGGGCAGACAATGCGGCGGGCACGCTAGATTCAACAGTAGCGTCACTGTGTTGTGTTGTTTACGTGTGTTGTTGTTGTGTGTCGTCCATGGGCAATTCGGCCAGTGGCGAGCGGCAAACGGAGGGCTCGGCCCCCCTAGACACTGACCGGTAGGTTTTTACCAGAGGATAGGAAGACAGATTATTGCTAATTCAACCAATAAGAGTTTGTTACGGGTTTCTGCTGGCAGGCTGGAGTAGCCATGGGCAATTCGGCCAGTGGCGAGCGGCAAACAGAGGGCTCGGCCCCCCTAGATACTGACCGGTAGGTTTTTACCAGAGGATAGGAAGACAGATTCTTGCTAATTCAACCAATAAGAGTTTGTTACGGGTTTCTGCTGGCAGGCTGGACTAGCCATGGGCAATTCGGCCAGCGGCGAGCGGCAAACAGAGGGACCGGCCCCCCTAGATACTGACCGGTAGGTTTTTACCAGAAGATAGGAAGACATACTTCTTGTTAGAGGTTTCCGCTAGCTCGAGTGACATTAGCTCCGGTCGGTGTAGGAGAACCGGAGGTTCTGAGTTCGTTCACCAATTGCGACAAACTTTAATAACAATATTAAAACGCAGCATCATCGAATCCACAAAGCCGGAACGCGAGCTTATAAATGAGTGCTACTTGGGTTTGTGGGCAAATCTTTCTATACGTTTGAGCGACGTTTTCGTTAGCTGTAAAGGTTGCGAAGTCACTGCACGTTGCGTTCTCTGTTAGATGTCATCACCATTTATAATGTTGTTTTGGTTCTTTAAAAATGCATTTATGTTGTTCGTGACGACGAGTGTATGATTGATGGAAGGATGTAATTACAACATATAACTTGATTCCTTATACGGTATTCGAACCCACGTGACTTGATTCCTCGAGGATGGCGCAACCCCTAAGAAACGTGTGGTAGAGGGGGTGGGGGTGGGGGGGGGGGGGTAGAGGGGTATTTTATCATATACTTGGAAACCATGTTGCGACCTATTCCACATCGTGATTGATGAGTATGAAGACAATCGATATCGTTGAAACGTCGATAATGCATTGCACTATTTCCGCCAGTCCCAAACGCTGTATAAACTTGGTTAACGTTTACTAAGTGTTGACGGGTGATGCTCTAGTTTTTTTTCTACGGTTTATCGCCCCCTTTAAACTGGAGAGGGTGGGAGACAGACAGATTCATGATGTTGTTATTTCGGATAATATCTGTTGATCTTGACTTAGTTCCTAGATGTCTGTCATTCACTAATCTTGGGCTACGCTCCAGTTCTGTGTGGCTAGTTGCCAAGTTGTTATCCCCAAGGAACGGAGGGGGATAAGAATATATCCCTTACTTACTTACTTAATGTAATTTAATGGCATGATTTTGAGTTTGACTCTTGTTAGTTTATTTTGTAATTCAGTGCACACTAGTATGTACTATATTTCAATTGTGTAGGGTTGCCAAGTTGTTTGTTTATCAAATAAATGAGAGGGTGCATGGAAGAGATTAGTGAGAAGGGATATATATTCTTGAGCATATGCGCGCCCCCCCCCCCCCCCCCCCTACTTCTTGTTATTCTGTTTGCACTTCACCCTTGTACTTTATTTTGACTGTAAGATTGTCAAGTTGTTAAACAGAAAAGTGACGGGACAGATTAGACGAGGGAGAGGCCCCTGGGTTGTTTGTTATTACCACAAATTATTTCGGTTGTCATGTTGGGTAGAGTTGTTGTTGTTGAGATTAGACCGCGTTATTATTTTCTTTAACTCTCACGACACTCGTATATTGTGAAGTGAAGGGTGCTCACAAGTTGTTGTGCTTGTTGCTATGACCACCCACCAAGTTGTTGTTGTTGTTGTTGTTGTTGTCGCAGGCTTCCCTCCCCGTTCCACCGAGCTGCAGGTGGGGGCGTCGCGACGGGCATACCGACGCCCAAGCGTCTTGGAGGTAACGGCCCCGCCGGCTCGGCCGGTAGCAGCCGCTCGACGAGCCCCCTATCGGCCAGCCCACAGCCCAACAAGTGAGTAACATACTCTTTTCTACAGCAGCAGTTGTTGTATTATGTTTTCCTATTTTAAATAAACAATCACCAGCCAACTTTTGATTATTGTTAGGGCCGGTCTTACAATCTCCTAATAAGAAAGTTATTTGTAGAAATTCTCCTATTTGGAGGATTTCAAGGGTTTTGATTGGTGGTTGCTATGGAGACAACAAGCTATTCGACGTAAGACTGGACCCTAGTCAATTCTGTTATAAATCCATGACTTCGTGCCTTGTAGGGCTTAATCGTTATTTGCATGGCTAGAATGGTATATATAGGTAATAAATACAATTCCTATTCATTTGTAAAAAGCTGTAACAACTGATAGGTTTTTGAAGATTTCGCGATCACAGGACGACGCTTCTGACACTTCTGTTAAGTTTTTATATTAGTTGTTGAGTAAATAGTTGTAAAATCATATTTTTTAAATCATGAAAATGCTGTTTTTTTTTTTTGGGGGGGGGGGGGGGGGGGGGGGGTGGATATTCATAAATCGTAAATAACTTAATTATTTTTTCTATGTGGTGTGTTATAAAAGTTTTTCCAAATGTACACGTAATGGAGCCCTTATTCGTACATCCTAAGAAACTATGCTCAATTTTAGTTAGATATGTGTTTAATTCATAGTCGGCCCCTACACCTAGGGGCGCCCATTGTTACCAAGGTAACAGTTGTTTCCATGTTATTTCCCATAAACAAAACAAATCCATAGCAACAATGGGTGCCCCTAGGTGTAGGGGCCGACTATGAATTCCAACCTTGTGTTACAATGCCCACTTGTTGTTGGTACAGTGTTGGCCGCACGACGCCGCCCCGCCCCGCGAGGAGTCCCTACGGCGTCGCGACGCCCGACACCCGAGCCACTTACATTCCCGCCACGCCGGACGCCCGGGGCTCCATGTTAGACAAGCTCAAGCTGTTCCAGAGACCAGACAAGAGCAAGACAGGTATAGCTATGATGTGTTTGACTAAGCTCTTTGCTCACGAGCCACTTACATTCCCGCCACGCCGGACGCCCGGGGCTCCATGTTAGACAAGCTCAAGCTGTTCCAGAGACCAGACAAGAGCAAGACAGGTATAGCTATGATGTGTTTGACTAAGCTCTTTGCTCACATGAGCCTCTTACATTCCCGCCACGCCGGACGCCCGGGGTTCCATGTTGGACAAGCTCAAGCTGTTCCAGAGACCAGACAAGAGCAAGACAGGTATAGCTATGATGTGTTTGACTAAGCTCTTTGCTCACATGAGCCACTTACATTCCCGCCACGCCGGACGCCCGGGGCTCCATGTTGGACAAGCTCAAGCTGTTCCAGAGACCAGACAAGAGCAAGACAGGTATAGCTATGATGTGTTTGACTAAGCTCTTTGCTCACATGAGCCACTTACATTCCCGCCACGCCGGACGCCCGGGGTTCCATGTTGGACAAGCTCAAGCTGTTCCAGAGACCAGACAAGAGCAAGACAGGTATAGCTATGATGTGTTTGACTAAGCTCTTTGCTCACATGAGCCACTTACATTCCCGCCACGCCGGACGCCCGGGGCTCCATGTTAGACAAGCTCAAGCTGTTCCAGAGACCAGACAAGAGCAAGACAGGTATAGCTATGATGTGTTTGACTAAGCTCTTTGCTCACATGAGCCACTTACATTCCCGCCACGCCGGACGCCCGGGGCTCCATGTTAGACAAGCTCAAGCTGTTCCAGAGACCAGACAAGAGCAAGACAGGTATAGCTATGATGTGTTTGACTAAGCTCTTTGCTCACATGAGCCACTTACATTCCCGCCACGCCGGACGCCCGGGGCTCCATGTAAGACAAGCTCAAGCTGTTCCAGAGACCAGACAAGAGCAAGACAGGTATAGCTATGATGTGTTTGACTAAGCTCTTTGCTCACGAGCCACTTACATTCCCGCCACGCCGGACGCCCGGGGCTCCATGTTAGACAAGCTCAAGCTGTTCCAGAGACCAGACAAGAGCAAGACAGGTATAGCTATGATGTGTTTGACTAAGCTCTTTGCTCACGAGCCACTTACATTCCCGCCACGCCGGACGCCCGGGGCTCTATGTTGGACAAGCTCAAGCTGTTCCAGAGACCAGACAAGAGCAAGACAGGTATAGCTATGATGTGTTTGACTAAGCTCTTTGCTCACATGAGCCACTTACATTCCCGCCACGCCGGACGCCCGGGGCTGCATGTTGGACAAGCTCAAGCTGTTCCAGAGACCAGACAAGAGCAAGACAGGTATAGCTATGATGTGTTTGACTAAGCTCTTTGCTCACATGAGCCACTTACATTCCCGCCACGCCGGACGCCCGGGGCTCCATGTTAGACAAGCTCAAGCTGTTCCAGAGACCAGACAAGAGCAAGACAGGTATAGCTATGATGTGTTTGACTAAGCTCTTTGCTCACGAGCCACTTACATTCCCGCCACGCCGGACGCCCGCGGCTCCATGTTGGACAAGCTCAAGCTGTTCCAGAGACCAGACAAGAGCAAGACAGGTATAGCTATGATGTGTTTGACTAAGCTCTTTGCTCACATGAGCCTCTTACATTCCCGCCACGCCGGACGCCCGGGGCTCTATGTTGGACAAGCTCAAGCTGTTCCAGAGACCAGACAAGAGCAAGACAGGTATAGCTATGATGTGTTTGACTAAGCTCTTTGCTCACATGAGCCACTTACATTCCCGCCACGCCGGACGCCCGGGGTTCCATGTTAGACAAGCTCAAGCTGTTCCAGAGACCAGACAAGAGCAAGACAGGTATAGCTATGATGTGTTTGACTAAGCTCTTTGCTCACGAGCCACTTACATTCCCGCCACGCCGGACGCCCGCGGCTCCATGTTAGACAAGCTCAAGCTGTTCCAGAGACCAGACAAGAGCAAGACAGGTATAGCTATGATGTGTTTGACTAAGCTCTTTGCTCACGAGCCTCTTACATTCCCGCCACGCCGGACGCCCGGGGCTCTATGTTGGACAAGCTCAAGCTGTTCCAGAGACCAGACAAGAGCAAGACAGGTATAGCTATGATGTGTTTGACTAAGCTCTTTGCTCACGAGCCTCTTACATTCCCGCCACGCCGGACGCCCGGGGCTGCATCTTGGACAAGCTCAAGCTGTTCCAGAGACCAGACAAGAGCAAGACAGGTATAGCTATGATGTGTTCGACTAAGCTCTTTGCTCACATACATTCCCGCCACGCCGGACGCCCGGGGCTGCATGTTGGACAAGCTCAAGCTGTTCCAGAGACCAGACAAGAGCAAGACAGGTATAGCTATGATGTGTTTGACTAAGCTCTTTGCTCACGAGCCACTTACATTCCCGCCACGCCGGACGCCCGGGGTTCCATGTTAGACAAGCTCAAGCTGTTCCAGAGACCTGACAAGAGCAAGACAGGTATAGCTATGATGTTTGACTAAGCTCTTTGCTCACATGAGCCTCTTACATTCCCGCCACGCCGGACGCCCGGGGTTCCATGTTAGACAAGCTCAAGCTGTTCCAGAGACCTGACAAGAGCAAGACAGGTATAGCTATGATGTTTGACTAAGCTCTTTGCTCACGAGCCTCTTACATTCCCGCCACGCCGGACGCCCGCGGCTCCATGTTGGACAAGCTCAAGCTGTTCCAGAGACCAGACAAGAGCAAGACAGGTATAGCTATGATGTGTTTGACTAAGCTCTTTGCTCACATGAGCCACTTACATTCCCGCCACGCCGGACGCCCGCGGCTCCATGTTGGACAAGCTCAAGCTGTTCCAGAGACCAGACAAGAGCAAGACAGGTATAGCTATGATGTGTTTGACTAAGCTCTTTGCTCACACGAGCCACTTACATTCCCGCCACGCCGGACGCCCGGGGTTCCATGTTAGACAAGCTCAAGCTGTTCCAGAGACCAGACAAGAGCAAGACAGGTATAGCTATGATGTGTTTGACTAAGCTCTTTGCTCACATGAGCCACTTACATTCCCGCCACGCCGGACGCCCGGGGCTCCATGTTGGACAAGCTCAAGCTGTTCCAGAGACCAGACAAGAGCAAGATAGGTATAGCTATGATGTGTTTGACTAAGCTCTTTGCTCACGAGCCTCTTACATTCCCGCCACGCCGGACGCCCGGGGCTGCATCTTGGACAAGCTCAAGCTGTTCCAGAGACCAGACAAGAGCAAGATAGGTATAGCTATGATGTGTTTGACTAAGCTCTTTGCTCACGAGCCTCTTACATTCCCGCCACGCCGGACGCCCGGGGCTCCATGTTGGACAAGCTCAAGCTGTTCCAGAGACCTGACAAGAGCAAGACAGGTAAAGTAATGGATTTAAAGAGGTTTAAGAGTGGAGTAATATATTGAGTAGTTTGGGAGAGTTTTACTCAGTGGGTAGATTATAAATAAATAATACAAATTTATTTATTTATATTGTCTGTAGTAATACGAATAACAATCATTGCATTAGTAAGTTCGCACTAGATGCTCCTACAACGGCGACTTATGAAATTTAGTTTATGGCATTAGTATTATTATTTCAATGCACGACCAGATCAGAACTGTGCAAGATTGATGTATTCTTATACGAATACACTGGTAATGGTAATACAAGAAAATTAATTTACATTTAGTATCTGAGAAACAGTTAAGCCTACCGCACACGTAGGCTATAGTTCAAAATTTCAACTTACTCACTCTGAATCAACTGTTTTTTTTTTTTTTTTTAATTCAATTCGAAATGTATTGGTACACTTATAGTCACAAATCTATTCTGACTGGTAGAATATGTTTATCTACAAGCTACAAGATATTGCCACTGCAGAAATTATAATTTCACTGGTCTGTCATAAAGATTTCACGACAAAGACTATACTGGAAAGTTTTTTTTCTAGAAGGTAGTAATTCTTGTCAACCCATTTGTGTATCTAACTAAACACAATATGACGTAAGTCCATCACCCACTCTGTTATAAGAATTCATTTTGAGTGCACGACAGAATGCTAATTATTATGTCCCTCATTATTTTATTGAAAACATATGTTATGTAATGTTCGTTTATTGTAGGTAGATCCCTGAGCAAGACTTATTTAGGATATTTTACGTGGTCAAAAACTTAGAACTAACTTACAGTCTATGATTGTGACTTTAAAATAATTAGATCAATACAATAAAAAATACAATAAATAAATACGACGATTCTATACAATAAAATGGGAAACCAGCATTAAACTTAAAAACAGAATTCTTCAATGTACTAAAAACAACTGTTAAAAAGGGGAAAAAAAAATGTATAATGTTATAATGTTACATTTGAAGGTTTATTGTAAAATGGCTGTATAGCTGTATTTAAATCCTGAATAAATATATAAATAAAGACTGTTCTAGACTACCCCTTGTACAAACACTGTAAAGTGAGTGAACTAACGCATCTTGTTTCATGTTTGTGATGTGTAGGTGTGATCAGCGGGTCCAAGCGCACATCCAGCTCAAGCGGAGTCAGCTCGGCCCGGTCGGAGAGAAGTGACTCGTCTGCCAGTCTATGTGGCGAGGCAAACAGGCAACCCGCCAGGTAAAGTGTTGCATGGTCAGGGTTCGATTCCCGGTGCGAGATGGGGTTTTTTGTTTGAAAATTGATTGTGAAATCTAGAAATTAAAAAACAACCTTAATTGGCTAGGTATTGAACTCAGGTCTCCGTTTTGCCGCGTGTTTTAGTTTTTTCATTTCTAGATTTCACAACAATTTCATCCAAGAAAGTGTTTCTCTAATTTGAAAATTGACTTAACTTTATCTGTATAGTACTGGTGTAAATTATAGCAGCTATTTATTGAATTATCACTTAGTAAGAAATTATGTACAAAGTTTGTTTATGTGAAAAGTGAAAAACGTAAAAGATTATAGTTCATGCAGTATGTACTTGGCAACACTTCTTTATGTCCCATTTTTTATGATTGCCTGGTCGATATAAAAAAGAACATGTATTGTATGAATGTGATACATTTTCATGTATTTTTACATGCATTAATATTTTATCTCTAGTTTCAATTTCAAGTTGAATCCAACAATACGAATTAATTAATCGAATGTGTTTGTGTTTGTTGTAGTGTGGAGAAGGAGGTCCCCGTCGTGCTCAACAGTTCTAGTCCCAAGTCGTTGGCGAGGGGATTACGCAACCGACTGAAAGGCGGGCCGGGTGGGTCCCCGAAGCGAAGCTCCCCGAAGGTCGGCAGGAAGTCCGACCCGGTCGCCAAGCCGGTGCAGAACTCCGTTGCCGACTCGCAGCAGATCGGTCCGAGACCGGTGACCGATCCGAGCTGTCTGCGCCAGAGACAGATCGCCGCCCCCAAGAGAGACTCGGACGTGATCGCGCCAAACGGCGTCGAGACGGCCTCCCCCTACGACAACCATAACGGCCTCAAGCAGAGCAGAATCGCCAACTACCGGAGAGATATCGACACCGCTTCGACCGATCGAAACAGCGTCGAGTATGCATCTCCCGTAGACGCGCACAAACAGAGCAAGATTCTCAACTTTAAACGAGAGCTCGACGCCGCTTCGAGGGATCGAAGCAGCGTGGAGTACACCTCCCCCGTAGACGCGCAGAGTAGTCCGAAGCAGACCAAGATCTCGAGCTTCAAACGAGATGTCGACCCGGCTTCGAGAGATCGAAGCAGTGTCGAATATACCTCCCCCGTCGATAGTCAGACCAGCCCGAAGCAAAACAAACTGTCCAACTTCAAGCGGGACGTCCACAGCTCTTCCACAGACGGAAGCAGCGTCGAATATCCGTCTCCCGTCGATCAACAGACCAGCCCGCAACAAAACAAACTGTCCAAACCGAAAAAAGACAATTCGGACGGAAGTAGCGTCGAGTACTGTCCGGCCGACTCGCAGACCAGTCCGAAACAGAACAAGCTGTCCAGCTTCAAGCGGGAGGTTCAGAACACGTCCACCGAGGGCAGCACCTCCCCCGGTAGTCCCCAAGAGATTCCGTCCCCCGCCCCCGCTGACGCCCCCAAGAAAGCGGGGGACGGCAGCGGGATACCCAAGCCCATGGCCGCCGTACGAGGCACCACCAAGGTCGCCCTCGTTGCTCCGATGCCCACCGACACCATGAGCGAGTCCAGCCACTCCAACAGTACGGGGCAGTCCAACTCGTCTGAGGGGTCAGTCATCTACCGTCCGAGCAGCGAGAGTAGCAGCGATATCCCCGCCAAGGTAACGACCCATTTCTCTTCATGTAGACAACCCACTCTCTGGCTTGCAGTGGAAGCTGCTGGAGCCCTATTCCTGAAATTATGCCTGAATTTAAAACATTTTTTAAGTTGAATGTAATGTTGAATGAATAAGGTAAAATTCAGGAAGAATTAATATCAGGACATACAATAAAGTTACAGAATGGGATGTTACTTTCAAAATCAAAGTTGCAGAGGTGAGCTACACACTGTGTTGTCTTTCAATTCATTCAACTTCAATGAACAGATTCATTAATGCCAGTTGTCATAAACATTGTGTAGTAAAACCTAACTTTACAAGTACGATCAAAATGGCATTTTTTTTTTTTGACACCAACTACAGTACTGTAAACTGAAAGTAAACTGTTCTTCAAGAATTGCTGCTCCATATTTCCAGACAGACAATTTATCTGCGTCTTGCAGTGAAATTACAGGCTGAGGCTTGTACATGCAAAATTAAAGTAATAAGTACTTCACTGTGGGTTTAATAAGTACATAATAAGAACATTCAGATGGTAGTAAAAATTATTATTTTCAGGTGAACATAGTGTACCTAGTAAAATGTACTTATAGTAATGTGGGTTAGAAGAAATAAGAATGCATTAAACAAATTGAATTTTATAATTTGGTGAACATTGCATATGGATGATTTAGGTATGATTAGGGATGATAAGGGATTGTAGCTGTGTATCTTCATGCATTGTGGTATGTATTGTTGCAGGAAGACTGCATACGGCCTATGGAGCCCCTTCTCCGAGGTTACAACAGACCTCTGATGATGCGCGTTACGTCCCGACCAATCAAACAATGCCACAACCTCGCTCTCACGCAAGGTATTTATGCCACTAGTTGTAGTTGTTATAATCATGGTCTAGGAGCCCCTGCTTCGAGGCTACAACAGACCTCTGATGATGCGCGTTACGTCCCGACCAATCAAACAATGCCACAACCTCGCTCTCACGCAAGGTATTTATGCCACTAGTTGTAGTTCTTATAGTCATGGTCTAGGAGCCCCTGCTTCGAGGCTACAACAGACCTCTTATGATGCGCGTTACGTCCCGACCAATCAAACAATGCCACAACCTCGCTCTCACGCAAGGTATTTATGCCACTAGTTGTAGTTCTTATAGTCATGGTCTAGGAGCCCCTGCTTCGAGGCTACAACAGACCTCTTATGATGCGCGTTACGTCCCGACCAATCAAACAATGCCACAACCTCGCTCTCACGCAAGGTATTTATGCCACTAGTTGTAGTTCTTATTATCATGGTCTAGGAGCTCCTGCTTCGAGGCTACAACAGACCTCTGATGATGCGCGTTACGTCCCGACCAATCAAACAATGCCACAACCTCGCTCTCACGCAAGGTATTTATGCCACTAGTTGTAGTTCTTATTATCATGGTCTAGGAGCTCCTGCTTCGAGGCTACAACAGACCTCTGATGATGCGCGTTACGTGTCGACCAATCAAACAATGCCACAACCTCGCTCTCACGCAAGGTATTTATGCCACTAGTAGCAGTTCTTATAATCATGGTCTAGGAGCTCCTGCTTCGAGGCTACAACAGACCTCTTATGATGCGCGTTACGTCCCGACCAATCAAACAATGCCACAACCTCGCTCTCACGCAAGGTATTTATGCCACTAGTTGTAGTTCTTATAATCATGGTCTAGGAGCTCCTGCTTCGAGGCTACAACAGACCTCTGATGATGCGCGTTACGTCCCGACCAATCAAACAATGCCACAACCTCGCTCTCACGCAAGGTATTTATGCCACTAGTTGTAGTTCTTATAATCATGGTCTAGGAGCTCCTGCTTCGAGGCTACAACAGACCTCTGATGATGCGCGTTACGTCCCGACCAATCAAACAATGCCACAACCTCGCTCTCACGCAAGGTATTGATGCCACTAGTTGTAGTTCTTATAATCATGGTCTAGGAGCTCCTGCTTCGAGGCTACAACAGACCTCTGATGATGCACGTTACGTCCCGACCAATCAAACAATGCCACAACCTCGCTCTCACGCAAGGTATTTATGCCACTTGTTGTAGTTCTTATAATCATGGTCTAGGAGCTCCTGCTTCGAGGCTACAACAGACCTCTTATGATGCGCGTTACGTCCCGACCAATCAAACAATGCCACAACCTCGCTCTCACGCAAGGTATTTATGCCACTAGTTGTAGTTCTTATAATCATGGTCTAGGAGCTCCTGCTTCGAGGCTACAACAGACCTCTGATGATGCGCGTTACGTCCCGACCAATCAAACAATGCCACAACCTCGCTCTCACGCAAGGTATTTATGCCACTAGTTGTAGTTCTTATAATCATGGTCTAGGAGCCCCTGCTTCGAGGCTACAACAGACCTCTTATGATGCGCGTTACATCCCGACCAATCAAACAATGCCACAACCTCGCTCTCACGCAAGGTATTTATGCCACTAGTTGTAGTTCTTATAATCATGGTCTAGGAGCTCCTGCTTCGAGGCTACAACAGACCTCTGATGATGCGCGTTACGTCCCGACCAATCAAACAATGCCACAACCTCGCTCTCACGCAAGGTACTTATGCCACTAGTTGTAGTTCTTATAATCGTGGTCTAGGAGCTCCTGCTTCGAGGCTACAACAGACCTCTGATGATGCGCGTTACGTCCCGACCAATCAAACAATGCCACAACCTCGCTCTCACGCAAGGTATTTATGCCACTAGTTGTAGTTCTTATAATCATGGTCTAGGAGCTCCTGCTTCGAGGCTACAACAGACCTCTTATGATGCGCGTTACGTCCCGACCAATCAAACAATGCCACAACCTCGCTCTCACGCAAGGTATTTATGCCACTAGTTGTAGTTCTTATAATCATGGTCTAGGAGCCCCTGCTTCGAGGCTACAACAGACCTCTTATGATGCGCGTTACATCCCGACCAATCAAACAATGCCACAACCTCGCTCTCACGCAAGGTATTTATGCCACTAGTTGTAGTTCTTATTATCATGGTCTAGGAGCCCCTGCTTCGAGGCTACAACAGACCTCTGATGATGCGCGTTACATCCCGACCAATCAAACAATGCCACAACCTCGCTCTCACGCAAGGTATTTATGCCACTAGTTGTAGTTGTTATAATCATGGTCTAGGAGCCCCTGCTTCGAGGCTACAACAGACCTCTTATGATGCGCGTTACGTCCCGACCAATCAAACAATGCCACAACCTCGCTCTCACGCAAGGTATTTATGCCACTAGTTGTAGTTCTTATAATCATGGTCTAGGAGCCCCTGCTTCGAGGCTACAACAGACCTCTGATGATGCGCGTTACGTCCCGACCAATCAAACAATGCCACAACCTCGCTCTCACGCAAGGTATTTATGCCACTAGTTGTAGTTCTTATAATCATGGTCTAGGAGCTCCTGCTTCGAGGCTACAACAGACCTCTGATGATGCGCGTTACGTCCCGACCAATCAAACAATGCCACAACCTCGCTCTCACGCAAGGTATTTATGCCACTAGTTGTAGTTCTTATTATCATGGTCTAGGAGCTCCTGCTTCGAGGCTACAACAGACCTCTTATGATGCGCGTTACATCCCGACCAATCAAACAATGCCACAACCTCGCTCTCACGCAAGGTATTTATGCCACTAGTTGTAGTTGTTATAATCATGGTCTAGGAGCTCCTGCTTCGAGGCTACAACAGACCTCTGATGATGCGCGTTACGTCCCGACCAATCAAACAATGCCACAACCTCGCTCTCACGCAAGGTATTTATGCCACTAGTTGTAGTTCTTATAATCATGGTCTAGGAGCTCCTGCTTCGAGGCTACAACAGACCTCTTATGATGCGCGTTACGTCCCGACCAATCAAACAATGCCACAACCTCGCTCTCACGCAAGGTATTTATGCCACTAGTTGTAGTTCTTATAATCATGGTCTAGGAGCTCCTGCTTCGAGGCTACAACAGACCTCTGATGATGCGCGTTACGTCCCGACCAATCAAACAATGCCACAACCTCGCTCTCACGCAAGGTATTTATGCCACTAGTTGTAGTTCTTATAATCATGGTCTAGGAGCCCCTGCTTCGAGGCTACAACAGACCTCTGATGATGCGCGTTACATCCCGACCAATCAAACAATGCCACAACCTCGCTCTCACGCAAGGTACTTATGCCACTAGTTGTAGTTGTTATAATCATGGTCTAGGAGCTCCTGCTTCGAGGCTACAACAGACCTCTTATGATGCGCGTTACGTCCCGACCAATCAAACAATGCCACAACCTCGCTCTCACGCAAGGTATTTATGCCACTAGTTGTAGTTCTTATAATCATGGTCTAGGAGCTCCTGCTTCGAGGCTACAACAGACCTCTTATGATGCGCGTTACGTCCCGACCAATCAAACAATGCCACAACCTCGCTCTCACGCAAGGTATTTATGCCACTAGTTGTAGTTCTTATAATCATGGTCTAGGAGCTCCTGCTTCGAGGCTACAACAGACCTCTTATGATGCGCGTTACGTCCCGACCAATCAAACAATGCCACAACCTCGCTCTCACGCAAGGTATTTATGCCACTAGTTGTAGTTCTTATAATCATGGTCTAGGAGCTCCTGCTTCGAGGCTACAACAGACCTCTGATGATGCGCGTTACGTCCCGACCAATCAAACAATGCCACAACCTTCCTCTCACGCAAGGTATTTATGCCACTAGTTGTAGTTCTTATAATCATGGTCTAGGAGCTCCTGCTTCGAGGCTACAACAGACCTCTTATGATGCGCGTTACGTCCCGACCAATCAAACAATGCCACAACCTCGCTCTCACGCAAGGTATTTATGCCACTAGTTGTAGTTCTTATTATCATGGTCTAGGAGCCCCTGCTTCGAGGCTACAACAGACCTCTGATGATGCGCGTTACATCCCGACCAATCAAACAATGCCACAACCTCGCTCTCACGCAAGGTACTTATGCCACTAGTTGTAGTTGTTATAATCATGGTCTAGGAGCTCCTGCTTCGAGGCTACAACAGACCTCTTATGATGCGCGTTACGTCCCGACCAATCAAACAATGCCACAACCTTCCTCTCACGCAAGGTATTTATGCCACTAGTTGTAGTTCTTATAATCATGGTCTAGGAGCTCCTGCTTCGAGGCTACAACAGACCTCTTATGATGCGCGTTACGTCCCGACCAATCAAACAATGCCACAACCTCGCTCTCACGCAAGGTATTTATGCCACTAGTTGTAGTTCTTATTATCATGGTCTAGGAGCCCCTGCTTCGAGGCTACAACAGACCTCTTATGATGCGCGTTACGTCCCGACCAATCAAACAGTGCCACAACCTCGCTCTCACGCAAGGTATTTATGCCACTAGTTGTAGTTCTTATAATCATGGTCTAGGAGCTCCTGCTTCGAGGCTACAACAGACCTCTGATGATGCGCGTTACATCCCGACCAATCAAACAATGCCACAACCTCGCTCTCACGCAAGGTATTTATGCCACTAGTTGTAGTTCTTATAATCATGGTCTAGGAGCCCCTGCTTCGAGGCTACAACAGACCTCTTATGATGCGCGTTACGTCCCGACCAATCAAACAATGCCACAACCTCGCTCTCACGCAAGGTATTTATGCCACTAGTTGTAGTTGTTATAATCATGGTCTAGGAGCCCCTGCTTCGAGGCTACAACAGACCTCTGATGATGCGCGTTACGTCCCGACCAATCAAACAATGCCACAACCTCGCTCTCACGCAAGGTATTTATGCCACTAGTTGTAGTTCTTATAATCATGGTCTAGGAGCTCCTGCTTCGAGGCTACAACAGACCTCTTATGATGCGCGTTACATCCCGACCAATCAAACAATGCCACAACCTCGCTCTCACGCAAGGTATTTATGCCACTAGTTGTAGTTCTTATAATCATGGTCTAGGAGCCCCTGCTTCGAGGCTACAACAGACCTCTGATGATGCGCGTTACATCCCGACCAATCAAACAATGCCACAACCTCGCTCTCACGCAAGGTATTTATGCCACTAGTTGTAGTTCTTATTATCATGGTCTAGGAGCTCCTGCTTCGAGGCTACAACAGACCTCTTATGATGCGCGTTACATCCCGACCAATCAAACAATGCCACAACCTCGCTCTCACGCAAGGTATTGATGCCACTAGTTGTAGTTCTTATAATCATGGTCTAGGAGCCCCTGCTTCGAGGCTACAACAGACCTCTGATGATGCGCGTTACGTCCCGACCAATCAAACAATGCCACAACCTCGCTCTCACGCAAGGTACTTATGCCACTAGTTGTAGTTCTTATAATCATGGTCTAGGAGCTCCTGCTTCGAGGCTACAACAGACCTCTGATGATGCGCGTTACATCCCGACCAATCAAACAATGCCACAACCTCGCTCTCACGCAAGGTATTTATGCCACTAGTTGTAGTTGTTATAATCATGGTCTAGGAGCTCCTGCTTCGAGGCTACAACAGACCTCTGATGATGCGCGTTACGTCCCGACCAATCAAACAATGCCACAACCTCGCTCTCACGCAAGGTATTTATGCCACTAGTTGTAGTTCTTATAATCATGGTCTAGGAGCTCCTGCTTCGAGGCTACAACAGACCTCTGATGATGCGCGTTACGTCCCGACCAATCAAACAATGCCACAACCTCGCTCTCACGCAAGGTATTTATGCCACTAGTTGTAGTTCTTATAATCATGGTCTAGGAGCTCCTGCTTCGAGGCTACAACAGACCTCTGATGATGCGCGTTACGTCCCGACCAATCAAACAATGCCACAACCTCGCTCTCACGCAAGGTATTTATGCCACTAGTTGTAGTTCTTATAATCATGGTCTAGGAGCCCCTGCTTCGAGGCTACAACAGACCTCTGATGATGCGCGTTACGTCCCGACCAATCAAACAATGCCACAACCTTCCTCTCACGCAAGGTATTTATGCCACTAGTTGTAGTTCTTATAATCATGGTCTAGGAGCCCCTGCTTCGAGGCTACAACAGACCTCTTATGATGCGCGTTACGTCCCGACCAATCAAACAATGCCACAACCTTCCTCTCACGCAAGGTATTTATGCCACTAGTTGTAGTTCTTATTATCATGGTCTAGGAGCCCCTGCTTCGAGGCTACAACAGACCTCTGATGATGCGCGTTACGTCCCGACCAATCAAACAATGCCACAACCTCGCTCTCACGCAAGGTATTGATGCCACTAGTTGTAGTTCTTATAATCATGGTCTAGGAGCTCCTGCTTCGAGGCTACAACAGACCTCTTATGATGCGCGTTACGTCCCGACCAATCAAACAGTGCCACAACCTCGCTCTCACGCAAGGTATTTATGCCACTAGTTGTAGTTGTTATAATCATGGTCTAGGAGCTCCTGGTTCGAGGCTACAACAGGCCTCTCATGATGCGCGTTACGTCCCGACCAATCAAACAATGCCACAACCTCGCTCTCACGCAAGGTATTTATGCCACTAGTTGTAGTTGTTATAATCATGGTCTAGGAGCCCCTGCTTCGAGGCTACAACAGACCTCTTATGATGCGCGTTACGTCCCGACCAATCAAACAATGCCACAACCTCGCTCTCACGCAAGGTATTTATGCCACTAGTTGTAGTTGTTATAATCATGGTCTAGGAGCCCCTGCTTCGAGGCTACAACAGACCTCTGATGATGCGCGTTACATCCCGACCAATCAAACAATGCCACAACCTCGCTCTCACGCAAGGTATTTATGCCACTAGTTGTAGTTGTTATAATCATGGTCTAGGAGCCCCTGCTTCGAGGCTACAACAGACCTCTTATGATGCGCGTTACGTCCCGACCAATCAAACAATGCCACAACCTCGCTCTCACGCAAGGTATTTATGCCACTAGTTGTAGTTGTTATAATCATGGTCTAGGAGCCCCTGCTTCGAGGCTACAACAGACCTCTGATGATGCGCGTTACGTCCCGACCAATCAAACAATGCCACAACCTCGCTCTCACGCAAGGTATTTATGCCACTAGTTGTAGTTGTTATAATCATGGTCTAGGAGCCCCTGCTTCGAGGCTACAACAGACCTCTGATGATGCGCGTTACGTCCCGACCAATCAAACAATGCCACAACCTCGCTCTCACGCAAGGTATTTATGCCACTAGTTGTAGTTCTTATAATCATGGTCTAGGAGCTCCTGCTTCGAGGCTACAACAGACCTCTGATGATGCGCGTTACGTCCCGACCAATCAAACAATGCCACAACCTCGCTCTCACGCAAGGTATTTATGCCACTAGTTGTAGTTCTTATAATCGTGGTCTAGGAGCTCCTGCTTCGAGGCTACAACAGACCTCTGATGATGCGCGTTACGTCCCGACCAATCAAACAATGCCACAACCTCGCTCTCACGCAAGGTATTTATGCCACTAGTTGTAGTTCTTATAATCATGGTCTAGTTGGATGGTGAAATTATTTCTGGTGCTGCAAGAGAAAGCAGGCGGTGAAAATGAAAATCTGGCCCGGCACCTACACCAAAAATGTTTTATATTCAATATTTTTAAATACTATGAGACTATTCATTATTAATACAAGACAGATTGCTTTCTCTAAAATGGATTTTTTAAATAAATACAAATGTAGCGTTTATATTTGTATTTTTTTTTTTCCTTTGGTAATATAGGCCTAGTACACATATGGGCATTGTATGCCAATTAAATCATAGGTTACAATTATTATAGTAACAAAAGTCAACATTACATGCTTGGAGTAAACGGCAAATAACAAAACAAAAGTAATTAACAAATAGCTTCAAAAGTTTGTTCGTTGTTGTGTGCAGTCTACAAAATTTTACGTTTTGTAGTTCAAATGGGAGAAGTTATATATTGATGGACATGGTGGAAACTTCTTTATCGACTCTGAGCCATGCAGAGACTTTCAATCCAGTCTGCACAAATCTTTCAAAAGCATTTCAACTTTCCACTAGACCACTTTCAGTACAACATGCATAATAAAGTAAATCTATATTAACTCTCACCTGAACTGACCGCAAGTAGATTGATGTTACATATTTATATAAAAAGTAACTTTTCAATAAAAGAAGAGAAGGTAGAATAAGGATTTTTATTTTGATAATGTACACTGATTAAAAAATTTGAAAAATAGTTCACAATAGCAGTTTAGAAGTGACTTCACAACTATTTGGCACAAATAGCATTGAAATTGTATTTTGGCAAAACAGAAAAACGTGATTTTTCTCTTTGAGACGATAATGATTCTTGTTGCTTTACGAGTCGTGTTTTATTTAAGCTCTGAAGAGACAATCGTGTGCTCGTGTGCTCTGAATGGGTTTAGTCTATCGGAAACTGCTACACACGTGCTTGGCAAGCATGTTGCGTGTGAGGTTAGGTGATATTCTTCATGTGTGTGAGTGATCTGCGATAGTGTGCTCTCTCGTAAGTGAGTGAATGGGGTTAGTCTACCAGAAACTGCTACACACGTGCTTGGCAAGCATGTTGCATGTGAGGCTAGGTGATATTCTTCAAGTGTGTGAGTGATCTGCGATAGCGTCGTATGTTCTAGGCTATCTGAGTGACTCGGAGACTCGACGCGTCTCCGTGGAAACAGACCCCGGCGACGGTTACATCTCGGAGGGCGGCGCCTCACTGCTGGCCAGGAAGATCATCAACAGGTGAGTACAGTGGAGAAACAAGTTCACAGAGAGCGTTGCGAGCGATCCGGCCAACACTCACTGAATATTGGATACACACAATTTCAACAATACGAATTTCTAAGTCATTGGAAAGACTACTTGACTTCTTTGGAATCGATGGATATTTTCCCAATTCCTAGTTCCCATGTGACGTCACAGCGGCCATGATTGCGACACAATTGATGCGGACCAATCCTAGATCATTGGGAAATACTATTGAAATTTAATAAATAAGCCTAATTTATAACTTAAAAAGTAAACGTAAGTAATAAACAAATAAAATATTAACACACATACCAATTTTATCTCAACAAGAGACTGAATTTAAATAACTAAGAATTTCTGTGTTCTACCACAACAGCCTTCAATTGTTTCTCCATGGTAACGTCAAAGTTTGATCACAAATGTGGCCGCCACGCGCAAAGATGTGACGTACGTGTTACCTATGAATAGACTGTATAAGTGATGACGTCAGATTAAATGGCGGCCGAGCTATCTGACTCCAAACAACTTTCTGAAACGTAGTTATTATTTAAAGTAGTAATTGTATCATTACTATACTTGACTTATCAATTTAATAAACTTCTTTTTCACTGTTTCGTGTTAAGGAAAACGAAATATCTGAACGGATAACCCTCTCTACAATGTTTGCAAAAACAAAACTATCTGTCAATTATCAACTGTCATGATTGTTTGGAGTCACAAATACGTTTCACCATTGGTTCACATGGGAAACGTCGCGTCACACTAATATATACTCTATAATAATTAGTGTACTGGCTTCTAGAGGGGTTTTCAGTGACTTGTAGCAGGCAGAGCTCAGTGGCCGGAACGCTAGCAGCGATGCAGTGTAGTCGTTTGTTGTACGCCTCTCCATTGACTTTTTATTTTTTATTGTTGGTTGTGAATGATTTGTTTGATGTGTTGGTTATTTACAGTGTGTGTACAACTTGCCCAAGTTCCTTCCCCCAAAAAAGGAACTTGTTAAAGTCAAGTTACTGTGTTTTAAAGGAACATTAGTGATTTTATTTTAAAAAGTGGAAAAATGGGTTAGAAGCATTTCATTTTGCCATTTCACATTGCGGTTCACTTTCAAATTACATTCAGATAATACCTAGGGTAAACAATTTCAAACACAATTACTTTTAATGGTGTTTTTTGACTTCATTTTATTGCCGATTGATAAATCTCTGTTGCTCTAACAAAAAGTACCTTATAAATACAGTACAAAAGCAAAAAATGGGAATGATGCTGTTAGGAAATAACTTTTTCAAAGAGTATGAGTGATACTGATACATCTTTGCTCAGGATTGTGTTAAGGGCGAAGGGACGTCTCTATAATAATAATAATAATAATATTAGTTTATTGTCATAGAATCTACATTCCGCGAGAGGGATCAAGCATTTTCAGATGTAC
This sequence comes from Isoperla grammatica, assembly GCA_945910005.1. Lineage (NCBI taxonomy): Eukaryota > Metazoa > Arthropoda > Insecta > Plecoptera > Perlodidae > Isoperla > Isoperla grammatica. The sequence goes on from OX246741.1 coordinate 7,519,219, forward strand.
AGACAATCATTGTCATTGGTCAAAAACCGTCAAAAACGTCAAAACCGCAGAAAATGTCCATTATTAAATTATATCTCAAGATTGCAACAAGAAATCGAAAGCTAAAACAGCAGCGCCCTGTACTTTGCTAAGCCCTACAGACTGAATAAAATATTATAACCATTAGCGTAGTATTTTGATTATAATTCGATGATTAGTAATAAAATTAATTATTTATAAAAAACATACTGATTATAATAATATGTCATAACTGAGAGCATTCATTGTGTAGGGCTTACTAAACCACAGTGCGCTGTTGATTCAGATTTTCGATTTCGAAGCCCATTCTTGTAATATAATTTAAAAATGAAAATTTTGTGTGGTTTTTGACGTAAAGGTATCCTTCCCTGTTAACTGATAAAAAGACAGAGCATTAGGTTCAGACTGGGTATAAATCAATGGAATCAACATAACATGTTATTAGCGTCAATGTATGAGGTAGACCAGCAATGTATTTTTCTTATTAAAGGTAGGAATAGCATTATTTGAAAGTAAGAAATTATGTAGCAATAATTATCACTATCACAAAATGTTCTCACATTTATACTGTACAGTATTTACATAAAATCTGAACAAGCTAGAGCAATACGGCTGATACGGCAATATCCTACCTTGTATAAGCTGTGTGTAAGAAATATCTGAGAGAATCTTTGGAAATACTGGATTGGATTACATATATAGGAAGGAAATAGGGATTTAGATTTCATACTCTATTAAATTAGAGACCTCGTTCTGAATACAAAACCATTTAACTTTCAAAAAGTAGAAAAGATTTTCATTCATAAAATTTATCTGGAAATTCCACACAACATTATGGCGGGGACGACCGGACATGGTATAGTGAGGTGACCATTCACATTGAAATTAATACATTTTAAAAGATTTTGTATCATTATTTCATCAAGAGCGTTTTTAAAGGAAATTGGTTTCAAATATTAATCTAATATTAATCTAAAAATGTAGGCTACTTCCTACATTTTTAAATGATTAGAAATTGACTTTTCCAAGAAAGGGACATGGAAAGAAAAAATGTGGAACCTTGCAACTAAATACAAATTAAATTAATCACGTTAGAAAATGTATAATGTTCCTGGGATTTGTAGATGAAGATCTTTCTATTTTTGATTCAAGGACTAATATTATACAGTGAAATATTGAAGAACAAGTGGGAGTAATGAATCAAGTGGTTTAAATTGGTCAAACGATATTGAAGTGGTTTGGATCTGTCAACTGGATGCAATGGACACAATGATGAGAAAAACTATGGGATTGGAAGGGTTTGGTAGAGTAGAAATAACAGACCAGTTCACAGTAGACCATCAAATAGCATAACACTGTTACAGCAGAATAGTATGGTAAATAAATCAACGAGTATAAAGTAGTACCTTCATGTGTACCTACAAATGGGATTAAAATACTGTAGTTATAGAATATTCGCTTGTGTGGTTCTTTCTTGTTGTTTTTTTTATAATTACAGATTTGATTTCAAATAATTATGTAAATTGCGACTGTGAGATGAAATAATTATGTAACTATCTGGGTGTATTGATTTCTATGATCAAATGTATTAGTTTATGTTGCTTATAATGATACTTGTAGGGGGAAGGGAAGAACTACATGGCACAGTGCCACAGTGTACTTGTCCTAAATTTCCAATCAATGTATTTCAGCCACGCCCACATACAGTATATACATAAACACTCTATTATTGTCATAAATATTTTTTTAAATATTCGTGGTTTAATGGTATGTTATTAAAATGATAGATGCTAATTTAAATCAGCCACATCATTACGATGTAAGTCAATTGTTCATTTTATAGTTAATATAAGGCTTATCAGGTATTGTTATTTAATTGTGATGTGATTATCTTTTAATAACATTTCTTTCGTGGCTGGTTTTCATAAAGGAAAAGTAACACATAACTTGAACGGTTTACTGTTACACAATCTAAGTATAATACTTGACTATTACCCAATTATTACCGCTCTATTATCTCGTAGTTATCATCTCGTATATCTCGTTATCCCGCCCCTAATACTCGGAACTAAAGTAGTCACGTACTAAACTAACTAGCTCGTTCTAATTTGTGACGTCATAGTTGGTAGGGACCAGGAAACTAATAGTCCGTGTTGCAGTTTCCAATTTCACGGTCGGACGCCGCTACGGGATTTACAACGACACACTCGCCGTGCGAGGGAAGGTTCACTTTTAACTGCATGAAGCGTAATGGGTGCAGTGCGGATATGTAATTTTCCCTGCGCTAAACAGATTCTTGAATAATAATAATGAATTAATACATACAAAAGTCTACTCTACTTTACAACGTACGTACTATAGTCGTCATCAGGGACAGCGGAGTCCAGCAAGGGAGGGCAGGGCCAAGTGGGAGGAGAGATGGGAGATGGTTTCTTTTTGTCGCCTCTTACGACTGGCAGAGTCACCCTGGGCTTATTCTACCCCGGGCCCACACGGGCCTCCCTCTATGAAGGATTAGAAACATTTAATTCTGAAACTTGTCTTTGGTTAGCAAGGTATTGTCGTCACGGATTATGTAATAGTGAAGTGACGCGTGTGACAACTACCAACTTAAATCTAGTTGCATCCCGTTCTCTTGCCTCATGTATTGTAGTGATGATATCGCGCGCCCGTTGTCAGACGTGGTGGGGTCGCATTCCATTCACGGTCGGTGTAGTCAATTCAGTGGACAATAACAATGCAGCTATCGGGCAATCTCGAGTTGAATACCGTTGAAATAGACCGTGTGGAGCGACCGTCTCTTCTCAGAATTTTAGGGGACACCTTGCTTATTACGGAGAGCACTCAAAATAGACTATGTATTCTGGTGGCAAGAAAATAAACTTCTATTAAGAGCATGGTTTAGCTGTCAATTTTCATTGTTGTTTTATTGTTATTATTCATCAATGGCGCTGAAAGGAGGTTGCTTAGCAGCGCTATCTATGTTAGTTTTGAGTCCTCTACTCAAAACTAACATAGATAGCGCTGCTGACTCAAAACTAACATAGATAGCGCTGCTAAGCAACCTCCTTTCAGCGCCATTGATGAATAATAACAATAAAACAACAATGAAAATTGACAGATAAACCACTCTTAATAGAAGTTTATTTTCTTGCCACCAGAATGCATCTAGTCTTTTGATTTTCCCTGTTGTGCATTGTTGTCATAAAGCTCTATCTAAAGATCAATTCTGAGCAGGTTATCGTCTCATCTGTATGACTGTGATGGAAAACAAAGGAGTGACGTCATGTCGAGGTGGCCACGTGTGGCGTCATCCACGTGACCGTGTGTGTATTGGCTGCTTTGTTCCGCCCTCCGTCGGATCAATACTGAGCGCGGTGTGTGTGTCACCGGACACGTGCGTGTGCGTGTGTGCGTAGAGGCCAGCTGCTGTCACTTCCTTCAGCTGCTGGCCACACTCTGCACGCACGGACCCTCGTTACGAGCCGGGGAGACGTGAGTTCGCAGCTCATACGAGGCTTTTTACGTATCTACTAAGGGGGACCAGTCCGTCCCTTATCTACAGATACGCGCGTGTATCTTATTTCAAGCTTCTTACTTGTTCGCAACCCGTGGTTTATAGGCATGGATGTCATGTGACGCTGGTTCATTTTGATCATCACCAGCGCACTCACCTTCTCGATTACCATCGTTGCCAAAATATGAGACGCGAAGCCCAAATAGTATCATCGCAAACCGTGGATTGTTGGTTTGAAACATTTTTCGATTATCGGTATTTATTTTCCCTTTTCTACCATTCTTTTCACTTCAACTTCTTTCTACATATCCATTTCAGTTCGTATCCTGAATTACCTTTTGCACGTATTTCATTCTTAATCGGCGTCGTCTAGTTTTACCTTCTAGTTGCATTTCGATGATATGGAATAAACAGGGATATTGATCAAACACATTTTATAAATATAACAAACATATTCGGTAATATAAACAATAACCTTTGAACCATTCATCACGATTTTCTTCGTGACCCAAATATGTCTAACTACATAAACGATCCCTTAGTTTGGTCAAAGAATAAGGTTTCGAAAAACTTTTCCATACACTTCTTTTCGAGTGCAATGTGCAATGTTTAAAAATAACCGGAGCTGAGAGTCGAAGCGGCCGAGCATACCGTAACAAGGACCCAGCTTGCTGCCTGGCACTAAGCCAGACCTGTCAGGATTCACAGATTTAACAAATGTTCCCGAAAGTGGTTTCGAAAGAGGAACTTTTTTCGAAGAAGTTTAGTTCTATAATTTTTCATGTCGACGAATTGTTGTGTTGATGCTTCGCCCCATGAAAAAGTGCTACAAGGGATTTAATGAAACGAAAAACGAAACGCGCGCATGTTGGGCTAAATATTTGAAATGTTCGAATGTAAAAAAACGGTCAAACACATTGATGAACACCTCGCCTAAAATAGAATGTGAATGCCCTTTACTTTTTTGTGACGTGCTTTGTGCTGTGGAAATAATCGATACGATGACGAAGGGGGAATAATATGGTGGTGACGAACGGGAGTGGAGGGGAAACCTGGTCTGGGACGATTACGATTAAATTTAAAAAATTGAATTAATACAACGATTTAATTCGATAAGTGCTCTAAAAGGTGCCCCCCCCTCCCCCCCATCCGTAAAGTGAGTGTTGAGCTGGAGGGATACTCGTGGTTGTCCAATGAACGCCACACAACATTACAAGCATCCATAATTTATACTCTTTGAGATTTTTTTTTTTTATATATATAATTCTTATTGTCTTTGCCTCTTTAGTTATTGGTAATGAAACTTCAAAGAAGCAGAGTTATTTACAGACTACCAAAGGTTTTCTACGTAGGCCTACTGTTGAGTGCTCACGAAACTAAATTGCGCATATTTTCCACTTTTTCAATGTTGTTTTGCGTTTTTGAGATATGACGACCGAATCGTCTCGATTAGCCAAGTTGCAAAAATATGAGACGTTATAAGCCCAAGTATCATTCATCACTCTCGTCAAAAACCGCTAATTTCGCCCGGCTTTTACACCATGAGTGTCCGGAGCTCTTGTCTCAACACTTGGCCCAGCTGTAAACTGGTTCAGCTTTGCCGACCCGTTCCGCGGACACACTCGAGGGGGGTCACCCAACCACCTCCTGACCTAGTTAAGTGACTTTTAGTTTTTATTTTGCTCTTACTGCAACCGTTGCTGCAATGCATTACCGATATAGTTTCAACCAGGAAGCTGCCCGCTCCACAGCTTTTAGTCTCAAGTGCAAACTGTGCAGGTATAGTGGCCCAGTGGATATGTGTCTGTCCTCTAGGGCGAACAATGACTTGTAGTGGAGAAAAGAGGACATCTTGCAACTAGGAGGAGGGGCAAATTTTGTTGATTTACTTTACAAGAAAACATTGCAGACTGGAAGTTGTTTTTAATTTATAGAAATCAAGAACTTGTACACTGACATAAGCCCAAATGTCAAACAATTAACCTCCGTTTTGAAGTAGAAATTTCGAAACTATCGCTAAAAAGAAAATAATAGAAGCGACGGTTTGATTCCATGATCTAGAGTCGTACCTATAGCCAAGTGTGTTACCGCTGAGTTACGATGTACGCCGCTACCTTCCGATGTCATACCATAGTCGCGTGCGTTACCGCCGAGCTCCTCTTGTTCGCGTTTAGACGCGCCGACACCTTCGGGCGTTGATACTGGTTGTTATTATGTTCGGCCTGTCACATTGAGAGAATTACGTTTTCCTGTATGCAAATCATTGCTTATCAATTCATTCAAGACATTATACCTTTTGGTTTGCCTATAATTAGTTCCCATTAAATGTTTAGCGATGTAATGTAGGACCTTCTTGGGCTCTTTGGCGTACCGGTGCGTGGGGAGGGGGGTGGGGGGCGGGTTATACCCTCCCCTCCTTATAGCGACCTAAAAACTCGGAAATGATTTCTCAAAACGAAAAACAATGAAAACTTCGGCAGTTTCTTTCTCTCTAAATCGCGTAGATTTCCACATAAATGACCTTCGAATTTAATAGCTGCGGTTTCTCTGTAAGCCCAGCCTAGGTTCCCCGCGGTCTCCGCGGTCGTTTCCGCCTATTATTTCATCCCTTCTCCGAGAAAGCCAGACCATATATTTTACACACCCCACGCGGGGCAACGTGCGCAGTGACCTGATCACCGCAAGAAACCACTGATTGAGAATCGCTTTTATATAATCAATGAAGAAAACCTGGAAGGAGATTGTCTTTGTAACGGATTTACGAGCGAAATTAATCAATTTCAAACGTATATCAACCTACATAACTCATTCGTTTACATATTTTCTAATATCTAGCTCTAATTTCGTATTGCGTTCGCATCCAACATGATTTTTTTCAAATAAACATTAAATTGAAGTCATGTCTACTATAGTTTACCGCCAGCAGCCTGGTACCAGTGCATCGCCGGTTGGCTGGTACCAGTTCTGTAGGGAGAGAAGGAAGGAGGGTAGTTGGTGCCGGAGGGCTCGGTGCGAGTGTTTTGGTAGTATCGCCAGCAGCCTGGTACCAGTGCATCGCCGGTTGGCTGGTACCAGTTCTGTAGGGAGAGAGGGAGGGAGGGTAGTTGGTGCCAGAGGGTTTGGTGCGAGTGTTTTGGTAGTATCGCCAGCAGCCTGGTACCAGTGCATCGCCGGTTGGCTGGTACCAGTTCTGTAGGGAGAGAGGGAGGGAGGCTAGTTGGTGCCAGAGGGTTTGGTGCGAGTATTTTGGTAGTATCGCCAGCAGTATGGTACCAGTGCGGGGGTAGTTTATCACCAGTTGGCTGGTACTAGTTTAATAGGGGTGGGGGAGGGAGGGAGCGTAGTTTGTGCCAGAGGGTTTGGTGCGAGTGTTTTGGTAGTATCGCCAGCAGTATGGTACCAGTGCGGGGGTAGTTTATCGCCGGCAGTACAGTACAGTGTGTGTGGTAGTTTATCGCCGCTAGCCTGGTACCAGTGTGTGGTAGTTTGTGCCGGAGGGCTCGGTGCGAGTGTTTTGTTAGTTTATCGCCGTTAGCCTGGTACCAATGCCAGCGCCATGCACGCAGGGTAGTTTAACGCCGGGGGGTTGGCAACGCGACAGCTGAAAGGCGCCGCGCTCATTGATCGGTGCGTTGTTTGTCGTGTCGTCCATGGCGTCGCTGGCAGTCGCCCCTGATACACCACCCTGGAGGCGAGGTGAGCCCCTTCATCCATATCTCTCGTTACACTCTACACTCTACACACTCTTCTGCTCTTAGTAACGCAGTCTTGCACTCTCTCATCCGCACACTTGTGTCCGTCGTACGTCTAGCTTAGAGGGTGGCACACGGGGTTCGAACCCCGGATGAAAACCACGAGTCGAGGAGAAGTGTTACACCCTTTTACTCTCTGTTTCGTGTTTTCTACGTCAAGCATGGCCAAACTTGATCATTTTTTTGTTGAAAAGCGGATAAATGTTTATTTGTTTTGTTCATTTTGTTTTTGATTGTAATTATACGTATGTACGCTGAAAAAACATACATGTTAATGAGTTATTTTGTTGTTGTTTTCACTGTTTACAACGCACAAACCACAAACACATTTCTGGCTCAAGGGCGCTTAGAACGTGTTTCTGTTATAGCGTATAGGTTGAATTTGACAACAATACAATTGACACGGTTCGTGAAGGCAAGGCACTGTTTTTATACAAAACAATAGATCTAGTCGTGCAAAACTAATTAGTATGATGAGTGGCTATTTTAAGCATGATTACCAGTCCCGAGGTGGAAATAGTCGTTTCAATTAGCAGTAGGCTTTTAAAGTAAATATTATAGCCCCCCGACCAGTAATGAGAATTATACATTATATTTCTTCATCACATTATATCATATCATCTAGAGGCGTTGGTCTATAGTAAACCACGGTTTCTGCGTTCCAGAATCCAGATTCGAATCCTGGTTAGGGCATCGATGTCTGTGGCGTGTTTTATTTCCCTACATCACACACTCGTATAGTTTCGATTATAGCATTGTTACCAAACTATGCCCGAATATCATATTTTTTCTAAAGTTTTAGTGTTTCTCTATTTATTTACTAAACATTAATGAATCTCGTTATGTGAATAAAATCATTGCCATAGTTTCCGGGATGGTGTCTCGTACTTTATCATATCATCGTCTCGATTTCATAGTTGCCAAAATAGGACACTTAAAATGCTAGTGTTTATGTTTTTGGTTATTAAAAATGATTTGTCTCATTTTGTGTAGAGAATCATTGCCATAGTTTCCGGGTTATGATTTCGTGTAACGTTTTTTTATCTCTTTTTATCGTCTTGGTTGGTATCGTTGCCAAAATACGAGACCCGAAGACGAAATATCGCGTTTCTTTCAAGAACGAAGTTTTTTTTTACAATTTTAACTGAATTGTTCTTGTTTTGGTAATGGTTTCCTCGTTGAATAGTAATTATAACGTACGGGTTATTGCGCGTACACGTCTTGCCCGTGTATGTGCGAGAGAGTGTGATCAACACGCACGCACGCGTCGGAGGGGGGGGGGGGGGGGGGCGGTCGTGGTGGGGGGGATCGCGACAGCCGTGATGATAAACCGTCGTTAGTCACGGGTCAGGGGCGGCGACTTGGGGGTGGCGGGGCGGCTGTTTATCTATTATACCAACCTACATAAGTAAAACAAACTGGGCCACACGACAAAGCCTGGCGCGGTATATACGGTGGTCTAACTAAAGCCGCGTTTTGGTTTAGTATATATGTAGTACGGTATATATATATATATAGAGAGAGAGAGAGAGAGAGAGAGAGAGAGAGTCGCGGTCATGAGAAAATTGATTTTCGTTTGTCCTCTGTCTGTGTAATAAAACACTTGGTTCCGCATTATGATGACAGGACTATGCGGTCGGATTGTGTGGGAGGCGAGGCGAGCACAGACACTGGTAACCGCCGTGGTGTGTGTAATACCGACCACTAAGCCGCGGTTCACTGTTATATATTATACACACTTGCTTTGGGAGGTTTGTGGTATTGGAATTACACGTGCTGGCTTTCACACATGTTGCCATGCTATTAAAAAAAAATTTCATGCCAGGATACATTATTATAAGAAAATTTTCATTTACCAATGCATCCACTATAGCTTACTGTAACGATTAAAATTGTCCTGATGATGACAATGCACATGCAGCAGAATAAATGTAAGGGACATGTAATGCTAGTAAATTTACATTTTAAATAAAATAGAACGTCGAAATGAAATGGTGCAGTACATTTATTGTCGACCAACTCATGGTTACAAAAAGTGATTTTCAGTGGGCGACATATAATTTGTTATACGTGTGCTTCGTCGCTCGATAACATATAACAGACTATAGTATACAATTATTCCTATATCTCATGGTTCTTCATTGTTCTAATAGAATTATGTTTTATGTTGGCTTTTGATTACAATTCGAGTTGTACTTGTATGTATATAGAATAGTCGCATTGTTTTAACATTGCACGATACCAGTATAGCCCTACGTGTACAAACCTACACCCGTAAAAGGCTGGTAGAAGTGGTAAGTATTAATTAACATATAATCGTAATCTATCATCCAAGTTGCACGCACGTGTGATTCTGATTTATATCATGGGTACCATTGTTACCACTACCCGATATCGTGTTTAGATGTTGTCCAGGGTTTTGGTGGGAAATGAAAGGCTCGAACGTTTACAATATAGCATGTTTTTTTTTTTAAGATTAATAATACTTTATTGAACATATAGATAAATCATATTTTTTGCAACACTTCAATACAAACAGAAATTCCTGAGTATAATAACTCTTAACTTTCCCAAGATAAATTAATAATATTTAAAGATAACATAAAGGTTGTGGAAAAAGAACAAAAACATGTTTAGTGTGTTGGGGAAAAAAGTTGAAAAAAAACCCACTGGTTCGGACACTCACACACAGCAACAAGCGCTGTGAAAAATGTGTATTAATGAAAACGTCCTTTTCTCATACGCAGGAGATAACTTGGCTCTGTTCGTATGTTTTCTTTCTAACTAATAATAACTTAATAATAACAAAAAAAAAAAGGAAAAATAACAATTAAAATAGACTTTTCCGTCATATTATAAAAGTATGTCTTTAGGTAACTTATGTTTATATCGATAAGGTAGTGTTAAAAAACTGTATTGACCTAGCCCTGAAATTAAAGAATTTGAATTATTGTTGTTGCAAGCTGTATAGAAGTTGACAGTGAGGTTAAAAACAAAGTCGAACATAAGTGGCAACTTAAAGTAGTCATGGAGAGCTGAGATGCACTTGCGTTTTGGAATATTCCCTATCATTCTGAGGCATTTATTTTGGACAGTCTGAATTTTCTTAAAATTTGTTGCACACGTCGAACTCCACACGGGGGCAGCGTACGTCATAATCGGCCGGATCACCATGGTGTAGAGGAGACGTTTGTTTGTTAAGCTGAGTTTGCTCGTTTTATTGAGAAGCGGGTAGAGGCTGGACATGGAGGCGTAGGCTTGCTGCATCTTGCTGTTCACATGATGAGTAAATGTTAATTTTGAATCAAGATAAACTCCGAGATATTTAACAAAACTGGACCACTGAATAGGGTTTCCATTGACAGTCACTTCCGGTTTATGGCACGGTCTCCGTTTTGTGAAGAAAATTGCTGATGTCTTGGCTTCATTAACTTTAATCTTCCATTTATGAAAATACCTTCTTAATGCGTTCAGGGCTCTTTGGAGTCGCCGCTGAATCGTGCCTGGACGATAAGAGGACGTGAAAATTGCTGTATCATCAGCAAACATGCTGACAAGTATGTGTAAAAAACGCGGGATGTCATTAATATAATAACGAAAAAAGGGTTGGTCCTAAGAGCGAGCCTTGTGGCACTCCAGCGGCAATGTTACGGCATGTCGATTTCTTGTCTTTAATGGTTACAAAGAAGTTTCTATTGGATAAGTACGATTTAATGATAAGGATAAGGTATTTTGGAAAATTGTACGATATCATTTTAGATAAAAGTCCGTTATGCCACACAGTGTCGAACGCTTTTTCTATGTCGAGAAGAAGCATACCTGTGTGCTGGTTCAAGTTGAATCGCTGGGTTATATGTTCGGTGAGTCGAGTGAGTTGTGCTGAGGTTGAATGTTGCTTGCGGAAGCCGAATTGTTCTGGGATTAGTACGTTATTTTCAATTATGTGCTTGTTCAGTCGGATGAGAATAATTTTTTCTATAATCTTGCTGATATTTGACAGAAGACTAATAGGCCGATAATTCGTGACATTGTCTTGTGGTTTTCCGGGTTTTGGAAAAGCTAGGACTTTAGCTGTTTTCCAGATCTGGGGGAAGTGAGATGTCATAAGAATGTTGTTTATGAATATTGTCAAGGCGATGATGCACTTTTTTGATAGATTTTTTAGGACTATATTAGGAATTTGATCATCGCCCGGGGACTTTTTGTTGTTGCGCTGTCGGATGATTTGTATAATTTCTCTCGGGGTGGTGAGCTTGCAGTCTTGTGGTTTAGGACTAGGACTTTGTAAAAAAGTGCTTAGTGTTTTATTGACTTTGTTTTCGTGGTAACGGCTACTCAACTTGTCGTTTTGCGTATGAATGCGCTCGAAGTTGTCTGCAAGTGCATTTGCCTTATCGCTGTCTGACAATATAGCATGTATCCTGTGATACAAATAATAATAAATAGATAAATACGCCAAATAACACTGGTATCGAGTACTGTAATATATTATTTGGAGATTATAAAATATATATGGATTAGCCATTTAAAAATTACTCTGGTTAGGCCCTATTTTGTGACATTACTATTGATTTCAAACAGCTTACAATTTAATATCATAGCCAGGTACTTTGTATGTTGAAAAGTGGCTTATACAGGGGGAAATAGACCCCCCCCCCCCCCCCCGCTGTCCGAAATCTCAGCTTTAATTATTGATCATTGTTGATCACAACAGAAGAAAAACATTTACTACTAGATACTAGAGGTGCTGTCGTTGTGCCCCCCCCCTCTCTCCTCCCCCTCCCATTGCATCGAGCGTGGAAACGGTTTCCCAGATGTTGAATCAAGTATGAAGCGTGTATGATGCCGTTCGAAACGAAGAGGAAAATTATTATACAATTCCCTCTTTTCTTATGGAAACCAGAGCGAGTGGGATGTAGAATGCAGATCTCCATTCAGAAATGCAAATTCAGAATATTTTACAGCGCAGACGACAGGACGAGTTTTTTTTTATTGTTTTGTTACTGGTTCACGTTTATCACTTTACACGAGATGAGTTTCAGACGAGTTGTATCATTGTATGTGTGTTTGTGTTTATGTCCTTGCCGTTGTCTGCAAACCAGGACATGTTATGGGATGTCCTTGTCGTTGTCTGCAAACCAGGACATGTTATTAGTGTTTCTCATTTTGAGGGCGGTGGTAGGGATGAATGTGGACAGTCTAGGGCAGAGTTTCTCAAAGTGTGGTCCGCGGACCCCCAGGAGTCCGCGAGCCCATACCAGGAGGTCCGCGGAGCTAGCTTAAGGCCTAAGGAATGGGAAAAAACAATTATGGACTGCTCATCATAAACGTTATTTTGTGTTTGAAATTAATAGCACTTTCTATATCACGCTACCTATATACGCTAAAAACCCATAATTGTATTGGTCAATCTCAATTAGCAGGAGTAGGAAGTGTAGCTGTCACTTTGACGTGAGACCGAGAGCGCGTCTACAGAGACTGCCGAGGGGAAGGGGGAGGAATGAATCACGCGGATGCGACCAAAACAAAACAGACACTTGATTCACTCAGTATACACTACCACAGTGACTAGTAAGACTAGTTGGCGTAGGTAGACACCACGCGAAGTGCTACAGTGCAGTGTTTTTGGTATATACGGAATATTAAATGTACAAAATAAAAATTAATATCAAATTGACTGTAGGTCTCTAGTAATCAGCTATGGATCGTCGGTTAAAGAGGGGTACTGTACGTGCAACTCAAGTGCCGATTGAAACTAATGGAGGGGGCAGACAGGCCCTTGTCCCACCTAACCTTGAAGAGCCGTCTTGCTCAAAATCTAGTGATAGTGCCAATAAAGCCAAAAAACGCAAATATTGTGATTTGTGCAAGCGGGTACAGACATTTAACAAAATCCGCAATGTGTTTTGTGTTACGAAATACTTTCCAATGAAGCAATGAAACCTGCTAAGTTGCGTAGGCATTTAGAAACCAAACACTCCGAGTTTTCTGGTAAGTCAATAGAATTTTTTAAAATAAAAAGCAATGAAATGAAAAATTCAAAAAATAAAATTGAGAAAATTGCAACAGGCACTACAAATGAAAAAGCAACCATTGCATCATATGCTGTTTCTCTGTTGATTGCTAAGTCGGGAAAACCTTATAACATAGGAGAGGAGCTAGCATAACGATATGGGCAAAACTAAGAATAATTAGCATAATGCGTTTTTTTGGAGGTTGGGGGTCCTCGAAGACTGTAGGTTTTTATTTAGGTGGGGGTGCGTGATTCACTTGACTTTGAGAACCTCTGGTCTAGGGGAAATAAATGGAACGTTTTGCAACGGCGTGACTGACTGCCACGAGAAACGAAATGGACACTTTTCGTGGCACGATTTTGGAAACAATCCAATTCAAACCACTCTGGAGGAAAACGCTACGTTTTGTCATTGGTTCTTTAGGATTGGACGACCTATTTGACAATGGCGAATGCCTTGATCGTATTTAGACTTATTTATAAAAGCTCGACAGTTGTGAGTTGATGACAGACAGGGAGCACTTTTTCCCTGTATGATGTCGAATAAAGGACCTTCAGAACCAGAGTATCCATTGTGGAAGAGAAGGCGCGGGCTCGTGTCATTAACTAGTTTTTACAAACAGTGGGTCGAGGGAGGAGGCCAACACAAATCTCTTTTTAATTAAAAGGCAAGCGCGCGAATACATACATCCAAGTGTTTTTCTCCTGCTGACAGACAGAACGTGATCGTGGAAAGACGGTGTCTGCTGCGTTTAGAACATAACCACTCCAAGATCGATATAATAATATGCGTTTATATCTAGCCAAGGTTTTAGTGCCTACGATAAGGTGGCGCACTTAAATGTTGCGGCTTTAAAAGGCGGTGTGCATGGGGGAATTTTTACTACGATGTTATATCCGAACGGCAAGACGCTTGTTAATATTATATCGTCATAAAGTGAAATCAGCGCAAGCTTTGTCGTAACTTTAAAGTCTCCACTCAAAACTAGGGAAAAAAAAATTTTCGTCATTGGCTACACAAAAAATACAATAGATTAATACATTTTAGGTAGGGTGGTGTGTAACGATAAAACTATAAGTACGGTAGTTCCACAGCAACCTTATGGATGCTGCAACGTCATAGATCAGTGAGGCATTGTCCAATTAAATGCCAGTATTTAAAAAGTAGTCATCAGCTGATTGGCTCCGACTCGTTCATTTATGACGTCAGCATTCACAAGGTTGCTGTTGAACCACTTTAGAAGTCGAGGTTTCCATAATACTTCTGACATTTATTACAAACGCAACCGCGTTGACGCAGTCACGTAAATGTTTTAGCTCACGTTTATGGAAATCCAGCAATTCACATGTCTCTCTCTATTTTTTTTCAGGTTATCATGCATGATTTCTAAAATGCGTTTTTATTAAAATTGATGCATATTGTGGGTCAGGGAGGGGTGAAACCCACAATAGGTGTAAAGGCTAATGTAGATAAACTTGTAGTGCGCTAGTGAGATAAATGTGTTTTCGTAGCCTGAGGTGATCCCAGCTCGCAGTGAAACCCATAATAGATGTAAAGGCTGATGTAGATAAGCTTGTAGTGGGCTAGTGAGAGAATTGTGTTTTCGTAGCCTGAGGTGATCCCAGCACGCAGTAAAACCCATAATAGGTGTAAAGGCTGCTGTAGATAAGCTTGTAGTGGGCTAGTGAGAGAAATGTGTTTTCGTAGCCTGAGGAGATCCCAGCACGCAGTAAAACCCATAATAGGTGCAAAGGCTGCTGTAGATAAGCTTGTAGTGGGCTAGTGAGAGAAATGTGTTTTCGTAGCCTGAGGTGATCCCAGCTCGCAGTGAAACCCATAATAGGTGTAAAGGCTGCTGTAGATAAGCTTGTAGTGGGCTAGTGAGAGAAATGTGTTTTCGTAGCCTGAGGTGATCCCAGCACGCAGTAAAACCCATAATAGGTGTAAAGGCTGCTGTAGATAAGCTTGTAGTGGGCTAGTGAGAGAAATGTGTTTTCGTAGCCTGAGGTGATCCCAGCTCGCAGTGAAACCCATAATAAGTCTACAGGCTGATGTATAAAGTTGTAGTGGGCTAGTGAGAGAAATGTGTTTTCGTAGCCTGAGGTGATCCCAGCTCGCAGTGAAACCCATAATAGGTGTAAAGGCTAATGTAGATAAGCTTGTAGTGGGCTAGTGAGAGAAATGTGTTTTCGTAGCCTGAGGTCATCCCAGCTCGCAGTGAAACCCATAATAGGTGTAAAGGCTGCTGTAGATAAGCTTGTAGTGGGCTAGTGAGAGAAATGTGTTTTCGTAGCCTGAGGTGATCCCAGCTCGCAGTGAAACCCATAATAAGTCTACAGGCTGATGTATAAAGTTGTAGTGGGCTAGTGAGAGAAATGAGTTTTCGTAGCCTGAGGTGATCCCAGCTCGCAGTGAAACCCATTACTTGTAGTATCGTCTTGTTGTGTTGTGTGTTGGGTTAGGTTCTAACCTAACCTAACCCAACCTAACCTAACCTAACCTAACCTAACCTAACTTAACCTAACCTAACCTAACCTAACCTACCCTACCCTAACCTAACCTAACCCAACCTAAACTAACCCGTGTATTACGCGGAAAATGATTCGGCGTTGGTCCAGTAGAATAACGTCAAAAATATTTGGAGTTTGTCAGTCAAAAACGCTGAAAAGATTTGGCGTTGTTGCGGTGGATTTACGAACAAAAAAATTCGGCGTTGTTCCTGTGGATTTACGTCGAGAAGATTCGGCGTTGTTCGGTTGGATGTAAGTCAAAAAAAAAAAATCGGCGTTATTCCGGTGGGTTTACGTGAAACAATTTCGGCGTTTTTACGGTGGGTAAACTGTGAAAAAGATTCGAAGTTAGACCGCCGGAATAACGCCGAATGTTGTTCGACGTTAAACCGCCGGATAACGCCGAATCTTTTTTTCAATGAAAACCCACCGGAATAACGCCGAATCTTTTTCAATGAAAACCTACCGGAATAACGCCGAAACTTTTTGACGTTAAACTACCGGAATAACGCCGAATGTTGTTCGACGTTAAACCGCCGGAATAACGCCGAACCTTTTCCAATGAAAATCCACCGGAATAACGCCGAAAATTTTTTCAATGAAAATCCACAGGAATAACGCCGAATCTTTTTTCCAATGAAACTCCTCTGGAATAACGCCGAATTTTGTTCGACGTTAAACCGCCGGAATAACGCCGAATCTTTTCCAATGAAAATCCACCGAAACAACGCCGAAACTTTTTTCAATGAAAACCCACCGGAATAACGCCGAAACTTTTTCGGCGTTAAACTGCCGGAATAACGCCGATTTTTTTTTTTAAAGAAACTGCTCCGGAATAACGCCGAAACTTTTTCGACGTTAAACAGCCGGAATAACACTGAATGTTGTTCGACGTAAAACCACCGGAATAACGCCGAATCTTTTTTGACGTAAATCCACCTGAACGGCGCCGAATCTAACCTAACCTAACCTAACCTAACCTAACCTAACCTAACCTAACCTAACCTAACCTAACCTAACCTAACCTAACCTAACCTAACCTAACCTAACCTAACCTAACCTAACCTAACCTAACCTAAACTACCCGTGTATTACGCGGAAAATGATTCGGCGTTGGTCCAGGAGAATAACGTCAAAAATATTCGGAGTTTGTCAGTTAAAAACGCTCAAAAGATTTGGCGTTGTTGCGGTGGATTTACGAGCAAAAAGATTCGGCGTTGTTCCGGTGGATTTACGTCGAGAAGATTCGGCGTTGTTCGGTTGGATGTAAGTCAAAAAAAAATCGGCGTTATTCCGGTGGGTTTACGTGAAACAGTTTCGGCGTTATTACGGCGGGTAAACTGTGAAAAAGATTCGAAGTTAAACCACCGGAATAACGCCGAATGTTGTTTGACGACCAACCGCCGGAATAATGCCGAATCTTTTTTTCAATGAAAACCCACCGGAATAACGCGGAACCTTTTTTCAATGAAAACCTCCCGGGTGACCGACGAAACTTTTTCGACGTTAAACTGTGGGAATTACGCCGAATGTTGTTCGACGTTAAACCGCCGGAATAACGCCGAATCTTTTCCAATGAAAACCCACCGGAATAACGCCGACACTTTTTTCAATGAAAACCCACCGGAATAACGCCGAAATTTTTTTCAATGAAAACCCACCGGAATAACGCCGAAACTTTTTCGGCGTTAAACCGCCGGAATATCGCCGAATCTTTTTTTCCCCAATGAAACTCCTCCGGAATAACGCCGAAACTTTTTTCAATTAAACCCCATCGGAATAACGCCGAAACTTTTTCGACGTTAAACAGCCGGAATAACGCTGAATGTTGTTCGACGTAAAACCACCGGAATAATGCCGAATCTTTTCTGACGTAAATCCACCTGAACGGCGCCGAATCTAACCTAACCTAACCTAACCTAACCTAACCTAACCTAACCTAACCTAACCTAACCTAACCTAACCTAACCTAACCTAACCTTACCTTACCTTACCTAATCTTATATCCATCCCATCTATGTAGTGTGAGTCTATGTCTTGTAGTAGTAGTGTCTTCTAGTCTAGTCTAGTGAGAGAAATGTGTTTTCGTAGCCTGAGGTGATCCCAGCTCGCAGTTAAGTGAAACCCATAATAGGTATAAGGCCTAATGTAGATAAGCTTGTAGTGGGCTTGTGAGAGAAATGAGTTTTCGTAGCCTGAGATGATCGCAGCTCGCAGTGAAACCCATAATAGGTATATAGCCTGGTGTAGATAAGCAATTGTAGTGGGCTAGTGAGAGAAATGTGTTTTCGTAGCCTGAGGTGATCCCAGCTCGCAGTGAAACCCATAATAGGTGTAAAGGCTAATGTAGATAAGCTTGTAGTGGGCTAGTGAGAGAAATGTGTTTTCGTAGCCTGAGGTGATCGCAGCTCGCAGTGAAACCCATAATAGGTGTAAAGCCTGGTGTAGATAAGCTTGATCCTTCAACCCGTATCTGTGGTTCTATATACATGTTTTAAAATTATAAGAATCGTTTTTGTAGTTAGGCCTAGTGGGTAGGGGGGGTTAAGTCCCAAAATTCCCTTCGGTATGCCACTGAAAATAATTATACAATTTATACTTAAAGCAGTCTTGTAAGGGACCTGAGGCCAAAATGCGACTAATCGAATGGTGAACATGACACCTGCATTTTTCGTGAAAAAGACGCGATCCGGCCGAAGTGAAACCATAAACCCGGACATTTCATGCTTTTATTAAAAAGCCGCCCGGACGCATGAAGAGCATATGAAAAAGAGGACATGTCCGGGTTTAACCGGACAAATGGCAACCTTATCTTCAAGAGTTTAAAACTTGAAGAGTATACTGTCAGTTAATCGTCATGATTTCAAATAAGTGTACGCGGAAGTACACGGTATCTATAGGCTGTAATTAGCACTGCGCATTGTTTACCTCAACTTACAATGAAGGATTGTTTGTTGGTCGCCTTCGTATGAGCAAAGTACAGCTCAGTCACACAGATATGCTTGATTACTCGCATTTATAAAGAAAAATCATAAATATAAAGTGTTTATTAAAAAGGATAAATAGATTTCATTTGTATACATCGAACCACTCCACTCATGCACCTTATATAACAGGTCAACGGAGGACATATTATATACAATGAGGTTTCTGTGACGTTTACAAATTCCCCGTTCTTATCTATTGTTATTATATAGGATTCAAGTGATTGGTTTCACGTGGTCTTCATCTTATCAACGATTTATATTAGATTGTAATTCTTATTCGTTTGTCTTACGGTCAAGCCTTGAGGTTTTTTTTTGTACGATATTGAATCTATCGATTTGTAACTTACTTTCATAAAAGATGTAAACAAATCGTGACAATCAGTTCTGTTTACAACAACACAAAAACAGGCACTGATAAATATGATTATTTTAGGTAGTCTTCTTTTGATAAATAGATACTGGCAAGTGGTGACAATTACCTACAGACAACTTAATTAATTTTCGGATTTGAAATAATTATGAATTATCTGTCTGCGAGATTTATACCTTACTCTGACTTACATATCGCTCGTATTTGTTAGCGAAATTTATAGTCAAATTAACGTTTTCATTACCTTCAAATCGATCATAATTCGCCTTCAATATGAGAAATTGTCCACACAACACTTCCATCAAAGTAATGTTAGAAACACGATTTACATAACAATGTATATATATATATATATATATATATATATATATATATATATATTATTTCCTCGACTTGAACTTAACGTAATGGAGTTCTTTACAAACATTTTTTCGATGTCACATTTTTTAATTCATATTTTTCATTCTGTTAGAGTCGCGTGTTGCGCTAGTGTTATGAGTACCGACTCAACTCAAAACCACTCCAATCTACAATACTCGCGACCTAATATTTAACTCGCGTAATGATTTCATCAAATATTAAAACACACTACCCATAAAAAATAACGCTGCTTGTATAATTTTTAGGTTGAATATATTATTAAGTTTTGTATTTTTAGCTTGTATAATAGAATCATCTACGAATGCCCGGTTTTCATTGATCGCGACGATCGTTCTGTTTTTGTTTTGTGACACATTTGATCCACAAATATCTACTGAGAAAAGTGCTCGCGCCATTTTGCCGCGTAGCGTCGGCACATCCGCTTCGCAAAATAGAATTATGGGGTAAAAACAAAAGACTTATGGCGTGAGTATTTCGCACATCCGTTGATCGTGTTTGAAAGAGTGACTTGAAAAACTATTTCTTCTTCCCTCCCCGTTTCTTCTTCGTAAAGGGCGGAGAAAGGGTGGAGAAAGGGTTCGTAGAATAGGTTGACAAGACGCATTTCCTGGAAGCTTCAGAGATGGGCAAGAAATCCAAAAAAGAGAATACACGAGAACAAATGCCCCGAACGTACTTTTGAGAGTCGGTACAAGAACACAATGGACTAAACGGTCAAGAAGTAAATTAGATAAACGCCAGGTCATGCAGTGATTCTCAACCGGAGTCATCACGTCGACGTAACGGTTTTTGACAATTCAGAGTCAATTTTGAAAACGTGTCTATACCGGTTCTAGAAGTTATAATATAAAGCCCCATTTAGACGGTTCAATGTTCCGTTCAATGTTCCTTGAATTCAAGGACAAAAAAGCACAAAAATATACATGGATAATAAAACACTACAATACTCTACTTTATGTGATGCTTTTTTGTCCTTGAATTCAAGGAACATTGAGCGGAACATTGAACCGTCTAAATTAGGCATAACACTGTATTGTTTTATTATGTCACTCGCTTTCAGCGGGATTCAAGATTGCTCCCTGCCCTTACCCCTGATTTCCTCAAATACAAGTGATTAGAAGTTTAAAGTAATTTACCGGGAACTTATATGGAAGAGAAAACCTCGAAATGTTTTCGCTACCGGTACCGGCGGCTGGGGCTTCCATCCCCCCACTGCCCCCCCCCCCCCCCCCCCCCAATTCGGAAAACATACTTCCGACGCGCCTGAAAATTCAAATTATTTTTAAGTATTTGAGTTGCCACCAACATTTCGAACACCGAGAACAGAACGTATAGGTATTACAAACTATTGAAAAGACAGGAGGAAATAATGGATATATGTGTTCGATGTAAATGTTTTGTATGACGTAGGTATCTATTGTGCATTGTTTCAGCTTGGATTGCGACGGGGGTTTGTACTCGCGAAGCCGAGTGGAGGAGGGGGTTCCCAGCGGCGGACAGGGGTCGCACGGAAAGCGGCTGGTTCGAGTTGGCCCCAACTCTCCTAGTCAAAGTAGAAGCACGCACAATCAGGTTAGCAACTATATAACTATATAATGCTTATTCTTCAATGTTTCTTTATTCTTGGATTAAAGTTCAGTTACATTTTGTGAATCAAAATCAGCGAATAATTTAACCAGAACACATTTTTGTTTCAAAAGTCGAATTAAAATCCCTACTTGTTAGGTTTTGTTTATCATTTCCGGTCTTTATTTACTGAAATGTTTTAAACACATCCTAGAAGCTTCTCTATAGCTAAAGCTAGCACTTCTCTCACCAGTATTTATTTATTGAAATGTTTTAAATTCATCCTTTTCCTAGAAGCTGACTATAAAGTAAGTTGATGAATTGAATGAAATAGCTAAATGTATCCAGACAAGACAGTTATCTCTTCTGGTACATAAATAAAAGCAGTACCTGCTTTTCAGTAACTGTTGGTAAGGCAGATTGTGTTAAGGGGCCTCGCTCTACTCTCGCCACCATGCAATGTGTCTTTGTCTTATGTAATTCTAACATTTTGCAAATAAATAATCATCATCATCATTATCCATCACCGTTTCCTGCTTCTGGCAGGGTCAGCTTGGGTTTCACAACCAAATTTTTCCACCTCTTCCTATCGTCCCACGATCGTACTTCCTCTACTTGCTCCCAGTTCTCTCCTCTCTTCTGTAAGTTTCAGCAATCTTTTCCTTCCATCTCTTCCTTGGTCTTCCCCGTCAACTTCTTCCTTCGATCTTTTTTACATTTTTTTTTTTTTTTTTTATTTTTTTTAAGATCTCAGCCTTGTCCTTCCCATTCTGTCCCCTAGCTTCTCCATTCAATAATAATAATATAAACCCAAATGATTGGTCAGCCCCAGGTGGTGTACCGTGTTGTGAGCTCGCGAGTGAAGAAAGCCGACAGTAGCCAACAGACGGACAACAGTTCATTCCGAGCGAGTCAGTCGAGTCAGTGGCGCAAGTACACAGACGTGGCGCGAGTACCGGACCAGCACGCACACAAGTACTCGGAGGTGAGCGATTGTCATCGGACGGATTATTGTCACCGGAGGGATTATTGTCACGTGTTAGTTTTACTTCTATTGCTGTCCTTGAATATTGTACGGTTTTAAATTTGGTACATTTACATTTATATTTTATGTATCATATAAATTAGTGATATATTGTCCCAGTAAAAGGCATGCTCTAATGGTGTTAATTTTCTAATTCAGAATTCAAAAATTTGCAAATAAAATGCAGGTTTTAGGGTCTCTTGTAATTTGAATTAAAAGTGTTTTACTGTTCTACATGTAGAACCATCCCTTTTTATTTTAAATAAATATATTTTAGATCAGTAATGGCTTCATGTTAAAACCTGTAAGATATTAAAATTCTCCATAATGAAGTATATTTGACTTCAAATCAGTATCATTTTCTTTCTTTTTATTATATTGCATTATAGTTTTTTCTTTTTTCGTGTTATTGATCGGTGGATTGGTTTCATGCAGCTCTCCATTCGAATTCTTTCCCATTTTTTTCTGAGAGTATTTCCATTTCTACATAATGTTCATTAAATAATAATTTTCCCTTCCACTTGCCCTTCAATTATATTTAATAATTTTATAATAATTAATCTCTCATCGTGTTCCAGGCACGCGAGAAGTACGACGTGAACCGGGAAAAGTACGGAGACTTGAACCGCGTCCCGGACCTCCCGCGTGACAAGTATGGTGGCCTTAACCGGGGACCGGACAAGTACGGGGACCTCCCGGACCTGACACAGGAGAAGTACGGGGACGTGAATAGGGTGCCGGAGCTGACCCGGGGAAAGTCCGACCTCGAGGTTGGACGTTCCAAGGGTCGCAGCGCCGGCAGCAGTCATGGCCGACGCGCCGACAAGAACCAGGAGAAGAGCTCCGCACATCGGAAACAGGGTGAGATTTGAAAATGATCCTTTTAAATTTTTGTTGGGACAATATTTACAAAATTTTAGATTTTAAATAAATTAAAAAAATTGTATTCTGTATCGGAAATCATAACTTGTTTTACATAGACCTGTAACAACCAAATTTGCTTGAGACAATTATGAATAGCTGCGATTTTTTTAAATTTCACCTTGTTCTTTTTACACTTTCAATTTTGAACTGTCATTGCTTGCTCTTACAATTTTCATGTTTTTTCCTCGATTTTTTACAACTAATTTTGAAGCTTTTGTCACTTTCAACCTGTATTATCATTGAATTGTATTGATTATTCCATAAAGTACCATTCTTCTTTCTGAGTGTTCCAAGTTTGTAGTCAAGGGACTATACTTGCGAACAAGAACAGGAGTTGAACGTTGTTTGGTGTGGTTGGCAGGCATGCGCGACGAGAGCTACTGCAACGGACTGAACGGAGACTGCGGCAAGCAGAGCAAAGTGCGCGGAGTCCCCCACAGCTTCGGGTATGTCAAGCGTGGATCACCGACTGCGCCCGGGGGTTGTAAAGGGGAGCCGCGGACTGCCCAGGTGTCAGCCGTACCTCGCACCAAGGTCAAGGTAAGAGTGCACTGCACTTCCTACAACACTTCTTATACCATACGTATCTTTTGTTACATACCACATTATTGGATAATATATTGACTGTATGGAAATTATTTCATGTATGCTAACTTCTTTAAATCACTTTTCTTTCATAGGCGTTACCTAAATTGTTATAACGGATAATCGGCAATCATTAGAAATTACAGTGGTCAACACACACACCTTAATAAACAGTTTCAAATTATGATGTTTATTGTTTATAAACAATGAAGATTACAATTTAAGTAACTCTTATTGATTGATGCTGTTTGAATGTAATAACTGTTTTTGTAATGCCTTGGAAGAAAACTTTCCAACATTTAAAAAAGTTGAGAATTCAGTTTTCTCACATTCTTATTTTAAAATTGTCACACTATCAAAATTAAAATCAACTTCTAAATTGCATTAATTATAAACAAAGAGTAAATACTGTTAAATCCAATAACATAGGAATAGAAAAACCATAGTTTCAGTTGAAAAATATACTGTAGCATTTATACACAAAAGGCTAGTTTCACGTATCTCTAACCATGAGCATGTTTGATTGGCTTGGCGATCTGTTGCATCTACCGTGTTGTTGACCAGGTGTCGGGTGGCACTCAGACATGCTCCGAGCTGCACCACTACAAGTCCTACTCCCTGACCGGCCCGTCGGCGAGCCAGCTCTCCCAGAGTGTCCGAGAGCGGCTGCTGATGGGTTCGCTGAGTCTCCCCCACTGGCGTTCCCGCCAGGACGGTTCCCTCTCGGACTCAACGTGGCGGGGGGCGCGCCAGACAGACGGTTCCCTCTCGGACTGTACCT
This sequence comes from Isoperla grammatica, assembly GCA_945910005.1. NCBI lineage: Eukaryota > Metazoa > Arthropoda > Insecta > Plecoptera > Perlodidae > Isoperla > Isoperla grammatica. The sequence goes on from OX246741.1 coordinate 7,543,648, forward strand.
ACGCGGACCTGCACGAGGCAGAGAGCTTGGAGAGTCTGAGCTCTCTGCCCGCCATGTTGCAACATCGCGCCAGTCTGACCCATGCCCGGCTAGCGCTGCACTCTAGGGAGAGCCCCAGGCTCAACCGGAGTAACAGCATTCGCTCGACCAAGTCCGAGAAGCTGTATCCGAGCATGTTGGAGAGGGGGGAGGAGGAGCCTTATTATTGCCTGTCTTCCGGACCGACTAGTCCAACGCTGCTGGGAGGGTCAGCTTCCAGCTACGCCCTAGGTAAACATCAATTGAATTTCAATTTATAATCATTTTATTCCCAAAAAGACATGTAAAAATACAAAAGTAATATTGACGAACATACGAAAAATAACATAAAAACAATCTGAAAACTTAAAATAGGAAGAAAACAGACTACACATTAAGAAAACCATCCTTGTTACATTTCATAATGTCAATTTATCAAAAACTAGTATACATGAATATATATGTTTGAATCTGAAGTGTTAATAACTGCCAATTTGACAAAAATCATAGATATGCCTACGTATGTTGACACTAATTAATTAATGTTCATACAGAGAAACTTCTTCATAGCAAATATCTTGATACAAATTTTGATGTCCCAAAAGGTTTTTAACTTTTTATGCATGTAAAATTACTGTCTTTATAAAGAAATGTTCTAGGCCTACATAACAAAATAATGATCTTATATAAAGAAGTTTCATCAAGAGTAGGTAACTGTGGGAACCCGAAATTTTATTTGGGTATTTCTACGTACATAAATTCGGGGTTTTTAATAAATAATATCGGGTTTTTTTGGGTACATAATTTTTTTTTTAAATGTACAAATGAAACACGTTTGTGTTTTCCGTGCACCAGGTCGCCACGGCAAGCCGCCCGTGGGTGATAACAAGCCGCCCGGGCGTGACGACGACGCCCACGGCTCGTCCCTGAGTCTGGTGTCGACGGCCTCGTCGCTCTACTCAACGCCCGAGGAGAAGCAAGCGCACGAGATACGCAAGCTGCGTCGCGAGCTGCAGGACGCTAACGAGAAGGTGCACACGCTGACCAACCAGCTGTCGACCAACGCACACGTCGTGTCGGCCTTCGAGCAGTCGCTGTCCAACATGACGCAGAGGTTGCAGCAGCTGACGGCCAGCGCCGAGCGCAAGGTGAATACCTCTACACACTCTGTCGTCGACAGTCATGCAGTGCATTGCTTTTTAAATTTTGAAATATCCACACAAATATTTCCAAAAATTAATTTGAACTTAAAACAAGAATTAAAAAAAAAAAAATTTATATTAAAAAAAATTAAATATTTTTTGAATAAAAAAAAATATATTTTGTTTCCATCTTGTGGCAGTCATCTAATTTAGTCCAAATGGAGTTCATATCGGCGATGGTTTCCACTGATTCTAAATAATAAACAAAAGAATGAGACGTGAGAGTGTGAATACTATCACATGCGCTTGGGTGAATGTTTTTGTAGAGCGTTAAATGCCCATCTGTTAAGACTGCCCAATGATAAAAAATGCACAATGCTACTGCGGAGGTAATATCGAGAGAAATCCGTTTTTTATTACAAATGTGATGATGCTAAGGTCTGTCCTCGTTCCTTGTTCCAGGACTGCGAACTGTCGGATCTGCGACAGACTGTGGACCTGCTACGTCAGCAGACGTCTTCCTCGCTCCCCCGTCGGCACACGATCAACGCAGCCATCGTCCCCGGCGGCGAGCTGAGCCGTCAGCTCTCTGCCGACTCCGTGTCGTCACTATCGTCAGCGTGTTCCGGCACCTCGTCCAGCCACCGGGCCGGCAAGAAGAAGAAGAAGGGCTGGCTGCGTAGCTCGTTCGGCCGAGCCTTCTCGCGGTCCAAGCGTAACAAGCACGGCTCCGTCTCGGACGTGGAGGACTTCAGGGCCCCCGGGTCCCCGGGCGACGCCCCCCAGGGGAACGTGGGCGGACCCCTCAAGACCAGCGTGTCATCGTCGGCGCTCTTCTCTCAGGGTGACGAGGTGGACCAGCTACGCAAGCAGCTACGAGAGAAGGACCTCGTGCTCACGGACATAAGACTAGAGGCGCTGAGCAGCGCGCATCAGCTCGAGTCCCTCAAGGACACGGTCATCAAGATGCGCGACGAGATGTTGGACCTGAAGCGAGACAACGAGCGGCTGCAGAGGCTCCTGGGTAACCGCCCCCCGTCTCAGCAGCGGTACTCGCGCCAGGACGCGGGGATGGGGGTGGGGGGTTGCGCGGGGGAGGAGCGAGAGTCCGGGGGGCAGCAGAGGGTGGTCGTGTCCGCGCAGCTAGACGGGGGTGGAGACTGCGTGGTGGGGGCGGTTCTCGTCGCCAGGGAGACGGCGTGGGACACCCTCGACACCTCCGTCGCGCACGTCTTCAAGGAGTACCTGAACCAGGTGGATCCGGGGGCCGGTCTGGGCCTGGCCGCCCCCTTCGCGTACCGGTTGGGTCCCGTCACGCGGAGGCTGGAGGCGGGGAGTCCCGAGGGGGGGCCGGAACCCTCTGACCCTCCCCCCTGGGAGTGTCTGGAGGGAGACACCCCCGGCGCGCTAGTCAGCCTCAAGGGGGCGGCACAGGGGAGCGTTGACGCCCTCGCTTTCGACACGCTCATCCCCAAGAGCATCGTGCACAGGTAACATTCACACTAGTCCCAATCTTTCAAACATTAAAATCATTATGATTGTTATTTCAGTTATTAATACAAAAATTTATAATTTCTTAATAAATAAAATAACCATTGAAATTACAGTTTTTTTACTCAAAGAATCATTGTTTAGCTGATACAAAACCAAATCTACAGTATGAATCACTTTTTCAATATTGAAGCGTTCTCAAGATAGCGATACAAAAATATTAATTGCAGTTGCAGCAGCGTTTAATATTTTTTACTACTTATTTCCGTTAACACTGCAGAGTTCAGATGTACCTAACAAAAATACATGTGATATTAAAACATCTGTGAGTTATCACAAATTGCATTAAACTCTAGAACAAAAAACATTCATTCGTATTAAGAAAACTGCCACGATCGAGTGTATCATCCTTTACCCTTAAAAATGCGTTTCGTTAAACACGCGTTTGTTCCCGCAGGTACGTCTCCCTCCTGGTGGAGCACAGACGCATCATCCTGTGCGGCCCGAGTGGCACCGGTAAGACCCACCTGGCTCAGCGCCTGGCAGAGCACCTGGTGGCTCGCGACGGCAACGCGACAGACTCCGTGGCAACGTTCAACGTGGACCACCAGAGCGGCAAGGAGCTGCGGCAGTACCTGTCACACATCGCGGACCAGGTCTGTACATTTCAATATTATGACGTGCGTACTTATGTACTAGCCTATGCTACAAGGTTTGTTCCTATTTACGTCATCGATGTTAGTTCCGTTTTTACTCACGAGATCGCAGCACGGGGGACGGTACAAACATTGCAGTCTGACATGTGACAGCTGCTAAATATCTTCTAATGTTTCAAGATTTCTATGCTTTTAACCGATTCAAATTCATTCCTGTGACAAAGTAGCTAGACCACCTATAAGCTTAGGAATTGGGGTAGGGAGATTATTTAAAATATGCTGTCACCTCGATCTAACGTAAACATTCCTACGCCATCTTTCAATGTTTGTACCGCCACCTAGACGCCAGCGCTGCGCGTATGTGATTGTTGAACTAGCTTGGAACAAGCCCTATATGAATTTGCATTTTGCATATTAGTATTTATTTATGTATCCTAGACATGATTTCATTTGATTTTTATTTTCACTTTGACTTTAATAACTTAATGAATAATGACACATATAAAAAATGTATTAAATGAAACAGGACAATATAATGTGTATTGGCATAGGGGTATTCTAGGAGCGAATAGAAGCTTTTTGAAATGAGGAAGGATTTGACATTATAGACTTGAAGGATGAAATGGAGGGATTTTTTTTTTTTTTTTTTTTAATAATGCATGACATGAAATGTAATATACTTGGAACATGGACTACATGGGAAGAGTCTCGCATTATGCGATCTATCTATTCTGTCAGTGCGAGACGGACGCCGCAGACCTGCCCTCTGTGATCATACTGGACAACCTCCATCACGCGGCCTCGCTGGGGGAGGTTTTCAACGGTTTCCTCTCGGCCAAGTACGCAAAGTGTCCGTACATCATCGGCACCATGAACCAGGCGACGTGCAGCACCACCAACCTGCAGCTGCACCACAACTTCAGGTGGGATTCTGCGTTTATTTATCAGACAGAGACTAGTTCGCGCAAAGTGGAATAAAAATCTAAAATCATCTCTTTAGATGTTGTAAAGTACAGAAAGTGTCGATATTGATTGATTGATTGATTAGCGTCTTTATTTATGGCGGGATTAATGCCTGCTAGGCATTCTCTACCATCCAACCATTTTATAAGATACATACAATAACAGCGCAGATTTAATATTAATTTTGATTCCTAGATAGATACAAATATTAAATTATGATTTAGATAAATTAACACTTAGGAGTAATAGATAATAAGAGAAAAGAAAAGGAAGGCTGTCCGGGTCTCTCCGGGCTCAAATTTGGCGCTCGCACCAAGTTTTCAATTCACTCGCCCAATCGACGACTTTTGTTCAAACATTACCGCAAACTTCGAAATACTAAGGGCGATCGTGATACCGATTATTATTCCCGACAATTCGTAGCAACTAGCTCTGAACAGTGTTCTTCAAGTTGACAACCACGCTAGGGCACATCTTTTGAACGAATGTAGCAGTTATTGACTTTGTCTTTAGGTGGGTGCTGTGTGCCAACCACATGGAACCGGTCAAGGGTTTCCTGGGCCGGTATCTGAGGCGACGGCTGATATCGAGTCAGGTGTGCCAGCCCGACAGCGGACCGGGCCTGGCGCGCGTCATGGAGTGGGTCCCGACCGTGTGGCAACACCTCAACAGATTCCTCGAGACTCACAGCTCGTCTGACGTGACCGTCGGTCCGAGACTCTTCCTCAACTGTCCGGCGGATTGCATCGACAGTCAGGTTAGTGTCGCGTCGTGTACGCTCCAGTCTTCTCTTAAGGAAATGGGTATTGCAGTTAAATAAATAAATAAATCCACATTTAGAGTATACCCACTCGGTAACAAGACTGATTTTCAGTGGGCGACTTTAATTTAAAGCGAATAAACCAACCCTGTAGGCTCCGAACACCGTCGACGAGTGAGCGACAAACAAACACGACTATGAATGAATCAACGTTTCTTGCAGGTGTGGTTTGCCGACCTGTGGAACTACTCCTTGGTGCCCTACCTGTTGGAGGCCGTGAGGGAGGGTCTACAGTTGTACGGCAGGAGGGCTGCATGGGAGGACCCAGCTTGCTACGTACTGCAGACGTATCCTTGGGCTGAGGCGGGGCCTTCGCTGCTCAGGCTCAGGTAACAATCTACTACTGACCACGTTGCAATATAACATGTAGCTACGTACTGCAGACGTATCCTTGGGCTGAGGCGGGGCCTTCGCTGCTCAGGCTCAGGTAACAATCTACTACTGACCACGTTGCAATATAACATGTAGCTACGTACTGCAGACGTATCCTTGGGCTGAGGCGGGGCCTTTGCTGCTCAGGCTCAGGTAACTATCTACTACTGACCACGTTGCAATATAACATGTAGCTACGTACTGCAGACGTATCCTTGGGCTGAGGCGGGGCCTTCGCTGCTCAGGCTCAGGTAACAATCTACTACTGATCACGTTGCAATATAACATGTAGCTACGTACTGCAGACGTATCCTTGGGCTGAGGCGGGGCCTTTGCTGCTCAGGCTCAGGTAACTATCTACTACTGACCACGTTGCAATATAACATGTAGCTACGTACTGCAGACGTATCCTTGGGCTGAGGCGGGGCCTTCGCTGCTCAGGCTCAGGTAACAATCTACTACTGACCACGTTGCAATATAACATGTAGCTACGTACTGCAGACGTATCCTTGGGCTGAGGCGGGGCCTTCGCTGCTCAGGCTCAGGTAACAATCTACTACTGACCACGTTGCAATATAACATGTAGCTACGTACTGCAGACGTATCCTTGGGCTGAGGCGGGGCCTTTGCTGCTCAGGCTCAGGTAACTATCTACTACTGACCACGTTGCAATATAACATGTAGCTACGTACTGCAGACGTATCCTTGGGCTGAGGCGGGGCCTTCGCTGCTCAGGCTCAGGTAACAATCTACTACTGATCACGTTGCAATATAACATGTAGCTACGTACTGCAGACGTATCCTTGGGCTGAGGCGGGGCCTTTGCTGCTCAGGCTCAGGTAACTATCTACTACTGACCACGTTGCAATATAACATGTAGCTACGTACTGCAGACGTATCCTTGGGCTGAGGCGGGGCCTTCGCTGCTCAGGCTCAGGTAACAATCTACTACTGACCACGTTGCAATATAACATGTAGCTACGTACTGCAGACGTATCCTTGGGCTGAGGCGGGGCCTTCGCTGCTCAGGCTCAGGTAACAATCTACTACTGATCACGTTGCAATATAACATGTAGCTACGTATAGAAAAGAGAAACAACGATAGTTAATATAATAAATAGTGACGAAAGCATTGCTAAGGTTGCTAATGCGAGTGTCTGTCTAGGCCGGAGGACGTGGGTTACGGCCAGGGGGTCGGAAGTAGCAGCGTCAAGTCTCTGAGCTCTGCGCACAGCGACACCGAAGGAGATCCGCTTCTCAACATGCTGATGAGACTTCAAGAGGCGGCCAACTACTCGAGTCCCCCCAGCAACGATTCCGACAGTGTCGAGTCTCACTCGACGGACAAGGAGGGGCGTGTCGAGTCAACGCTCTAGCAGTGAGCCCTCGGGGGGCAGGTCCAGTCTACCCTCTAGCAGTAAGCCCTCAAGGGGCGTGTCCAGTCTACCCTCTAGCAGTAAGCCTTCAAGGGGCAAGCCTTCGGCTAGATGCCGGAGCGGGGCGTGAAGAGTAAACAACCCTTCAATTAGACAACAAGAGGAAACGTTGCGAGTCTCCACTCCAGCGAAAACTAGGCGCACATGCGGCATTACTATTTTTTACTGATACTTCCTAAGTAACGTGTACCAAAACCTCTCGAATGCAGGTGGGTTCTGAAAATGTGGAGGAGAATCTCTCCCTAGTGTAAAGCAACACATCCGAAGAAATATTAGTGAAATAAAATCCAAGTCTAATAAATTAGCCAGAGTGCATTGATGACTACATCTTGAATACTGCAACATCCCTTGTACGTTTACAACGTATTTAACCGATTCATACTACATTGAGTAACTGCAACTAGAACCCTTTGGTGTATCGCTTGGACCAGATACATGACTGACTACCTAATCACAAAGAAAATTCATAAGAATCACAGGTAACTGTACACAGGATACTGTATCCAGCACAATGAGATAATTTTATAAGAAAATCCACAACAACTACCAGTAAAGATTGCTATAGAAGAAAGAAATCCAAAGGTACGAAGTGACTCATCAAAACCTTGAAAATAGCATTAAACAGCGTAATTACTAATTACCAACAGTCGGTTGACATACAAAGAGTAGATCTAGTCTGCCCCACATGCTAAACAAGTCGTCAGTTATCTTCCTATACTTATTTGACTACGGAAGAGGATGACATGCTTATATCCACTAACAATTGTTTCATACCATCTTTATATGTAGGTCTATGTGGAAGATTATAAATATTATCTTGGCAGCTCACAAAATGCAATACAATGGAAAGTCATGTCCGAGACAAAACAAATGTACTGACAATAAATATTTACTTCATACCAAAGAAACTTAACATTTAAAATGTAATTAATATACTTTTATAGTTTCTGTAGTGTTTCTTGTCCATACACTAAGAGACTAAATTTCCAACTTCATCGAATCAAGTTTTATGGGGATGTTTAGTAATAGACTATGGTCATATTCTTAACAAAAATTGTACAATATGATGTTAATTTAATCCACCGTACATCATATTCATTGTAGAGGTAATTTCTAACTTGCTTTAATGTTGGTATGTACCATTTTAGCCTGGTAACAAAGAGAAAGCAGCCAGAAAAAGTGCACCACACCATATACAAAGAAGCAATAAATGTCATGGTGTTTCAACTTATTAGACATGTCACGTCATATAACTTCGTACATTATATCCAGTGACATTGGTATACAATATTTAAATAGTTCGCTAGTTCTGCCATTTTTAAGGTTTTACTGACCATCCGATCTGTCTGGTTCTGGTTTTAAATCTTATTCAAACATTCCCAAAAGACTTGATTACACTGACTGTGGCTACATGAGCTCAATTGTTTATGTAAAACTTTTATTACTTACTGTAGTGTAGGGGCCTTTCTCTTTCCCTGTTGCATTTACTTATGCTGCAGAACATTAGTAATGCATTTAAAATTACAATGCAAAAACACTGAAAACGAAACGATATAACGAGTTCTATTGTGTGGCCTTGTATTAAGGCTGATGCAAGGTGGCATTATTTATGCATTATTATTTGGGAGATCCATCTTGCTAGCATTACTGTAATGCTTTTGTTACGTCTCCCACAATGAGTATATAAATGTATTTTTTTTTGGGAGATAATACATATATGTCAACTGTCTATACCTATGCAAATATTCTAAGAAAATTGTTTTGTATAAAAATCTTGTTTCCAGTGACTTAAGTATGTTTCTACCTTTTGATAGGTTTGTACCTTATATAACATAGCCTACTTCATGTGTAGGTATAATGTAATCGTCTGCTGGCCACAATATAATAAAAATGTGTAAATATTATAATTTGTAAGCAGTACTATAAGGACTTCCATTTTTATGCTCCTTAGTCATTTTTAATATTTATTAAAGTTTATTAAAAGCTGTTTTATATAAAGTGCATTAGGCCTTTGTATGCATTGCTGTAGGCCAAGCAAAAATCTTTTGTCATTAAAATATTTATAATACAGTAAACATTGTTTATTGTTTTTATTTGAAGGTATGACAATTGACGACCTTTGTCACAAATCTGTATGATGCGCTTCCTACTAGTATACCAGGGACCATGAATTAGCAAACTACGTAGAAAGAGATGTCGCATGGCGGAATGGAGTGGTGGAATGGTGTGAGCCTCCTATTCACGTAAGTACGGTTCTGCCAGCTACAGTACATTAAAAAAACATCCGTTTTTCCAGTTTCCACCTTTGTGTTGGATTTGCAGGTCATTGTTGAGCCCACGGTTAACGGAGCGGGAAAATCATTAACCAGAGCCACGGGAAATTAATTGGTTTAGCGATTAGTTATCGCAACCCCACCCCTATGTTCTAAAACTTTTCTCCAATATTTTGTAAATAACTACGATAAGGCAACGTACTTATTTGTTACTTTGATTACTTTGGGAAAGATTGTTACCTTTACCTGCAGTGACCATGGCATTAGTATAGATGGGAATTACATTGGTTCTATAATGAATATTGCATTGAAACACAGCAAGCTATTTTTACAAGTTTATATAAAAAATTAATTAATGGAACTAATAATTACATAAGTGCAGCCCTGCTGCACAAGTTATTCTATTTCTACGGTAGCTCCGACTTTGGAAAGCGCTTCCTTCAACTTCTCAGCCTCGTCTTTGGCAATGTCAGCTTTCACTACTGTTGGTGCACTCTCCACAAACTTCTTGGCCTGTAACAAATGCAATGGTCTCATGAATTCCAAGCACAAAATGGCATTTATAGCAATTTATGTACATTACCTACCCTTTCTTATGAACATTCTTATGCTATAATACAGGTGAAGAATTTAATGCATAAATGAACTAGTGAGAAAATATTAAATAAAGCCATTGACTTGACATTGATTGATTTCATTCATCATGGTAGTTAATATAACTTACCATAGCCTACACAAAATATAATTGGAAACAGCAGAATGTAGTTAAGTACAACAAACAATATACAGTGGTAGTTACATAAATTTGAGTCACTTAGTCGAGTAACATGAAGAGAGACCACAGCCTTAGGGTTGTGTTGTGATATTTCGTGAAGGGTTCCCATGCTTAAAATGGTAAGTCGCCACAATAATTCACTTTGCACCGCGAATATAATTTTTGCACGTACCTGTACGAGATTCATGCCTTCCAGCAGGTTTTTGATCTCCTTGATCAGTGGCACCTTCTGCTTGTCATCAAACTTGACTAGCTTTACAGTGAAACTGGTCTGGACTTTCTTGGGTGCAACTTCCTCTTCATCCTGCAACGACCGTAATACTAAGTTAATTAATTTCGGAAGTAACGTTGTAACGTTTTGGATATATTTAAAACGTTATTCACAACTTTACATTTTATTGTGGCTTTCCTTTACGGTTTTCATTTACTCTCCATGTAGTGGATAGGCTACTAAAAGTATGATTCTAAATGTCTAGTACCATCTGTCTTAGATTGCTTGCAATTGTCAGCAAAATGTAGACCTTAAGATAGGCCTACTATGACAATTATTATTATTAGTATAATAGGCTATGTAGAAGAGAGAAATCACACCTCCAGTTTAGGTGCTTGCTGTGCAAAAGAACCCATTGCCATTAGGGGAGCATCAGGAAGTTTAAGCCTCTGCTTCAGGGCATCACTCAGTTCGGCCACTTCCAGCAGATTCAACTGTGATATATCGGTCACCAGTTTATCGATCTTTGGTGAGAATACTCCCGAGCCTTCTGGTTGAGGTACAGTCAGCCTTGCAGCTGCTGAAGACATACTGGGCTCTGCTTGAGATAAATAACTGAAACAAGCATTGAAAGAAGTGTTGAAATCATAATGTTGAACTATGTACACTAGGTAGCAGTACCTAGGCCTACTAGGTTTCCACCTGCTGGTCTTGTACATGCCATTAGACCTAAAATCGCATGACCTATAATCGCGATCACGACATTACGATTTAGTTGTGTAAAGCGCCATAAGAACCATAAAAGTTAATGTGAATAGGGCCGTGTAGCCTAGGGCTAGGCGCAGCAAGAGAATATGCCTAGGCATAGGCCTAGGGGTGAAGGGTAGGCCTAGGCCTAGGGGCAGGGGGCTCGGCCTAAGCTGGGCTTAGGAGGGTCCAGGCTAGCCAAGGACTTAAGGTCGGTGCACAATAGCCCGGTAACGATAACGGGAAAAAAGTTCGATTTCATGTTAAATTACGATACGATGCACAATAAGAGCTTCCCGTTACCGGGCCCGGTAACGGGAAGTTCGCCAAGTTTTAACTTAACGTTACCGTTCCCGTCCGTACGTTACCGGGACCAATCAGAATCAAGCGTCCACGGCCTGTTAAAAGTATTAGCAAATAGCCGAGCGTCTGCTTAACGGGCAATTGTGCATCGAATGCCTTCCCGTTACCGTTTTATCGTTATCGTTATAGTTACAGTTATCGTTACCGGGCAATTGTGCACCGACCTTTACAGTTAGGCCTAGTCTACAAGCATCCGCTCATGTGGGCATAGTTCCATGTTTCTAAAATGTATGTGGAAATTGCATGCAAATAAATAATTAAGGGACATTTTGATTTGATTTAGGCCTAGCCCCCTACGCCTAGGCCTAGGCCTAGGGCCTAGGCCTAGGCCTCAGCTCCTCTACTATTCTTCTTACCGTTTTATTAGCGGCCTCCATTGTTTCGAGGTATTGCACAGAATTGATCGAACACTTTGCATTGTAATTTTTTTGTTTATCAATTGCTAATTGTCTCTTGAAAGTTAAAGGAGCAAGTGAGGAAGTTCGGTCAAGAGTTAGGTTATGTTTCACGTTCACGGTGGCCGGGAGAGAAAATTACAGGGATGCCAACACAAGTCTCCTGGTACGGAAACGTGTTGGTGTACCTGACATTTTTAAATTTTCGCGGTTTGAGAAAAATGTGTTTTAAAATACTTTTCGTTGATTTACTTAACGATATTTTATTTAAAATTTAGTAAATTAAATAATGTCATCTACATGTGATCCAAAGATAACGTTGTTTGCTTTGTACCTCACTGGACAAGACGTTTTTTTTTTGCAAGGTTGAATGACCATTGGCTGTCAAGTCTCAATTGTCCACTTCATTCAAGGGTTTTTCCAAGGTCGCGGGCGCGGGTCAAAACAATAGTGCAGCAAAACATGTCCAGTTGATAAGAGGTTGATACGCTTAGCATAATGTAGGATTTTTTAGTAGCTCTATCAGTAGTAAGCTCTAAAATTTCAAAATAGCAAGACGGATACCACACAAGGGAAACGCCACGCCATGAAGACTGGTCTGATTGTTGGTTTGTCTTGCCTTTTCTTCGCTCTTCAAGATGTGGTAAGGTTACATTGAAACCTACAGTAGATAGGCCCTAGGCCTAGGCCTATACTTCATAGTGTGACTATAATAAACAAATTAATTACAATAATTATTGGTAACATAGTCCTAGGCGTAAGCCACTCATAAATTAATCATTTTTAACCCAATTAATTACTTGCCATAAGGGTTACATTAACCTCAGTCAACAATTATAAAAAAAAACATTGGGAGAGCATATCCATAGACCCACAAAAATGGACTTAATGATATTTACAATAATTTTCCGTACTAATAAGGACGCGTACTAAGCGCCTGGCTAGGTCGCGGTTTGATACGTCAGGCCTATAAGACTTCGAGCCTGGCGGCTGAGACCACTTGTCGATTGACCAAATTTATGGGACGCTGGAACGCTAAAATTGACCCCAATGATCAGGCACTTTATTTTGTACTGTAAGTTAAATGCTGATGTTGGTATTGTCGACTTGCTGTTGGCCTCTCCAGACCGCTGCAATGCTTCTTTCCCATCTTCCTTCCTTCCGTCCACCTCATATTTCTCCTCCTTTCCCCTAGCTCCTCTTTCAGACTGACACTAGTTTTTTCACTGTGCTATTGGCTAGGCCTATTCTTCTCTAGTAAAAAATTAAATTTTTTTAGTGTTTACTTAGAATATCAATAGACTTCAATTAGGGATGGGACGCTTAAACGTGGGAGTGGCTTTAAACGTTTGTACTTTTTACGCCTCGTTTAAACGTGTGTACAGAAGTGTTTGTATATAAGATAAGAAACAAATATTTTACAACGGAGCGTACTGCAGTACTAGTCTACTATTAGGCTATAATTTTTTCTAGCTAAAAATTTTAATTTTACCCTATGTTTCGGAAGTTTTCGGTAATTTACTGCATAGGCCCTAGGTCATTTTATTCATTTCGTGAAAGGTGATAGAGCGAATAAAACGTTTAAACACGAGTTTTAAAAACGGTTAAACGTTTAGGCTATTAAACGTATTTGCCCATCCATCCCTAACTTCAATAATATTTTAAACTAGATATTCCGTGTGTTCTGAAAAGTGTGATTTTCCTTCCTTAGCACGGCTCAATCACTACTGCGCGTTCGCGCGAGTTTGGGATAGACTACACCACTGACCAGTTCATGCTCGATGGTCGGCCGTTCCGTTATGTGGCTGGGTCTATGCACTACTTCCGCGTGGTGCGGGCCAGTTGGAGAGATCGACTACAGAAGATGAGAGCAGCGGGACTCAACGCCGTCTCCACGTACGTGGGCTAATATTAGCAAAGATTCTGTTACAGTTACTAGATAGACTATTATGGTACCGGTACCGTAACTTATGTTTTACAAAAATATATATAAAACAAACTATCACGCGTCAATAAGGTGGCCATATTTTGAAGACAACACACCGGGACAAGTTTAAAATGTAATGATAGGAATCCCACTGACCAGCTCACCTAGTCTGAGGCAAAAAATGTAATGTTCTATATGCAATTAAATTGTATTAATGGCTCAGAAAACAACTTTCTGACATGGAAATATAATATTATGTCATAAACTAACATACCAAAATAGGGTGTGTATTTTATTTACATAGCCTAGTCATGGTTTGTGTTCAGAAAATGATAGGCTAGGCTATTAATCAGTCACTTACATTAAAATAAAAAAAATAGAACATGTGTATTGTGTAGGTCTATTTATAGATAACCTGAAGTTTTATCTTCAATATTATCTTTAACATTGTTCTCAGGTTAGTGGTATCATAACTTCACCATTTTTGCAGATCAGTCACAATAACAAATACCAAACAAGATTGTAGGCCTACATTATAAAATAATATTATGAAAGAGATAAAACAGTACACCAGCTTAGATCTGAATTTGTATGAGTTCTACAAGAATAACTTTTATTTTTCTTTTTTCCACATAGAATAACTTTTAAATATCTCACGTAATATGTCTATGAAAACATTTCAGCTAGGATATATGACAAAGTGAATGCATAGTATGATGTTGAGCATTTATTCTGGCCACTGTGCATTGCACCCTTGAAGTCAATGAGCAGCTGGCACTGCAGTGAAGTGGTAGCCTGTTTTATCCCCAAGCACTGTAAGCTTCCATGTAGCAACCCTTGTAGGCGTTCTCGTCACCTTGAGCACTGTTCCTGAAATCTACCATGGGGCTAGAAGGGTTCATTTACAGTAATGACATTTTCCACATCCCACATTTAATTAAGGCTGACCGGCACTTTACAGTGTGCGCTCGTACTAGCCAATTAATGCTGTCTTTTAAATTATGATGATCTAAACGATGAATGAAATCATACAATTTTCACAATTTGAACTATTTAAGCGATTCAAATCGATTGCTGCATTCCTAGTTGTCAACAACTTTCCATCTGATTGCTTCTTGACTTGTGAAGGAGTTTCCATGTTTTGTGTTCATCTACCATATCAGTCTTGGAACGTATGTTTATGTTTGTATGTGTCAAGATAGTATTTGATTGATTTTATTATATTTGGTTACATTGAAAAAGAAACTTAAGTATGCTATCTAGTAAATATGTATTCTTTATTCAAGGTTCAATACAAACATACCAACATTTGCCAGCCTACATACTTATGTATTTTTCATACAGTGTACTTCAATAATGTTTCACAGCAAAAATAGAATGTAGTAATGCTAACTTGCTTCTATTTTAAATCTAATTTGTTACACATTGCCAGTACAGTAATTTGTATCCCTCATTTCTTTGTCACAGGTATGTTGAATGGAGTCAACACGAGCCTTCGCCAGGCACTTATTTATTCGAGGGTGAACTTGATCTGGCAGAATTCATCAACACGGCCCAGGAGGAGGGACTTTACGTCATCCTTAGGCCTGGTCCGTACATTTGTGCAGAGCGAGACTTCGTAAGCAACTGCAAACAATACTAACATTAAGTATTATGTTAACTCAGAGAAAACTCCATAGTTGTAGGCCTACATACATGTGAGTTAATAAGTCTGGTTTGGAAGGAGTGATAGGAACCAACAACTTACCTGAAGATGATAGGAAGGCCATCTGACTAAAGATAAAAGAAACACGAAAATTATATATACGTATATACACACACACATAAAGAACGATGAAACTTTTCGGCTTCTACACTCACATCTAAACCTCTAAGTAAAATGCTAGTAAATACTAGGGTGCAATCCGTTCAAAATGTAAATCATAGTTGATAATAGTCATCCCTCATCCCATAATGTGTGGATCGATATAGACTCCAAGGTGCAATACTATGACTTTTTGTGAACTTAGGTTTGCTGTATTAATTATTTAAGTCTAAAGTGTTCTTTTTGGTTAACAGGGTGGTTTTCCTGCCTGGCTGTTGACCGTCAACTCTTCAATGAATCTTCGCTCATACGATGATAGTAAGTTGAAATGGATTCTCCAGGTAGGCTACATAATTATTAAATAGGATACCAACATTTGATAAATTAGAGGGCAAATTACTATTACTATGGTATCTTTGTACGCTGGAAGTCATCCATAATTTTTGACCGTGGACACAGAAGAAATGGGTTGAATATTCTGGCAATTGTAGCAAAAAAGTGGTACATTGGAATCTTGTCATGTTGTTGCCATGTTTATTTGTTGCATTTGTAGAAAATTTTACCATCCACAAAACCCCAACTTATCCTATGGGTACCACAGGTTAAATACAATTTTCTTTTTCTTTATAGCATAATAATTCTTTAAAATCAGTCCACCTTTTTAATGGCTATAGGCCTACGTGTATTGGTTTAACGATTATTGAAATCTTTATTTAATTTATTTATCACTATCTATGTAGGCTACTGATATGTTCTACAAGGTATTGTTCTATATCATCAAGAGAATATTTAAAATTCACATGTTGTTGCAAGTGCACTGTACGTTGATAGGGAATTTTTTGTGAGTGCCTTGCATTCTAATTTCAGTCCACTATCTCCACTTCAGGTAAGCTGCTCGTGTAGGGTTGCCTCACAATTTGAGCCAATGATTAACGACTAACGACTAGTGATTAGTGACTAAGACTACCCAACAGATAAAAGGTTGGATTTCAATACTGTTGCTCGCAACGCAAAGAATTTTAAAGGAGAGTTAGCGATCTTCCATTGTTGATTTTATTTTTGGCACTCAAGTTCAACCAATCAGATGGCTTTATTCTGGACCATCTTCTAGTTTCGGCTTACTCTTGTTCACGTTTCCCACAGATCTGTTCTTAAACAATTTCATAATATTCATCTCGAGCATTAATTGCACTCATTCATTCTAAACCAAACACAGTGTTACTACCTATATGACTCATTCCCATATGAATATTTCTAGTTTTACATATATTTCACCCTGTTCTTCTGACTCTCGCAGATTATCTCCTCTACGTTGACAAATGGCTGACAGAACTCATGACTCGCATACAGCCACTGTTGTATGGAAATGGAGGACCGATCATCATGGTGCAGGTTAGTTTTCTATTCGTTTTTAAAGGGAATTGATGGCGACCAATATTAAAACTGTGCAAAATGAGCGATTTTTGGTAATATCTTGAGAACGCCACACGACATTGAAAAAATATCGAATAGGCCTACACGTAATTTGGATACATGGGCGAAGAATTCAATACTGTATGTCTATTAGTTTGTAAGAGTAGCCTAATTACAATTTTATTTTTAATGATCTTATGAATTATGTTAATTAAAAGTAATACCTTTAATTACTACAAACAAATTATTCACACTATTGAATTCTTATTAGGGATGTCAACGATTACGATTAAATCGATTCGATTAATCGATTATCAATCGAAAACGATTAATCGATTATTTAAAAAAAAATCGATTTTAAATTTTCGTGCTTTTTTAAATTTAGTTCTCAAGATCTGCCGCCTATTCGAGCGCGAGCGCTAGCGCTAGCATCGCTATTGCTCAGTTTCATTTACAGTAGGCCTAGGCCTAGGCCTAAGAACAGCAACAGCATAACTTTGCGTCATAATTTGAGCCGAATTTCCAGTCATATTTTGAATAGCTGTGTCTAGTCGCCTACCCTAGACCCAGCATTCGACGCCTACGATCTATAAAAATACGAGTTGTTATGTTTGTTCACAAATAACAAGAGAAGTAAGGTTAGAAAAGTCGCTACGATTTTTAGTTCACATCACGTAAATTTTAATTACGCTGCACATGAAAATAATAATATTACGACGCATATTCAGCATACTTAATTACTTATTGGTTCAAAAAAAAACGGGAAGTGAATAACTATAGCCCTTCAGGCCTAACTAGGACAGAAATTATCGTCGAAATCTTGGACAGAACATAACAAAAATACTCCGTGACGTAAAATATATCGATAGTCGAAAAGAAGTCGAATTGCGAACTCGTGGCTTGCGCGGGCAATTCAAACTAACCGAAACCAGACCGAAGTTTGGAAGAAACTTGCTACTATACCGACATTTAATAAAACGATTAAAATCGATTAATAATCGATTATGGAGGTGAAAGTGAATTCGATTATCGATTATAATAATTTAATCGTTTGACATCCCTAATTCTTATAAAACCTACGTTAGTAGAAACAAACAGGTGCATACAAATTACGTATATTTGTAACTATTTCAATGCTGTTTGGCGTTCTCGAGACACGACCAAAAAACGCCACTTTTGCGCGGTTTCAACGCTGATGGTATCGGCGTGCAAAGTACGACCGCACCCTGTCGGATCGCACGGCTTCTAACCCGAGCCGACGCGTCTTGCTTGCATGTCCAGGTCGAGAACGAGTACGGCAGCTTTGACGCGTGTGACTTTGACTACACGACGTGGCTGCGAGACAGATTCCTGGCGCTGGTCGACGGGGCGGCACTTCTCTTCACGACAGACGGAGCGGGAAACGGCTACTTGCGCTGCGGCAAGATCCAGGACGTCTTTGCCACCGTAGATTTCGGCGGAGGTACGTGGGCATGTCTCGTACATAACTATACTCCGCCCAGCCTTGAGAAACACAGTGGATGAATGAAGTCGGACCGCTAGATACGGCCATAAAAAGAATGATGATGGTGTTTTCCGACTTTCGTGGGCCAATGTTGTCATCCTTTCTGTAAACCTCCTTTTTATGGGCGCTTCTAGCGTAAACAATAGGGTTCGACTTCATTCATCCACTGTGTTTCTCAATGCTGGGCGGAGTATAGAGTTGTTTGTTAAATAAATGAAATAAGTTTGTATTTATAGTCTGCCCATTCAGTTACAACTGATTTTCTTTATTACGTGCTTTGTCGCTGTGACAGCTGCAAAACCGTGGCTCGATGTAAGGATTCGATTCCCGGTTCGGGCATGGGTTTTTTAAGTTTGGAACTTGACTTCAATCTATCAATTTGATACTGGTGTACACAGGGGCGGACTGGGATAAAAAGGCCCTGGATGCTGGTTTCGGAGGGGCCCGCAGGAGGTGGCGTGGCGCAGCTAGGGTCTGTGGCAAATCCCCAGCCGCCGGAGGCAAATACGACGAAGGCGTAAAAATATTTTTGGGGTTGCATTGAATTTTATGGCCTAAAATACGATTTTAGGGCGCGATTAACAGGCCACCCTACCAGTAGCCAAATAATTTCCATTATATTCAATTAATTACATTGAATTACTATTACATTAAATTCAATTAAAATTTCAAAATAATACTTATAGAGTGGGGTTAAGATTTTTTTAGCAATATACAGAGAAGTATTTACATCATAGGAACTTTCTGCTATGTAGCAGCCCGGGGGCCCGGACTGCCAAAGGCCCGGGATGCGATCGCATCGCGGCATCCCTAGCCAGTCCCCCCCTGGGTGTACAAGATGTAAACGGTGACTCAAGAGTCATCATAGCAATTAAGCACAGAATGAATGGTATAAGTGTCACCCAGTTCTTGTAACTGAGTGGGTAGACTGTCAATACAAGTTTATTTTTTACTTTTTCTTCCACGTAACGAACGTGTAACAAGTTGCATTCTGGTAATGGTATTTTCATGTATGTTATGTATGATGTTTTTGTTTCAGGAGGCGATGTAGACGTGGATTTCAGACCAATGAGGAACTTCCAACCGCACGGTCCGCTAGTTAACTCCGAGTTCTATCCCGGTTGGCTCTCTCATTGGGAAGAAGAGTGGCAACGAGTCGACACCGACAGTATTGTCACCACCCTAAACGACATGTTGCTTAGGAATGCTTCCGTCAACTTCTACGTGTTTGCCGGTGGTACTAACTTTGGTTTCACTTCAGGTGTGTCTATTTTACTATTTGGCATCCGCCGCTCTACCTATCCTCTCTTGTCAGAATTTACTGCTATGAGAATGTTCCTCTGTCTCACTAGAGTACATTGTTTTTCTAAGAGGGTTTTTGTAATGGGTTGTTTTCTTTCTGGGCAAGTGTCATTTGTTGTTTTCAGGAGCCAACTTTGGGTCAAATTATCAGCCGTCCACGACCTCGTATGATTACGATGCTCCGCTCACAGAAGCCGGTGATCCGACAGACAAGTACCTGGCCATCCGAGCCACCATTGCAAAGGTCAGTTATTGATTTATGTAAAACATACACATTAGACATTGCACGTTAAGCCCTCAGTTCAGCTGTTGTCAATTCATGCCCATTCGACACTAAATGTGTTAAGAGATAGCACCACTGCTGCGCAACATGGCTGACAGTTAGAGGGTAACAAACTGGCAGGAGAGCATGGATCCGCCTAAACATGTTATTGCGCAAAGTAAGTTTTTTACGTTATTCTGAAATATACATATATTTGAAAGCAACTAGAGCCCAAAGGAACCTCAATGAAAGAGAGGCAGTGTTAATCGGTAGCCTTTTAATTGCATGTGGTTAATTAACATTACGATCAGAACATGAACTTCCGATCTTCGGATACTTGGTATGTCCCCTGATCCAAAATCCCCATAATATCAAAGGCATCTTGGATACGAAACGCAACCAGCGAATATCCAGCAAAGCTGGATATTCACTGACGCAACAATATCGCTTATGTTTCTTTGGAATCGTTGCCATTCTCATATAAACATTGACAATTATTACACTGACAAATGACATCCAGCAGCTCTGTTGCCCTCTAACTATTACTTCACGATTTCGCCGCCAGAGATCATATCTGCAACATTTAGTGCCGAATAAACACAGTTCATGTGTGCATGCTGCAAATGTCCTGCCCCTTATTAATTTTCTGCATGATCTTATTTTTATTTATTTTTTAAATTTGTTAATAACTTAATAACTAAGTCTTTTATGTTAATGCATTTGTAGTCAAATGCATTTAAAATTAACATGTGCAAAGCTATATTAGCTATTTAAAATATATTTATATATACACTGAAAAAAGTAATATATATTTCTTTTTTCAGTGTATTCTCTTTCTTAAATTCTCTTGTGAAACATTTTTTTATGCAATCATATGTCTTTGTACTTGTGTACTACATACACAAATACAATCAAAGTGTGTAGGCTTCTGTACATTATTGGTATCTGAATGTTTGTGTTACAGTTATTGTGTTACATTACAGTATATGGACATGCCCGACGTCCCGGTTCCACAGGCAAGTCCGAAGGGCAAATACAGTCCAGTCCATGTTAAGTTTGTTGCTGGACTATTTGAGACACGAGTGATTGAAGCTTTGGGTAAGGATAAAGTGAACCAGCTTATTGTATGTAATTATTTTTCCTCATCCTTCATATTTTCACTATACTGACTTTCTGAAATATTAGTTTGTAGGCCCCTACGTAGGCCTACTTTGTATGCCAGATTATTTTCCAGATTTCTAGTGTGTTTTCTTCTTATTGGTAAATTTACAATTAATTAATTTAAATAACACAAGAACAAGTTATAGTTTATGAAACTTTTTTTAATATGTAATTAATTACCGGTACATACTTGCTGGTAAATACAATAAGCCCAGAAAATGTGCATGCCTAATGTAGGACTTTGCACTGCCACTTTCTCCTACTTGCAGCACCAGCTTACTACAGTCCAGCATTTCTGTGTGACCTTTTCTTATTTAAAATAGATGCTACATTTACCAAGATTACCCTCAAACTTTGTTTATTATTTCCATCAGGCCGTCTGCCTGTATTGGCCAGAAATCCTATGTCGTTTGAACAACTTGGTCAACGTTATGGGTTCGTTCTCTACGAGACTACCGTTCCTGATTGGGTCACTGATCCGGCTCTTTTGCAAGTCCCAGACCTGGCCGATCGGGCCATTGTTTGCCTGGACGGAGTAAGTTGATATTGATTTTCTAGTAAAACTCGTACAGTATTACACCTTGGTGAATGACCGATCATCTGGTCTGAATATGTGCCTGTAAACTACCTTTAGTGGTAATGATTAAGATGAATTTTGTTATGTTTATTCGATTAATTTAATAAACTGAAAGTAAAGATATGGCAATGTCCAATTGGAATGGGCGATGACGCAATATGTGACGAATCGAATACGATAAGTGGTACTAATATGTACACAAAAGAAGACCAACCACAATCGCACTTTAGATAAAACGCTGCAATTGTGTCTATATTTATTTATTTATTTATTTACTTCATGTCTATCCTATTCAGTTATAAAAACTGATTTACAATGTCGGTAGTAGTGGGAGTTGTCACGAGGGATATTCGTGGTTTGGTTGTTGTAGATTTTTATTCCCTCAAAGTCAAAGTAGCAGCTTTGTGCCCTTTTCCCTAGCATGCATAGTGTTCTTTTACTTTCCACATTAGCGCGACACGTTTTATATTATATTAATGTAAATTTAACGATTTAGGTTCCAGTCGGTATCCTAAGCCGTGCTCGCAATATGAATGAAATGCCACTAATGCCTGAAGGTGGTCAGAAACTTCAGCTCTTCGTTGAAAACCAGGGTCGTATCAACTACGGTAGCAACAAGATGCTCAAAGATTTCAAGGTACGTTGGAGGTAGGCACTATTCTGTAGTTGAGTGTTTAAATGGGGTGTCATATCGTAAAGGGAGGTTAGGGAAGGACAATGGCATTTGACTTGCTCTTACATTGTCTGTATAAAACCTTTTTTTTCCTTCTTGTGCCAAGATGGCTTTTTCAGCCATTCTTTTGTCTTACTATCCAATATAAAACAGCTTCCTTTTTTAAAACTACAGTAATAACTAATAATTACTCTAAACTGTACTTTATATTTTACCCCGTTGCTGAGTGATTTGAGTTCAACACAAATATTACATCTTATTGCTTCTGTTTTCAGTTTGTAACACAATTGATCCTGAACTAGTCGACAGAATCTGTAAATCTTTGTACAACTCGATAGAATTATTTCAGGGTATCCTGAATTCTGTCAAGTTAAATGACCGTGTTCTCAAAGAATGGTCGATGACTGGCTTCCCATTGGATGACATCTCTTGGGTTGAGAGCCAGCCCGCAAACATCAGTACGCCTCAGCTCCCAGCGTTCTTACGAGGAGAGTTTACCTTGCCTGCTGGAACGCCGTTGGACACCTTCCTTGATATGTCGGGCTTTGGCAAGGTGGGTACAACTGTGTTGTCACCGTTTGTAACGTTATATAGGTACACCAACCAAGGTTATATTTGATACATCCATTACCTACAATGATCACAAAGTGTAGCCAATATTTTCTAAGAATTGCCATGTATTAATGTATCAATGTAACTGATTTGGTTTTATTCGTTTCTTCCAGGGTGTAGTGTACATGAATGGTCACAACCTTGGTCGATACTGGCCAAAAGCCGGACCAATCAAGACACTATACGTACCAGCCAGCTTCTTATTGGCTAGTCCAGAAATCAATAAGCTCGTGGTGTTTGAAATGGAAAGCGTTCCTACTACACAGCTGGTGCACTTTGTGACGCAACACATAATTGTTTCAACGAAGCTCAAGACCTTCTATCATCCATCATAACATAGGTCGCAAGCTGAATCTGCAGTGCTTAAAAACATTACTGTGCTGTGTGCAGCTTAACTAATTGTAATTGAACATGCCAAATCTGTCAGGTAAATGGTACAAAACATAAAATTATGGTGGTAAATAAATAGACATCAACATATTATTTCATTTTGGGATGAAAAAAATGTATTGTTATTTGTAATAAACAATTTTCATCAAATTAATGCCTGTGGCTGTGGACTTATTGTGAAATATGCAGACTGTGTGACATACATTAATAAATCTAGGGTCAGAGAGAACATGAACTCTCCTGCAATTACCATATTAGTTTTAGGCTCAATCTAATTTACGAATCAATAGTCAACTGACGTACGTTGATGAGAAATACTGATCAGTAGCCATATCACATCAATGAGTGAAGAAGAGTTGTTTGAGTAACTATGTGTTCTGTCCTACTGTTGATTTACTTATGTTGCATCCCGTACCACGTCTACAAGATTACAGTGCCGAATTCCAATACTTGCAGACCACAGAAAGACAAGTATAACATATTATTCTACTTTTACAATCTTCAGAGAACCGTTCTAACGAGCTAAACGTTTGACTTACTTTCATAACATACAAGATTTTAAAAAATATATATAATATTTTACAAAATGGTCATTAAAAGATAATAAAATACATTCATGTATCTTTCAACTAGTTTTTTATTATATTGGTTTCGTTATCTTGCTTTGTATGCACGCATGCAAGTAATGTAACACATATGCACTTCTTTGGCGGAATGCAGCTACACCTCGAGTCATTTCTTTTTCCAGTGTAGCTCTAGAAATTATTTTTTCCTTGATGTGGATTAGATGACAAGAGTCTGGCATGTTTGAGGGGGAGTGAAAGTACAAGTACACAGTCTTGGTTGCTAAAAGATTGAGGTCGAAGTAGTAGGACATTCTGTCTACTTGCTAATTTGATACAATCTGTGGATAGCCCAGCCAGTTCCTAGAGGCGGTGAGGAGGTGGCAGGAGTCATCTACAATAATGTAATTGATAACCATCAAGTACAAAGCAAAATTCTTCAAACCTTATAATAACCTGCAATATTGATAAAACAAAACCAATTGTTGTTCCTTCTCTTGCAGCTGGCTCCTACTGGGTGGTGGCAAGGATTTCTCCATCTTCCTTACTCCTCTTTTTCTCCCCCTCACTTCTCAACTCTCTCCTTTGGTCACTCCCTTCATCTAGGTTTTTCACCCTTCCTCAATCTTCCCTCCTTACTTTTTCTGGACCACCACCTTTCACCTCCCCCTTTGACCTGAGTTTCAGTCGATCTCCCAAACGCACTTACCTTCCTCTGTCCCTTCAGTTACTCATCCAACCCGTTTCCACTCCACAGTCGTTCTTCCAGGAAAGAGTCCCCAGATCCGTCCTCCAGTTCCTCTTTTTCAGCTTTCACTGATGGTCTCTCCTTCCCATATAACTTGCTGCCCCAACTGCTCTACTTCTCCCATCCCTCGTGCTTCCTCACCACCTTGTACATTTTCCCCAGCTGGGCCTAGTCCCATTTCCTTCTGTCCTCGTGTGTCTCCCATCCGAGCTCCCTGACAATTTTTGTTACGCTCTCATACTCCCTAATCATCCTACCATCACCCTTGTCCCTCTCTTCTCTTCCCCCTTCCAAGTACCCTCCTTGCCACTCTCTTTTGTATGCTCTCCATTGCCTCCTTTCCATTATCAATGTGCGGGTCCCACACCACGGCTGTATATTCCAAACCTCGCCTCACTATAGTGCCTAATCTCCCTGTTAATAGCCTCTGGTTTAAATTAAATACGAAAGAAGCTGTATTCCAAACATATAAATTAAAATTTCATCTTGATTCTTGCTCTTATCATATCTTAATATATTAATTGAAAAAGTGTTGTAATTATAGACGGTTAATTTGATATTTCCAAATCTTTGGTAATACTTTTATCTCTTTGAAATTCCGCGCGCTTTTCGTAGTGAAGTTCCTCTGGCGTCCCGAGCGGATGTTGTAACTGCCATCGTCGGAATGATTGGTCCAAGAGACGGTGACTTTTTTAGTTCTTCTCAAACATGGCTGCCTGCAAATTTTCAATCATTGTAAGTAAAACTAAAGATTTTTATATTTTGTTGCGAATTTCTTTCGTGGGACAGTATGGTCATTTTTATTTCATAATACTCTGTTCTGGGAATTGGCTGGGAATATGTAAGTAGCTAAACAATCACCATTGTAGGAAGGTAAGGCGTATCCAGTCCTTGGCTAAGCCTAGGACTAAAGAGGGTATGGGCATGCCCATAACCCTACACTGGCCATCCTGTCCTTCCATGGGACAGGAAAACAACAATAAAATTAATTAAGCCTAGGCCTGCCGCCTAGGGTGCCCTCGAAATTTGATTAGTTTATACTTAGAAAGTAGGTTTATGTTAGTAATGAATAGACTAGCCACTATCTGTGTATAGAGCTAGTCTAGATCCAGTATTCACCATAAACTTGGCTAGCACTTCGTGTCGTTGCAAGCTAGGGCCTAGGCCTAGGCTAGGCCCTACCTACAGATGCAGTCAGCTGTTGTCAGGCCTAGGTGTAGGCGTAACCTCTAGGTCTCCACATCCGACGTACTCTAACTTACTCCCTGCTCTACTTCGATCAGACCCGAGCAATCGCGAGTAGGCTTCTGAAACTTCAGAGCAACTCAGAGCACTGATGACGGACGAACGCGTTTCCAGTGCCGAGAGTAAACAAACTAACTAGGCATATAATAATAATAACTTACGGCAACTAACAACTTTCTTATCAACTGTCCTGTACAGGAAACATCCGTCGACACTTTCTTCCATGTTTACACAGAACACTTCATCGGCCATCTTCGTGCGCGAGTAACTTACTCTAGCTTGATCTGACTTCAAAACGAGAGTAAGAATATCTTGATTTAAGTTTCTCGGATCACTTTACTCTGGTCGGGCGAACACAACTCGAGTAGGAATGTGGCACGAACGAATGCATTTCCGTGATCTAGAGCAGCCAGATCAAGTAGAGTACGTTGGGCGAACAAACCTCTAGCCTACGCCTAGGCCTTCCACAAGAATAACCCCTCGAGTTAGGCTAGGGCTACGCCCAGGCCCAGGCCATACTTGGGAATGGAACTTTTAACAATAACGAGTTTGAATTATTACTATTATTATTACTAGCAAAACTCGGAAGTTGGCAGTTTGTAGAACACAAACATTATATCTCATTTTTGTACAAAATATGTAATTGGTTCGTAGCAGTGATTTCCCGAGTAGGCTACTCGGGAAATCACTGAGCATCAATGAGATTGAGAGTGAATGACGTTACATGCCGACTTTGGTCGAAGAATGTTTGATTATTGATTAACCGTTACACGTTTTGCATCTTATGCACTCTCTCCCCATGATAGAGCATGGGGGACAGTGCCAAAAATATAAAAGGTGTAGGTTAATCAAAAGGTAGCTGGCAAGCAAGCCCGCCTACTAGCTACGTATGGGCATGATGTATAGCCTGCATTGTTTTTTTGCATCAGCATTAACTCGTAGGCGGTTTGCGGATTATTTTAAATTACATTTTAAATTAAACGTAGCATGGAAAACTTAATATTTTAAGTACCGGTAATATATAAATAAACTAAAATTAACTTTTAACTAGCAAGTTCATTTTTTGGAGTGAACTTGAACTGCAGAATTTTCAAAAGTGAACTTAGGTTACTTCTGTAGGCCTAAAGCTAATTTTTGGAGGGTGAACTACAACTTTCTTAAAGTTCTTTTTTAAATGAACTTCCCAAGCACAGTTGCACTAGCATAGGTTAATAATGTAAGATGTAATTTTTGTTGTTGCAGGTGAGGTCTCTCTCCTCATCTGCTGTACAGCAGCAAATGATCAAGGTATGTCTGGCCTACATATGGCTAAATTTCCTGTTTGATTTTTGTTCCTAGACATGGGCTAAGCATATATGCAGCGAATAAAGATTTGTGTTGCTTTGAATTGTGACATTTACCAACATTTCTTCCTTGTATTATGCAGCCTCCAGTCCAGGTATTTGGATTGACGGGTCGATATGCGTGCGCATTGTACTCGGCTGGGAGCAAGCTCAAGCAGTTGGAGCCAATCGAGAAAGAACTCATCAAATTCCAAGTAAGCAGCTGAATTTAAGGAAGTTTGTTAATGGTCTTGGACCTTGGTCACATTCAATTTCTACTAACTAACCTTCCACTGATTTCAGGGACTATTGAAAACTGATGTGGTTTTGAGAGAATTCATTGCCAATCCAACAATAAAACGCTCGTTAAAAGTCAGTGCTCTAAAGCAGGTCTCCGACAAGTTCCCTCTTTCACCACCTTCAGCCAATCTTTTGGGTAACTACTATTTCCACACATATTCTTTAATTGTAAAGTAGGCTAGTAGTAAATAGTACAAAACTTAATGGCTATCAACATATTCTATATATATTTCCTCAAGCAGATAGAAAGCGTACATCACAACATGAATATGCATAAGAATCCGTCGTCAATGATGACGTCTGAGCATAACTTCATTGAAAAACGAGGTCAACTTGACTGTAACTGCCCTTATTTTATCTCATCAAGACAAAGTTCCACTATCCACATTTCAAATGAGAACATTGATAGTAGGCCTAGGCCTATGTAGGGCTATGTATTGTGAAGTTATTCCCGACCCATGTGTTTCAAACTGAAGCAATCGGGTGCACTGATGATGAGAAATAAACTTGGAGAATCTAGTACTTGCACACTCCCACAATCCAGCCTAATGGAGCAAGTTATTTTAATTAATACCATCTGTATCTCTTCTTGTAGGTCTGTTGGCAGAGAATGGTCGCCTGAAGAGTTTGGAAGGTGTGATCGGAGCCTTCAAGACCATCATGGCTGCGCACCGAGGAGAAGTGGTCTGCGAAGTCATTACAGCAAAGGTGAGTGACCAGTCATTTTAATTAGGGTAGTGCATTACTGAATCTCTGTGACGTTAGGCCTACCTACAGCTTTCCAACACGTTACGCAACATAATTTGTGCACATTCCTGGTTTAATTCTTCTCCCACCTCTACCTTGGTCATTATCTTGCACCTGATCTTGATCTATCTCCCAATTATACATAGTGACCACTGACCAGTGGGCCAACTAATGATGAGTGGATAATTTTCCATTAAGTGAATTACCCAAAGAAGGCCTAGTAGTACGGTACGTACTCGAATGTATTTTTTAAGTACTTCGCTATATAACGACCTTGGTGACAAACACCTGTTTAAAAAATCACTTGCCAGCTTGCCATTGGTGAAAAACCATCCTAGCCTGGTTGGCAAGTAAACAATAATTAAAAGTTTAAACATTACTCCTGTCCAAATAAAACATGCTAATACCTATTATTATAAAGTATAAAGTATGAACACACATTTTTATTTCTTGCTTGCTATTCCCTCATTGCTATGCTGTGGATACCACCAGTTTATGCTTACTAGATTGCACATACCTACCAGTACCCACAAAGAATTATGTTTCTTTAAAATGTTTTTGTTTTAATACAGTAGATATTGTCATCTTTTGTTGAATCTTTAATTTTGCTTTTTCAGCCTGTGGATGACGCTATGCGAAAGGAGCTCGAGAGTGCTCTGAAGGCTTTCGTCAGCAAGCAAGAAACAATTCTTCTAACTACTAAGGTGGATCCCTCCATTATTGGAGGAATGGTAGTTAGTATTGGTGACAAGTATGTGGACATGAGCATTTCCAGCAAGATTAACAAGTACACTGATGTAATCACTTCGGCTGTTTAATCTTCACACCATGTTCAAAATGTTTAGACTAACGTCCTTGTAGATATTTATGTATGTTTGTAGCTACTGAGAATAAATTTCAGGAATTACACTTGTTTTATTTTTGATGGGCTACCTGAAGCTGTACATATTCTGTTATTAAATACACTGTAGTTTATTTTCTATTTTATTTTATTACCGTAATAGATAGGCCTACACATCCATAGGATTGTTAATCCGTAATCTGAAATAATATTATGTATCCATTTGGGATAAACTGTTACCTGTACAAAGCCATTATGATAAGAAGAACAGGACTGTTATAGTCCTTCTCACAGATGGTAGACCACGAAATAATGGCCCAAATGCATAGTTCACAGTCAGGCTCTCCTCAACATAGCTTCACCTAGCCAACGGTCACAGAGCCATCCACATGGCAATGCCGGTGATTGGTTGGGCAAGGCTGGGTTGAGGAAGGCTCGAGTCTGGACTATCATACGAACCTAGTCTTTGTGGTAGACTATAGCTGTTAAGAAGCTACAGTACCAGGGATGCCACAGGACAGGAAAAACTTGAGCCAATTTCAAGTCATACATGGACTACACTCATCCAAAGATATGAGTATCCGTGGTTCAAGCCTGAAAGCCAGCTTGTGTACATAACATTATTCATGTTTTCTTCTGAAAAACTAGATTTGTACACGGAGGAGGAATGAGTTATCATTCCTCCAAATTTTGAATACTCCCGCCACCCCGACGAAATGGAATCCCACCGCCACCCAAGTTGTTTACATTCATGTTACTTAACCTCAAAATAGTTCTTGTAAATACATTCGAAGTGTTCCAAGATTGTTTGGGATAATGATCAGTTTTTAAACTTTAGTGAAGTGTAGTTACTGAAATTGTGGGCGTAAGACTTTATAAATTTAAATGCAGGCCTAAGCCTAGATCTAGACTAGGCCTTAGTAATATAGCTTGACTTGTCAGTGACTAGGCCTAGGGCATACGCCCTTCTTGAGCAAACCATCATGCCTAGTGGAAGGAGGAACATAAGTCGAGCAACATCAAGCCGCCCGCTACAGCCGCCTACAATTCTACCTCCAGAGGATAAATTAAAGTGAGTAGGCCTATTTACAGCTAGCTCTAGCTTTAAGACTTGTGTCATTGGTCTTGGCCTGCATGCCTTGGCTTGGTCTAAAGAGTTGGCCTAGGTCCAAGCCTAGGCTAGGCTAGGCTAGCATATAAATGTGTTTACAGATAAAATGTCATAGGGGTTCTACTTTTCGCATAGGCTTAGTATGCCTGGGCCTGTCATATTGGCATTACTGGCTAGGCTAGCCCCTAGCCTGGGTAAAAGAATTTCTTGGACAACCAACCCACATTGACATTAGTTAAACACAATCATGAGGGTTATTTTGTCAATATAGGGTACCGAATACTAGGGCCTTGGTTTACTTGTTGACGAACTTAACTTCTTGATTGCAATACACAGTAACGCAAGGTAGTTGATGGCACTGATTGGAATATAAGTCTTCTTTCAAGGAGAGTTCTCTCTTGGAAGTAGAACGTGTTGAACTTTGGAGTGGAAAGTTGTTGAGCGCTTCATTAACGGATAGGCTACTAATGTAGATCACAATCGTGTTGTCAAAGATAGAAGGAAATCTCCGCAGCTGCTTCACGATACTGCATCAGATTAACCTACGAGAGCAGTAAAAGTCACTGTTCTAAACGCTTAGGGCCGAATGTAGGCGTATTGTATAAGCCTTACGCTTAATTTACCCCGCTGGTCTAACTAGGGTTGCCATTTGTCCGGTTGAACCCGGACATGTCCTCTTTTTCGTATGCTCTTCGTGCGTCCGGGCGGCTTTTTAATAAAAGCATGAAATGTCCGGGTTTTTGGTTTCACTTCAGCCGGATCGCGTCTTTTTCACGAAAAATGCAGGTGTCATGTTCACCATTCGATTAGTTGCATTTAGGCCTCAGGTCCCTTACAGAGTCTTTCCTCCACCTTCGTCGGGTGATCAAGGCCACGTCAGGCCGAAACCGTCTCGACGTTTTGTATATCTTTTTGTGTTTCTATCTACTCCAAAGGCCGCAACTACTACCAGGTAAGCTGTTGGTTCCTTCCTATCCTTCCCCCCAAACTCAAACCAGCCGTTAGGCAAACTTACACATATTCACAAAACTGCAAGTATAAATGGTATCATTATTTTCAGTGGCATACCGAAGGGAATTTTGGGGCTTAACCCCCCCCCCCCCCCTCCCCACTAGGCCTACCTACAAAAACGATTCTTATAATTTTAAAACATGTATATAGAAGCACAGATAACAGATGGTAAGATCAAGCTTATCTACACCAGGCTTTACACCTATTATGGGTTTCACTGCGAGCTGCGATCACCTTACGCTACGAAAACACATTTCTCTCACTAGCCCACTACAAGCTTATCTACACCAGGCTTTACACCTATTATGGGTTTCACTGCGAGCTGGGATCACCTCAGGCCACGAAAACACATTTCTCTCACTAGCCCACTACAAGCTTATATCTACATCAGCCTGTAGGCCTAGGCCTACACCTATTATGGGTTTCACTTCGAGCTGCGATCACCTCAGCCTACGAAAACACATTCATTTTTCATTCATTCATTTTTTTATTCGTGCATATTACAATGTCATTGTTTCGCACATGATACAGTTTAAAAACAATATAACAGTACAAATCAGTGGTACAACAATAAACAGTACATTGTAGCATAGGCTAAACCCACTAAAACAAAGAAGATGCCATATTAATCCCTATCCAGCATCTCCTCAACAGAGTAAAATTCCTTCTCTAACAAGTATACTTTCAATTTTTTCTCTCACTAGCCCACTACAAGCTTATTTACATCAGCCTGTACACCTACTATGGGTTTCACTGCGAGCTGGGATCACCTCAGGCTACGAAAACACATTTTTCTCACTAGCCCACTACAAGCTTATCTACATCAACCTGTACACCTATTATGGGTTTCACTGCGAGCTGCGATCACCTCAGGCTACGAAAACACATTTCTCTCACTAGCCCACTACAAACTTATCTATAACCCTCCCTGACCCACTATATGCATCAATCCCTGAGTGTAACACTCTTTATTAAAATTTCCTCTTTTTACCACCACAACTTATGGCAACCCTAGGTCTAACAGATCATGAAAACGGAGTAAATTTATTGCTTATTTAAATTTTTAAATCCTCTAGGCCTAAAAGCTCATGAATTCATTACTTGCATCCTATGTGCTATCAACCAACTTCTCTGTTTACTAGATCTGATGCAAATACCACAGCTAAAGTTGTGTGTCCGAGACATATTCCGATTCCAAGCATTCCTGAAGAGGGTAGCATTACATTCGAAGCGATCATGTTCTTATTTACTAGTATGACTTCATTTTTGCAATTTCTTCACTTGTATCGAACTGTTTGGTGGCTTCCACAATCTTATACCAGATATGCAATGGTAAGTAGACCTCCTGAAAAAAATCCTTGTAATTATGAAATCATATTTCATAACAACTGATTTTTAATTCTATATAATCTTTTTTTTTTTTGCAGAACTTCTATTTGATTGACCCATATTTGGTGGGCTTCATTGCAACGATATTGGTTCGGCGGCTTGTGTATTGCATTGTGTCAAGTGCTGTAAAGGCCTGGAGCCCGCCTTCGGTCTGGCCAATATTGCAGCAATTAGTGAGGTCGGTAGGCACAGCACACTTATCGTAATCATAGTAAACTTATCAGTTACGGTATTAAAATATACAACAATGGGGAACATGCATAATTTTTTTTTAGCATTTTACTAGATTAAGATTAACGTCCTGAATACAAACATATTTTATTTCGGTGACATAGAATTAAGTTTCATTTATAAAAACGAGCTGAAAGTTTCACACGTATTTATGGCGGGAAAAACGGGGCATACGTCACTTGCCATGTATCAGCAATCAACCAATCAAAGAAAGATAAATAACATAACGCTTATTTGGAAATTATCATATCCAAAATCATATAAAATCGAATTAATGTCTAGTAAGCGTAGTAATTAATTTTGAAGCCCAGTTACTATAAAAACAATAATACCAAACCTATTTTCATAGAATATCAGTAAATATTGGGTGTTGTTATTCATATAAAGCAGACTTGACAACGGCTTGCGTAAAAATCTTGACAAGGTTAGCTTGATGACCTTGAAAATGTGATTGTTTCGTCTAGGAGGCGGTGGCAAAGTCCAAGGAGGTTATATGCAAAGTCATTCATATAAGCAGTGATTTTCATGGCATGTGACGTCACATACCGTTTAAAAATAATAGTGCGGGAAACAGATAATCAAAATCTTTGAACATGTATAGAAGTATAATGAGTTAATTTTAAAACTTTTAAATTAGGTTTGTGATGTCTTCAGATGAATAACAATATATTCCACGTACTTTCAGAGCTGTAGAAAATTCATGCAAGTTCCCTATTATTTACAACATCTGACAATATTCTTATCTTCTTTCAGACTCGTTTTGTTGGGACTAGTGCTAACATCACTCATTTGGTGTGCATATCATATTATGCAGAATCATCCGATAGTTAATATTTTCTATCTCTGCTATCCGTACGTATTTAACTGATTGGGAAGCGTGTAAATACCTACTACTACATAGTTATTTCAATTACACACTGGTGCAGTTTTTAATATTTGTACAGTACTACATACTGGAGTTTGGCCTATCTGCCGTGTCCATACTACGTGACGGCACTTTCACGGCCGTTCTATTATTGGCTTTTCCGCCTTTGACTACCCCTAGTATATATATATATATATATAGGAAATAAAATATCCCTCGCACACATCTTGTATGCTTACTACATTTAGTACCTAGAGTAATATGTTTTTGCAATTGGTTCCAGGATATCTGTGTACTTCATTTTGTTTGGCTTGAGCATAAGTCCATTCTTTGATGTGTCTTCACTCCCGCCTCTTTCAAAGGAAGAATGCAAAGGACGACCATTCTTTGGTAATTGTTAAAGTTACTTGGCATTCAGATTTAAAATAAAATAATCAATGTTGCTAGTTATGCCTTGTGTTTCTCTATATATCATTGCATAGTGTCTAAACTAAGTAGGTAAGTAGAAATTATAACTAAGCTTATTTTGTGTTTATTAGGTAAACCATTTCACAACTGTTCAATGTCACCACAAGTAATACGTGATGAGGTGGAATTTCTCAAGGTGGACTTCAATAATCGAATGAAACAAGTACTCTTCAGTTCGGTATTGAACGCTTACTATGCCGGGTTTGTGCCCTGTTGCTTTGCTCAAGTAAGATTTCACATGTTATGCTCATATTCAATTCGTGGATATTTGTTTGGGCAGTAGGCATTGATTTGAGTTTTTTTCCCCAGAGCTTTCTTTACTACGACGTATACTGGGTGACTCAACACCTAGCATTTGTATGGCTCGGCTGTTTCACCATGTATATCGTCCACTGCTACCCGGTGAAGTATGTACCTATTACATTAGATAAACATTTTACTGACCAATCATCATACTATTAAGATTGTCATACATTTTAACTAGAGTCACCAGTTCTTCTGAGCCGTGTTTAGATTAACAGTTCTTCCAGTTCCATAAAAATGTTTTGTGCATTGCTTGTGTTGAAGGCACTTTTACTGAACTGTGTTTTCTATCTCTCAGATACTGCGATACCCTTCATCGGGCGGCACTTCACTTGGGTCGTTGGGGACGTATCGAAGGTCGTACAGCCCACATTCCAACACACGTGTTAGTAATATTATACAAAGTATCAATTAATAATACAAAGTACACAGTATTATAAATATCAATATATGTCTAGTACCCGACACTTAAAATAACCTGAAGCTGATTGATACTCGATTAAGCAGTATCAATTGTACTGTATCTAAATTGACCTACATATCTTTAAGCTTATTAATTACTAATTGGTAGTACCTATATCTTCTAGGTGGAGTGAAACCACACTCTGGCACCAGGGTGCTCTAGTGAGGCACTGCAAAGAGTGGTACAAGTCGGAGGGTTTGTCTAATGCGGCCGAACCTGGCAACCAGACACATGCCCGTTTCTACGTGAGTACTTTTTTTTACTTCACTATCCATAACCTTTACCATTATTTCTTCTCTTCTTTTCTTATACCCACAATTGACATCTGTAATTAATTCTCTGTAGAGAGAGTGTGGAATAATATCTTATCTAGATTGTTATACCCACGTAAATGTATTGCACTGTACAGCACGTGGATTGTGCTTGTAGGCCGTGTTCTGCAACCCCGCCCTGCTGTTGTGTTCGCTGGTGGGGCTGGTTCTGGGGCTGGTGGTGGTTCAAGTGGGAGTCCTAGCCCGCAGCTCCGAGTGGCAGCACACTACGTCTCTGGCGTTACTTCTGTTTGCCAACTATGGTACGCTGTTCCGACTGGCGCGTGACTACCTCGTCTGCTGGAAGGTGTACAAAGCGGAACAGATGATACAAGATAAAGTATCCGGGTAAAGGGCGTGAAAACGTCAGACTGTCGGACGTGTCTAACGCTGTACAAAAATCAATGGTTGCACAATTAATGACTTCACCAAGTTTTTGTGCACGGTTATTCCACGAATTACACATCTGCCCTCACAAATATCCGTGATGGTGAATGTTACTTTTTAGATAAATACTACATTGTTGGTTATTTAATTTTTTTGTACTAAGAAATGTAAATATGATCTCTCATTGTTCACACATTTTAAAACGTTTCATACACATGTTTACTTGTGGTATTTATGTTGATAGAATGTGGACAGAGAAAGATATATTGTTTTCACTATCTACGTGTCACGACCTGTGATTATCAATGTTTGAAATATGCTGTAGTGACCCGACCTCCCCCCTACCTAACCCCGCTATCGGAGTCTCGGCGGGTAATATAAATATTTCATTTCAATTCATTTCATTTCTTAGCTGTGTAACCACAATACAAGATTGTATGTACATTGTCAAGATGGGTTAAATATCACACAAAGATTAATCAAATGTCACATTGGTACCAACTATCTCATTTACACAAGGTTGTGTATTAATAATATTGATACAATTATTAGTTTTTGCACTAATTTATACCACAGATCCAATTGTTTGTAATAATGCAAAATAATGTCAGTAAGTAATCGGTCTCAAAGTAATTTGTTGAAGAGATCGGCAACAGTAAAAAGGTTTTTAAAATATTTGTCTAGTGGTGAGTAAGGCAGTGAGCAACAATTTTATTCATAAATAGTTTTGTTTACTCAGATAGATATGATGTAACAACCTGTTTCATGATAAAGGCCCCGTAGAGAAAAACGTCTAACTTTGTAACAAAAAAATCAACTATTACATTGGGAAGTGAAAAAAGTATGTTGCCCGTGTTTGTAAGTAAAGGCCTATCCTATTTCAGAAGATCAAACGTGTACTGTATTGGGAACTGTGGAATATTTCCTATTAGTTGGTTTTTA
Source organism: Isoperla grammatica (assembly GCA_945910005.1). Classification (NCBI taxonomy): domain Eukaryota; kingdom Metazoa; phylum Arthropoda; class Insecta; order Plecoptera; family Perlodidae; genus Isoperla; species Isoperla grammatica. Next base: position 7,580,182 of record OX246741.1, read on the forward strand.
CGTTTAGTAGAATGTTGTTAAGTAGCCTGTAGTTGGAAAAAACTACATTTGGAAGAACACAACAATCAGAAGTGAAACACTTTGCAAAAAACTAACGTTTACGTGTGGTAAAGTGGTGCTGAGATTGATAATTAGTAGACCTATTTACTAATTTGTGTGTATTGTATTCATTGAACTGCTACCGAGGTGGTAGCATTTCATTGGTATAGGAAGCTGGTTTAGAAAAGGGAAGGTTGGGCTATTAAATAAAATGTTTACTCATCTCTGTTAATTACTTATTATACTGATTTTATATTTTGCGCTTATATTAAACATACTGTTACCCTTTGCTCTTGTTATTTTATTTTTATTGTACATTTTAAATTAACACCTTGAAACAAATAAAACAATATGACATATTGAACGGCATTTTTTTATGTGCCCTACGTAAGATTATGGTTTTATGTTCTACCAGACCATCATAGCTTTAGAATGTTCTTAAAAAATAAAATAACTATTTTTCAATTTCAGCTACTTATTAGTTATTTTCACGATGGCAACCATAGTAAGTGTAACATGTAACTTATATCTACATATTCAGATTCAGATTATACAACCGGAATCGATGGCTATACCACAGATAACTAATTGGTAATTAATAATTATACATTTCGTGTGGTCCACTTGACAGGGTATATCACTATCTTTGGTGTGGTCATTGTGAGGAATAATTTTTCGAAACATTCAAAATATTCCGCCATTGTACCGAGATGAAGTAGATACTGCGTTTTATAAGAAGGTGTGGCCAAACGTTTTGTTTATTTTGAAGGTATCGCGGGAGTCCTGTGTGTGTCATTTTGTGCAGATAAATGGATCCCTTTAATTTTTTGGTTGTTGTTTCATTACTCTACTGTGCTTTATTCTTCCTAGATACCGTTTTCAAGGTAAGGGACTGAAGCATGTCCACATGTTACCCATTTCTTACTTTTATATTATGCCTGTCAAAATACAAATTTTAGGTTAAAGTCGACCGTTTTGTCTAAAGCCTACCTATTCCTAGATGGAGCCTAGTGTATAACAATATTAAAGCATGCCTTATATTTCCTAATCATTAGTAGGCCTAATATTAATCTGTCTATAAAGGCGTAGGGCCTATAATAGTCTAGGACCTAAGCCTAGGCTAGGCCTAGGCCTACGTCAGGCAGATAGCTCGGGCATAGACCGTGATAAACCCAACCGTAAGCAGAGTGCTAACGATATAAACCAATCAATGCGACTGCGTTCTTTATGCATCTTTTGAAAACATTTAAGTGCAGTTAGCATTGTCCATATTTTTGTTTCATGTGATTGTGCTAGCCTAGCCTAGGCCCTACGCCTAAACGACGAGTTGATTATGGACAGATCCTGTAAAGTGACCAGTTCGCCCGGCTCGATCTCGACCGAAATGCCTGGTCTGGAAAGATTCAGCTCCTAGTGGGTTCATGAATAACCCGGATCTACTACTAGTAGGGCCTATTGTGTACAAACAGTCCTTAGGAATTAGGGAAACCGGTCGTACTGCTCAATTCCCTCGATGTTTCTTAAATAAAGAATGTCGTCTTCTATTTCAGTCATGTTCTCATCACCCATACTTATACTTTCTGGAGAACACTGGACTTCATGTGGAAGTACTGAGAGTACGTTGGTTCACAACTGTATTCAACAGATCAATTCAGAAGTGGGGTAGTGTCAGGCCCAAGCTGGTTCGTGGCTGGTTCACTGTGGGATCATGGGTCTCAATGGCAATGTTACCTGTGGCAATTTACATAGTCTCACATTCAACACTGACAATTTTATTCAAAAGTGGTAACACCGACAACTCCCAGCCAGTTGCGATGATGGAGCCAATAGTCCCGGGTATAACATTGCCAACTGAAGACTTGGGGTATTATATTGCCACACTGGCCATGTGCAGCATTGTGCACGAAATGGGGCACGCTCTAGCAGCGGTGAGGTAAGCTCACCTATATTATAAATACTTAGGCTAGACTGTAATCCTAATTTCTATATGTGCATTATTTGTAGGATCACAACCGAAGTGTCCTATGTAGGAGAGGTGTAAATATACATTACAGTACCTAGATGCTACATTTCATGAAACATCTTTCTAATGAAAATGTTACTTGTTTAGGTAACTCTTTTTTATGGAGAAAGTGAACAATATTAATAATAATAATTGTGGTTGAGGAGAGGGAGTGGTGAGGAAGGACAGGGAAAAGTGGAGACGAGAACTTGTTTAAACATTCAATAATAATAAATCTAACCTAGAACTTTTTAAACAGTTTCCTATCTGTTGTAGGGAGCGTGTACGAGTGTTTGGGGTGGGGCTAGCTGTGGTGATAGTCTTACCTGTCGCTTACGTTGAGCTCAGTACAGAACAGCTCCAAGCTTTGGCACCAAGTCGACAACTGTGTATTATGACAGCCGGTAAGCTACCATTTAAATCTGTCTTCAAATAAATGAGAAAAGTGTTTTGGATACAGTGCTCATAAGAGAATGCAAGATTAAAAGCAAAAAAAATGTATTCAAATGAAGGTAATGGGGAGGTGTAATATGGATGAAGGCGTTTGTTTTCGTGGACTGAAGTGCTGGTATTGAACGGAGGTTTAAACAAAGTGTATTCCTGTCGATTGGTACCTCAAAAGCAGCAAAATTCCACTGCAAAATGTGCCATTTTCCAGTTATAACATCAGAATTTGTATTAATTAGCAGGTTGGCAGGTTGGCAACCCGTTTGCACTTGAAATGTGTGTATGGTAATACTGGAGCCATCACAGCAAGGCACATGTCCAGACTATTAAATTCTATGATGTTTTCTACTGATATTAGTTCATGTATATCTAGTTGTTGTGGGGGTAGACAATAAATATGAATTACACATTTATCTTGTTAGCTTGATGATCTACAGATGATGGTGTGATGGTTTTACATGCTCGACATAATCTGCAGATGTAATGTGTTAAATTTGCTTCGTTGGACAGGGGTGTGGCACAACATAGTGCTGTCTGGTCTTACTCTCTGCCTGTCTGGCGTGCTGCCTCTACTCCTGTCTCCGATGTACGCCACAAACCTTGGAGTGTCCGTAGCGTACTTGGTGCCCGACTCTTCGCTGGTTGGCGCCACCGGTCTCCGAGAGGGAGATCATATAACGAGCATCAACGACTGTGCTCTCACGGACCAGCTTCGTTGGCAACACTGTATCCGAGAAGCTATCGCGCACCAACCCGCGGGGTATTGCGTTGCTAAGGAAGTGACTTCAATAGCTGGTACGTAAGTCTTAAAAGGCATGTCAAATTGGAGTGTTTGCTTTTGTGTTTTAAACAGGCTTACCTTACTTGATTGGTATATACGTAAAATTCCATTGTGGAGCACAAAAACAATGGAGGAACAGATGTTGTTCATTACTGGTGTAGATCTCTATAAACAAGCATACATGCACAATGATTCAATTCAATACTAATCCCTTGATAATAAACTTGTGTGTTGCAGGGACTGATGACTCACAGTGTTGTCCAGAGAGTGAAGTGCATAACTTGTGTTTCCAACTACTGCCCAACAAGAGCTTCTATTGTTTGCGAGCTAGGAGTGTAGTAGACAACGCAGAGAGAACATGCTCACAGGGTAACACACTATTTTTCCATTGTTAGTTACACCATATTGTATTATTATAACTGGCAGTTTTACTTGTAATAGGCCCTGCTTATGAAAGACAAATATGAGTAGACACTCCAAACCTGTAGTCCTTGCATCAAAATGAAGTATAGGCCTACAAATGTTCATTTAAAAGATATCAAGAGTTTAATAGCTTTCAAAAAATTGTTACCATATTTAAAATACAGTAAATAAATATACTAGTGTATATAGTTATTTTTCCCTTTCAGCTTCGGACTGTTCAGGGGACACGCATTGCCTGCTACCTGTACTGCACAATTCGACAAAGTTGATCCGGATCCGTCGGACAAGCTCCCAGTCTGTCCTGTTCGTGGGTCATCCCGCGGATATCTACCACTCTGTGCGGGTCAGCAATTACGTGCCTTCGTATGCCTGGGTGTCCGTCAACCTGCCGGGCATATTGGATAGACTATGTGAGTTTCTGTCGGTAGTTCTCGACCCTTTAGCTTCCATGACCCACTCGACGCCGTCAAATAATTTGGTGACCAAACAATTCAATTCAATTTGTACTGTTTTTGTTTAAAATCAATGTTAATTTAGGTGACAAGCATGCAGAGAAAGGGTGGGTAGAAGTTTTCGAGCAGAGAAGATCTTAGAAATACCACATGATGAAAAGGGTTGAAATATTTTCACTTTGCACACCAAAAGATGTACCTATGTAAAAAAGCTGCTAAAAAATATACATATAGTCATATAAATATTTCCACTACATATCCTTGTACCAACATGTGAAATACTTGAATTACATACCATGAGGATAAATGTCAAACCTAGACTGGCTTTTAATGCATTTGAGTGAAGGTTAATTATTGTATGCTGCTTCTTTTGGTCAGGGTGTACCACTTGACCAAGAACTAAATGAAAAATTAGAATTTACTTTGAAATAGTGTTCATAAAATAAATTTTGTTTTGTCTGTGGTTGTTGTTCAAACAATGCTTTCAATTACAAAAATTTAGGTCTAGAAAAACTGGAAACTAAATGTCGACACTTTGCTCCGTCAGGTTACTACGTGGCGACATTGTCAGGCGGTCTGGCGCTGGTAAATCTGGTGCCTTGTTTCTGGTTCGACGGGCAACACATCGTCGTGGCGCTCACACATCTGCTGTTGGCGAACCTGCTGGGCAAGAAGACGAGAGAAGTCACCGCCTTGTGCGTGACTCTGGCAGGAACTCTGCTCCTTTCTGTCGGCGTGTTGGTGGCAGTGCACAATGCTGTGACTAGGTAGCACTCACCTACCAGGGCCCGTCTGGTGGCTACACAGTTATCTTTCAGGAAGAATCTGGACAACCACTGAAGAATTTCCTGTGTGGATATAATAACAGCTCTATGAGCTACAAATTTAATGCAGGTATTTAAATGAAAATTTGGGCTTGGACCATTTATGGGCTTATTGAACAGGATGGTTTTATAGTTCTTTTTGTTACCTAATTTTAATTAGAGTTAAAATAGTTGTTTTATTTCCAATTTTGTACATGCAATACAAGATTTTGTATAGGCCTACAGTTTGACTCTTTGGGTAGGCCTATGCCCCTTTTAATCCCAGTATAAACAAGTACGTATAGCTTGTACATTTACCACACTACGTATATCTATATTATGACAAGGGTACATACTGTGCATGCATATACATGATATGTATGATAGTGTTCAACTTGAGTTCATATTTATACAATGAGGCTAGTCAAGACTATGCATAGGTGATTGAAATTTCATCAGATCAGTAGATATTGAAGTCAAAGAGTGTGTATGCTACAAGCATTTGACTAGTCTACTCTCTAGTTTTGAGGGTAAACTATACAAAAATAAATGAAACAAACAATCACAAAGAAACTGCGTAACAATTTTATTGATGCCGAGTAGCCGTTACTAAACTCTCTCTCTCTCTCTCTCTTTGTCTCTCTCTATCTCCCCTCTCTTTCTCTCTCTCTCTCTCTATCTCCCCTCTCTTTCACTCACACACAGCTCAGTTAGCACTATGGTGTGCCAGTTGTGTGTGCCATTATGCTTAATCTGGACACAATAGCCCAGATCAGCTCTACTTCGGTGACTGACAATAAGTGACTACCGTAGTGATGAAGTCTCTGCAGAAGGTTAGGACACAAACAATTGGGGCAATTGTCTTAGTTGTGTCTGGGGAAAGGAGAATGGAGGCCAACGGCTCACCTGAAACGTGGTAAGTGAATATAATTTAATATAATATAATACATATAAGTACAGTATATTGTTAAACTAATATTGTCTTGTATTATGTGCAATACCTAGACAGCATCACATTGGTCATACTTCCTATTGCAAAAACATCAGCCGGCAGTAACATCAAGAAAAACAGCACACATAAAACAGGGGGGGTGTATACTCATAGTTCTACTGTATTTAGAATAGAAATTAAATCACAATATTCCTATCATACGATTTAATTGATGGTTACAATAATGATGAGACATTTGGAAAAGGAGTATGGCTAATGGTTATGAATATCCTTCTTCCATCTACCTAACTAAGGAATATCCACTGTTCTGTGTGGGTATTTGTTCGGTAGCATTGGAAGTTGATGATCACCATGAACGGAGCCGTTACCGAGTAAATGCGAGACTTTGTTGTAGTTCTTTCAGGAATCGCTCGCCATTAATCTGCAATGTTTTAATAGTATGCTGTAACAAAAACATTGATTATTATTAATTCTTTGCAGACATGTGGTGTTAATTAGTACTATTTACTATTTAAAACACTTGCTATTGGTACACAAGGTGTTAAGTTGCACTTGAAGATTAATGCACCCATTCTTTATATTTACGAGGAATCATTATGTTAGCGGCCAGTTTGCCGTCCATTAGGGGTGTGCTAAAATGGCAGCTTTAGTGGACATGGCCTGGCCATCACCAGGTTTGCTTCCAAATTCGAACTTTATAATATGGTTACTGTTAATGTTACATGACTGAAATTACTGTAGGTTATGGTGGAATTAATTTACGTAGATTAACCTCATCTGTATGATGTGTGTTCCTCTTGAAATCGGATCTGAGCCATTCATACAACTCTTTTCTGGTGTCCTCTTGTGGAACTTGCCGTATTGCTCTCAGAGAATCCCTGTACAGTTTCAGTACTTGCTGCCGAACCATGAACTGGAAGTAAAGCATTTCCACATGTTTACCCCCAGTGAGGTATAGTGTTGCAAAGTTGTTACGTCAATACTCGGACCATGGACTACCATTGAAGATATTCGTCACTTGAAACAGTATGTTAATATTAAACTTACTTGCTTTAAACTCAAGGCTGGTCGAGATATCTTGGATGACATTTTAGATAAAAATTGAAGGTCACCACCACTTCAAAGTTGTCACTGCAGATGAAAGAAATTGAATTTGCAATAGGTAGGCCTAAGTTATAACTTAGAAACTGTGACCGATGGCTTATTTACAACTGCTCTTTATATCATAATCTTTAAACCTTGTTTACATTAGGCCAGTAGCCTACTTGGAGCAGATCACTTGCTGTCAAGTTGCCTGCTAGGCTAGCCCCCCGTTTACACTATGGCAGTTCAGAGGCAGGTAACTTGCACCAGGTAGCTTGCAAGGCAGGTTATAGGCCTATAAAAGTAAAGTTGTATTAACCTATCGATAAGTTCATGATACTGTTCATGATGTTTACATATGTCAGTAGTTCTTCGGATCCGTTTACACAAAGCTGGTAACTGTAGGGGAAGCTAAGCTGTTGCCAGCCTATTGTGCAGAGCGCCGTTGGGCACAAATATAACCCAAAGAGGGAGCTTAATAACTAGTGTTCTTTGTCCTAGGCCCTAGCGTAGCTATAAAGTAAGGTTATGTTCAAATTATGCAATGAGGCTTAGGCCTAGGCTAGGTTTTCTCTAGGTCTAGCCCATTTCAATATTGAAATAAATCTAAATATTAATGAGTATCGCATCCAACAACGGATGAAGCATGTTGTCACATTTCTTAACCTAGGCATTGTGTTTTAAACTCAATGACCTAGGCATACCCATATCCAGCTAACCTGAAAAATTCAACAACATAGGCCCACTGGCCCACTGTGCGCGGCCATCACTGGATTTGAAATGTACGCAGTCTTCACCTTACCTGGATACGAGGGCGAAGATCTTTTTAGTTTTATCTTCCTAAAACATGCTTCGAAAATTAAGTTCTTTGGAATTATGTAGTCGCCATCTTTTTTGTGTACTAATGGCGCTTGTGATGATTTTTGGCCCCACGAAGTAGGTTAGAGTACTATTATCAAAGCTATTATCTTTGATTTTTGGTGTGTCTGTCTATGATGAAAGTGACATGACATGACATCTACAATGTAGGCCTAGGCCCAGCTCTAGTGGAACGTTTGATGAATGTAGTCTAAACGTGTTATATCTTCTTCGAAATGAGTGAGCTACAATCGTTGGTGGAACGTCATTTTTATGATGTCAAGTGTGATGAAAAACAATACTTGGGCTATATTGATGGCGAGGCACAATATGATTTGTTCATTTCGGAGGCTAAAATACTGGGATTCTCATTTTCAACAACACACAGTTTCAAGAACAAGTCAAGTAAGCAAACGTTAGGCCTACTTTCCACTGGGTATGCATGCACGAGTATGCCTAGGGCATACGCTCTGATTTGTGATCGGCCTGTGTTTTGATAGGCCTAGGCCCTAGATCCCGGCCAATCCCGGCTTTACCATCTCACTGGCGCGCTAAGTACTAGGCCTATAGGCCTTACTAGGCTACTAAAACCTGTCATTGTCCTTCCTTACTAGGCCTAGGCTTAGCTCAGCCCTAGCCCACATTTAGTGCTTGCCATTTTGGTAATTGTACAGTATCGCTGATCGCGTTTCGTACTCACTTTTTTTCGTGGGATGTCAGGCAGCTAGGGCCAAGATCGACCAGATACAATAACCCCCCCTAACCGATTTGCGCTCGAAAGTGACTTTGCCCGAGGCTAGGGGGGGTTATTGTATTTGGTCGATCTTGGCCTAGCTGCCTGACATCCCACGAAAAGTGAGTACGAAACGCGATCAGTGATACTGTACAATTACCGCCATTTTTGCTCCAAAAAGTAGAACCTCCATGTACGTTCCTTCCCCCCTTGCGTGCATGGTCTCCCCTTTCAAAATAAAAGTAGGCCTATAGCTTAGCTCGCTTTATACCATTAGGCCGATCACAAATTGAACTCAGCGCAACAGAGAAAATGTAAACAATGTTGGCGAATGGGGTAGCACTACTGCAAATGGGTGCAGCACGTAGTAGGCCCAATAGCCTGTACCGTTCAGTAATAAATCCACAAATATACTTTGTGTGACTAGGTTTACATGTTTTATAGGTCGAATTCTATTCACTGCCAAGGGAAAAAATGCAGACAACAATATACCATACTGTGGTTCACCATTTCAAATAGTGAGAGCTGCATACATGTCATGCTGTCACGGTGGGCGCTACAAAGGACGACCTGTAGAAACCGTGGTAAGGTTAACTGAACATTTGTAAAACCATGTAGGCCTATCTGAATCATATCAACTAGTGCCGACATGTTTTGTAAATTTATTATTTTGATAAACTTTTTTATGATGCATCGTTACCGGTAATATATAGTCGAACATTGTTTTCAGTTGGATGAATCGCCTTCAAGAAAAAGACGCAAGATGCAACCTACCAAAAAAATTGGTTGTTTAGCCACTATGGCAGTAAAATGTTTGAGAGTATTCAATGAAGACTGCTACAAGATCAGCGGACCTTATAAACGAAATTGTGCTGACAACAGAAAGGTGAGATGGTTGATTATGAAATGTGGGTAGTACAGTATTAAATTAAGGTAGATGTCCAGGTCCTACACTTTTGCTATCAATGTATTCTCTAGTGTTAACTACTAACTGAAGTACGTAGCGCTACTACTTCCTGTATGGTAAGCTATCAGTCCCCTTGCATGAAGGGTTATTAATGGTGTCACTACATGTGGTGTCAAAAAAATTAGTCTGGCTGTATTTTTTTTCAACTGTACTGAGTGCTCTGATTTTTAATGGCGAGAGACCTAACTAAATATGGTTTGTTTTTATTTCACCTACAGATTTTGAAGAAGCTAAATAAAGAGCTTCTGACAAGCTCTCCGCCTAGTAGCACATTACGATTCATGATAGTTATGTCATCAGAAGAAGTGCACAACCATAGACCTACTGTAGTACCTACACATTTTCAACACATGGTTCACTCACCAAGTAAGAAGATAGAAATACCAAGAAGATACGGAGGAATCACTAATATGTCTGCTGGAGACTGTTCCAGCTCAGATATTAGTTACGATGACATTTTGGAAGTGAATATCAATGAGGAGTATAGCTCAGATATAAACATGAGTGAAGATGAAGATGGGGAAGTTGAAGTGATAGATGTAAAAAAACTTTGGGACGAAGGTCGCGAAAAGCTAAAAGTTATTTTGGGTTGTACATACTTAAAGCATGCACCCGAAGACGTGTTAACAATTGTCAAGTTAATTCGGACAGTGGAAGATGAAGCGCTTTCGTCGGCAAGGAGGTCTAATGTTGGGTTGTTGGCAGCAAAACCAAAAGTGCCAACGACAACTAACAAAACTGTCATAATGAAATCAAAAAGTAATCTTTATCCGCATTATACAAACCAAACGAACAGTCCTAAATTTATTGTACAGCGCAATTATGTGACAAATGAATGGTCAAATAATGCCAAACAAATCGTAGATACGCGTCGACAAGTCCTGCAACAATGTGATGAGAATCTTGTTGTCGACATTATTTTGTAAACATTGTAACTTGTAAGTAAACAATTGATAACAGCTTTATCAATAGTCGTTCAACATCATCATCATTATCATTATAAAGTTCTATCACCACTTCCACCCCTGGCAGGTTCAACCTTACAACAGCCTTATATGTCTGTATTCTTTTAGGGGGTCTTCTCCTGTTAACAATTCAAATCACCTCTCTCAAGTCCATGCCTTTTTCCTTCCATTCCATGGGTTGCGTTCTTCCATATTTTGCCATGTTCGAGCCATTGGTATCATGGCCCTGCATCTAGGGCAAATTGTAGTGATAATAAAATCACTGAAGAGGCCTATTTTAGTGTAAAATTTTACTTGGTAAATGCACAGTGCACCACTTTTTATACTCACTTTTTCCAGGATTCCTGGCTAGATTTCTTATCCGAGTTATTGTTCTGTATATAGATGATATACACCTACTATTGACAGATATAAAAAACAAAAAACCAAGAGCATTGGAAAGGGAATTGGATCTTCACACGTGGTTATGGTAACAATTCAGGTCCACATGCATCAATAAATAACATACAAGGTTTTACACTGTTTATTTTAACATAAATCAAATTAAAAAATGCATATAACATATACAATGGATATATATTCTGATTCTCTAACATTCTGTTTTAAACTCTTCTTGTAATTCAAATATGTTTCCTCTCTTGAGAATTTTGTATCACATACCACTTGTGCTTCAAGCACTTCATCATATAATTATTGGATTTACAATAAAAATATACTCCTATAATTATATTATTCTAGTCAGGTTATTTGCGCTAGTCGTACATGGAGTGGGTTGGTGCAACTTCAAGGAGCATTTGCAGGAATACTGTGACGTTATCTGAAAACAGAAGATAGATTAGTTACCGCCTACCGGGATACTTTTTTCATCTTTAACTTGTGGAGTATGTTACCCACCCCAATTGTTATTTTTATACCCCCAAATATAATGATACTACTGTAATTCACTATAAGTATGACTGTATGAGGAATGAAAAACTGTAACAAAACTTAATTGGTGTTAATGAATCTGGGGAAATGCAAAGTATCCCAGTTACAGGTACCCAGGTTATTATACTTATTTATCGTTACTAGTGAAGTTGTATTTAATCAATTTAATTATACATAGTACTGAATACTTTGGAAATGTCAAATAAACAATGTATTTATGGAGCGCTATTTAATAATAATACTGTAATAATAATAATAGTAGTAATAATAATAATGTTTATAGTAATAATAATAACAATAACAACAAGAATTGAAAGTGTGAATAGTTAGGCGTACTGACCCATAGCAGATGGCACCATGCTGTACTGAACGCAGGGCACGTATAGTACGAGCCCTGCAACAATGAAGAGTGCCGCGTAAAGGTACTCGATTTGTGGTTTGTCGATGATGGGCGCTACCACGAGGTACATTGAGATTACCAAAACCACAACGGGAATGATTAGCGGCACCTGCAACAAAAGACGTGACCGATTGTAGGCATCTTGCTCGGACCAGTTTGAGAACTCGTGTATTTTCCACCACGGGATATAAGTCGAATTATTTACAATTGGTCATTTGCACCTTATCTCCCCCACAGGCACCTAGAAATCCTATATCATACACTATGATAAAAATGTCAAAATAAATGTCTGACCCAACACCAGTACATCAGTGAATGTTTTGTATAAGATGTGATTTCCCCGTGGGGTTATCAAAGGAACAAGTAATGCGAATGAAAAGCAGAGAAGTTGATAAACATCATGCAACACTGACTGGTTTGCTTATCGCAGTGTCGTCTACCCTTGGCTGTGTGGAATACATTGTTACGACAAGGAGAGAGACTCGAAGTGAACTTGCCTTGTAGGGCCGCGGAGCGTTGGGCTTGGTGTAGCGCATCACAATGAGAGCGAGCATGGCACCCCCATAGAAGATCCACGCAGTGAAGCTGAAGAAGTCTATCAAGGAGTCGATACTCCCAGACAACACCATTGCGACTGCGATTAACGACTGAAACACATAAAAAAAAACTATTGTAAATAAATTCATTAGAAAGATTCAATTCATCCCCTAAATGAATATATACCCAGATGTGTATTTAGTATCTATCGCCAGTTCACCACGATTACAATCAGTTTTCAGTGGATGTCGGTACATTCAGTTCAGACATTAAATGAATAAATTATGGATGTGCCTCTGAGCTGCGACAGCACCAAAGTTCAAGTTTCAACTTTGTTAATATCAAATTACATACTCGAGTACCTGAGCTTCAAGTGGGAATCGAACCCGTGACATCGTGCATTGGTTGCGGGAATAAACCAATGAGCTCGCACACAAAATTTACCGTTCCAAAAAGATCGACACAATCCATAAATGATTGAAAAATCAAACTTTCGGCATAGGATAAAAAAAAAAAAAAGATGGACTCACATGAAAAATCAGTCCCGGCGCTGGAGTCAGCCGTCTGATGTGGACGTAAGAGAGAATGTCCAACAAGTGACCCTCTCGACTGGCAGCGAAACACAACCTGCGAACAGAGACACGCTTGTTAGATCTCTCTCGTCTCGGTTGATGGCGGTGTCGCAAGGCCGCGTTGAATGCAGTAGGAATGGATCCACGTGGACTTTATGAGTGACAAGGACATGATTGCAAAGTTGAGATGATCGTGGATATGTGGGTGATTTGGACATGGAAAGAAAGTATGGGGATTGAGAGACAGAGATAGTGTTATCAATAAGATCGGAATGGTTCTAAATAAGAGGTAGGAATGTGTGCGAGGAATCTAGGATAGTGTCAGTATAAATAATGTTACTGCTGTTTTGTTATAATATTACTGTACACATTTAATTATTTATTTTTCATTTACACATGTCACATTTACTATTGATATGACAGGTTTATTGTTAAAAACTAAAACATAATTGCCAGAATGCACCTCACTAAACAGATGCTATTGTTTGGATACACGGACACTACTTTCACACAGATGATAGTTTATTTTAGAACATTAGTTGACAGAAGTATTGAAATTGCTGTGTTTAAACGTGTCAAGTTTTATTTCATATGCTGTACCATTTTAAATACTGCAATTATTGGCAGGACAGTTTCTGGCTCGAACGTTCCAAAGTGACGCTCCACAACCTGCTCTACTAAATCACTGCTTTATGTGTGTACTCAAGATTTCAGCATCTCTATGAGCTCTGTAGTGGAAGGTGGTAGAAAGGTCAAAAAGTATACACTCACAATATTACTGTCTTTTACGTTATTTTTGTTGTTTTAGATTTCGAAAAATATGGTATGAGATATCCAGTTTGAAGAGCAATCGAAACTTGTGAAAAAAGTTGTGCAACACATTCCTCTTGTCCAGATGGCGATTCACGGTAATATCACGTTTTAGTAATGTTTGCTGATAATACATTGTTGAAATTACCTACTGATATTAAATAAAATATTTTTTCCATGATGTGCATCCCTTGTAATAAAAGTGTTTTGAGGGTTTCCATGGCATGCCAGAATCGTTAATTACTGTCCTAAAAGATTATACTTTTAATGGACTTTTTTTAATATAAGTCGGGTCAGTTATCGCTCTTCTCTGCCAGTGATTTTATTAGATAAGCCACGGCTGTGAGTGAGTGAGTGAATGAGTGAATGCAGTGTTTGTTCGTCCGACACACAACTGACCTTCCTGCTGCGAAAAGCGTCCCATTGGCCGAGCCAAACGTTGACACGGTCACCGAGAGGGGCATGAGCCAGGCCATCACCCCGAGGATGCGGTTTCCAAACGTCTGCAACACGGGAACAATACATGAGACATTGCATGGACCCTCAAATACACGTGGTATTTATTACCACGCTAGGTACTGTCCAATCTCACTTTTAATCTCTTGTTTTTGTGTTGCATGCAATTTACTCCTCCCGTTTATATTAACTGCATGGCTATACACCATTAATGCATGTATGTGGCATGCCTCTTTTTATTACTTTAAATTTTTTATATTTGTAGCCTACTATCCTTATTCTCTCTTTTTATTTATTCTTTTAATTTATTGTACATGTACTGCATGTTTAGTCTATCATTATAATATGTGCATCCATTCCATTTATTCATTTAGAAAGAAGACATTACCATATCCCATACACAATATTTTTTTATTTAGAATAAAATGTTGGGGTGTAACTGTAAGTTACGACCTCACTGGCCTCAATTCTTTTTTTTACCAATCTGTATCTGTGTGTGTAGGCCTACCTAGAACTGACTGTTAAATCTTTTTTCTATTGATATCTCTGTGCTATTTTCAAATAAATATAATGATATTTTAAAATGTATCAGTAGATTTGGCATAAGAAAACCCCTCACTGTCCTTAATCCTGCCACATAAAGAAAGCGACATAATGCTCGGTTCCCATGTCTCTTACTGCGCGGTGACCAATCAGATCTTTGCGATGGAAACGCTGTGACATGGGAACAGTTGATGGCGAGAGATGTTCTGTATAGTGTGTACTTACCACTGCGACTGCCTCCGACTCTATCATCTCGGAAGCCGACATGACTGCCAGATAGGAGACGTTGATCAGAGCGTAGCAGAGCGTCACTAGAGGGATCCCGATCATGATGGATCTCGGTAGGTTCCTGGAGACACAACCAGACGACTCTAAAGACCTCCGCTCCCACAAAGATGAAACATCAAAGCTGCTACGAAGCTAGTAATTGCATGGCATTCTTGTAAATTCAATTCAAAGTTATTTTATGTAAATTTAATTTTTAAGCCATTTTGGTTTAAGTATAAATTTGACTTTTATGTAATCATTTAGAACTAATTTTATTTCCTATCAAAATTAACTTAGTCCCTGATATACGGGAAAGCAGACAGGTGGTCAGTACAGGTATGGAAGAAGTACGGACAGGAACGTTGTGACAATAGTACAAGTCAACCTTATCATTAATTGTACAGTTGTTGTGTCTATAGGTTTAAGACGTTGTATGGATTTCTATTTTTGTTTTACTTGTTTCTCATGGAAATCATGATGCGTATTAGTAAGATGAGTTGTGATGCGCCCGTTTCTTGGCAACATCCTGCTAGTCCAATGTGGCGACCACCTATGTGCCTGCCCCTATAGAAGTCCATACAAACCTGCGGTGATGTGGGAGAACCCCTTGAGGTAGTATGTTTGGTTTGCGAACCGCTCCGCTCCCCCGCGATCGCTTGATGGCCCCACGTGTTATGCATTACACTCTAAACAATGAAATGGCGGCAATTTTTTTGCCTCCCTAACACACGGCGATAGCAATTCACATAATCAAGCAACTAATATACTACATTCAAAACATTGATTTGGAATTTTATGTTCATTTAGAAAGTAATGAACTGACAGCCTAGCGTTATTTAAGGATATCTTACTTTTCAATTCATGTTTGGTAAGTACAGTGAAAATAAATGTGGCTATTGTATGCTATAGCATTATTTAAAAAATGATGTGAAAATATTTTAAACTTAATTGCGTTTATGATTCACGATTTTACAAAATATTCCAAATTTGGATCTACAAATATAAAATGTGTTAATCAAAAGACAACCAGGTAATAGTACCACTGAGAAATATTGTAATTGTAGGAACTTTTACTTCACAAACATTCTATCGAACAAAACGGCCCCTTCAATAAGTATTTATATATGCTGATGCACGTAAACCAACAGTTTGTAGTTTCACTGTACTCCCAAACGAATCATGTATAATGGAGGTTTGTATGGGGGCAACATAACATTACAATCAAATCCACAACGTAACCTTTCAAACTGAAAACGCTCAAATTAATGAAAAATAAAACAATATTTTTTTGCTCTTAATTATTATGAAGATGTTTTTGTTCCAGTATGAAGCATTACGTTGTGGTTTTAATGTGGCTCACACTGAATTGAGTATGACATGTGATGTGGGTATATTAGTTTTATGCATTACACTTTCTTTTTAACCCTTTATAGCACAAATACTACCAGTTATTTAGAAATGTTTCATCAACATATTATTTTAAAATATGTTTTATGTATTATGTAGCATGAAAATGAAATTGAAAACATGCAAGCATTAACATTTTGGCTTTCATTGTGCTGGTAGTTTTTCCTATTTAAATTTTGTTAATTTGTACCTTTAGTTTCTTTTTTGCATTTCAACCAAATTCTTATAACTTATACTAGCCTTTCCTTTATAATTCATTTACCAACTACATATTTAACTTCAAAATCTTCTATAAAATAGAATTTAATAATATATTGTATTAGATCTATACTTGGAACCAGTTCTACATTCAAAATTACATTTTGTAAATAATGTTACCCAAAATTCTATAAAGGGTTAATGTATCATAACGTACATGGTTTTCAGGGAAATATTTTCTAGAATCAGTGCTTTAGGGCACTTCCATACTTACTGCCAATTGCATATTGTCACAATCGATAATTTGATAACCAGCTGGATAGTGCATGACATGTCTATAGATGTATTTACCATTCTTTATAAGGACTTGCTTTCACGTAGTCATATTTGGATTATTTGTTGTATAAAGGTGTATTCAAAAATGAGCTGAAGGTATTATTATACCTTCAATTATTGAAAATACACTTCATGGTTTATCATGAAGCCTGAATGTGATTAATCCATCACATATGTTCATTTGTAAGATCAAACTCTCATTTAAGCAAGTTTAAAATGTCGAACAAATTTATTAGAAAACGTGCATATTATCAAGGATTATATTAATTGTCCTTCATCCGCATTTAATTATAATAAAAAAGGAAACCAACCTAGCTTATGAGCGACCTGTGAGGAGGTTTTATCGAGGGGGGGAAGTAGCCTCGCTTGGAATCTGAAACGTCATGGGGGGGGGGGGGGGGGCAGATAAATATGATGAGTGACTGCGTTTGGGGGGGGGGGGGGGGGAGTAGCCTTCCTTGGAATGTGAAACGTGGGGGGGAGAGGGAGACTCGGCTCAGACAGGTACGTCGTGCATCGCCGGCTAGTCGTCGCGTCTTGCCACAGTACACTGGTCTCGCGTTGCAGCCCAGTGAGTCATCAAGCGAGCGACGAATAAGAAGGTGCCTACCGAATACCTACGTAAGTACCGGTAATAATAATAAAGTATGTATTGTAAAACGCATTTGGTTATGGGAGAAACACGTGCGTACAACCGAACCGAATAATAACAGGGTAGGCCCTAATTTATGTTTGTTATTAATATTTCAGTGTTCGAAAATGTAAAGATGCGTATCCACATTGAGCAAATTTCTCTTTGATACGCCGCGTCGCCGTCGCCCCCCCCCCCCCCCGTATTCACGCTACTTCAAGCACTGGAGCCATTCACATGAAAACCAACAATTTGTTTTCATTTTACTAAACGAAGATAATAACAATGTAGAATCGAAGCATTGTTTGTTTTACTAATTCAGGGCGTGTTCCAACTTGACGTTTTTAGTAGGCTATAGCTTCTCTATAGATAGTAAAAATTTAGGCTGTGTCTCAAATCTATGTTTTTCGCTAGTCTACTAGCGTAGCCGACTAACCTAACAATTAGTAACAATTAATTATAACAATTGGTAATTGTTGTTTTAGTTGGCGAAGTAGGCCAAAATAGAGAAGTTGGAACATGCCCTGCGCGGTGTAGGTATTATGCTTTGTGATTGTTTGTAGTCCCTTCTGTTCGAATGTCGCGTCGAATTATTGTCCCATTTCAAAACGTGTGATTTGCTGTGACCGACGTCGCCTAACTTACACATGAAAGCTAGTTTGCATATCGTCCAAAGGGCTAAAGCTAGACAGCTGTTAGTGGCATTGCCCCCTGTTGCGTAATAGATGCATGTCTAGACTAGATATTGGGGTGTACGCGGGGGAGGGGGGGGGGGGGGGGGGGGTACACGGCTCACGATGCACATGCAGATAGTAAATACACTTGTCTATTAGTCGACGACCGTATACCCAACGAGCAGTTAAATTTTGTTTTGTGTATGTATTTTGTATATTTGTAATTTTGTTTTGTTTAAAACGACGCACTTAACAACTAGGTCATGTAGCGTCGGCCAAATCAGATCCGTCACGCATCGCCGGGGTCGTCATAATGGGAATATAGTTAGGGGGGGGGGGTTCGGGGCGTTCAGGTCGCAAAGTGAGTACGTATGTAGAAGAATGTGAAAGCTAAAAGAGGAAAGACGATGAACGCCATATGAGGTGCATACAAGAACGAGAGCCCTCTTTGCGGGCACCGGTCACCACGAGGATATTATATGAAATCGGGACATTCATAAATTATTTTTGAGACTTTAGATTTTAATAATCGTGATTATTGTTAAACGCAACAATTACACGTACGTTACAATTTATCGTTGAGTGTTTGTATTGTAGAAACCTAAACTTGGTTCAGGGTTGACAAGGGTCTATTGGTCTTGCCCAAAACACGTGTGTACGTCCTTTGTTTATGTATGTGAATGTATGACTCGCGGTATATTGTTCTTCCCTAACATGTTCAGAATATGCAGCTCAAACAAAGCTGGTAGTCACATGTTATGGGCAGCGGCAATACACCCTGACTCGCACTTCGCTTACTTTGTTCCTCATATCAACCCATAATATAAGGAAGAGAAAATACTTTCTAATGGACATTTAACAGCTGGCTATCCACACATACCGACTGTGACAATCTTAGAACAGATCTCTGCACTATAGAATCATACTTCGACCTTAGGTTAGTCCTTCTAAAAACCATTCAAATTTACCTAAACAAACCTAACAAGGTGCTAAAACATGAGCACCAATAAAACAATGGGTCGTATTCGTAAGATATCCTTAAAACTTTGTGGCTCTTTACTGACATTCTAATCAAATAGATAAACTTAGGAGAAAACTAAACTGAACCAATTCTATGCGAAAACAATAATATATTTAAGCTTGCTATCGTGAAATTGATGAAGATATAGTCAATAAATGTAAACTAAATGCGCTCATCGAATGTTTGCTGTCTGATCGGCCACCGCGTAAGAGAAAATGATGGATGGAGTCTTACCCAATGTCCCTTAATTGTTAGAAAGGTCACTTACTTTGAGGGATTCTTGATTTCCTCCGTGACATAGTTGAGATTATTCCAACCATCATAAGCCCACAGGCCGGTGTAGAATGCTGTGGCTATATTTCCTAAGGAGGGCGTTGTGCCTTGGAACGGATGCTCCAAATGCTGCGTGTTTCCTGTAACAATATGTTGCGACGTCAGCAAACAAGTTGTCGCACTCTCACATACAATAAACTGTCGTGTCGAAAAACTTGTAGAACGGAACATATCCTCAGGATCTTAGGTATCGTTCTGAAAATAAAAATTATCGTTCAAAAAGTGATGCGTTTACGTAGCTTCGTTCGCCTGTCTTACACTGGCCAGTGTAGCAAAGCGTCGTACACGAGCTAAATAGGCAGTGTAAAAATCTCCTGAAGTGACTTCACTAGTGAAGTTTTAATTACAAGCGAACACCATAAAAAGATTCACACTGAAACACAAGTGTAAAGTGTAGGACACACTAGTGTAAAGTGTAGGACGCACTAGTGGAAGTGTAGGACACACTAGTGGAAGTGTAGGACACACTAGTGTAAGTGTAGAACACACTAGTGTAAAGTGTAGGACACACTAGTGTGAAGTGTAGGACGCACTAGTGGAAGTGTAGGACACACTAGTGTAAAGTGTAGGACGCACTAGTGGAAGTGTAGGACACACTAGTGGAAGTGTAGGACACACTAGTGGAAGTGTAGGACACACTAGTGTAAGTGTAGAACACACTAGTGTAAAGTGTAGGACACACTAGTGTAAAGTGTAGGACGCACTAGTGGAAGTGTAGGACACACTAGTGGAAGTGTAGGACACACTAGTGTAAGTGTAGAACACACTAGTGTAAAGTGTAGGACACACTAGTGTGAAGTGTAGGACGCACTAGTGGAAGTGTAGGACACACTAGTGTAAAGTGTAGGACGCACTAGTGGAAGTGTAGGACACACTAGTGGAAGTGTAGGACACACTAGTGGAAGTGTAGGACACACTAGTGTAAGTGTAGAACACACTAGTGTAAAGTGTAGGACACACTAGTGTAAAGTGCAGGACAGCTGAACGAAGCTTGTGAGATGAGTGATATTCGAAACGAGATTAAATGGAATTTAGCTTTAGTTCATTCAATCCCAGTAGAATCTCGTTATGTAAACAGAATCGCACGTGGCAAAGATTGGATTGCTAAATCCCAGGTCCTGTAACTAAAGTAGGTTCCCGAAATGAAATAGATTGAATTGAATTGAAAAACACAATAGGGTTGCAGTATGGGAGTGAACAATGATTGTATTTGTATCCCGTGACATGTAGACGCAAGTTGGGAATACACTTCAATTCTATTTCAACTCAGGCTCTCACTTCTGCCTTGTAAACGGGATTATTGTCGGCCATACAATGCAAGTAGGTCGACATTACCACGCGGAGGAATATTCATCTTCATAAGTGTTTTTAATGCGAATAACAAAAATATCTGGGATCTCTTAGGATCACTATTTCCAGGAAAATCTCGTGATGAAAATGGAAAAACAAATATATTTCCATGCAAATGTGAACAGTCTGTGAACACCTAGGGTGATATTTAGTACGTCGGTAATTAACGTGAAAGAATATAATAAAAGAATAACACTTAGGAAGAATGTGGACTGGCAATAACTTATGTCTACGTTTATTTGACATCAAACAATATTTCAGGGCACCTTTACCCGACTGTTGTGGTTCGCGATTCTTCTTTATTAAAAAATATTATTTGTTATATAAATATTGTTTTGTGGTTAATTAAGCCGAAAGGCATGAAACGTGAAAAACTATTATAATTTTGTGATCTATTTTGTGCATCCATATTTTGCCAGTGTTAATTCTCAATGAAATAAAATTGTCTTGTAACGTATATTATATCTGGGCTTGGAATATTGACGAGGGAGAAATGTTTTACGATTATCATAATAATTATTAATTAATTTTATTGTTGTTTTCCTGTCCCATGGAAGGACAGGATGGCCAGTGTAGGGTTATGGGCATGCCCATACCCTCTTTAGCCTAATTTTGCTCTAATGGCCACATGGACGTTATATCTGTACCCAATCAAGGAGTCGAAATGACTCAAGTTCCATTTGGGGTGAAAATTGAATAAATTTTAATAAAATTGCCACACAGAAGCCAAGAGTAGACGAAAGAAGCCAAGAGTATAGACCGCAGAAGCCATGGTTATGAAAGAATTTATTATGAATAAATATGAATAACATGCATGAGATAAACGCTTGCTCGAAGTGTAGAGAAAACTACCAAGTTCGTCCGTGTGTATGATTGCAGTTGAACTAAGTGCATTACGACTATCTCTTATCAGCCTAAAGTCCATGATCACCGTGGTCCTGATAACCCGTTGCTGTTGTTTTATAAAACCAGAAAAAGTACACAATCGCATATGAGAAGCGGCAATAAAGCTTCAATTCCGGCTTTTGTATGCTATAATGCATAGCCAATACGTGAGTTGTATTGAAATAATCGATAAAACACAAAGCGAGAGTTTGTGTATTTTGCAATTCTATCCAGCCAGCGAGCCAATGAAATGGCAGATGTGAATTGTATTGAAAGAATCGATAAAATGCAGCGAGTTTAGATATTTCAGCAACATTGGTACTGACGTGGTGGTTGCCCCGTGAATGGAGGGCGGTGAGTGCCAGAGCGCGGGTGGGGTACAGCAAGCAAGGCGGTGGTGGTGGGGGGCGGCTGCATATATTGATCCTGTGGGTTGATGCTGGTAGTTCATTCACTCGAGACTCGCTCTGTGGTTCCTCCCGAAACATGAAGCCCCCGTCTCACTGATCCGATCCGATCCTCATTGAGTTACATTCCCATCTATTCTCTCCTTCATTCGTATCCGTGCTGCATAATTATATCTATTCCAGTCGAGAGGCCCATTTGGGAACAGAACATAACTCGGCTTCACTCGATAGAAGATTCTCCACACAAACTGTGTTGTTCTTCAAATATTTGCCCAAACGAGGAGTAATCTTTGACAATACGTGATCAACGTTCTTGTCTGTGATTGGTGGTTCTCAAACCCCTTTGAAAGTTGAATACAATCATGTTCTGAACCTAAGAGATGTGAAGCTAACCTCGCCCGTGCTAGGCTAGATTAATATTGTGTGATGTGATTGTCACACTTCCACAAATGAGCGTCGGTTGAGTAGGGCGCCACGAGATCAATTTATTGTATGGAGCACGTTAGCACACATTCGGATTAATCTCTTTAGTAGGCCCTATTGTTTATTGTTTTGTTTTAGGTATATTTCTATGTTGCTTTTGTTTTACACTTTGAAACTCATCTATATACGGAATAGCGAAATTGTAAGGAACATAACAAAACTGGGAGCAATCTTCGCGCGAAAATCTGTAGCTGATAGTCGTTGGAAAATGTCTCGAAAATGGATGTTTGTATAAAAATGGTAATCGAGTATCACCGGAAACTGATTTGAATACGAATGTCATCGATAAGAAAATGTATCGAAAGTGTGCAGCGACCTCACTTCTATACATGGTAACATGTCGGTGGTAAACCCAAAACCTAGAACAATATTATATAACATATTTATATGTATAACATGTTTATGGGGATGAGATTCGCATGATTGTACTGTCGAGTCACTCATGAGTGATTGAGTACTCTGTTACTTTCATCTACGAGCTAAGGGCATTTCTCAAAGCTCCAAGTATGGACTAAATAGTCTGCTAGCTCACTACAGCCAATCACAATTCTCCCTGCCGCCTTGTTTAGACATCACTTTCATTGTTGATCATTGTTGTTTAGGCAACTATTTAGATGACTACGAAGCATTGAGACACTGCCTTAGTAATGCCATGAAAACCCAGTTATCAAACGTTAAACACGTTTCCCCGGATATACCCGGCACCTCCACCAAATAGGACGTTTATCGCACTGTCTCTTGTTTTTAACGTCTTTTGCAAGTATGACATTTGAAACGTGTCTAATAAAGATACCATTCGTCATATTGAGACGAAAAAAAAATCGCTATGGATTTCATCGCAACATTTGATTTTTTTAAACAGCGGATTATGAGAGCAAATTGTATACCATTTGATTGTAATAAAATCCAAAAATGTGTGTTCTCAAACGTTGATGTGGGGTCTTGAGAGGGTTTAAAAATTGTTCGTTGCGGGATAATTTGAGGATACCCCTTGATCTTGAATCTTGATTCACAACACAACTTTAACGTTTGAAAGATTCTATTGAGTGTTCATGCACTTACCTTGAAATAACTTGTATGCGCCGCCACAGATTATAATTAATATGGCAATTAATTTAGCGGCGGTAAATGCGTTTTGAACGCCGGTTGCGAGATTCACGCTGAAGCAATTGATGAACAAGATCAATGCTGAAACAAACAAACGAAAACACTTTGTATAGTTTACACTCTCTAAAAGTCTATACCAACATACTGTGGTGGATAATTGCAATTTTAAAACCGGGTTAAATCTCAAGTTGTATTATTTTTGTATGATACTTATTAGGTCGATTAGTTGACATTGGACAAGTTAAAATTAGAATTCGTGTAAACATACAAACATCGATATTTCAAACCCTTTCTTTCTATCTCAAGGGTCGCCGTGAAACTATAAATTGTTAAACTAAATATACTTTTTTATTTGGAACCGTTCCACTTACGTCTTCACTAAATTATTGCGAGAAAAAGAAAAACATGTTTGTTTTAAATTGACAAGGACAAACTTACAAGAACCAGGCATTTGTTTTGTGCTAACTTTGGGCCAATCTTTCAGAAACTCAGATCCCATGCGTTCCAATTTCCTGGGGAAGAGAATCGCTTCGATCTCTGTCATTGGGGCGTGTATAATGTATATATATTCAAAGGTAAATAATGGTTGTGTGGAAAAAACGTTGGCTGGAATAAATTGGCACCAGATCTCATCGCGGGGTCAACAATCGTACACAAATCTCATTACACGTTTTAAATATCCGACTTCTCAGCGAGTGTTCAATAAATTCGGCGAACGAAAACGTGGGATTCCCAAGAAGAAAAAAACAACGCGTCGAGTTTGCACAAACTGTTGCCAGAATTCGGTGTGAAAAGTTACGATTACAGCGGCTATTTGTCCCTTTCACTTCCACAAAAACAACATGTTTATAGTTGTTTGTTTTTTGATGCAGCGTACCGGTCAAAGGTGACCTGGGCTACAAGTCGACGACCTTTCGGCATTTCGCAATATTATTTCTATCTCAACTTTTATAAGAATTATCTCCGACACTGTTGTATAGTAGTGGTTACAAAACCTTTGCGGTTAATATCAAGGTATGGTATGTCCAGATATAATTTTAATACATTCAAAGCTAGTGACATGAAAACTAGTTGTACTGGGATTAAACTCTGTTCCACGTCAAGTTCAAACCCCATCCACGGACTAGAGATTGCCCTGAGTTCAGGCACTGTCCTTATAGCTAATCAGGGTTGGATCTTGACGTGGTACGAACCATGGTACACATTCTACAACCACGCATAGTTTGAGGCAATGATAGGCTATGTAACACCTATAGTAGGCTAGATGCACAAATAGCGGCCACAGGCGTGGGTGGCATTTAGAAGCAACTAGTACAGCCGGGAATGGGTATCGCGTCTCAGGCGCAACTTTCTGCCGCTAGCAGCGCTAGCAGTAATCAACGGTTTAGCCCTGTCCAATTCAAGATGGCGGAAAGACTCTTCAATTTGCTACACTTGCGGCTGTGTGGAAGGTTGGGGGACTGGTGATCTAGCCTAGACTATAGTATAGTTGTCCCAAGACTACCTTTCACATGCTTTCGTCACACGCGACTGGTTCGTAGCCAATCAGCGATCGGTATTGGCGCTGGTGTGTCTCGGGCGGTTCGCCGGATGGCTACGACTGCCCCGGATGTGACGAAAGCAGGTGTAAAGTAATCTTGGGTCCACTATATAGGTGTTACATATCATTGGTTTGGGGTATGTCAAAGTGGTTGACTCACCTATTGCCAGTACGGCGACTAGCTTGACCACGGTGACGGGTGGCTCGCACTCTGAGACGAAAGCCTCGACGCCATACTCCGCGAAGCTCAGACAGATGATCGCCATCTGCGACGGTTTCAGCACCAGGGTCGACACCCAGGAGAAGAGAAATGCCGGCGGGGCGCCGAACGCGTCCATGAAGTACGCGTATTCGGCACCAGAGCTTGTGTTCATTGTGCCCAGCTCTGCATACGCCAGTGCACCTGCAGGGCAAACAAACAAACACAACAGTTATTGCCAGGAAATAGGTCTCAGCATACGCCAGTGCACCTGCAGGGCAAACACAAACAAACACAACAGTTATTGGCGGGAAATAGGTCTCAGCATACGCCAGTGCACCTGCAGGGCAAACACAAACAAACACAACAGTTATTGGCGGGAAATAGGTCTCAGCATACGCCAGTGCACCTGCAGGGCAAACACAAACAAACACAACAGTTATTGGCGGGAAATAGGTCTCAGCATACGCCAGTGCACCTGCAGGGCAAACACAAACAAACACAACAGTTATTGCCAGGAAATAGGTCTCAGCATACGCCAGTGCACCTGCAGGGCAAACACAAACAAACACAACAGTTATTGGCGGGAAATAGGTCTCAGCATACGCCAGTGCACCTGCAGGGCAAACAAACAAACACAACAGTTATTGCCAGGAAATAGGTCTCAGCATACGCCAGTGCACCTGCAGGGCAAACAAACAAACACAACAGTTATTGCCAGGAAATAGGTCTCAGCATACGCCAGTGCACCTGCAGGGCAAACAAACAAACACAACAGTTATTGGCAGGAAATAGGTCTCATTTCACTTAATTTAAAAGGAATGTATTAATAAAGTTGCAAGCAAGGTGTCCCCTAAAATTCTGAGAAGAGACGGTCGCTCCACACGGTCTATTTCAACGGTTTTCAACTCGAGATTTCCCGATAGCTGCATTGTTATTGTCCACTGTATTGACTGCACCAACCGTGAATGGAATGCGACCTCACCACGTCTGACAACATGCGAGCGATATTATCACTACAATACCTGAGGCAGGAGAACGGGATGCAATTAGATTTAGGTTGATAGTAGTCACATGCTTCACTTCACTATTAGATAATCCGTGACGACAACACCTTGCAAGTTAACGCGACGGGACGATACCCCATCAACTTTGTAGATACTGACTTCATTGATGGTTATTTAGTGATGTGCTGCAGTCTATTCGGAAACCTATGCAAAGTTGGATAACTCTTACGGAAGGATATGTGAACAGTTCTATATTTATTGTATAAATCATCCACAAAAATTGCTATTGCTGACCACATTTTTAGATAAGCGTGACTTTTATTGAGATATGTGCTGTATTGCGTAAGAAGTTTGGAATGTGTGCTTGTCAGTATGCCGTAAAATATAGTATTTGGCTAAAAGTCGGGTCCTAAATTCTTTCAACACTAGCCGAACGTTCGCATACACTGCCAAACTCATTGTAGGTGGCTGAAGGAATGTACACAATTTACTAAGACATATTTCAGGGCTGAATAGTGTATAGTTTCTTTGTGTATATGAATAGCTCACCTAGTGACGAGGCATTGAACCAAGGAATACCCTACAAAGGTCCAAGGTCATCACGCTAGTACAGTGTTGCCAATATGTGGTCATATACACTGTCTGTGACGTCGCGGCGCCAAACATCTCGTTAAGCGTCACCGATGACCAATAACGAATAATTTGGGTCAACGATGTTCAGAATGTGAAATCAATGAATATGGAAATGCCATTTCATCAATGTTGGGACGTTGTTTAACACTTGTTTCGTTTCATTCAACCTAAACATTGTTTTGTGTTTTATATGTTGAACAACACAAAGTGTCACACGTGACATGCAAATCATTAATTGTGAAATATCTATTTAATGAATAATGACTATACATTTTAGTTGCAAATTCGTAGCCATCATCATCAACTAGAAGTGACAAGAATATATTCACAATCTCATGGGGAAAAGCATTTTATAATTCATTCAAATAATAATTTTGATTTGTTCGGGGGGGGGGGGGGGGGGGGGTAAAGTATATTTTCCAGGGGGCGAAGATGGTGGTATCTGGAATCTGGCAGTAAAGAAGTACGGCTCTTTAAATCGTACAGAAACGTCATTTTAACACAAACAAGCATTTAATCCGCAATTTTATCGAGATGATAATATGAAGTGATTGCAACGAATGTGATGTGTTCAGTTTGTTATTCAAGCATCTTTGCCGCATCCGCGATCCGAACCCGCATGCCTCAACCGTAATGATTCTTCACATAATGTAATCTGTTCTTTGCGGCGAATCGCAAAATCTGTCACATATTTCCAGTTCAAGTCCCGACAACGTTATACGGATTTACATATTGTTCAGTTTTTGGTTGACTAACCCTCTGACATAGATAAATCCGAGGGAGGCATTTGCGCAATCACCATCACTGTCGCCGTCCTATTTGCAATGTAACCGTGTAGCCCGCCCACTGTAAAGCGAGGAATGCAGTTTTACCCGGCTTGATACGTAGGAATGGCGAAAGCTTTCAGCTCTGGAATTCAATAACTAACGCCGAAAGCTCCGAAAGATTGGAAAAGCAATCTCCTAGAATTCCCACGTCTATACAAAGTTTCAATTCCAGTCCAACTTCGTTCACCAAAAAATACAAACTGGAGGTATAGAATGCTGACGAGTGTTATTGTATAATTAAATTAGGTACATACCTACGAAATGATAACATTGGAGCAAAAGCCGGTTTCACATTTATTTATTCAACGGATTGACGGAACTAGTAACAATCAAATCCTGTATCGATTGATAATTGCTGATGATTTATATCTTGTTGCTAAACTACGTTTTGCTTCAAACAAAATATAATGTTTTTATTCCAAGATTTATATTATGTTTCATAGATCTGATCTCTAGAATATACCTGCCACGTGCGGACATTTTGTTGTGTTTATGCCATTGAAAAACAAACATGAAATGGATTCTTATAGATAATCAACAGTTTCACGAACGTATTCTAACTATCTGTTTACACGCGTCGTTTCAGGGTCAACCAATCACGTCTGCGCGTTGGAACAGACGCGCTACAAAGCCGACGATGTGATTGGCTGTTGTGTTGAGCGTTGCTCCGCCCACTGCGGTCATATTCTGAACGCTGCATTGGTTGTGTCAGCGATTTGTCGTGTGCGGTTTCTGTCAGCGTTATTATTATTTATGTACTGTTGTTTGTTGTTATGAGTTGCATCGTGATTGTGGTTATTGTTGTTGACCTAGGTAGATCATATCACACAGAGGCAAAACAAAACATTTACTGCATTCTAGTGATGATTATCGGGGGTAATATGTAGGACGTAGACATAGGTACACTCAAACGAGGTTAATCGAGACGATAAATAACGGGTAGCCTATCTACATAAGTTTGAGTTCATTTTATTTATTTATATCTAACTCACTATTACGATTTTTTTACAATTTATTTGATTCAATTAATTTTTAACTTTGAAAATTGGCTAAAATATGGTTCGTTCATTATTTTTTTTATTATTTACGTCAAAGCTGCATTCCCATAAAAATAACTCTCGAAATATTGAAGATAAACATCAATAATGTACGGGAAGAGCTTAAAAGGTAATTTATTTAGATTGACAATTTGACAAGCCCTTATTATAACTCGTCGATTGAAAGGTTTTTAGGAAAATATTTATAACACGAATATAATAAATCTCTCAAAATGTTTTACTAAAACGCAGTATCATAAAACATAGCAGTAACATTCGTGCCTTATCGTCTCGATTAGCATCGTTGCCAAAATATCATAATCATCAACTACTACTACTATTGTCGGGTTGTATTACAGTATTTGCTATAGTCATGTTGTAGCAACAATGTTTGGCCGGCAGACAGGTAGTCTGATCAGGGGTGTAGAAAGCTGTGAAGTGTACTTAACGAGCGCGACCCCCCTGTTACAACTTACAACCGTAGTGACTAGTATTGTGAACATGAGTGACACAGTCACCTACGTCAACAGAGATGTAGAAACGAGTGCGACCCCCCTGTTACAACTTACAACCGTAGTGACTGACTAGTATTGTGAACATGAGTGACATAGTCGCCTACGTCAACAGAGATGTAGAAACGAGTGCGACCCCCCTGTTACAACTTACAACCGTAGTGACTGACTAGTATTGTGAACATGAGTGACACAGTCGCCTACGTCAACAGAGATGTAGAAACGAGTGCGACCCCCCTGTTACAACTTACAACCGTAGTGACTAGTATTGTGAACATGAGTGACATAGTCACCTACGTCAACAGAGATGTAGAAACGAGTGCGACCCCCCTGTTACAACTTACAACCGTAGTGACTAGTATTGTGAACATGAGTGACATAGTCACCTACGTCAACAGAGATGTAGAAACGAGTGCGACCCCCCTGTTACAACTTACAACCGTAGTGACTAGTATTGTGAACATGAGTGACACAGTCACCTACGTCAACAGAGATGTAGAAACGAGTGCGACCCCCCTGTTACAACTTACAACCGTAGTGACTAGTATTGTGAACATGAGTGACATAGTCACCTACGTCAACAGAGATGTAGAAACGAGTGCGACCCCCCTGTTACAACTTACAACCGTAGTGACTAGTATTGTGAACATGAGTGACACAGTCACCTACGTCAACAGAGATGTAGAAACGAGTGCGACCCCCCTGTTACAACTTACAACCGTAGTGACTGACTAGTATTGTGAACATGAGTGACATAGTCGCCTACGTCAACAGAGATGTAGAAACGAGTGCGACCCCCCTGTTACAACTTACAACCGTAGTGACTAGTATTGTGAACATGAGTGACACAGCTACCTACGTCAACAGAGATGTAGGAACCAGTGCTAATTTCTGGCATCCTATCATTGTTTACAAGAATTGGCAACGAACATCATCGCTATGTCCTAATTGTCTCCACCACATCGTAGGCCATAGGAAATGTACAAATGTACCACGACGCGTAATAGAACAGGCGCCAAATTGCCAAAACTAACAAGAAACAAACGGGTAATGTTTTGTGTGATGGTGATACCCGTTTTTATACACTCAAAGATGTAAAGGTATTACTACTGTTGTGAAGAAAAACAGTGGGGGGAGAGATTGATTGATTGATTGATTGATTGATTGATTGATTGATTGATTGATTGATTGATTGATTGATTGATTGATTGATTGATTGATTGATTGATTGTATGATTGATTGATTGATTGATTGATTGATTGATTGATTGATTGATTGATTTCGGTCTTTATTATGGGCGGGATTAAGGCCAGTGAAGCCTTTTCTTACATCCAACCGGTAATAATACTGTAAATAATAACAATTTGATAATATACATTTTACAATGACATGAATTAATTTAGAGATAGAGATGGAGGGAGTGAGAGAGACAGAGGGAGTGAGAGAGAGAGAGAGAGAGAGAGAGAGAGAGAAGACACGATACAGTCCTGTGAAGTTTTTTGTTGCAATGAGCCTCATATATTTTCGACATGAATATGGTATATTCATATTCATCTTTATTCATGTGACCCACAACGGTTAATGCCGACCTCAGATCCATTCTACCGCTCCTTTCACGCACGCTGCTTCAACAAAAATCAACCGATTCCTCGTGTTTTTTCACACAACGTAAAGGCGGTGTTGCGCTTAGTAGAGATGCACCCAAACCTCATGAGTCACTCCCGCTGTGTGCGTGTGTGTGTGTTTCCAGGTAACCCGTATGCAGTCGTTAATTACCGCTAATCGACCTATTTAGTAGACAGTAGGAACTAGAGAAGTGGAAAATTAAGTTGGTACTATTGGACTGTGCTATTACCAATGATATTCAACAGCTATAGTAGGCTAGATCACCAGTCCCCCAACCTTCCACTCAGTAGCAAGCGTAGCGATTTGAAGCCATTTTGAAAGGGGCAATTTACATGCTAATTGGGACCTTTTAGTACTGCTTGCGCTGCCATCGGCAGAAAGTCGCACTAGAGACTCCTATTCCAGCCTGTGTTATTTGCCCATTTCAAGATGGCTTCTAATTGACACGCTTGTGGTTGCTAGGCTGCGCATCTAGCCTACTATAGCTGTTGAATATCATTGGCTATTTAGTGTTGGGGTGTAGACTTTGCGTGAGTCCATCCACTCTTACATCGCCATTATTCTTAAATGAATCCATCGTCACGCCGTGTCTACCTTAGTGAATAAATGACACGTAAACGTAAGCATTTTAATTTAATTTTTAATTAATTTGTTGGCTAGATTGTAGGTTTGTCTTGTGTAAACTATATAGACCGGTCACCCTCAGGTTACGTTGGTAGTCTTGAGAACGTTGCCAACTCAACGAACGAACGCAGTAGCTCTCAGAGCTGACTCAACTGTTTTTCTCATACATTGATATATTTTCTTGAAACTGAATTCGCTCACACCATTGGGCTTTAAGTAAAATGAGCAAGAAACAATACGTCCAGAAATCAGAATAGTGTGTATTTATTAAAATAGCTAAATTGCAAATTATATCGCATTAGTCATACAAATGGCGGCCTTCAGTTCCTTAACTGATTCCCACTGGCCACCGTTATGGTGTATTAGGACCCAAAACTGATAAATGGCCCATTCGAATTGAAAATTAATGGTAACAGTAACAGTAAAATAAATGCTTGAGTCAATCCCATTGGCTTAGGTTTTATCAGTCAGTGAGATTTGCTCAAACGTTCCTGTCATTGTTAATTTGAATGTGTGAAAATAGAGATGGATGATGAAACACCCAGTACGTATTGATGTAGTTGAGTTTAGAATGTGTATACGCGGGGATGAATACAACACAAGGTTTCCGTGTCTAACAAAACTGTCGTCTGTCGAAATAACTCGAATCAAATAAAGCGTCTGGACGGAGAGAAACGAGTCACACACTCGGCGTCGCGACGCTTCTAATAATAGACGCGTGTGGCACCTCCAAGAGACAGGATGCGACGCGTTAGACGCGTTGGACGCTCAGCATTCCACGAGACGCACCGAGATTTATATTGGAACTGAAAGAAACGAGCGCTGATTAAATCGGTCGGAGTTACTGGGTGGGGTGTTGAAGGCTCGCTACTTGCTAGGACCGGTCTAATCACTAGGGAAACGCTCTGTATGACGCGTTGATAAGCGAGCACACCCACGAGGAACAAAAACGAACATTCAAACTATTTCAAGGATACCACCTTCACTAAACTTTACTTCAAAATAGGTGATCGTCCTATATATTAATCGAAAGTCCACTTTTGTAGGATAGTTTGGTATTAACAACGTTACAAGCGTTACAAGGTAACCTAGCTTTATTCAAGTTTACGGCCTTCTAAATTACTCTGGCTTGCGATCAAGAAGGAGGTGCTCAAATGTAAACTGTTTCACGGGTTTTATATATTATGTACTTACAACAAAAACAACACAGCAAGTGTGCTCGCCAAAATGTCTTGCGTTTAAAACGTTCCTAGCGATGTTTGTGGGGAAGACTCCACAATGCTATAATAAATTCACATTATTTATCATTTGTAACGAGGCATCAACTTTATCTGTTTTATCAAGTAAGAAAAAGCTGCACGCAGGAATAAACACATCTTTGCGCGATACCTGCCTCAAGATTAATTGGACTCCGGAGGTTTCCACCCAGTGCTGTTAAAACTTAGAGTTTGGAAAGTTAGAAAAGATTGCTAAAGGTCTTCTTGTATAAAAACTCATTACCAGGTTTCACTTTACGACTTGGAAAAAACTTTGAGATAAACTTATCGATGGTGGGAATCGAACTTGTGACCTTCCAGGTCATAGTTTGATATGTTCTAAGCTAACGAGCAACAGTTCAGTTGGATGTTCATCATTGCAAAATTTCACACACTTTATTTCGTAATGTATCAATTTAGTTAAAACACGTTAAATAAAATATAAATTTAGTTTAAATACTGGATTTCTTATGTGACTTCCTCAAAACCATCTTGAAACGATAAATAAGAATAAATTATTTAAATATTTCTGCAAAACTGGTTGCAAAGCCCTTTTTAATTTATATTTTGTCTTATTTAACGAAAACAAATGTTTTACATGCATAAAAGGGGACGCTCGCAAATCAATTTAATTTTAATAAGTTATTCGTTTCATCAGATTACACCTCCAGCCTTATATTTTTAATTTATGTCAATATAATTTATTATATATATTATCTTATCATATATTTTCAGGTCTTTGTATTTTTGCTATATTATTAGTGTGTGTTAGTTATTTTATGTTTGCATATCACTTGTGTAAGTACTGCTGAGTGTTACCAGATGAAAAGTAACAATTATTAATAAAACGTGATCTCCTAAATGTATTGAGAACTGACCAAGTAGCTTCGTACACATGTACGTTCAATCAGCGCTACTGTGCTTTGCGGCACAGCTAACTTGTCTGTGCAAGTCAACATGATGCAGATTACATCTCGCCTAGATTAAAGTAGTGTTTGCTCGCGGCGATGTACGTGGTATGTGCGTGTGGTGTGTACAGGGATGTGGGCACACATGAACGTCGAGCACCCAGTTAAATACTTCAAATAGATGTTGGTCCGCTGGATCATCGATGACATTCAAGTGAATTTTGTTGTTATTTTCCTGTTCAATGAAAGGACAGGGTGGCCAGTGTAGGGTTTTGGGCATGCCCATACCCTCTTTAGCCTACAGGTACATACAATTACACAATTATACTAAGTTAAATAGATGGAGAGGAAGTTATAGTATGACATTGATCGGTAATGAATATTTGAATTTCAGTCTGAAGGATAAGGTTATAGGGCGAGTTATTATGTCTAGCATGTCTTTGTGGTTGTCGTTGAAATAAGGGCTCAAATTATCACACGGTAAATATTTGTGTAACATTTCTTGGAAGACGAAAAGGAAGAAAGTGAAGGACCAACTGAAAAATAATTCAGTGGAGAGAGGCGAACTGTGGGAAGCCAGAGGAAGATGGCGTGAACTAGTGGGAAGAAGAAGGAAAGAAGAAGTGGAAAAAGAGAAGGTGACAGGTCTGGCAAACTGATGTCAACAAACTCTAGCTGTATGGCCTGCACGAATACTGGTGGCTAACCACACCCTGACCCGATTTTGTCGCCCATGTGGCAGGTTTCTTTTTACTGCACACGGTTCTAAAAATTGAACTACATCGTTTGATATTTTTGTATTACAAGCATATCCTTTTGTCTGTTTTGCTAGAAATTGAAACGTACCAGCTGTTAGCGGACGCATTTTGTCTTCTAAAAACAACAACGAAAGAAAAAATGTGCCGGTGAAAATGTATTGAAGATGGTCCAGAAAAACTGTAGATAAAACATGACGGGTACCAGAAGATTGTTAGTGTGATTTCGGTTCTGGCTTCAATACTTTTCATCCCATCCAATACTTAGCAATTTCTCAACCACGAGTAATAGGTTTATAAGAATCAAGATTATATGCGTTGTAATTGATTTGTAAAAGTGAAGTGATTGGCTGGAGAGGAAAGAATGGAGACCTGTTTCAAACCAATCCACGGGTTAAAAACATGGGAACAATCGGAAATGCTGCAGAGAAATTACTTAGTTTTGTATTGTTAAAAACTCATTATGTTATAACTTGCCATCAGGTTATTTCAAAGTAAACTGGTTAATAATTTCATTTCCACAGCCTGCACAAATGCTTCACATATTGCATTACGAAAACTAATCTAAAGAGAGGTTCGCGTAGTGTGGCTTTGAGAATATAAACAAATTACAAGATGTGAGGCCAAAAGCAAACTATGATATTTCTAATTGAGAGGTAAAGCTTGTAATCATTGAGACCATAATATATTTCAGGTTGAACTTGACTCGCGTGTTTCAGCTGTTATTCTAAAGTTCTATGGTTCCTTTGCGCGCGGCGACTTTCTGCGTCAATATAGTCACTATCAAAAACCAAACACCTGTTGGTTTATACCTTATTCCGCTCTCTCTTGTGCACGCACTTCTATTATTTCTGCAAACACAATTATTTTCTAATTTTCTTACTTATCGCATTCATATTCTCGAACCGTAGCTCGAAGTCACCCAATTTATGAGTAAGTACCAATTAAATTTGACAGCTTTCCTCTAAGGAGAATGTAAAATTATTGCCTACTAGGAAAACGCTCTGTTTGACGCGTTGATAAGCGAGCGCGTCAATATCTACGAACTTTCTGGCGAAAAGTTTCAATGCTAATACGAACAACAATGGACAACAATTTAAGAATGCGCATTGCAAAAATTGTTCTAATTTCCAAAGCTATTATACTTCCCGACATTGTTGGATGCAGTGCAATGTGCGTTGCTAAGAATTTTCGCTGTCATGTTTTCAACACGGTCCGCCACCGTTACTAACACTTATTGACAGCAATAGAAATGTAATTTCTGCCTCTAATACGTATTGGATCGCGTTTACATTAGTATATTCGTAACCGGACAAAAATTTACTACAAGATAGCCACCTCACATTTTGCCGTTACTGCGTTTCAGAAATATATTTTCGAGTAACTTTTGTGTAACTTTGCCAATATTTATCGTATCGTCAAAACATGAACATATTCGTGACCGGAAAAAAGTTTAAAAAAATATGGCTATCTCACATTTTGCCGCCATTTTGTTTCAAAAAAATATTTTGCAGTAACTATGGTGTAACTTTGTAACTTTTCGAACGATTTTGCCTCAAAACTATACACCTTCAATCCACATCGAGGCTTGTGGATGGTCCAAATTTCAAGTTGATCGGACTTTCCGTTCGACCGCTATCGACGGACATAAAAACAAAAAAAAAAAAAAAAAAAAAAAAAAAAAAAAAAAACAAACAAACAAAAAAAAAAACAGAATGAAGTGCCATAAGAGTCAAGTGGAAACGCTCGCTTCGCTCGCTTAATAAAATATATTCCAACTTAGCTCTGCTTATAAATTGTTTTTTATTGTTCGCCAAACCCATAAATTCAATACACAAATTGAATTCGTGTCATTATTTAAGTAGTTTTGAGAAGTTGTTCAATGTACGGAGAGAAAACCGGAGAAGGTACAAGTTTGAAGAGTTTAGTTTAAAGGAAAAGTTATAAAAGACGATGGCATATAAAAAATATAATTAGAGGGCAAGTTAGAAGGCAAAAATAATATAAGCAGGACAATGTTAGATTGAATTCAACAGATAATCCAGGATATGCTTTTCCCATACTCCGTGCATAAAAAGAAAGTTTTATGAAAATATGAATATTCAACAATAATGAATATTTTTTAAATGTCTGCGATCATGTCCACAAAAGTTGAATTCTGTAATATATTACAAGTTACATGTGATGTGACAAGGGCACTGGATTGAGTTCATGCATCATACGCAAACATGCGGCAACCTTTAACGGCAACGCTGTTATGTTGAATGATTGTAACCTTCACATTTCCATGTTAAAAAGTAGACCATGCAAGTCGGTGGGAGTATTTTCCCTATTTTCTCAAGTTCTCATCTATATTTATCCCGCGTGCTAATTGATTGGATCTCCTTCGACCGACTCCCCCGTCATTTCGTGCGTATGAGAAGCAACGTTGCCAGATGTGTCCTCACGCACGCTACCTTACAAACCTATATATAATTACACACTTTTCGGGATATTTATAGTCACATCATCATAATGAACGTTTCAAAGCCGCTCCGCGTTCCGTCCTCAAGACAATAATGATTCAATCAAACCGAATCAATTTAGTCTACGTCAATCTAGTCTACATTTGAAGTAGTAACAATCCACACAACTTGACGAACAATGTGAAAACTATAGAACATGAGTTACAGACATGTCTTTTATCGCCATCTATCACTCAAGCACTAATTGAATCGTATCGCCTGCACTTGTAGAGACGCAAAGCAACAAGTCAGTAAGTGTTTTGCTGTTTGGCAACCAATCGATAATATCGAGATAAACAAATACAGAATTCTCCCCGACAAACAAAATCACATTTAATATTCTCTCCATATTGGTTCGGCGTTGCGATTCAATCAAAATCCCACGAACCGTGAACTAATTTTTGACTGACGGGGCCGCATATTCGTTCTGTAGCATTGATTGTCTGGACATGAAATGGATACGCCATCGGCTTGCATGCCAATAACAATTGGGCTAATCAAATCGATAGAAGACCTATAAATCTATACATTTCTTCGTACGACAAGCGTTGGTCTTTACACAACTTGGCGAAAGTGTCGGCTTTGTTTGAGTGAAGTCAACAGTTAGGAAGGGTGGTTAACCAGTACGAATAAGAAAACAGAAGTTAAGCCAACAACATTGTGGGCAGAGGTGCAATCAATAGTAAAACAAGTCAGGTTGGTGGAGGAACTGACTCAGATGTCGAGTACATGTAACCTTTCGATATCTTTAAACAGGAGTAAGCTATACGTGTTACTATCTGTTACCTGTCATCCATCATAATCATCATCGTTATTGACTTATTGATATTTAAAATGTGTCACATTATAAAATGAGGCTTTCGGATGTTTATAACATGCATTATTCAGGGTTTCTTTCGAAACACTCAGCAATACCGTTGAGTTGTTTTGTATGGTCCATACCGAACGGCTACGGTTATCTTTCTAACCGCTCAACATAATCTAGTCGGGTAGTAGCAGAACGCAAGTGCGTGGAGTGGACGATGACAGCGCGCGATCCGATAGTACGGTTCAGTATGCGTTTACATTCTGCTACTAGCCGACTGACGTGAACGAAGCGGTACAACCTTGAGTGAGGATGCGTGGGCGGCTGGAGGGGGGAGGGGGGGGGGGGGGTGATAGTCGACCCGTAGTAACCCCCAAACAGATTCTCGTGTGCAAACACACTGACAGCCACTTCTGTTTATTTGTCATGAATGAATTAATGAATGAAGCTCTCTGCGTCGATCCAGCCAACAGGGCTCTCTCTCTCCGAGGCCTTCGTTACGAGGCCTTCGTTATACTTGATCAAGTATAACGAAGGCCTCGCTCTCTCCAACCCCAGGACTTATCTGGAGGTCTCTCTTCTCCTTTGATCCGCCGAGAGCGTCGTGTACATTCTGCAGGTAAACAAGAGCGGTGTTTGCTTCTCTCTTCTGCATATAAGAGCGCGAGAAACCTATCTACGTTGCTACAGAGTTAGAGCGCGTAAATTATGAATTATGTGTGCAGCTATTTCATAATTTATCGCCATTGCCAAGCATGTATAACCGGGTTATGTTGGCGTTGAGTAGTTAGTCAACAGTACGCTTTATGTAATTGCAATGCGACGTACTACAAAGTACAACAAACTAATCTCTATTCCGAGTCTCGTCCACGGTCGTATGTTCTAGATGCTCTTGGTCTTTATTAATACAATTACGCTATAATTAGTAGAGACGATGAGTGAATTATAAATGAAGACAAAGCCAAGGCCGTATAAATAAGTTATACTTACTTTGTAGAGCTGCATTAGACAAAAGTTGTACTCGAGATTACTCCATTAGACAAAAGTTATGCGGCACTAAAAAGACTGTGCATTCTGGTGGCAAAAAATGAGTTTAAGCAACCAAAATTATCATCATGAACTATGATGTACATTTGTCAATCGTTGAGTATTCCATTTGTTGAACCGCTGTTGAACCAAAAATGGGACTGATTCTTGACAGTTTTAGTGGCGTAAACTCTAGAAACTTAATTTCAAAGCGTCTGAACGAACCCACGTCCCTTGTCTTTAATCTGGCTGGACCCGTATGACTCTCCGTCCATGTATAGAAATAAGATTATAAAACAACAATGGCGGATGGGGTTTCAACGTGTTTAAACGTGATCCTCGTTCTATTGGAATACCGTGGATAATTCTGTAGCCCAGCCCAGGGCCTTGATGTGTTAGTTCCACGAATGAAGCACGAGAGGGGCGGACACGTGCCGACTAAAATGGCAACGCTGCTTTGTTATAATTTAATTGCCACATCTAAACAGCTCATCGTCTCGATTTGCCTCGCAGCGTAAACGAATATGCGGTACATCAACACTCAATTACTTTTATTCGATATGTTCTGCTGCAAGGCAATGATTGAACCTCAAAATCAATTATGGAACTATGAAAATATGTTCACGAGGAAATTGTCAATTACCGCATTGTAAAGGAAATCATCAATTTAAACGAAACTCATAAATGCCGGAACTTCACATTTACGAAGTGGAAAATTGTTTTGATTTTATCCTAAACCCAACATAAATGTGTTGAAGTAGGAATTCGAGTCCGTCATGCAACCACTTTCCCCGCATGACACGTATCATTATGTTGTTCGTTTGCATGTCACCTAGTTGACACTTGACACAACAGCGTAGAGAGATAGATGACGTCATCGCTCAGGTGAACGAACGGTTTTAGTGCCGATCTGACTGACAGTTTATAGGACAGTGATTCATATTTAATGGCTAATAATTCTAGGTCCCACATAAGTTTACGCGTAGTACATAACAACTTTATGTATTCAGTAGTATAATACCCGTCTGTTATCTAGAAATAGTTTCAATTCATTAAGGACCGTTTTCTAATATAGCTTGATTAGTAAAACATCTCAACAAATTAATAGTTACCGTACCATTTTTACACTCTCGTATAGAAATAATTACCGTATTTATTTTAAGCCTTGTTGCCACCGACTAGAAACATTTCATTAAACATATTCTTTATAGAAACACGAGCCCAGAGCGTTTCAAGTAATTTCTGGGGTAGTTAAAATGCAAACCATATAATAGGCTGTGGGAATCCTCAATGCACAGCTGGGTGGGGTAGATACAAAATAATATTCATTTAATGAAAAAAACAACCACACGAGACGATAATAAACGTTGGTAGAATTAACTAACAGAAAGGTGTAGATATATTAAATGAAGTCTCTTGTATGGGTAGATTGTTGTAAGTGAAACCTACCTAGCGTTAAAGCCGAGCTTAGAAAAACAAACACTAACAATAAGGATTCCATTGAGTTGAAACAATGTCTAGTTACTTCACAAAGAGTGACGACATCTGTGCGACGCTATCACTGTCGTAAATGCGACACTAACAAGGATTTATGCTCGACACAATTGTTTTAACGTAAACTGATTACTCGATTGTTCTTCCATGCTCAATCCAACTACGTTGGTCGAGTGTAGAGTAAAGTCACATAAAAGTCGTGAAAACGCAAAATGTCATCTGTATATTCACTAGTTAGAGATTATCTTGAACAATCAAATCCTCGTACTTAAGTACAATTAATATAATAATGTGAAATATAGTTTATTCACATCACAGTCGAGCTAGCCTTTGAGTCACTTATTCACAGAGTATATCAATTAATGTGTCA
Source organism: Isoperla grammatica (assembly GCA_945910005.1). Classification (NCBI taxonomy): domain Eukaryota; kingdom Metazoa; phylum Arthropoda; class Insecta; order Plecoptera; family Perlodidae; genus Isoperla; species Isoperla grammatica. Next base: position 7,621,155 of record OX246741.1, read on the forward strand.
AGAAAGATATTATGTATCTATAACCGGCATCTCACCTTTCAAAACGTGATCACAAAGACTAATTTCAAGTAGGCCTACATTTGTATTCGATAAACTCTCTCGTATATTAGATATTTGCTGAAAAAAAAGCAAACAAGAACCCCGACTAAGAATCGAACCCAGGGCCGCGATTCTGAATGGGCGTCAATAAGTTTAACCCGAGTTTTTGTCGATTTTTGCCGAGTTTTTGTGATGAGCCAATCACCGCCTTGCATTCGCCTACTGTAACGACAAAAAGCATGCGTTAAACTTATCACGGCCATCCAGAATCGCACTGCAGGTCTCCCACTTGCCGGGTGGACGCCTTGACCTCTAGTAGTAGTAGTATAATAATTTAGTATACCTGGATGTTGTACCATATACCTAAAGCTGTTATAATGCAATCCATAACCCCACACTGGCCATTCTGTCCTATCATGGGACAGGTAAACTGCAATAAATTGATTTATTGATTAATGCACAATATGTATGTGTTAAATTGCCCGTCCCGGTGGTCTATAGACGTCAAGGCACCCACCTGGCAAGTGAAAGACATGGGTTCGATCCCAATTGAGGTAGATTTTCTTATTTCTACATTTCACATCCCAAAGACTAGTTCTAAAGTAAAAGTTTTACTTTCTTTATATAACCCGGCACCTCCACCAAAAGTCCAAAACAATAGAAAATCTTTTTCAGAAATGTTCATTTCAAAATGAACCTTCGATCCATGACATTTACAAGTTTAAGACTTAATAATTTACTTAAGCACCCACTTCATTGTTATCGTTACATTAAAACCACAATTACAAGATGCCGATGATAATTGATATTACAGAATTGTTGTTGCGCACTTTTGCGTCTCTCTTTTAATCCCCTTGTACGACAGGCAGAGCTACCCTGGACCTGTCCACTAAATACACCAGCGGCGCGACGAGATGGATATGATAGTAAATTCAATCTTATTTTAATTAAATGTTATGAATATTTAAATAGCCTCTCCCAATACAACTATGATGTAGTGTGTTTATGAAATAAATCTTATACGCAAAGCCTATAACTTTCAAATTTGAATCACTACTGCAGAGCAAAAATAATGTTGTATATATACATGATTTACTTCACTAAATTCCGTTTTTATTGAGTTGGTTGGCGATAAAAAGACACAGTTTACATGTTAAAACTATACGAGCTAAACCCAAACGTTAAATGTGACATCGGATTATCGTAGACGTAATGAATGGCTTCCGGAACCGCCAAAGTCTGGCATTGACTGTGGTTGAGTGTGAGCTAGCATAGCAGTGAAATGTCTCACCACGGCAGGGCAGACATCCCAGCCAAACCGAGACCACACCATGAACTGCCGGTAATGTGACGTATGACCTCGGTGGTTGTAACCCATGAACACGCTCAGGCTATCTTTACATTTCTCTCAAGGCAAATGAAACCAACGATGGTTTGGAGGTTACTTTTTATACGGTCATACACACACAAGTTCAAGGTTTGTTTATTAGTGGGTTTGTTCCTTATTCCTACACAAAACAAGAAAGAAGAGCGGGTTTGTAGGGACGAGCCCATATATGAACACATTTCTTTGACTGCCAACCGTTTCGGTGGAAATATATAATATGCTATTGATAACAACATTTTGTATTACAGTATTATGTGTTGTATTGCTTTTATAGGAATTCTTGATTTATAATATAGATTGTGCGATATGAAGGGAACGAACAATAACAGTGATAAGTGAATGCTTCAAGTTAATGTGATCAAAATATTTAAATTTAATTTGATTTTTCTCAAATGTATTGTGCATCTAATACGAAAGTGTAGACGATTCGATTCACTAGACTTTCTCAGTCGATAGACGCTATTCAACCATGGTGCATCCTCCTATAGCTTTGAGCTCCAGCGAGGGGTAAAGTCACGCTGACATTATAATATATCTCCGAGCCATGTTGTCTGCAACCAACCCACCTGGCACATGTCTGTCACACAAGGTAACATAATCATAATATGATTACTAGAACCATTACAGGGTTTGGCACCAGTAGTAGATTATGAATCATCTGTGACTGCCAAGATGTGTATATGTGTATACGTGCGTCCCGACTTGTACGTTGGGAGGGAATAGTTCAATTTTGTCAACACGCCCAAAGATGTGTTTTACCCATGTGAACAAGTGAAATGTTTTGACACCTAGATACCATAAGGTCTGTTCGTTCTGTCTACTACAATGTGCGACAGTACTACAAAACCGTTCGTTCTATGGGAGCAGGCGCTTTGGTAGTAAGTTGGCGCTACTACAAAAGTGTTCGATTACGAAATGGTAGCTGCTACAACTCTACTGAAAGTGCTCCTACTCGAGAGGTGGAGCGCTTTCAGTAAAGTTGTAGCAGGTTGCAAAATGGCGCGTAAATATGGATGGAGAAGTGTGCAAGATTGCTTGTGAAGAGAATGGCCCAGAAATAGTCGATGGCCATTACATATTTGATAGTCCAAATGAGTTTTGTGCTTAGTATACATTTTAAATGTATATAAAATAGTGTTTTCTACCCTCTAGGCCTAGTGGATTGTCCCAAACCTCTCACCAATGAGTTGGCCTAGGTCCTACTGTAAATAACAATTACTCTCGCCTTTCGAGTATAATAGTGTGATACTTGGCCTGCAGGGACATTTTAATACTATTATTCTATGAAATATTCTATTCAGCAGCTCTAGGTTGATGCTGGTATCTCAAGGTAATTGAGAATTAATTTGCCGCGCAACAAAATCTGCTACAAAACCGTTCGTTTTTATAAACTACTCCAATGTGCTACCAACTCCTATGACGTCATATACCTTTGCTCCAACTTGCCTCCTGCAGTGCGCCTGCTACTGCAGAACGAACAGACCTATTATCAACCCACGCAGCTTTGCCGCTTACTATGAACACACATTATACCTCTCACGTTTCAGTTCTTGAAGGTGGGTTACTAGTTTGAATAGTTTTCAGACCACAGCCTTCGACAATTGAGAGTCATCAACAACGGATCTGGATATGGAAGTGGTGGCTTATTCGAATATGGCGGCGTTTTACACAGTTGGTAGCAACGCGGTGTGAACTGGAAGGTGATTTAAAATTGATTTAATTTTTCAACATGGTTGGGTCAATGGAAGGTTCAACATGGTACTTTTAGTGCACATTAGTGCAACAAAGGCTAGTGCTCGCAACGAGTGCAGCACCGGGTTGCTCATAGTACAAACGGAGCATCTTTTTACCGCGGGAAATGCGAAAAATATTATCTCACGACCCAAAAACTCGGAGATACGGTTAGAGATGAATATTTTATATTTGTATTGGGTGTGAGGTCGTTAATTTTACGTTTGGGCTTTTAGTGGGGTTTTTGATCCAGATTATCCGGATGAGCTTTGTATTTAAATGAAAGACAGATGCGAAACCGTTGCAAACAAAACCGTGTATAGCACAACACATAAATATTAACAATTTATAGAAGTGATTTTAACGACTTTGTTTGTGGACAAACACGTGAGTTTTTTTTTCGTGGTTACCTTATTACGCCCATTAGGACTTCCACGTTATAACGTCCATATTAAAATGTTCTCTTTCTTAAAATGACAACATGTAAACTAATGCTCGTACCTATACACAAGTAAACTGTTTCTTAATTCAAAATTGTTTGGGTTAGTCTTATTGGGTAATGCTCAAAGTAACATTTTAGTCCACCCCGTCCACCCGATCAATTACTATCTTTGATTTTAGTTATTTTTTTAAAAGGAAATTAACTTTTTAATCAATTTTGTTGGCAAAGTACTAACTTTTAATAACAGCGTTCACTATTTTTGGTTTACTCAGGATCGCAAATTGGAATCTCCAACGTTGCTGAAGCACATAAAAGTAGCTACTAGCTAGTAGGTACTTCATAGCGTGGCTAAACCTCTTCGGGACACACCCCAAAGGACAGCCCACAAATCCATACCTATACGTGCTTGGCTAGGCCATGCAGCCCGCTAGCCCGCTTGCTACTGTAGTATACGGAGACCCTCTGAAAGATGGCTCTGCACTTCACGGAAGAAAATTAATTTGTGCCGAATTTTAATTAAGAAAATTTAATCAAGCGAGCTCCAGCACAGTTATAAAGTCAAAATAAATGGGTCCACAGTAAAGGTCAAAGGTCAAGAGCTTATTTAGCTAGACGACACCAGATTGTTACAGTTTAGAACGAAGGCTTCTATTAAATGTTAGCGCTAAGCTTCGCACTCTGTCAAGACGAGTAATAATATTAGCTGGAAATTAACTCACTGAACGTGTGTATTGACTTTCTGAACGTGTGTATTAACTTACTGAACGTGTGTATTAACTCACTGAACGTGTGCTGTGTAACTGAGAATAGTGTGCGCAGAACGCATAGGTTGTTTAAAGGAAAAACTCGACTTAGCATACAATGATATAGTGACACTGAAAGTGCAAATGACAGTGTCAGCTGTCAGTTGGCGATCTAGTGTGTTTTCGCCTGTTGAAGAGCTCTGACTAGGGTTCGAAATATTGCGTTTTAAATTGTTTTTATATGTGACAAGGAACAGTGTACAGTCCAATTACTAGGTTCTTATAACCTCTTCAAGCATTATTTTCCTTGTGGATGAAATGAAATGAAATGAAATGCCGTAGATGTGCAAAACGGTCGCCAATTACTGCTGCCGTCATCGTCAATCTAAAGCTACGAACGTGACTAGGCTACGATGATATTGAACTGGAATTAATTAAACCGAATTGAAGGTTGTTTTTACTCAACACAATTAACTGGAGAGCTTTTCCGATAAGCAATTAATTTGATAACTGCCTTTGAACTGCGTGGTAATGAAATACGTGTCTGTAAGATTATAATTAATTTCTAGGGGCATTTTAAAGATTAATTGAAATCCTTGAACCCTTTCTTTGTTGGGGAAGAAAATTAATAAGACTACATCGTGAATGATTATAATTATATTAATAGTTTTAAGACTCTTAAGTCTTCAATGTAAACGTAGACTTTAACCACCAACAAGTAAGTACACTTGTTACAACAACTTGTGGCAACAAGTATTTTAGTTTTACTATACACTGGAGAACAATAGAGATACGAAGAAAGTTTAAATCCCTGTCTGGCACGCAAACCAACCCAGTTCATCATGATTGTGTAGAACTGAAGCATGAACCATCCCTAGGTGAACAATTATGGTTTTATTCGGGTAATATATCTGTGCAATTCTACACAAATAGTTTGTTATATTTGGTAGCCTTCATAAAATAAATATAGCCTGAAAGCAAATTCAAATCTCTTTAATTAGGAATGTAAGTATACATTTCTTGTACCAACCTCAAAATACGGATTTGTATTTATCATATTTCTCATTAACATGCGATTTACAGGTGGAACATAGACACAGTTGTCACCATACAACGGCACCCATGGGTTAAACATATCGATTACAAAAATCTGGAACAAATTATAGGAAATTTAGTATAATGGCGACCGTTGGACTACCCTGAATAAAATGTAGAGTAGACCTTCCCGTGAAAACTTCCGCCATAGAAAAAACCTAAATTCAAAGGGGATTTCGTACACAAAGTGAAAATTGTCGTCTCAAATCGAGAACTAATTCAGTCCATACACAATAATACATCGTTCTATACTCGGTAGTGTTATTATTTCGATGCATAAAGAGGTGGAAGAATGGTGCTTTAAACATATACCGTTTTAAAGAGGAAGTATCGTTGTTATACCTTATTAAATAATCATATCAAAGGTAATAACACCCTATAGATAAGCTAGCTTCGTTCCGTTTCCTAGGTTGGTTCACCTGAACGAATCGTACGATTGATCGCAAGATATAGAGAAACCCTCGCATCACATCTACAATTGGTTCCTGAAAAGTTCAAGTCCGGCGTGAGTTGAGTCGAGTTGCACAATAGCGTCAGGAACACCCCCGCCCGCTGCTTAGATCGATGCACCCTGGCCTCCCCCAACACGGTTGTCCTTGCACCAGGGCGCAGGCGCGGCCATTGCGTGCATACCCGGGGGGTGGTGGGTTGTAGTCGCTGCATTTGCTCGGTACATTCCCACCCCCGCCTTGTGGCAGGTTATCCCAGATCAAGATCATATCACACCACAGATAACAAGTTCACCACGTACTGAATATAGGCCTATCTAAAACGATCTTGTAAACCCCATTCTCAACATACTTTCTGTTCGCCAATAAAATGCGATATCAACTTTCATTTTGATCATAACTCAAATCTTTTAATGGAAGTAAACCCAATGTTGTAATACGTAGGAGTTTCAGTTTTAATATCCAATCAAAACAGAAGTTGGAATATGAAGGTATATTATACCTTTCGATCAAATTTCACTCCGTAAAGCGTAAATGATATAAAACTTCTTTCCCAACTTTGGAAAGAAATTGTTATTCTTTTTCGTTTTCCATATAATGACAATAGGTCCTTGAGTGGAGTTAATAAATCGATATGGATGGCAAATATTTACAAAGTATCTTTATATTACCTTTATATTACCTTCATTCATGTCTGAATATTCTTGGTTAGATATTTGATTTCTCAACTCAAAACACAAATTGATTTCTTGTTGGTTCTAAATCTAGTGTTAAAAGTATACATAGTCTTGGCTCATTAGGCGTGGACCTATTGTTACACCCAACTACCTTCAGTTTTTTAAATAATAAATAAACCATTAACAACAGTAAACCGTAAAAGATTTTCTTTGAATAAAACGATCCACACATTAGCACATAATACGCATGTGTTATTACCCTTCTTGTTGTTGTTTACTAAAGAGAATCATCAATCTGAATCATACTGGTCTCTAAATGACATCACACTTTTTCATTGTCCCATTTGACATTTTCATCTAGTTCAATAAAATTGTGCTAGTTTTTAAGACAATTTCGCTGGACATCTTTTGTTTCGTTATTCTGTGACCTTTACCAATATTGCGCAGTTGGTTTTAAACAGTATCTTTGTTTGCATTTACTAGACATTATATTTGAATGTGGAAATGGCAGTTATAGGGAATTGTGATGAAAAAAACGTGTATTGGTTTGGTATTCTGTAGTCCAATACTATCGCTGTGCATACTAACTCCAAATACCGTAGCTATTCCTATTAAGGTATTTGCTAACTCGTTCGGACAGACGGGGGGAAAGGCCAGTAGATTGCAACCCATGGGAAAGGGGTTTCAATTTAACAGCTGACTGAAGCGCCATGCAGCTACTTTCACACCGATTCAGGTCTAGATTTTGTGATTTTATTAAAGTTGATATAATTATTAGCCAATTGTTAGTACATGTATTTGTTTTAATGAGTTTTGTTGACAAGGTTTATATTACAATATAGGATACACAATATTCAAAACTAACACGTACAGTGGCTGTATGCAGTATGTATGTATAGTTAATTAGTAAGTTCATTTGGGGTCGCACTCCAAAGTTAATTCGTTTTCGATTATAATCAGTTGGGTGATGACTTCTACACTACTGATCAACCATTAGTTAATTGGCCAATGTATAAGAGACATTAGTGTATGTGTACGCGTTATTTGACTTGTATGAACACAACTAAGACCGAGCGAGCGTCTCCGTGCATAATCCCTGCACTCAAGAGCGCCCCGCCCCTTATCTCGTGTTTCGTGAGAGATCTCAGGACGAGGCCATACAGCCCTAATGGCTCGTTATATATCAACGATCCATCTCCTACACGCGCCTTGTGCTGTGTAGGCCAGGCTGCTAGGCGAGGGTTTATGGGGAGAACGTTGCCTGCCGAGGAGGATTAGTATTAGCTGAACAGCCACCGTCAATTTGGAGTTTAGAGTAATCGTTGCTGAGCGTTACAGTCACGATATATTAGGCGAGTCACGGTAGTTTAAATTACTTAGAAAAACGCGCTGTGAAAGAATGTGTACGCACTTTCTCGTGACGTTAGCGTACTTCATTTACTTCATATACTTCATATATTAATTGTATATATATATATATATATATATCCGGCATAATACAACTCTTGTGTTGAACTATAGTTCAAATCATATTTTGTCGTTGTTGAGTTTGTCGGAAAAACAATAAGGAATATAACACTCAATAAATCCCATTTTCGTCGTATAAATTAACGATATTGTAATTATTAATTTCTTGCACGGATAGATAGAAGGTATGTTTACTTTGATATACGTTATTTTCAACGACCTTCTGGGTTGAGAGGAGTGGGTGGAACGATAACAATGACAATAATCCTCACGATAACCAAAATGTCAAATGCGTCCCTACTCAGACGTCAATGTTCCAAAACCTAATCATCACTGTTACAGTTGGGCAACTGCTAACCAAATAATATTTCATGAACACAGCCCAAGTATTTTGACATTTGAAGATTGAAAATAACTGGGTGATTAAGTACTATACTACTGTGAGACTAATATACGAACAATGTGTTTCCTAAATCATCTGACATCCCTTATCGTACTCAGCGGAAAACATACAACAAATACAGACATAGGCCTACGTCACGTCGAGTGATCATGTTTAGCAGCTATTGGTCATGTTTATATCGTCAATACATGTTGTGCAATCATTTCCATGTCGACTCTGTTGCCACGTGCGCAGCTATAGAAAGAGATAATGAATAAATGATTGAGGTAGGTTGTGGTTTGTGCTAAGTTGCTCAATCTGTGATGACCTAGAGATTGTTGCAGAGGAAACACGATATGGGAAAGCAAATACCGTAAACAAAACCAAATAACATAGTTGTTCGTTGTTACAACTGAGCACGAGATGATATAATTATAAGCAAACCAAACATCGAAAAAACGTAAATTGCGAAACAATTATCATCCATTATAATTCAGTTATACTTAAATATTAATAAAGTGCGGCATTTATATTAGTCATAACAGTTGACTTTTACACGCTATTGAATGGTGTTGTTAATTTTGAATTGTTGTGGAAATGTTAATCAAATATTGATAACGCAATGCTGCACGTTTGCCATTCGAAAAATGTGTTCTCTCGGTTTCATAATCGAAGTTTCAAATCGATTCAGTAAACCATATTTTTTAAACAAAACTAGAGAACACTGCTGAAAATGACATGCATTTCATAACAAATACAAATATTCGCGAGCAATTTAAAAAAAAAAAATCGTTTTAACCGGAGTATAGAAATAAACACACGTTAATATACTCTCGGCCATAAATGTTCACAATAATTTACAAATCTCATAGGATTTTCTGAAAGCAAATAATCATCTCGTTTGTAAAATCGTATTGTACCGTCGCAACCACGACCTCACGAGTGCAGAGCCCGAGCGCTACCACTGAGCTCCTCTTAGATCACACAAGAGATCCCTACAAAGCGTATTGCGCCAAAACGCAGCCCCTTCTCCAAATCCCATCTAAGACGGTGAATAGTACTGTCATTGTTATTGCCGCGCCACTGGCTCTGTGTGTAAGATGGACTAGCGCACTGCAGCATCGGAGTGCGCGCGGCTTCGTACATCTCTCACTAGGGCTCTTGAAAGCGCTGTCTTACTTACATAGCGTACGCAACGCGTGGCTCGCAATATCAAGCCACGCAAAGTTAATGGTATTTCATCGATATTTTGAGAACGCTTTAATATGTTGAAAAAATGATTGCTACCCGGGATTTAGTATTGTATCAGTAACACAACAAATTTAAAAAAAAATGTAAATGTAGCGATTTTTAAGTTTATAATTAATTAGTTTAAGCTAAGCTAGCTGTATATATTGCATCATTTTAATACGGTATTTATTGAATTCTGATTGGACGAAGATGAATACCAATCACGACGGTTGAATCGGTTTGGAGTTTTTCCAAACCCCTGTGCTTTGGAAAACAAGAGCTGTTTTCGTTCAGAACAACTATCGCAAGGTTAGAGAATAAGGGTCCAGGGGATGTACGGATCTTAAGACGGAAGACACCAGCATGGCCGGCCATACAAGAGCCGATCAAAGATCGCACACACGTGACTCGAACTCTCCGCCAAATACTGCGGCGCGGATAACAAGGGGGTCGATACACGCACGACGTATATACGCACTTCTTGGGCTGCTACGATAGACAGTGCACAATGTCGAGCCAAGGTCAAGCTTAGCTGACTATCTGTACCTTTACACGCACGACGTATACACGCACTTCTTGGGCTGCTAACATAGACAGTGCACAATGTCGAGCCAAGGTCAAGCTTAGGACAAGTGTAGTATATGTAACATGTCTGTCTATCTGTACCTTTCGCGCCAAATAGCGAACTCGCGTGTTGTTGAGTGTAATAGTATTAATGTATCGCTGATGATGGCTATACTTCTTTGCTTGCATAAAGTTACATTCTTCTTCTATACGTACTAGCCGACATTGTGACCTTAACGACCCCCCCCCCGGATTCCCCTTATGACGCATATCCAGAATTATCTGTTCCTCGTATTCTAATTCTAATATTTACCCCTATTACCTGTCATTCAAATTCAATGATGTTCTTCAGTACTCTCTATGCCTCAAAATATCTCAACTAAATGATCCTTTTAGTAAACCTCTTTTTTCATTTACTTTTTCATCTATTTTCCATTTGTCTCTAGTATCTACCCAAGAGATCAACTACATTCTTCGGTAGCGCCACATCTCAAATGCCATTCGTACATAATAACATAACATTTGAGTGTGTCTAGCTATAATGTTAACTGTGCTAAGTATTGCATTTTATGTCACATATTTTTGAGTTCCATGGATTGCGGATGTGCAAAACAATATGATTTATGCACACAAATAAATTCAAAGCCAGTGTTAAAGATTCAGGCGGCAATTTGTCACGGATTCACAAAAGACGGTTGACAATATTTGGCCGTCGCGCCTTTTGAAAGCGGCCACAAATGTTCGTCAACATCCCATAAATTAAACTAGACGACAAATCAAAAATGTGTCGTATTTTTTCAAGTTTTAAGTGTAAAGTATGGCAGCTTTGTGAACGTACAAATCATTTGTAACTGGGTTTGTGGTGTCTGTGTCGTTGAACTCATGTGAAACAAGAAAATAAGGTTTTCTATTCTTGTTGCTAACCGAGAACTAGTATTAATTAAGACTTCAGATACATATCCAACTGTCTGCGTAACTGTTAGCACAATGGCAACTATTAATCATAACCTTAACGATTTGTTATCTGATGGATAAATATTTAGTGCTAAACATAGTTCATTTAAAAGATATATGGATGTATCTTAGTCTACGTTTTGAACATACAAAATGTAACATACAAGAAATAGAATCGTTTTCAAAATCAAATCTTAATTAATATTATCCTATCTAGAGTTAAACTGCATCTATGGGTTGAAAATAAATTTCAATTTTAAATTTAGCATTCCACTAAGCTACATAGAAGGCAAACCGTAATAAAACAGGAACTAAAATCCATTTAGGGGAAATTAAAATTATTTATGTCCATCCAATTAAATTATTGCAGTGATGATGATAATAAGTCGGGGAAATATCAATTTACGATTATATTTACAGATATGAAGTATTTTTGTCTATTTACTTGTCTCAAATCAAACACCATTGCGCTTATAACGTTTTATTTTCGACATTCATATTGACTAAATTATCCTCGACACAGGGCCATGCATCAATTTCATTTAAATCGACCGAATCTACCCCAAGCTGCAGCCACTTAGGCCCCGTATTGCCCCTGGGAGGGCACCTACAATCTCCTATCAAATGTATCGCGTAGACGTTGAGTGTTTCCAAGTCAATAGTTTCTACGAAGTGCTGAAGGCATTCGGAGACAATTTGGCGCCACAAGGACGGTTATTATACGTTAAACGTGAATTTGGAGTCGTTTCCGACTATAGACAAACTCTCCAGAGGGTGGTAAGTGTCTGTGTTACATGTAGGAAAGTGGCCGTTTGGCATTGAACCTACTAAGTATAGAGTTTATAAGACAATCTAGATAATGTCCAATTTACATGATAAGAAACTTTTCCCAAGTGGGAAATAGAAGAAAAATGGTAAATCTGTTACACAAACAGAATATATAATATATTTAATATTTAATTACATTTTAGATGCAACGATACATGTTTAGCTCGTTGGCCTTGTGGGTTTATGTTTCTGTATAATAACGTTGGTTTGAAATGAATGAGTGAACATGGAAATGGATGGTTATAGACTTAGATAATTAGATTGTTACTATAGAGATTTGAATCAAGTGAAGATGAGGAAGGGCAGAAGAAAGAGTTACCTTTGTTTCACATGTTTACTCACTTTTACATTACGCTGAAGTTCTAAAATGAACGCAAGATGATGTTGGTTTTAGAAAACGACAGGAGTTATGAGGGGGGTGGGGGGGGGGAGGGGGGGTTACCCGAAAAGAGGTCGGCTTGGCAAGGCTTTGTTATCTATAAAACATTCTGAAGAATGTGCAAGAGGCAGGGTAATTGGACGAAACAACGAGGTACAAAGCCTACAGCCTACAGCCTACAGGCTTCCGTGGCTCACATAACTTCTACTATGAGATTGCTTAGTTCGGGGTGGGGTAGAAGGAGGCTACAGGTCTTGTTTTAATGACCCAGGTGAGAGCATGTAATATTAGTAAGTAGAAAATAACATGGTCATGCCTTGAATACTATACAAAATTACATTTTCAACATCATTAGTTATCCCCTAGGTAATTTATTATTATTTTTTGAATTTTGTTTTACAACGTACTGGACGCAGCTATTAGTAATATGACGTCGGCCGAATGAGATACATTACACTTCCCCGGGGTCGTCATAAGGGGAGTCCTGTTAGGGGTTGGGGGGGGGGGGGGGTCAGGTTGCAAACAGGGCCGGGTTGCATGAGAATTAGAAGAGAGACGAACGACCCCAAGGTTACGGTATATTGTAAGGTTAATGTCTAAATAAATTATCTCATGCTTGTGCCCTGCATAGTAATCTGTAGACTAAAAACGTTAATTTGATCCGAGATATTTGGCGTGTTATAATTCACAATCAAATTTAGCCTTGTTGGGACTCAATTTGATCTGAAGAACATCAAGTTTATATTGAGAATTTAAAACCATTATAACAGCTTATATTGTATATGTTATGGTGGGGGGGGGGGGGGGGGGGGTCAAGGGGGGACTGGAGAGAAGAGAATGTAAGGAAGGTTTTGTGGTTTTGCCGATCTCTTGAAGAATACTTTACAAGGATATTTTAAAAATACATAGGCCTATGGGCAAGGTTTAATGGTTTGGATTCAAATTTATTTATGAGCGATATCTCCGAACACCCAAACAATTGTTGGATAAAAACGACACAATGGACATATGAGAATGTTTATATATAATCAATTATTCACATTATTATTCATATCAGTCGTTTTGTGCTTTATGTCTCATATTTTGGCAACGATGCTAATCGAGACAAGAAGATGCAAAAACAAATGTTATATATCATTATATTAGGTATAGTGGAGTGTGTAAAGGGTCCAAGTTAACGGACCCCAAACCGTGGTGGTCTTGTCTGCCGGGTCGCTGCACTAGTTACAACTGATCCAGTCAGTGTTACAAGGTTTGAGTGTGTTAATCGCGTCTATTTGTGCGTCATCCCGTGATCTCCGCTCGGGCTTGGCCGCGACGGTTTGGCCTCCCGCCACCCCAGTCAATGCACCGACGGTATTCCGACTATTTCCGGACCGCGCGCGACGATTTCACGAACCCAGAAACCCAACACGATGACGCAAATCGGCGAGAAAAAACGTTGAGGTTTTTACTCGATTCGCTCTATTTGCTAGTCTCGTGCAATGTTACAGAAACGAACGAAAAATGTTGTTTTTATATTAAATTATATACCTTAATTGCAGTCCGCAATGATATAATAATTAGTATAAAAATGCGTGTGTTGCCCCAATTTAGATAATTAGGGTATTTATGTAATTCTCGATTTTATACATAGAAAATGGAACTAAAAATATCGGCACGTAGTCTACTCACAACTAAACGTTCTAAGGAAATGTTCGCTAAACAGAATAACATAAACCAATGGAATCATCAAAATGAAAGCTCATATCAATTCTTTATTCTCATCCGAAAAACGTTAATTAAATCGGAGATGTTATGAACAAGCTTTTGAACACTCCTTTTACTCTCCTTTATCATTCCTAAATTTTAAAGTGAAGAAGCTGGTGGCACCGTACACATAAATAAGTTATGGAAAGAAAAGAATGGTGATATTACATCTAGAATTGATGCTGTCAGGTCGTGTGAGTATCGTGCTGTGGACTACGTAAGCAGTCAACTGCCGCAACTGTGCATTACCAAATGAGAACTATCAACTATAGAATGTTTGTGAACTCACCCAGTAGCGAAAGGACTCCGCAGGATATCCAAACGACCATACTCAGTCCGACCGATCCAGTACGAACCAACAGTCCAGATGGAGAGACGAAAATTCCAGATCCTGCGAGAGAAAAAAACCAAACAATGAAGATTACACAAAAGAATAGATTAAAATTTGAATTTTATGGTTTTGGCACAAAGTTTTGTTTAAATCCTCTCGACCACAACGTAACGCCTTTTGTCTTCTAGGGCAGTGTTTTTTTTTTTTACTTTTGTCTTCATTCTCTTCCCAGCAATAAAATGTCATAGGTAAATTGAATACTCTACCAGAATTGATTTAAATTTAAAATCTATGCACATGACATGTTTCAATTTAATGATATTTTAATAAAACAGAAATATTTACAATACGGCTGCTCGTAACTGTCAAGAAAATAAAAATATTTTCTTTCGTTATAAATTATATTGTTCACGCGTTCGTCAGAGCTTGCAGCCCAGTGGAGGTCCTGACCCGTCCTCTAGAACATTGTTCTATAGTGGAAGCGGGCGTGTTTAAATGTCAGCGCACGTGATTACACCCAATAAAAATGTTGACAAAGTGTCAGCACAGAAGAACGAGAGGCACAAGAATGACTCGAGACTCAAGTGACATAAGTGGTTAAAAATGAGATCGATGAAACACGTTAAAAGTGAGTGCTGTTCAATTACAGACAAACAATGTAGATTAAGGAAATTAATTGCTACAGACAAGAAAAAACAAGTGTCCGAATTTGAATGTGTTGTTTGCCATTGAGCCCGAGAACATTGTCCTCTCGACCACAACGTAACGCCTTTTGTCTTCTAAGGCAGTGTTTTTTTTTTTTTTACTTTTGTCTTCATTCTCTTCCCAGCAATAAAATGTCATAGGTAAATTGAATACTCTACCAAAATCGATTTAAATTTAAAATGTATGCACATGACACGTTTCAATTTAATGATATTTTAATAAAACAAAAATATATACAATGCGGCTGCTCGGAACTGTCAATAAAATAAAAATATTTTTTTCGCTCTAAATTATATTGTGGATTTCGTCAGAGCTTGCAGCCCAGTTGAAGTCCTGACCCGTCCTCGAGAACATTGTTCTATATAGCGGAAGTGGGCGTGTTTAAATGTCAGCGCTCATGATTACACCCAATAAAAATGTTGACAAAGTGTCAGCACAGAAGAACGAGAGGCACAAGAATGACTCGAGACTCAAGTGACATAAGTGGTTAAAAATGAGATCGATGAAACACTTTAAAAGTGAGTGCTGTTCAATTACAGACAAACAATGACGATGGTAAGAAAATTAATTGCTACAGACAAGAAAAAACAAGTGTCCGAATTTGAATATGTTGTTTGTATTGCCATTGGATCCACTTTCCCACTCACTAAAAGTTGTGTTTATTTTATGTCTGCTGAACATAGTGTAACCGACGAATGTACAAGCTTTGAGCCTGCGTCTGTGTATGTTGTGATATGAAACGACCTTTCGAAATCCGTCTACTCAGATCTGACACCAAACCGCGAGTGCTGTGCATTTGAAATTAAATAATACATACTCAAATAAATGGATTGTTAATAATGCCTCCGCCCTCCCCCCCCCCCCCCCGTTTGTTATAATCCAATTAGATTAATAGACCAGTATATCCTAAGTAATTACGAATTAACATAAGGCGGCAAGAGAAAATACCTAGCGTGAAACGAATTTTAATAGCATTTAATTTACCTGCAT
Source organism: Isoperla grammatica (assembly GCA_945910005.1). Lineage (NCBI taxonomy): Eukaryota > Metazoa > Arthropoda > Insecta > Plecoptera > Perlodidae > Isoperla > Isoperla grammatica. The sequence continues at coordinate 7,637,297 of OX246741.1, forward strand.
GACTTTTTACTTTAGTAGCGAAAACTATGGTTTTGAATTTTGATTGTAAATCTGACTGAATTTATGATTAATTTATGATTAAGGGTTAGAAGTGCACAAGTGGCAACACTTATACTGCAAACCTTTAATAATAATCCAACCATATGTAACGAACATGTATTTTATATGCTATTACTAATAAATAAATAAATAAAAAATCACTTTTGGTGGAGGTGCCGGGTTAATATGTCATGCAACAGTTGATCTAGATTAACTAATCGAGATCAAGTACGTAAATCAGATTTCGAAACGTATTGTTTATTTTTATTTTTTGTGTGTTAGTAGAACGTATTACATGTAAGGGCTGGTCCACACAGATTTTTAAGACATACGATTTAAGGTTTAACGCGTAGTCGTAAAGTTGGATCATAGGAAACACGTACTGGCGTTCACACTAAGTTTTAGTTTTAAGACGTTGTTTTCATTGTTGTTTTTAAAACAACTTCTTAAAACCTTATGCATTATGTCTTAAAAATCTGTGTGGACCAGCCGTAAGTGAGACTAAAATACCGGAATGAATAGACATTACTAGACAATATGTCTTTGGGACGCAGATGAATGCCTTATATATTCATGTGAACGGAGCTTTAAATGTACAAGAATTTAAGACCACAATGGATAAAGTCGTGAATGTGTTGTTATTGTTGTTATTGTTTAGATAAAGCATCATCGGATACAATAAGATTGTCCACAACTAACTCATCTTCACACTTGGGTGATGTGCGCATGTGTGATGCTCCCTTGAGTAGTTTAATTAGTTGTCTAATTGCTTGCTGAGGTGTTTACCTGACAATAAGCCACAAATAGCCGTTGTCAATGGCCCAAGTAGATTTATGGACATTTTAATTATAGTTTTCTAATTATAGAGACGGGTTAATTGGAACACCTTTCGTCAGTGGTATTAGGAGGTGGCATTGTCTCGTGCTTAGAATGTCAGTCAGACTGTCAGATTGCCTTTCAGACGGATGAGCTTAATGACTGACTGACTGACTTACTGGATGGCTAACTGTACGTGTGGTTAAATTGTTAAGGTGATTGTCTTTCTAACTTACTGGTTGAACTGTTAATGTGACTGACTGACGCTGGCTGACTGACTGACTGACTGACTGACTGACTGACTGACTGACTGACTGACTGACTGACTGACTGACTGACTGACTGACTGACTGACTGACTGACTGACTGACTGGTTGACTGACTGACTGACTGACTGACTGTGTGGTTAAATTGTTAAGGTGATGGTCTATCTGACTGACTGGGTTACTATCTGACTTACTGACTTTGTGGTTGAACTGTTAATGTGAATGTCTGCCTGTCTGTCTGTCTGTCTGTCTATCTGTCTGTCTATCTGTCTGTCTGTCTGTCTGTCTGTCTGTCTGTCTGTCTGTCTGTCTGTCTGTCTGTCTGTCTGTCTGTCTGTCTGTCTGTCTGTCTGTCTGTCTGTCTGTCTGTCTGTCTGTCTGTCTGTCTGTCTGTCTGTCTGTCTGTCTGTCTGTCTGTCTGTCTGTCTGTCTGTCTGTCTGTCTGTCTGTCTGTCTGTCTGTCTGTCTGTCTGTCTGTCTGTCTGATGGACGACAAAGTTTCTAGTTTCTATATAGTTTATTTCTTAAGTCAAAACACTAACTCGATCCCTAGTTTTCAAACTTGTTTGCAAGTACTTTAAAACTCGTCATGTTTATCTCTTGAAACGAGTAACTAGTTGTGTCCGATGTTAGCGAGGGCTTCAAAAGCACTTGAACTCGTGCAGCCTGTTTGTGTCTATACCGTTCATTGAACAGAACACATCGACTCGAAAGTAGAAAATACTGTTATTTTATCCAATCCAGGCTCGCTATAGGTAAATTAACTAGAGTTAGTTTATTACCTTCCATGTCACTGGTTGTAGAGAAACATTGGTATGGCGCATTTTATTGTTGGCGTATTTGCAGTCAGTAAATACAAATAGATTAACATACCCAAAGTTTCGTTATATTCTATTCACAACTTGTTTAATGGAAAAGTTGTTCAGCTGGGATTGGATTTGTATATGAGAATTCACAAACTCGTGTTCCTAAAACACACGGATACCACTCGGCTGTTCTGAATGTATCGTATCACAGATCTGTGAGTACTGAATAGTGAACACGCCTATGACGTCACAGCTATCTTTACCATTACCCTCGCAATGACAGAAGATCCTGTGATGATTCACGTGTTAATGCGCCCAGAATACAACAACTTATCTCACTGCCAGTGACATAAGTATTGTTGTATTCTGAGCGCATCGTACCTTAAAAATTAATAAAACCCAGTGAGTCACTGGGTTTTATTAATTTTTAAGGTACGACTTATATTAAATAATATCAGTGGTTCTAGTAATGATTATTTCAACACTATAGACAGAGCAGTTAACTTGTTATAACAAGTCATACATAAAATGATTCAACAATGCTTTTTTGTTTTGTCAACTTCAACGGGCGAAAAACTAAATTGGATTCCGAATAGCGTTAACTTTCACAGTTTGAGCTTATATACAATACAAAACATAAGAACAGAATCTCAAAGAAATTATAATATATTTATTTTAAAAATGTATAAATCTAAAAATAAAAAAAAATAAAAGGTGTACTCACCTATCATGGTGCCAACGATTAGAGCCACCCCACTGAAGAGTCCCACCCGTCTCTTGAGGTGAAGAGGGGGGGACTAGTATATACCATGCATGTACTCACCTATCATGGTGCCAACGATTAGAGCCACCCCACTGAAGAGTCCCACCCGTCTCTTGAGGTGAAGAGGGAGGGACTAGTATATACCATGCATGTACTCACCTATCATGGTGCCAACGATTAGAGCCACCCCACTGAAGAGTCCCACCCGTCTCTTGAGGTGAAGAGGGGGGGACTAGTATATACCATGCATGTACTCACCTATCATGGTGCCAACGATTAGAGCCACCCCACTGAAGAGTCCCACCCGTCTCTTGAGGTGAAGAGGGGGGGACTAGTATATACCATGCATGTACTCACCTATCATGGTGCCAACGATTAGAGCCACCCCACTGAAGAGTCCCACCCGTCTCTTGAGGTGAAGAGGGGGGGACTAGTATATACCATGCATGTACTCACCTATCATGGTGCCAACGATTAGAGCCACCCCACTGAAGAGTCCCACCCGTCTCTTGAGGTGAAGAGGGGGGGACTAGTATATACCATGCATGTACTCACCTATCATGGTGCCAACGATTAGAGCCACCCCACTGAAGAGTCCCACCCGTCTCTTGAGGTGAAGAGGGAGGGACTAGTATATACCATGCATGTACTCACCTATCATGGTGCCAACGATTAGAGCCACCCCACTGAAGAGTCCCACCCGTCTCTTGAGGTGAAGAGGGGGGGACTAGTATATACCATGTATGTACTCACCTATCATGGTGCCAACGATTAGAGCCACCCCACTGAAGAGTCCCACCCGTCTCTTGAGGTGAAGAGGGGGGGACTAGTATATACCATGCATGTACTCACCTATCATGGTGCCAACGATTAGAGCCACCCCACTGAAGAGTCCCACCCGTCTCTTGAGGTGAAGAGGGGGGGACTAGTATATACCATGCATGTACTCATCTATCATGGTGCCAACGATTAGAGCCACCCCACTGAAGAGTCCCACCCGTCTCTTGAGGTGAAGAGGGGGGGACTAGTATATACCATGCATGTACTCACCTATCATGGTGCCAACGATTAGAGCCACCCCACTGAAGAGTCCCACCCGTCTCTTGAGGTGAAGAGGGAGGGACTAGTATATACCATGCATGTACTCACCTATCATGGTGCCAACGATTAGAGCCACCCCACTGAAGAGTCCCACCCGTCTCTTGAGGTGAAGAGGGGGGGACTAGTATATACCATGTATGTACTCACCTATCATGGTGCCAACGATTAGAGCCACCCCACTGAAGAGTCCCACCCGTCTCTTGAGGTGAAGAGGGGGGGACTAGTATATACCATGCATGTACTCACCTATCATGGTGCCAACGATTAGAGCCACCCCACTGAAGAGTCCCACCCGTCTCTTGAGGTGAAGAGGGGGGGACTAGTATATACCATGCATGTACTCACCTATCATGGTGCCAACGATTAGAGCCACCCCACTGAAGAGTCCCACCCGTCTCTTGAGGTGAAGAGGGGGGGACTAGTATATACCATGCATGTACTCACCTATCATGGTGCCAACGATTAGAGCCACCCCACTGAAGAGTCCCACCCGTCTCTTGAGGTGAAGAGGGGGGGACTAGTATATACCATGCATGTACTCACCTATCATGGTGCCAACGATTAGAGCCACCCCACTGAAGAGTCCCACCCGTCTCTTGAGGTGAAGAGGGGGGGACTAGTATATACCATGCATGTACTCACCTATCATGGTGCCAACGATTAGAGCCACCCCACTGAAGAGTCCCACCCGTCTCTTGAGGTGAAGAGGGGGGGACTAGTATATACCATGCATGTACTCACCTATCATGGTGCCAACGATTAGAGCCACCCCACTGAAGAGTCCCACCCGTCTCTTGAGGTGAAGAGGGGGGGACTAGTATATACCATGCATGTACTCACCTATCATGGTGCCAACGATTAGAGCCACCCCACTGAAGAGTCCCACCCGTCTCTTGAGGTGAAGAGGGAGGGACTAGTATATACCATGCATGTACTCACCTATCATGGTGCCAACGATTAGAGCCACCCCACTGAAGAGTCCCACCCGTCTCTTGAGGTGAAGAGGGGGGGACTAGTATATACCATGCATGTACTCACCTATCATGGTGCCAACGATTAGAGCCACCCCACTGAAGAGTCCCACCCGTCTCTTGAGGTGAAGAGGGGGGGACTAGTATATACCATGCATGTACTCACCTATCATGGTGCCAACGATTAGAGCCACCCCACTGAAGAGTCCCACCCGTCTCTTGAGGTGAAGAGGGAGGGACTAGTATATACCATGCATGTACTCACCTATCATGGTGCCAACGATTAGAGCCACCCCACTGAAGAGTCCCACCCGTCTCTTGAGGTGAAGAGGGGGGACTAGTATATACCATGCATGTACTCACCTATCATGGTGCCAACGATTAGAGCCACCCCACTGAAGAGTCCCACCCGTCTCTTGAGGTGAAGAGGGTCGTCCTCAGCTGAGCCCGCCCCCTCCAACTTGTCCCCCAGAGAGATTGCCATGTCGGAGACCGCATCGCCCGCTTCTCCCCCCGACCCCCCATCCCCCCCGCTCCCCCCGACCATGACGCTCCCCCCGTCCCCGACGCTGTCGCTCCCACTACGGGAGTCATGATTGACGCGATAATGGACTCCGCTATCCTTGGGGACAGTAGTTTCTGAAACCGGAGACACAACACAATTAATGTTATGCAAACAACACCTTCACGGGTATAGTTGTCCCAAGACTACCTTACATAAAAATGCTTTCTTCACAGGCGAGGCGACGGGTTCGTAGCCAATCAGCGATCGGCATTGGGGCGGGCGGTTCGCTGGTTGGCTACGACTGCCCCAGATGTGATGACGAATGCAGGTGTAAAGTAATCTTGGGCCCACTATAGTAATAAATTGAGTAATGTATCGCACGAAAATCTGTTCTTGTATAACTAAGTGGGTAGACTATATACACAAATTTATTTATTGAGAAATTTCCTTTTGGTTGCTTTCAAAAAACCCTTGGAAAATAATTTTTATTTTAGAGTTTCCCTGGCAGGGATCGATCTTGCAACCTCGCAAACAATCTCGTTATGTACTACTTTCGTCCCCGTTGTGACTTCCATCGTAAGTCGCGGTTTATCGTCGCATAAAAACATATTTTGTGAGTGGCGACGCGACGATCTTCTAACACGTTCCCCAGTAACTTGTAAATGTTTGGCGTTAACCGTGATTAATGTGGTGATATCTTCTCAAAGTGTTCTTGAAACTCGTGCAAAAATAGCTGAACTATCGCCAACAACTATTAACTATATGAAACCGACAAGGGCGAGATTTTTGAGTCAAAATATGACCTTAGTTATGACGTAATGAATATAAAATTTAGCCTTGCATAAACTGTGCCATTTAATTTTGGATCTACGGAACATTTAAACTTGAATGGAACATTAAAATTTGATCACAAAATAGTTTCGAGTAAAAATTCAAATGTTATTTTAAATCTTACAGTTAAATTAAATTTATGTTTATATATATCTTATTAAAAAAAAAACGAAGCTAATCGAGACGATAGTGGGTGATATACGAAGATGACCCGTGATTTCCTTGCTTAGGCCAACGACAAATCAACGACTGTCACTAAGCTATAATGTCATACTCATTTTATAAAATGTTAATTTGTTATTCGTAGACCTTCTTAGAGGCTGTTGTAAATGGCTCCATGTTTATAGTATATGTGATCGTGGCCGATTCTGCAGACTAACGTATAAAGTAAGAAGAAAAGTTGAAAAAACTAATGATTTTTTTGTAATTTTACCATATATTATGTCTGTAGAAGATGCGATTATAAAATGAATTTCCAAGTGTTTTAGTTTTAAAGCCTTGTTAAACCGCTCATATGATACATTGTGTGCATTATCCTACATTCTTAAGTGTGTATATAAGTGGGATGTTAAGTGGGATGCTAAGTGGTTCGTGTCATGTTGGGAGGAGTTTCAATCCTACCAGTAAAGTTTGGTTTATAGCGGAAACTGAGAACCCACACAGCGCCTATGAATACACCCACACTACAGCGCAACGAGGCGTGAAATGATGGTACTAATCTCGTGTTTTGTTCACACGACTGATCTGGGTCAAACTAGTTTGATTGGTGTAACTCTAATCAATAATAGAGTATTGCCGGGGTTTATATTACGGATCAAAATCATTTCGCTTGCAGTAGATAATTTTTTGTTATGCTTCGATAACAATGCGATACCGTCATAGCGCAGAAACTAAACGAGTACTTTTAGGATTAGTTTTGTGTCGTTAATAAATCAGTCCACATAGATTTCCGAGATCAAATAACATGTTCTTTAATTATATTAGAAGCCATTTTATTTCACGTACTCAAACATAACTTGTTATAGTCATTTCATTGCTAGTTGTTACTTAAAATCATAAATATACTTCCATATTGAAAATGCTCTTTGGAATTGATTGCCTCGAAAGTAAATAGAACAGAAAACAAACAGAAAAAAAGTTCCAAGTCTGATTAAAAGTAAACAATACATTCGGAATGGTTTTGACTTCTTATATATTCACAAATAGTTAAGTGCGAACAAACTGGATTCACCATACTAGAACGGTTTTAACACAGTTGTTGTTGATTAATTAAATATGTTCTCCCGCAGCTTCTTTGATCTTCTGTTGTTCTCGAACTCAGCGATAATGCCGCATGTTTGTGTAACAAACGTGGATGCTTTGTGTTTACGTGAGACGAATGCTGGTACCTTTAGGACTAGGTTGTGTCTGACTCACTTTGAAGCGGTGGCTAAACGAGATAACGCCGACGTTAAACCTTGCATGGCGAACATGATTCCCTCATTTTACTCAACTGAGAGAGCTGAAAGCACGAGTGTAACATATCGGCACTCTTCACACTAAAGACATAACGATATCTTAAGTAATAAATTGATATGACACCACAATGAATGAAAACAACCGCTGTATCTTGTCTATTTTTGCGTATTAAAATTTTTGAGCGTGACCTCAATTGTCAGCTGAATATAGACGAAGCGTTTGGGAAGAAAAACGAAAAGATTGCTATGGAGGAGACAGACTTTGCTCGAGAAGCTATTGTACCAAAGCGGGATTTCTTTATCAGTGAACAGAATACTCCGCGTCCGTTGGTTGTGTCTACTGATCCGGAGAAGTTTAATGTAACGAGACTTTACTGATCGAGGGTAATCCGATAGACTATCCGAGGGGCTTTAGAGAATAATTTAAATTACAATGAAGAATTCAACAAAGCCAACATCCAATTTGGGTAATTAAATTTGGTTACTCATCTGCTTCTTAATGCGCGGCGGCACTGTCTGGATTCCAATTAGTTTTCTTTTGAGGATGATTGAGGATTGAAGAACCTTCCTCCTCTGTTTAATGTATATATTAATGTTTCCTGGCTAAAGAAACTAGTATCTTTCAAATTGCTAAATTCATTCTGTTTCCTCTCGTCTCCCACAGACACTGATTGAAGAGGACGTTGTTAAATGCAGACAGAATGTTACTTGAAATACTGCATGCACTTTATTGAATAAGAGCGCCGTTAAACCTAAACGACTGGTCGTTTACCACCGACATCGATACAGAACGTTTATCGTCCCTATGTTGTGATGATGATGGGTTCGATTTCGATACTTGACGACTCGACAATGCGCCACAGAACCTCTCTTTATATTACACACACCCTTAAGGTAGATCGTAAAATAGATTTTCGATTTGTGAAAACCGGCAGCATCTACTAGACGAAACATTGATTTGTTTGAGATTCTAGAATCGATTATCACCATTGCATGATCTGGCTAGCGACGTAGGTAAATATTGGTATCTCCAGTCCCAATAGATTTAAATCTTTCTCCGGGAATAAGTTATCGTAACATTTCTGAGTATGGCATTAACAAGAAACTTGTTATGAACGTTATTTTGTCAATTCCCCATATAGATGCCAATTTTCATTTCCCTCATAATACAGTAACATTTCTAACAGATCGATCTAAAAAAAAAATGTATTTTGTATCCTTAAACACATTTTCAAGACTAAAATTTAAAAAAATTGGATTTTCAGTGCATTGAAAAATGTTTGTAATAATGATCGAGAATGTGTGATTCACAAGGGAAGGGAGAGAACCCACATCCATCAGGTAGTTGATGGTCTTAATGCTAAACTCTGCTTGATCGGTTAAAGTAGCGGACTAGAGGTGAATAACAAGTGGGGTGGAAACCAATGAAGATGAATGGTTGTTTTCTTTCCGCATCATGCGCGCCCCATACTGAACCAGACATTTAAAGGGGCCATCTCATCATTCTCCTACCGTACGTTGCATTAAAAACAATTATATTCTCTATCCATCTCTCTTTGATTTTACTTGATCTGACGTTTTTACGTCAAGTTACTGAGTTTTCAAATACCGGAATGACTAAAGTACGCCGGCAGTGACGTCACTGGTAGAGAACCGAGCGCGATGCAACGGCAAAGCTCACCCGGTTATAGGGGTAGATTTCCTTCAGCTAGGTAGATTATAACTGTCTGCTAGAAAAACACTAGAATAGTTTCCGAAACCAGCAGATCTATTTTTTAGTTGATGCTGTATTGGACTCGGCTATGTCGTAAGCTTTTATGTTGGACAACTTTAATTCAGGGTGTACGTGTAGATCAACAAACCTATGTTTATAATTTGTTTTAATAATTTATTGAAACTGCTTTATACACACAAGATGTCACTTTCTGATGCAACTTAACGTCTGCTTTTATTGGGTGACTATCTACGAAGTACCTGTCAAGAGGTATAGGCATAAAGCCACCACTTTGCATGCAGACACAATACTCTCGTCGGTCGAGTGGAAACCAGTGTTCTAGCTTCAGCTGCCTCTATTATTAGAGTTGAACTTAACGTTCTAAGAACCCACGGACACGCCATGTTGGAAACATCAATCAATCATTTAACTACATTTACTGCAACTAATGAATCAACTTGGCGCGCAAATAGTGACTGTTTTCCTTCTGGTTCATTTGCTTCATACGCCCGTTTTGTATAAGTTATTTTATAGCTTTCTGGAATACGGCACTAAGTGACATAAATCGACATGATTGAGATGTGCTTGATATTTTGGACGAAGATAATTCATTGAAAGACGTGCGGACTGATAGTTACACGGATTAACGCACATGACGTCGTTAAATGGATGTGGGACGGACAATGGGTGTATAATATAGGTTAATCGCGTCGCCCGGACCTCGAAGACAGAAATACCACACTCACTACCTGCCTAGTCGCCTAGCTTCTTGGCGAACAGATATACTCCATTAAGACAAAGAAATTTAAAAAAAGAACCAAAGCAATAAATGTTACGAGGATTTCTTGGTGCAGTAGGCAATTCTTTTTATGTGACCTGTCTGTTTTTTTGTTTTTTTTTGCTCTTGAATTTTCAAGGAAAGTGTTTTAAATATCTTAAACATCTGAATCTAAAGTAGATTTCAGCTGTAAACAAGTATAAAATACGCACTTAACGTTGCATGGGCACTTTTAACTGTTTGTTATGTTTACGTAGAGTAGATAATTCAGTCAAGATAAAGAGGTATGAATATTAATTGAAACTTTATACAAATAATGCATTTAAAAAGATTACACCAATTAACAAGGGATGTTAGTTATGTACAAATAAGATCAATGTATTCAATGGAATGCTGATAATAGGCTTATATACGTTAAATATACCTTCTTATCTCTACACAAAATATACATTTTCTTCCTAGAAATACGAACAATTCTATATCAAAGTAGCTAACAATAAGTTGATATTAGTAAGTCGTTTATTTAAATGCTTATTTATAGATTATGTTGTAATGATAACCATAACTTGACATCTATATTTCAATAGCTTGCACTTATATCACATTGATCGCATGACAGTGTTGCCAATACAATCTCATCTCACACTTAACTTCCTCCTGATTATTTCTCGCGAGTTTGTTTATTTAACGCAGTCACGGCACGACAACACATTAGCGACAAATAATTGCATAACTCCTGTTGGAACCAGACAAAACTCTAAAACTTTCTATTAGCCAACATTCTGACAAAAATAAACTATACGACAAACAACAACATAATGTTCACTGTTTTATTTTGTTTTCACAATTTTGAATGTTTCGAAAATACACCAAACAACAGTCCCAGCAATTAATTGATTGAAGTAATCACAATGGGTACCTTGATCGTTGGTGAAGCTTGCTCTCTTACAGAATGCATCCCAAAACTTCCCTCTCATCGTCCGCTTGAGGCACCGATCTCCACCGCACTGAGAGTTGAGTGGAGTTATCAAGTAATACGTTTAGACGTGACGGGCCACAAATAACACTTGGACGGGTTGAGGTAGCCGCTCGCCTCCAACAGAGAAACGTGAAACGGGTACGCGTGCTACAAATTCACACGGAATACGTCTACACTGTTAGAAATTCTATCAATTTAAACGCCGAATTACAACGTATATGCACATAGTTTTCACAAAGAAAGCTTCATTCATTATTTTCTTAGATGAATTATTAAGAGTGTATTCGTTAAAACTGAACGAAAATAACTTAGTTGAGCGTTATGATTGACTTGAATGTTTTCTTTCTTTAGTTAACCTGACCTATTTTCCGTAAAACTTGACGGAAATGGACCAATCAGATTTAACCTGCGCAAACTGTGAACGCGTGAGCTGGACTGACGCAAACGTCTACAAATGACTGTCAAACTAATTAAGGAGGAACTATAATTATTCACCTGTATATACCTAAATAAGTTGCCACAATATTTTAACGCGAGTTTACATGTAACACCATCATATGGATAGATTTAAGTAAATTCCAAAGTTGAAAATCCCCACCTTGAACCGGGAATCGAACCCTGTACATTCTTTATCGGAAACAGGAATAAACTCACAATACCAACAAGTTTAGTGTTACAAAATACAAAATTATTTATACGGTAATAATTTTCAAAAAACAAACACTACAACTCTTTCGTAGACAATGTTAAGATTTCCTTTTCACTTGCTATTGAATGAAATCCCGAAGGAAAAGAAAAAGGAAAGGAAGCTGAAAGTTCTTTGTGAACCAACCCGAAGGTAGAGAAGTCAAACCTACACACATACAAGCTGCACTCTCCTCAATGGAAGACGAGAGTGTGATATTACAAAGCTCTACACGAAGCCACAAATTGAATTTAAGGATCAAAAGTCCCGTGATATTGCTATGGTGCCGATACAGGCTCTGTAGTTCAAATAGAAAATCCATAAGCTAGATAATTTCTTATTTTCCTGTTTACCAAAGAACTCTTGGCGTTCGGCTATTTTTAGCGCTACGAACTTGTTATTAATAATTCAGTGTACTTGAGTGGGATTAACTCAGTCGCGACAAATCCCAGCTGTCGTCAAAAGTTTTGTTTGAAATCTAAATTGCATAACACTTTTTGTAGATACACTGTCTGGCTATCTGTCTGTGAACTTCAGGTCCAGCACATACATATTATGCAAAACGTTATTTACATCAGGGACAATACAAATGACATGCAAATGTGCTCACACAGATATAAGTAACCGTACATTATGCAGTTATTCATACAACAAACGTTGTGTATCATTTCAAGCACATGTGATTCTGATTCGGGAGGCTGGGGTTTGATTTCCGATAAGGGCAATACGCCGCAAGTTATTCCAAGATTTTCTTTAAGGAACACTGGCCATCACTAAAGCAGCCCTTAAAAATTTGTTTCCGCCTACCAAAATAACAAACCATACTTGAATAATGAATGTGAAAACATATGATATGATTTATGTTTAAATTTATTAAATAAATTATACAAAATTAATATAATATCATAATCGCTGTAGATTTATGTCTGAAAAAGGCACGTTTAGAAAAGTAATATTTATGCTCATACAGTAGACATTCGATTTTAACTATTCCTGTACGTATTTGCGTTTAGTTTGTGTAATACAATTGATAAGTGCATCGTGGACACTGGACAGTAATACATTCGTCCTTGACATTGTCCTTGAGTAAGGTCGGTGCTAACGAGAGTCGAGCGGAGACGCAAACATGTGTGCGAGTGTTGACATGTCGAAGTGATGCACTTTTATGGCCCTAGAGTTGTAGATATTAATAAATAATAACGGACAATAATTTGTTTGAATCTGGATTCTAGAATGAAAAGCAACGTTAGGCTATAGATCTGTGGCCATAACCTTTTCTAAGATAAGTGTCTATTCTTTACTGTAGCAAATACCCACTATACCCACTACTACTTCTGCTATCGCTTCAAACTGCGGTATTCACACGTGACAATTTGTTTAGCTATTTAACACTTTTATTTTCAAGTAACGTCAAATTATTACCTTGTTTAAATTTTCATGTTGCCATAAACTTTGTACATGCTTGCCAAATATAAAATCTATAGTTTGCAGCATCTACCACGTTGCTTCGTATAATTTTTATTATATTCTTACATTTTTTAAATACATTTTCATGTTGCCCTGAAACATGTTGCACGATATTGTAGATATAAACGAATTGGAACGTCACTGAAATATAAACATCCCTAAAACTGCTGACTTTTGTTGTTCATTAGTTCAAAGGATAATGTAATTATTAATAAAGATTAACAAAGTTGGGTGAATTCGTACCTAAGCTTTTAGCTGTAAAACCGTAACACTACTCCACGACGTAGCCAAAGTTAATGTGACAATAAATCATGTAAATAAGTTGAGCTCTGTACGGGAGAGTTAATGAAGTGTGACAAACAGTTTGTGGTCATGTCGCAATAGTTCCTCATCTTCTTAGCAATGAGTCATTGACTGAAGAGCCGAGCACGTTTTACAAGTTATTGCCTGAGAACATTTGCTCGTAAAACAGCTCTTTGTTTGTACTTTTTTTCTCTCTCTTTTAGAGACAAGAGATAAAAACATATTTTCTTGCTTGTTCGCTTCGGTTTGCTCCAAAGTGGTGATAAAAGTGGTTAGTAAAAAATCCTGATTACTTTTCCATGGCATTACTGTTTGAAACATGAAAAGAAAACACGAACAACAAATTCATTCTTGAATACTGTTAGTGTTCTACTATATAACCAATGCAGCTTTTGTTAGAATAGACAACACTATAATATTATTGTCAACAGGTCTTTAGAAATTAAATTGCTTGGCATTATGTTGTTTTGGTTATTTGTTGTGTAATGCCATACTCGGCAGCTAGGTGGCATGAGGAAGTTGGGGAGTGATTGGAGGAAAGGGATAATTAGGGAAGGGAAGTCACCCTAGGGCCGCTAGGGGATATTCTACCCAGGCCCAGACGGAGATTTGTTGTAGTTTGCCACGTTGTTTTCTTTCTCATAACATACTTTTACCCTATACCCAAAACGTATTGGTAGTTGGTACGTTGTAAATAAAGTAATAACGAACTTAACGAATAACTCACAAGTCCATTCTTAACTTCCGGTCCGTTTTGCAATGACCCTGAGCCACATTTCGTAGTAAGTCCGCGTTGATGCCAAAATATCGACTTGACAAGTAGTGAACGCGTTAGTGGGCATGCGCGGACCATGCGTCATGTATAGCACCGTACTACACCTTGCCGTGTGCTGGCCCCGCTTCGCGCTCGAGTTCGTCCGTCGCAATCAAAGTCCACCTGATTGGCTGTGACAGAGCTTAGCTTTCCGGACTTGTTATTCATTCATGTAGCTGTTACATACAAGCGTAGGTACTAAGGAGTAATAATAATGTATGACCGACAGATGAGCTATTTAGCACGCGTTACTCCATATTATGTGTGTTTTGTGAAGCGATGAGTCAATTTCAGTCACCTGTATGTGTGGACCTCGGGATTTCCCGATGTTGTCTCAGTCACAAATCAAAATTTTTAATGCTTAAGACGGTGTTAAATCTTCAATACCTACACCCGAGTCTACCGAGAAAGAAGGTCATCAACTAATCATCATCTCATCAACTAGTATTAACATTCTATTTATTGAATTTCATGATAGTTTAGTTATTTCATTTCTTGAATTTGGAATGATTTTATTACTTATTTACCTGCTTGTTCCATTACCCATTCACTTACAGTTATACATTAACGAATGATTCTGAGTATTAATAATTTCGAACTATTCAGCTCAGCCATTATATATGTGTGGGTTGGTTTGAAACTTGAATTCATTCTTCATTTCTCTGCCATTATTTTGATCATTTCTACATATCCATTATCAGCCATATCCTGCATTATCTGTAGCATGTATTGATATTATCGTTTTCCTTTACTACCCACTATCTTAACTACCCTTCCAGTTGCCCTTCATATGCCCTTTATAAAGTTATGTCTTACAATTCCAATTAAAATTCGCTCTGTATAAAGTTATATTTAACATTTCCAATTTAAACAGTCAATTTATCGTTTCTGTTGTGTTTCTGTTGTCTCACACGTTTCCCTGTTATTGGATCGTGTGTGTATCTTGACGTTAAACCCCATCAGATCAACGCGACAGTCTATTGCTGCAACAGATCTGCGCACATACGTCACTAATTAACTCTTAATGCGCAGGTTAATGAGGTGAGCGCGTCTCGACAAATTAGCGAACACCTCGTGACGAAATAGAACGTGTGAGTCGCTAAGAACCCGCTGCTTCTTTGAGTCAGTAGGATGGGTGTGTGCGAATAGCGACTAAGCTACTTTGAATTATAGGGCTTGAATTGCTTTGCTCGCTACATGGCTTGTAATTGAGTCTGACTTGAATTAGGCCAAGATTGTATGTTATTACGTCTTAGCACGTTTACAGGATTCTATCTAGCGGAATGTTGGTTAATCTATTACTAAATGTACATAATAAATGGGAGAATATAAAAAAAGTGTATACTAATGTTAATTGCAATCTTGAAATTATACACTTGTAAAAATAAGCAGAATATTCCACTTTATATGTATATTATTAAGTGAAAAACGAGAGTTTACATTCAATTTATTCTTGTAAAATATAGCAGCATATTTTATCTAATGGTGGCCGAGTAGATACAAAAGTTCTCGCCTCCTATTTTTGGAGGGGAAAACAACGAATCAGCTAGAAACTTCAAACAACGCTATTATTTATAAACTAAAGCTCACACTTAATGGGTGTGTTGTGTAGAGGTTTTGCCAACCAAAGGATTTGCCAAAGGATTTGTATACGTCTTAAACACATGTTCAGTGCGAAAAGAAAAGCGTAAAAACAACATTTTTAGTGAAGCGGTTTTTCATGTTTGTAGCATTGAAACATTGAAAGCCCTCTGTTAATAATATTGTAGTCTGTAAACACCCCTTCTATTAGACTAGAACATTCAACTGAATGAAAAATTAAAGTTAATTATTGTGTATTCATTTTTGTTTTAATAAAATATTTATAAATCAATATTAATGTAAAACATTCGTACACCTTTCTAAAGAACGCTGTTCACAAAAGTTGTTTGTATTTGTTGAATACATATACTTCACAGCGTGTATTGTATTACACATATGAGCGCGTCACGAACAATGGACAGTTCATCAACGTCACTGGCCGAAGACATACGGGACAACACCCGCCTGGCTACGGTAGATAAGACTTTCAACTACCAAAGCTGTGAGGCGTCCTGACAGTCTCTATTGCCAACCACAGTGGCGGATCCAGGGGCGATCGCCCCCCCCCTTGATTCTTGAAAAGCCAATTCTTTTCTATAATATGTTTCAACACCAGAAATATCGATGTTTTCTTGCGATTATGACTATTTTACTATTTTAGTGAGTATTTGATATTATAGTGACTATTTTAGTGCGCAACTGCAGATAAAACATATTGAAAAATACCATCTCTAATGCCATAAAAACACCTTTTTGAACAAAATGCCTCAAACAATTTTTCCACCCTTGCAGAGGTCCTGGATCCGCCCCTGGCCAACCAGCGGGCTTAAAATACCGAACGCTGGTTGGTCACAAGTCTCTAGTTGTTGCGTGACAAGTTTAAGTACTCATGTATCGTTTAGTTGTTAATTTTAAATAATTGCCAGGGGAAATGGAGTGATCCAATAAAACAAATGTATGGACATTATTAATTTTATATAAAAGTCATCGAGGGAATGACGGTGACCTTCGATATATTGAACAGTTTTTGGTTCTCGTCTGCGATTGGACAATCGCTAACAAACCCACATTGTCTATGACGTATTGTGTCACGACCTATTAATAACGTTGATATTGTTTCATGTATCGACCCCGAAAAAATGCATTTACCACCAAGTGATTGGATTTTTATTACTGGTGCTAAATTGGGTGAATGCTAAAATAAATCACTTAAATTTTATTGATATAGCCCAGCCATAATTGAGAACATTTTAATATGCTTTGCAATTCAAACTGACAAGTGTGTGTGTGTGTGCTTGTAAATAAACACCATAAGAACAAGTTAGGCCTATCAATTATCTTAATAGTTATTTATTGCCTGTAAAACAACCGAGTTGACCTACAAAATGGTTCATTTGTGACCTCGAGAATGAAGTAATTAATGGCAGTCTTATGACTAGCAAGTAAACACGTGGCTTGCTAGTTGCTTGTTTACTTGCTTGCTTGTAGACTGTCTTCTTCAGACAAATGGACGATTGAGAAAACCAAGTGTAAGATAGAAGCCAAAAGCCATAAAGCTATTTCGGCCGCTAAATAACTATTTCTATAACACGGGTAGGCCTAATCATGGGATTGTGGCGTTTTAAATAGTGAATACTTAGTTGCACAACCGAAGTTCTTGCACGTAGGCATGTTGCTTGACGGAAACGCGTGACCTGTTGAATAGAGTTGGAAGCTTTTCAATTTAGACGGTCTCACCCGCGTTATACGCTTTATAAAATATCTTGTTCTAACCTGTATTGAAACCTGGTGCTAAAACAATCCAAAATATTTCATTTTCATTTCTGTGTGGGCAAATGGAAAATATTGCGTCTCAAACATACTTTTTACAAACATTTCAACCTCAGTACTGTTCAACAATTGAAATTGATATGTCGTTAGTTTGAAATATGTTTTAAAACATCATAACTTAGAAAATTCTAAAAACGTTTCGTTGAAATGACGAATAATATTTGTTTGACCTATCCAAAATTTTGAGAATGGTAAGTTCAGTCAACCGCTACAAAATTACAATGGGAATGTTTAATAGAGAATTACTTTTTGTACGCTATGAGAAACTGTTAAATTTGTCTCTTTAAACAGATAAAAACTCCAGATAAAAACTATTTTACCATCCCACAGCATTTTTGCGTTTCAACACGAATTTTACGTCTGCCAGTACCAATTTGCTTATTCAGCTCATAAAACGCTCCTTCGCATACATAAATTTCTCTCAAATGCGATACTTTTTCTTTTTACAAAATTCGTAATCCCAGCTATCCTTGGTCTCGAGCTGCGAAACACATAAAATGGAAGCGAGGACGGAATAAAGTAACAGCTTTATCAGCCTGTAAGCCACCGTCTTTACTGATCCCAGACACAGCCCGTGATTGTCTGATTGTTCGGGGTAACGAACCCGTAACTAATTGAATTAGACGATATTGCGAACATCGATTGGTCGAAGTCGAAATCGCGCAGAGCTGACCTAGGCCCGGCGAGACTAACCGATCAACTACGCTGATCAATCAATTACATCAACCTAAACTAAGAATAGACATTCATTGAAGGAAACCGAACGCGATACATGCATGAATTAATAAACACGTGTATTTTGGTCGACTTCCTCAATTGACTTGTTGTGAGGAATTATTTACGGGTGTAGCCTATGTGCTGTAATGGTGGAGGATCTGAGAGATGATGCTTCATTTATCCATCCTGCGTTCGAACCACGTTGAGTATTTGATGTTATACAATCATGTTTATTGCTTTTATTATTTATTTGAATTATTAAAGTTATCTTTACTAACTTTTAAATATCACAATTATTACCACAATTATCACAATATTATTCACAACAAGGGATGAAACGTTTCACAATATAAACTGTATATTTCAGTAGATGAATCACGTGACTCCGTTTTAACATATTTTAGTAAGAATATATTTTTAAATCACAATTCCAATAGAGCAGTGTTCCGTAATAGATAAAATACATAAATGCCTACTTTAGGTTATATCAACCGGATCCCGGCCCATTCACACCTATGTGGTAATCGTTCACGTGACACAATAATTTACATAGTAGTTACGTTACAACCCATTATCGAATGTGTGGGATTCAAATGAAATATTTATCTAATCACTCGATCGCACACGACGACTTCTGAAAATAGCCTCGCACACTTCCCGAAGGATTGCGTCAGACGCCGATGCGCGGGCGGGCGTCCCCCCCCCCCCCCCCCCCCCGGCTCACGTTAGCGCGGCGGGATATCCCCCCCCCCCCCCCCCACCGTGTGTGAGAAAGTCACTTCTAATACCGCATATACCGAGATTATTGATTTCTATTCAATTATCTCGTCAATGCATCTGTGCGGAATGGATTATTCCTAGATGTTCCCAGTGCGGAATGACCGAAGACTGCCTACAGTGTATTCCACGTAGAGATTGCAGTAGGTAGTTACATTTCTCTGCCACTGTCTACCCCCACCCACCCCTTGTGGCGAGTGCAAAAGTTAGTATGTGAAATATACCTGTCAAGATGTTCCTTATAGTCTTTGCACTCGCAGCAAGGGGTGGGTGGGGGTAGACAGTGGCAGAGAAATGCAGCTACCTACTGCAATCTCTACGTGGAATACACTGTAGGCCGGTCGGTGTACCGGCCGCTTGTTATTGATCACGGAGTAGCGACCACGTGCCAACTGGTTGTGTGACAGCGGGAACAGGGCTTGTGTTGTATTTTTAACAAGTGTTGTAAACAAGTGTGCTAGACTCTAGAGCCGACGCCGTATTCAGGCGTCGCGACGCCTCGGCCTAACGCGAGGGAGGGCCGGTGTTGAATGACATGGACGATCAGTGCTTGGTGAATAGATTGTTATTTCTGGGGTGTTTATAGTAAAACTTTTTATCATTTTGTTGGAGATTTTTGGAGATGATTAACATTTTTTTCTCTATCGATGGAAATTATGTACGAGAATGTAATATCTCTATGTCTACCTGCATCCTGCTTTAAATTTAGTATTTACTATTTTAGCTGATATCTAAAAGTATTTCAATTGGATACAACTAAATTAAAATTGGGATTTTATAGGTTTTGATTCAGTTGTTGTATGTTCCGTTTAAAAAAGATCCCTGCCTCATTTTCTTTATTTTCCTCATTTGTTTCATGACTATATAGGGTAGAATTCTTCAATAAAATAATGCAAATTTCACGAGGATCTATCGATTACGATGATCCACTGCATCATGCAGTGAGTCGTGGAAATAATAATCAAGAGTGGTCTAAGTTATTTGATATAATCACAATTGTTGTCCTAGGAATATACTTTCAACCAATTAGCGATGGTGTTCGAGAAGCGTGTTCAAGGGATGTACTCAATTACTACCTTATACACACTCACACTGAACAAATGACGTTAAGCCCCGTACACATTTGCGCGTTTAAAAGAAGTTACCTATACATAAATCACACACTCATACTTGTAACATCAAACGCTCTCATTAATGGATACCAGGTAATGGATGTAAGTCAAGGTTGCTGCAAGGGGTCGTATTTAAAGGTCGTCGCCGGTCGTTATAATCGAATGTTGTAGCCTGGTTTATGTAGCTGTGCAGTTGTAGCTGATGCAGTCACAGACAATATGTATACAGCACAGCACACGCAAGCGGTGAGTTTGTCTGCACTTGCAGGCTGGACACTTGTAATTGGCGACAGTCACGATGTAGTCTAGTCCACCCGCTCCACAGAAACTTTGCGAATGCTGACATAATTGAGTGAGTCGGAGCCAATCAGCGGGTAGTTTTTTCAAATGCTGACATTTGGTTGACTAAGCCTCACTCGTCTATATATATGACGACAGCTACTTAGCTTCAACCGGGCTTTGATGTAATTTTAAATTATTGAGGTCTAGGATTATGTATTGATCCAAATATTGGTGTATTGATGCTTTCAATCATGTATGTCCCTAAAGTGTTAGCTATGTTCAATATTCATCGATTATACAAATCGACTTCAGCTTAGAGTAATCCCAGTGTTTCAATGATCATCTATAAGATCCCGAGTGCTCCAGCTAAATTAAAACCCGATACAATTCCGACCTAACAACTCATCTAACTCAGATAGACGAGACGAGACGTGAAGAAGTTCGAGCGAGTTTTAATTGATCAACTTTTATACACTAATTATAAGTTGGGTTGCTTGTACGACAAACTAGTATTGAAATTGAAGAAGTGTACGCCATCAACATAATTACTAGATAATGATTCTGACATATAAATACGCTTCCCTACGGATGTAAACTCCAAATGCAAATTTCCGTCCATTTCCGTAGCAGACAAATCCCACGAGTGTCTCTAGGATTGCATGACGTCACAGCCCGTAAATATCTTTGATTACTGAGATGAAAACTGCATAAAACAAGCTGTAGTATTTTGTCGAGATAAAGTTCTTTGAAAATAGATCATCTTTCCAGTGAGAAGTTGTAGCTACGAGTAATCTGCTAGATTGAAAGACAACTTGCAACCCCCCCTCCCCCCAGCCCGTCTGGCTGTCATGGACAGATCTCTCACCAGATGAATGGTTTACAATACAACGATGAGGCAATAGAAAAGTTTCAGAGGAGTATTCGCGAGAACTGACGCAATAGTAAAGAAACCCGCGGAAAACTCGTCAGCTGATGGTGTGAAGTCGAACACACTCTCACTTGTGACGGACCAACGAGCTAGAAGGGTATTTTTGCATGGATCAGGATATCGCAACTATGTTAAATAAAACACGACAATGCCACGGTAATGTACATAAAAACACTCACCGAAATGTGTCATTTTTCGAGAGCTCCTCCTCGGCTCTCTTCCTCAGACGACGCGAGGACACTGTCCTCCTGTGTCTTCGCGCCTGAGGAAGAGAGCGGAGGCCTCGAAAATGTATCACGCACTTTGGGGTTTTTATGTCCATGGCCGTGGTAATTCTGTTCATTGTGGTTTTATTTGAATATTCTCCCAGACTAAAGTCAAATTGGATCATCACTGTATGTGAGTGTATTGGCTGCATTTATATACTACTGGGGACTGGGGTGCTTATTTTCATACTATGTATTATTCAAAATGAGCATACTGTCTTTATGGAAAGCACATCGCTATAAATACTATACATAACACACAATATACTTATATAAGACTTACAACAAATTTGTCCCTCTAAATTAAAATTAGAGGAGTATTTCTAACTTTGTTGCTGAACGAAAGGACAAGGTTATTTGTAACAACACTCGCGACCAAATTCTAAAAACACTAAAATACTTAACGAAATAAGTAATTTCCGAAACGTACAAAAATTGTTTCTCTTTCTCTATACTAAATTCTACAAAATCCCCAGAGGGAATTTACTTATCTGAGTCCGAGTATTTGTAGATGTATTTCCAAGAAATACAAATAATATAGTTTTCTTTAGATTTAATTCAAGGCTGAATTGCACAGTCAACGTGAGTGCAGTATTGTTCATGCCAAATTACTGACTGATGCAACAAAGGACTATATGTGTGATGTGTGTGTGACGCAGTAGACAAAACGAACATACGTTTCCTTTACTCCCAGGCAGGCTAAAAACCGAACCGATAAGCGGATTGATAGGAAATTTCATTGAACATCAAAATGCACTAAATAGCTACCTACAACACATCTATTATTTTGTCAGATTATTGATTCTCCATACTGAAAAAAGTGTCCATGTTTGTTTTCAATTTACTCTCCAACGGATAAAACTGTGAATACAGATCCAAAAGCGAGTTATTTGTTTATCCACTGGCTTCAAAATAATACTTTAATATCTATATGTCTTCACCACGCTATGGATGTAACAATGGCGAAGTATTAACAACAAGGGTATTGACAAGAAATCTGTGTAAAGAGAAGGAAGCGTCCTACGAGTGCCAAGTTATGCCCCCCCCCCCCCCCCCCCCTCTACACACTCACGAGACAACAACCTGGCATCAACACCCACCACTGAGTCAGACATACGTCACACCTAACAGAGTGGCAAATATTATGTTCGGTGTGTTGATTCTATGTAAGAGTATTGACGGAAATGCGCCGTAGAATTTACGTTGGAAGACGAACGTATTACTATAGTCATTTTGCAGACGCTGCAGAACCAAATCATAATGGCTGGGGGGTTGAAATAATCTAGATGAATTATACTAAATATACTGAATTATACGTTATTTTACACTGATGATAACATAAGCCATACTACACTGTATATAGAATGTTGAAACATTGTATTGTATGAACACTACAGTTGAAAGTATAGAGCTTCACACAACGTTCACTAAATGAAAAATCCAAAGAAAGTATGATTTAATAACAATAACATGACATGTACTTTCTAGCCTGTTTTATTCATTGATTAGAGTTTCAAAACAATGGCATAGTTATGTTTAGCTGAATGTTTATATATTTTTACAAACTGTAGGCCTACATACTTTTGTTGGTCGCCTTTTTCTTTTTATGAAAATATAGTATCGGTTTTCTGCTCGATTTAAAGTAAGACAGGGTATGGGTTTTTAACGCTGGATGGAGTATTTTATCTTTTTCTATCAACAAACTTATCCATTGAGATATTAAGTTCTAGTTTTTGCAACTGCTACTCTTAGAGTGGGATGCACATATCTCCACTCGAAGTGTGACTTCTAGATAAGTCGCGTTTGTTGAATTTTGCATTTTTCAAAACAATGCCTATTTTGTTTCTCCTTAGAGATAAGTGCAAAATCGCGACTTATCTCGAAGTCGCACTTCTAGTGGAGACATTGCATCCCTCCCTTACTCTTGACCTTGTATTGAAGAGTTGTCTCGAAGACAAAGATTGTAACAAGTTAGACGTTTATCGAGCGCACAATGCATACTTGAGCGCGTGAAGTGGTCCGTTACCTCCCAAAGCTTTTCCTGCAGTTATTAATAGGAGTCAGACATCCTATTTGTTTGCAATCGTTGAAGTGAAGGAGTTATCAAGAGTCTGGGGCGGCAGATCGTGAGATTTAAGTTTTTCTCTACGTATATTTAAAACAATTTTTAAAATCGAAATTGTGGAAAGATACACAAGACAGAATATATTATCAGGATATACAGATTATAACGAAAAAAATGTATGCATAATTTATGGACGTTTGAAATAAATGCGATTCTTGAAATTTTCAGATAACCATTATACTGTTGTTAATAATCACTAATGGACCTTTTTCAAGTATGGTACTGAAAGGAAAGACAACGTCTAACTAGAGAAGTAAGTGAAATTAAGGTGGCTCTATTGAATTCGGCTATTCGTAAGCATGAAACAAATGGTACAAATGTATACTTGTATACTTGTGTGTGAGTTTTATGTTCGTTTAGATAATCGTTATAGGCCTCTTTGTAGACAACTATAAGCATAAATTACTTGGTAGACTTGTTTGTTGAAGAGGTGAGTATAGGAACGTCCTTGCAAACATAGTAACTATGTTGCAGTGTGTTTATTTACGAGCGATATATTAATTGTGTATGGTATAGGCATTTTATAACATTGTACAATGCATTGCTACAGTCGTGATACCGCAAAGATGCATTATATCGTAGAAAACATATAGGTATAGAGTAATAGTAAAATACATTACTAAGCGGGTAGTTTTAGAAGATGTGAATAAATAACAGCTGTGTGAATACATCTAAGATTGTTTTAGTTGTTTTGATAATTATTTTGATTTTTAATTCCATTTATGAGATGTTGTGTGATGACGAAAAACAAACAATTATGGGGATAGCATGGATTCATAGAAAGAAGAGGTTGCCTAGCTAAAAGGAGACTCTTAAAATAACAAAAAAATATGTTTTTCTTTATGGTTATAGACGCAACCAAAACCCAGGAGCCTTTTATTAACCTTTACTTAGTTTAAACCACCGTTAAACTATCTGCAAACTATCCTTTATATTCCTCTGCATATTTATCAGTAAATATGCTGTGACAAACGTGAAAAGGGGGTCCCAATATCTGTAATAAACACGGTGTTCGAACCCACATCCTGATCGTCAAGCATTTTATTTATTTATCTATAGTTCGTGCCCTTAGCCACAACGTCATGCACTGCATTCTAGAACTCCCTAATAAATGAACGACACCCCTGTGATAAAAGGGTTATGCACCACGCTTCACACCTCTTCGCACATGCTATAGGCGTACGCGACTTAGAATTACTATTGCATCATCAATATTTACCCAACAAAATATGATCACGTGTAAGTATAACGAGCGGGATTCGAGCTCACGCCCATACAATGAAGATTCAAAACAGGGGTAAATTTAAACATATAAATGTATATTTATTTATGAGGTATACACACAAGTTATACAACTTATCTCCAGTAGAGGACGATGTATACGGATATACTTTGTTGAAATAACGACACAAGTCACCGTTTTGCGTCAACGTGAGACGCCTATAGTGTCAAATTGAATTTATTTGTAAACAAGTTTAAAACTAGGTGTGTATTAACTACAAAAAATCGAACCTATAGAATCTCGTGTGTGGTAGTCTAGAAATAATCTGATCTATACAGCATTTTCAGGAGACAGAATCCAAGCCATGTGAGGCACACTCGCACATGTTATAATTGCATTGCTATTGCGTCATCATATTTTGTAGGAATTCTCGCAGCAAAGTGGATCCTCATTTCGGGAGACTTACAACGTATATATTAAGGGGTTGGGCAGGGATTTTTCAGGGCTATTTTATGTGGGAATAATTTCCCTCGTGACAGAGGAAAACTTCGTGAAAATCTTTCACTCAGTATCGTCGCTAACCTTAACTAGTATCGTGTGGGTTGGACTCACCGTATATATTAAGGGGTTGGGAAGGGATGTTTCAGGGGTATTTTATGCGGGAATAATTTACCTTGTGTCAGAGGAAAACCTCGTGAAAATCTTTCACTCGCCAACCGAAACAAGTATCTTGTGGGTTGGACTCACCGTATATATTAAGGGGGTTTTCGAAGGGATGTTTCAGGGGTATTTTATGCGGGAATAATTTCCCTCGTGACAGAGGAAAATCTCGTGAAAATCTTTAACTCGCTAACCGAAACAAGTGTCGTGTACGTGTGTTACTCACCCTGATTGTGTCGTCCATGCTGAAACATGTCTCACTGACGCCGGGAGCTGTTACTGTGCGACGTCCTGCTACACACATGACCCTCCTAACACTAACCGAGGCGGCGTCGCTGCTGCCGGTCCGCGCCCCGACGCACCTGCCGCGCATGCGCACTGAAGCCGGCGGGAAGCAGCCGCCATGTGACTCACGCCATGCACTTGCCATGTTGAATGGACAGGTTGAAGGGTTTAGCGGGGGGGCATGCGATGTGAGTATGACGAGGAGACAACATCAGTGGCGTAACTACAACTCCAGGGCCCCCCCGCAAAAATATCAACGCCCCCCCCCCCTTCCCCATCAACCACTAATTTTTGTCATATTTTGCTTACCTTCAATGCAGACGAACCTTCTTGCGAGATTTCAAATTTGCGAACCGGTCAATTACATGACATTATGACAAAATATTTGGGCCCCCTAGAACGATGGGTCCCCCCGCGACCGCGGTCCCGGCGGTCCCTTAGTTACGCCACTGGACAACATTCATATAGGTCTAATAAGTAAGGACACAATTCGATGTGCTAATATAATCTTGACCGCTCAGGGGTGTACAGTGCTAAATTGAATGTTGCCTGAGCAGTGGAAAAGTGTAAGGCTGTTTTTGAGGGGAAGGGGGGGGGGGGGACGTATAGATACTTAATTTTAAATGTATCTAATGTTTATGATCATAGATGTACGTTGACACAATATAAAACCTCCGAATGCACCCGTACATAGGCCGGGAACCAACCACACAATATATAGTGAGGTAGTGGTTTCGAGGTTTTCATAAAAAATTGCATTTTATTTCATTTTAGCCTTCGTTATTTGCCAAGGCTGGAAAACCTTGAGCTTGGGTGCCGCCCGTGCTGTGTAAAACGTGTCTGGGTGGAGTAAAGACGCCCCTAGACCCGACTACGCCCATGTCCATGAACTACACCCCTGGGGTGACTTTATTTTCGTAGACATAGAACTTATTTTTTTGCTTTTCACGTATAAAAATAATATACAATTATAATATTGTTACGGTTGCTTTATGCCAACCGTGTGGAATCTCAAATCATGTACAAGCGCAATACACTCGGAAAATACTAACAAGCACGAAAATCACCGGCCTTCAAATCTCCTGTCACTTTCCCAGCCCCACACACGAACTGACGTTTCCAAGGATCCCCAAACAAACAATGTTCTCTGTCACCGCCTTCTCACGCCCACCACAACAAACCAAGGTCTACTTGATTGCCGCCTAACGGCTATCAAGTAGACCTTGCAACAAACAACAACAACAACGACATATCTTCGTAACACTGCCCCCTCCTTAGCCTTGATCGTCTCGATCAAAGTTCCCCAGACTTGGCAACGTGGCGTTTCCGGACGACGCTCGACGACATTGCAACGTCGCCTTCTGTTTCAGCCACTCGATCTGATAATGTATAAAGTTAGCGGAACCCTCGTCATCCTCCTCGTTATCGGCGTCCTCGTCTTTGCGCTCCTCCTCGGTGTGACGCCGCTTGCGTCGACGTCGTCGTCGTCTAAAGTCTTCCGACCCCTCTCGCCCCTCCATCGACGCAGGCGGACCCTTGTCGATGAACACGCTGTCCGCGTCGATGGCAATCGGCGGCTCAAGCGTCCTCTTGATGGGGAACGCCGGCTCTTCCGTCTCCGCCGCGTCATCAAGCGACGCCAAATCGTCCAGGGCAGCGTCGTCAAGCTCCGCTTCTCCGCTCTGAGCATCGGCTGACGCTTCCTCCTTCTCGGCGCCACTCGCAGAGAATTCGAGCGGCTCCACATCGGACGGAGCGGCATCGGCCAACGCCACCCGTTCCCCAGGTCCACTAGAAGCGTCATCAGCAGACGTGTCGTCAACCGACGCCTCGCGTTTCCGCACGCGTAGCCTCATGTCGTAACTGGGGTAGTCGGTCTTGCCGTGACGCTTCCGTCGCGCCCACCCCGCGCCCGGTCGGATGTTGTTGTGGATCGACGGATAGTAATAGTTGAGGGACGGTTTCTCCTCGGGCGCCTCAGCAATCTTCTTGTTGTACGGACGCCTCATGTAGTGTTCCGCGCGTCTGAAGTCGCCTTCCTCCATGGCGGCCATCTTGTCTGCGCGTCTGAAGTCGCCTTCCTCCATGGCGGCCATCTTGTCTGCGCGTCTGAAGTCGCCTTCCTCCATGGCGGCCATCTTGTCTGCGCGTCTGAAGTCTTCCTTCTCCATGGCGGCCATCTTATCTGCGCGTCCGAAGTCACCTTCCTCCATGGCGGCCATCTTGTCTGCGTGTCTGAAGTCGCCTTCCTCCATGGTGGCCAACTTGTCTGCGCGTCTGAAGTCACCTTCCTCCATGGCGGCCAACTTGTCTGCACGTCTGTAGTCACCTTCCTCCATGGCGCCCACACTCTTCTTGCGCTTCCTCGCCTCCATCTCCTCGTTGTTGGCCGCGTCGCCCTGCGCCAGCTCGCGCATGAAGTTCTCCTGCGTGACAGTCTGGAGGTCCTGGCCTAGCGAGAAACGTCGCCGGATCGAGTTCAGGTCTTCGTCTTCGCCCACTGGCTCCTCCCGCAGACTAGCAAACTGTGCTACTACGCCGGCCTTGATTTGGTCAACGTCCTCCTGCCTGTCACTAATTTTTGCCATTTTTGTACCCTCTATTTCTTTCTTCACACTCTCAATACACCGTTTCAATTCATCATGACTTTTCTTCATCTCTTCTCTCGCCTCTTCTTGCGCCTTACGTGACTCTTCCAGTCCTTTCTGCATCTCTTCTTTCGCCTCTTCTTGCGCCTTACGTGACTCTTCCAGTCCTTTCTTCATCTCTTCTTTCGCCTCTTCTTGCGCCTTACGTGACTCTTCCAGTCCTTTCTTCATCTCCTCTTTCATGCCTACCATCATCTCTAATAGCTGTTGGATCTGGGCCTCCATGGTTTTTCTCTCAGCTCTAGTTTGTACGACCATACACTAACCACAAGTGACGAATATTCTACGTACACACACACGAGCTGCCACAGTATTCGTGCACCGGTTTACGCGCCTCCGTTGATTGTAAAATCCCACTTCTGACACCAATGTTACGGTTGCTTTATGCCAACCGTGTGGAATCTCAAATCATGTACAAGCGCAATACACTCGGAAAATACTAACAAGCACGAAAATCACCGGCCTTCAAATCTCCTGTCACTTTCCCAGCCCCACACACGAACTGACGTTTCCAAGGATCCCCAAACAAACAATGTTCTCTGTCACCGCCTTCTCACGCCCACCACAACAAACCAAGGTCTACTTGATTGCCGCCTAACGGCTATCAAGTAGACCTTGCAACAAACAACAACAACAACGACATATCTTCGTAACAATATGTTATGTTTTCCGCGGACAATACGTGCACTGATATTATACTAATGTTTGAGGCGACTCAGTTTTAGTTTTCCGAATTTTACATTGAATGTTGGCCAATGAATGTGCACCCAATTGTTTTAGGGTGTACACCAGACCAGGGTTTTCTGATGTCCCCCTCTTTAGATAGGTATTAGAGTATTTGCATAACTGGAAAGGAAAACCCGAGGGCTCAATCGCAGCATTTGCCTTGTGACAGAAAACTGTCAGAAAACACCTTCAGTCAGGATTGCCGATGACCGGTATTGAATTGGAGACCTTCCAAGTAAGAGTCTCGAGTGTTATCGCTGAGCCACTTCTATTGCTTCCGAAGATCCGTATGAAGAGAATTTATTTGCTACGGAAATGTCTAAATTCCACTGTGGAAAATGAACGGGAAACCGAATTGCTTTTCCATGTGTATTCAAATTAGGGGTTCGAACACAATCGATCAGTGCTTGTGAAGCGACTATCGACACGTTTTAAAAGAAAAGGAACACCGGGCGATGAACCATCGGTTATAAGCTTGAACCAATACAAAGCGGTGGCATTATACGCGTCCTATTGCTTTATTTGAGTCCAGTTGAGAGCTTTGTTCGCCCCAGATTGTTGAGCAATCAGCGACGGGACAATTTAACGACAAAGCGTATTATCTTACAGTCTCCCTGCAAAAACCGCGCCTTATTAACATGTTTAGTTATATTTTGAGATCGCTACATAATAATGAAAAAGTTACAAATGTCGTGAATGTTCGTTGCTATAAAATATAAATAGATATAGATAGACATTTAAAACACGAATTTATTTTCCACGCCGCAATCTTGTAGGTAAAGAATTCTATTCATTCACTTTTCTTTTTAAACTAAAAATATACCCCCATATCAGTTTCGCATGATTGGTTTCTAAATTTCCAATTACTACCCCCTTCTTTTGTACGCGCGTTCTCGTGAATTTTCCAACACGCCTGAAAGCCTATTTAGACGCCTTGCGTATCCAATCTTTTTCGTCTCCCTTTTCCTCGACTATCTCATTCAAATCTAATCATTTCCCCCTCAATAAGCATCCTAGATCTTTTTCACTTTCGTTCCCATCAAAGAACGGTTTAAGATTTAAACACCCCAGCTTAACAATTCAGGCTATTTACTTCTTCAGAAAGGAAACAAAATGGAACGGATTAGAGTTTGCACTTGTAACTGAAGCTCTATTCGAACACATCACAAGTTATGAATGCCGTGTGAGTAACAATGTATGTGTGCAGTATATGATGACTAAACACTCATAACAGAACAACCATTCGTGTGTTGTGTATAAGTATAAAGCTCACAATTTATACCGGACGATTTTATTACTTGGGAAGTTTTCAAAAAAGAGGCTCACTATGTATAGGTACTTGGAAATAATGAACCTTGTTCAAACAATACGACAAGAAAGGCGATGCAAACATGGCTGCTCCATTATTTCCCTCTTGATGTACACCAGTTTTAATTGCATGCCTGAATAATAGCCACGCAGTTTCTCGACGGCCATTTTGTTCAACTTTGGTTTCCTTTTGCCCGAGAGTGATCGATTCAAATGGTAAATTCAAAATACGGGTACGTTACCAACTATCATGTTTTACCATTTTAAATGAAGATTGGTTATATCGATCTTTGATTGGTTATTATCGCTCACTTGTCGATGGTGTTCGAAGCCTACAGGGTTGGTTTAGTCACCTTAAATTAAAGTCCCTCACTGCAAATCAGTTTAGTTACTGAGTGGGTAGACTCTAAATGTGAATTTATTTATTTGTTTTATTTAGGTATAAAATTGTCCCGAAACAACCTTACAGATGCTTTCGTCTTTGACGAGTTATTCGTGGCCAATCAGCGAGCTCCAATTACAAAAACCGATCGCTGATTGGTCCCGAGTCAGACCTCTATAACGAGCGCATCGGTAAGATTGTTTCGGGACAAATGACATCCCTCGTCAGGCGTGTAATGCGCCCTGATGAAGGGAGGTGGCCCTTCCGAAATATTGACGACGAAGACCCAGTGGGTTGTCGTGGATATAATTTTGCAATAGTCAGTCAGTAAGTTCAGTAGTGTGTTTCTGTGACACCCGGACCCGGTTATAACTAGCGTCATGTTATACATTTAAAAATAATACCTACAATACAATTCTTCGTTTTTTGTTCAACAGGGTCAGCGCAGATGCGTCAACCTCGTTGTGGCGGAGACGAGGTGACTCCCAACAAGTACCTCGCGTCTGAGGAAGACCCTGGACGCTACCGAAAAGTGTGGTCTTGAGTGTGTTCTTTGGTTACTTTGAAATTTCGGTATTTGTAAAAGGAGCTTTATGATGTGAACGTACTATTTAGGTTTGTTTATGGTTTAAAAGTAGGTATTGAATTTATTATATTTATGTTTTGTGTCTGAACTGGCTTCTATGTCACAATGAGGTATTTTAAACCCCTAAAAGTGGCCCCTTGAACGTTGTCGCAGCTATTACTGCAAATAATCATACGAATAATTTGTGAAATAGGAGAATCGTTGAGGAGGACCAAAATATGATGGGATCTGTCAAAACAAACTATACCTCAAAAGTCAAAATAAGAATACGTGAAGACAATATTTTAAAATGTAAACATTGTAAGTCTGACTTATGGGGTAGCTGCCTGGCCTTGTCCTAGTTTACACAAGTAGGCCTAGAACCAACATCGCGTGACAATAAACTAGACAGCGCACCTCGTTCGACGCCTGGTTTATGTCTTTTCGGGCGTCTGAGACGTCCGTCATCAGGCACGCGTTACCCGACATGCAGTGCGTGTCTGACGATGAGACGCCAGAAACGTGTATCGACGTGTCAGCCGGTAAATTACGCGGGAGATAATTGATCAAGATGGAAGCAGTACTTAGTTTAACAATTCAAGTAAACGTAGATCAATGTAACGAGCATTTAAGGTTTATGGCTACATTTTAAAATCTTTATTAGTAATTGTGACGTACTGATAATTTATTCCAAAGTTAATTCTTAGTATTACGATACGATGTTAACATACTCTTGACCTTGTTTGTACCATGTTCTAGAGCTACGAGCACGTTACAAAAATATCTTGGGATGTAGCTCCCACAATCAAACGCAAACAAAGCAATTATTTTAGCTCGCGACGTTTACAGCACAGCTCGTTCCTTTATTTTAAACTTGGGGGAGATAGAAAACATTTCGTAAGAGGAACGACAGACAATTATAAACGTGGTGAAAAGTTGGATTTAATTTTGACAAATCTGAGATTTCAATTAAGATTTAACTATTTAATTCTAACAGAGATTGGTAATTACAATAAATTAATGTCGTTTGGAGACAGTCGCTGCTCTGATTAGATAGACTTCCTCACAAAAGTAGAAAGGTTTCAATAATTTACTTTTTTGTTGTTGGAAAAGGTGAAGAAATGTAAAGAAATATTATTTTATATCAACGTCTGAGCCATACTACTAGCAAATAATACTATTTAATGACAATATCGAATAATGAATAAATGACACAATTACTAATCTAAATAAAATAAAATTGTAGAGATTTGAAAAGTAAAGTAGGCACAAAAATGACAACTTCTACGAACGATTTTCTGTTACACTAAAGTTGTATTGTAGTCTTGCCTCATATTGTATTGTATTGTATTGTATTTTTTAATTTTTAATTTACCATGTACAGCTCTTTAGTTACATTAGTAATACTAATATTCCACATAAAATTACTGTTTGACACTCTATTGTTGGTGTTTTATGAAGTACTGAAAGAAACATTTTAAATCGACTTCGATAATAGACACATGCAATTTAAGTATAGATATACACAGTAATTGTCCGGTCCTACTTTGTTAATTATTATAGTATGGAGTCATATAAATCCATGGTTATGGTATGGTACCAAATTCCACAAACCGATAAGTTTCAAGCAAGCATGTTACAGTTTTACCACGCAGGGCCGAGGTTTCCCCCCCCCCCCCCATTGTATTTATATCGCACACAAAATAGTGAACCAACACTTTGGATCTTAGACCTTCGCGAAGAGGGTGAAATTTATAGCCATATAAAATGCTACTGATGTGTTATAATAGCTCGGGTTTATTAATTTTCAATCAATATTTTTATTTGTGTGTGTTTTATTGTTGATGGGGGTTGGGTTTTAAAATATATTCGCGTGCATTTGTATACGTAGGCCTATCTAATCTTCACAGTGATGGATTCACTTCTTACGTGCTTTATGTATTGTGTCTTCTTATCAAGAGTGATTATCAGTTTCGGAGAGGTGAAAAGTTCCAAAAGACATTTTATGAATATAATAAGGAATGAACAGTGTAATATGTATGACATTTGGTTAATATTTATATGCCAGCTCTACTATTTAGTATACATGAATATATGATGTTTGTAACTTTGTGACATAAAGTTATTATCAACTTAAAAACAAAATTTACAAATGACATGTGACTCTTATCTGAAGTGAAAAAACAGTGAAAACTTAAAATTAAGTTATGACTCAAAAATGTGTTAGGCCCCTACACAATGTCTTAGTTTATTTTGTGGATCATGTGTTTTAAAACGTTTCATGTTATTATCGTGATTGCATTTTGTGACGAGAGAAGACTGAAGTGAAGTGACGTGAAGAACGTGAAAACTTTTTTCAAAAAGAGATACATATTCAAGAAAAGTGATTGATTCTGTAATGCTGTACTACTGATACTTGTTTTACTTACTTACTTGCTTGCCATACTGTGTAACTGTATTGTTAGTTACTACTGTACTGATGCTTGTACTTGCTTGCCATACTGTGTAACTGTATTGTTTGTTACTACTGTACTGATGCTTGTACTTGCTTGCCATACTGTGTAACTATATTGTTTGTTACTACTGTAATGATGCTTGTACTTGCTTGCCATACTGTGTAACTGTATTGTTTGCTACTACTGTGCTGATGCTTGTACTTGCTTGCCATACTGTGTAACTGTATTATTTGTTACTACTGTACTGATGCTTGTACTTGCTTGCCATACTGTGTAACTGTAATGTTTGTTACTACTGTACTGATGCCTGTACTTGCTTGCCATACTGTGTAACTGTATTGTTTGTTACTACTGTACTGATGCTTGTACTTGCTTGCCATACTGTGTAACTGTATTGTTTGTTACTACTGTACTGATGCTTGTACTTGCTTGCCGTACTGTGTAACTGTATTGTTTGTTACTACTGTACTGATGCTTGTACTTGCTTGCCATACTGTGTAACTGTATTGTTTGTTACTACTGTACTGATGCTTGTACTTGCTTGCCATACTGTGTAACTGTAATGTTTGTTACTACTGTACTGATGCTTGTACTTGCTTGCCATACTGTGTAACTGTATTGTTTGTTACTACTGTACTGATGCTTGTACTTGCTTGCCATACTGTGTAACTGTATTGTTTGTTACTACTGTACTGATGCTTGTACTTGCTTGCCATACTGTGTAACTGTAATGTTTGTTACTACTGTACTGATGCTTGTACTTGCTTGCCATACTGTGTAACTGTATTGTTTGTTACTACTGTACTGATGCTTGTAATTGCTTGCCATACTGTGTAACTGTATTGGCGACGCCAACTTCGGGTAACCAAAATAGTTGATGTTTTGACGTTTTTATTTTTTTACGGGTAAACGGTTTAGGATAGAATTTTTTGGTTGTCAATTCCTTCTTATTCATCGCTCTCTTGATATGTTTCGTATTTTTAAAAAAATAAAAAAAATAAAAAAATCAATATTCTCCGATTTTGCTATTCTGTGAGCTTTTTTTAAATTTTGGACGCCTGTATCTCTGTAAGTATGACCCTCAGCATATTTTCGGTTTCAGGATGTCTAGATAATTAACGCAAAAAAAATAAAAAAAATACAGAAACAAATTTGGGCTTCACGCTTTTTTGCTACGAGCGCTTTAAAAAAATTTCCCCCATGTAATCCCTTCTCAATTTTTCTTGTCTGAATATGGAAGAAAAAAAGACTGC
The DNA here is from genome assembly GCA_945910005.1 of Isoperla grammatica. Classification (NCBI taxonomy): domain Eukaryota; kingdom Metazoa; phylum Arthropoda; class Insecta; order Plecoptera; family Perlodidae; genus Isoperla; species Isoperla grammatica. The sequence goes on from OX246741.1 coordinate 7,672,715, forward strand.
CGGTTGCGGGTATCGAACCCCGGACCGCGAAAACACTAGTCGGCGTCGCTACTGCCTACGCCACGCCACTCGATGGAAGTTGGTTCGCTTACACTAGTACATAACACACTGCTCTCAATGAATGCATGTATGTATCTCGATGCATTTTTATTGTAATTGTAACACCTAAGATAGATGGATTTACGAACAGAAAGTCTTTTTGGATTTAAAAAATATCCAAGAATACGATCTGAAGATAAAAACTCTGAAAATTGTGAAAAAACGGCTTCAAAGATTTTTTAAATTTTCGGAGTTTTTATCATCAGATCGTATTGATTGATTGGTTGATCGCGAAAGAGTTAATCGTTTGTGGAAACAATGAGACGTTTGGCAGTTAAAAAGTAAACCGTGTCCATGCACGTTGATGCATTGATATAAATGCGTGAAAATGGTGGAACAAAAAAGTGTGGATGTAACGGGTGTCGGACCCCAGACCACGACCATGCTAAGCGGAGACATACCGCATACGCCATAGCACACGATGTGACTTCCAGCGCTTACACATGTACAAGACACACTGCTCTCAATGTTGTGCGTTGTTCGGGGTATTCAGTTAGCTTATATCATAACCTCCTATAGCCGTCTGAACTCCGGATACACATCCACAGAAAACACAGTTTTGGGACTTTCAAGACTTGACGTTGGGAACATCACTATAACCTCCTATAGCCGTCTGAACTCCTGATACACATCAACAGAAAACGTAGTTTTGGGACCCACGTTGGGAACGTCACACTGAACAGCCAACATTAAAACATGTTTCCTCGGCTTACCGTGCAAGGCAAACAATAACATTTCCAATGTATAGAGTAAGAATGTCCAATGAAGAAACTTTAATCATTATTTTCTTAACCCTTTAACAAGAGACGCTACACGCCGCCAAAGACGTGCTCAAATACACTCTGTTTTTTAGAATTATATTCTTTACGGCTATAATGTTTATTTTGGCGATTTTAAAGTTAATTCCCAAGGTAGATCTGACAATTGTCTACTTTGAAAAAAATCATCGCCTTGCTATGTTTGTTGTGAACGACGTCAGGCGTCGCTGAAATTTCAAAGATTTTGTTGTCAAGTTCCACTTTCGGTACCGATTGTGGATGAACGGTGGTACCTAGTTAGTCGTAGCTTCGAACTTAAGGTCAGAAAGAATCCTTGGTGACGTAGTATGAGTGTCGGTAGCGTCGGTTTGCACAGGTCGTGGTGAGGCGACGCCAACTTCAGGTAACCAAAATAGTTGATTTTTTGAGGTTTTAATTTTTTTACGGGTAAACGGTTTAAGATAGAATTTTTCGGTTGTCAGTTCCTTCGTATTCATCGCTCTCTTGATATGTTTCGCATTTTTTAAAAAATAAAAAAAATTAAAAATTTCAAAATTCTCCGATCGTGCTCTTCTGAGACAAAATTTGAAATTTTGGGCGCCTGTATCTCTGTTAGTATGACCCCCAGCATATTTTCGTTTTACGGATGTCTAGATAATTAACGCAAACAAAATAAAAAAAATAAAAAAACAAATTTGGACCACCCGTTTTTTAGCTACGAGCGCTTGAAAAATAAATTTCCCCTTAGTAAACCCTTCTCAACTTTTCTTGTCTGAATATGGAAGAAAAAAAGTTTGCCGATAACGGGTCTCGAACCCCGGACCGCGAAAACACTAGTCGGCGTCGCTACTGCCTACGCCACGCCACTCGATGGAAGTTGGTTCGCTTACACTAGTACATAACACACTGCTCTCAATGAATGCATGTATGTATCTCGATGCATTTTTATTGTAATTGTAACACCTAAGATGGATGGATTTACGGACAGAGGGTCTTATTGGATTTAAAAAATATCCAAGAATACGATCTGAAGATAAAAACTCTGAAAATTGTGAAAAAAACGGCTTCAAAGATTTTTTAAATTTTCGGAGTTTTTATCATCAGATCGTATTGATTGATTGGTTGATCGCGAAACAGTTAATCGTTTGTGGAAACAATGAGCCGTTTGGCAGTTAAAAAGTAAACCGTGTCCATGCACGTTGATGCATTGATATAAATGCGTGAAAATGGTGGAACAAAAAAGAGTGGATGTAACGGGTGTCGAACCCCAGACCACGACCACGCTAAGCGGAGACATACCGCATACGCCATAGCACACGATGATACTTCCAGCGCTTACACATGTACAAGACACACTGCTCTCAATGTTGTGCGTTGTTCGGGGTATTCAGTTAGCTTATATCATAACCTCCTATAGCCGTCTGAACTCCGGATACACATCCACAGAAAACACAGTTTTGGGACTTTCAAGACTTGACGTTGGGAACATCACTATAACCTCCTATAGCCGTCTGAACTCCTGATACACATCCACAGAAAACGTAGTTTTGGGACCCACGTTGGGAACATCACACTGAACAGCCAACATTAAAACATGTTTCCTCGGCTTACCGTTAATGCAAGGCAAACATTAACATGTTCAATGTATAGAGTAAGAATGTCCAATGAAGAAACTTTAATCATTATTTTCTTAACCCTTTAACAAGAGACGCTACACGCCGCCAAAGACGTGCGCAAATACACTCTGTTTTTGCGAATTATATTCTTTACGGCTATAATGTTTATTTTGGCGATTTTAAAGTTAATTCCCAAGGTAGATCTGACAATTGTCTACTTTGAAAAAAATCATCGCCTCGCTATGTTTGTTGTGAACGACGTCAGGCGTCGCTGAAATTTCAAAGATTTTCTTGTCAAGTTCCACTTTCGGTACCGATTGTGGATGAACGGTGGTACCTAGTTAGTCGTAGCTTCGAACTTAAGGTCAGAAAGAATCCTTGGTGACGTAGTATGAGCGTCGGTAGCGTCGGTTTGCACAGGTTGTGGTGAGGCGACGCCAACTTCAGGTAACCAAAATAGTTGATTGTTTGAGGTTTTAATTTTTTTACGGGTAAACGGTTTGAGATAGAATTTTTCGGTTGTCAGTTCCTTCGTATTCATCGCTCTCTTGATATGTTTCGCATTTTTTAAAAAATTAAAAAAAATTAAAAATTTCAAAATTCTCCGATCGTGGTCTTCTGAGACAAAATTTGAAATTTTGGGCGCCTGTATCTCTGTTAGTATGACCCCCAGCATATTTTCGTTTTCAGGATGTCTAGATAATTAACGCAAAAAAAATAAAAAAAATAAAAAAACAAATTTGGACCACCCGTTTTTTAGCTACGAGCGCTTGAAAAATAAATTTCCCCTTAGTAAACCCTTCTCAACTTTTCTTGTCTGAATATGGAAGAAAAAAAGTTTGCCGGTAACGGGTCTCGAACCCCGGACCGCGAAAACACTAGTCGGCGTCGCTACTGCCTACGCCATTCCACACGATGGAAGTTGGATCGCTTACACTAGTATATAACACACTGCTCTCAATGAATGCATGTATGTATCTCGATGCATTTTTATTGTAATTGTAACACCTAAGATAGATGGATTTACGAACAGAGGGTCTCATTGGATTTAAAAAATATCCAAGAATAAGATTTGAAGATAAAAACTCTGAAAATTGTGAAAAAACGGCTTCAAAGATTTTTTAAATTTTCGGAGTTTCTATCATCAGATCGTATTGATTGATTGGTTGATCGCGAAAGGGTTAATCGTTTGTGGAAACAATGAGCCGTTTGGCAGTTAAAAAATAAACCGTGTCCATGCACGTTGATGCATTGATATAAATGCGTGAAAATGGTGGAACAAAAAAGAGCGGGTGTAACGGGTTTCGAACCCCAGACCTCGACCATGCTAAGCGGAGACATACCCCATACGCCATAGCACCCGATGATACTTCCAGCGCTTACACATGTACAAGACATACTGCTCTCAATGTTGTGCGTTGTTCGGGGTATTCAGTTAGCTTATATCATAACCTCCTATAGCCGTCTGAACTCCGGATACATATCCACAGAAAACACAGTTTTGGGACTTTCAAGACTTGACGTTGGGAACATCACTATAACCTCCTATAGCCGTCTGAACTCCTGATACACATCCACAGAAAACGTAGTTTTGGGACCCACGTTGGGAACATCACACTGAACAGCCAACATTAAAACATGTTTCCTCGGCTTACCGTTAATGCAAGGCAAACATTAACATGTCCAATGTATAGAGTAAGAATGTCCAATGAAGAAACTTTAATCATTATTTTCTTAACCCTTTAACAAGAGACGCTACACGCCGCCAAAGACGTGCTCAAATACACTCTGTTTTTTAGAATTATATTATTTACGGCTATAATGTTTATTTTGGCGATTTAAAAGTTAATTCCCAAGGTAGATCTGACAATTGTCTACTTTGAAAAAAATCATCGCCTCGCTATGTTTGTTGTGAACGACGTCAGGCGTCGCTGAAATTTCAAAGATTTTCTTGTCAAGTTCCACTTTCGGTACCGATTGTGGATGAACGGTGGTACCTAGTTAGTCGTAGCTTCGAACTTAAGGTCAGAAAGAATCCTTGGTGACGTAGTATGAGCGTCGGTAGCGTCGGTTTGCACAGGTCGTGGTGAGGCGACGCCAACTTCAGGTAACCAAAATAGTTGATTTTTTGAGGTTTTAATTTTTTTACGGGTAAACGGTTTAAGATAGAATTTTTCGGTTGTCAGTTCCTTCGTATTCATCGCTCTCTTGATATGTTTCGCATTTTTTTTAAAATATAAAAAATTAAAAATTTCAAAATTCTCCGATCGTGCTCTTCTGAGACAAAGTTTGAAATTTTGGGCGCCTGTATCTCTGTTAGTATGACCCCCAGCATATTTTCATTTTACGGATGTCTAGATAATTAACGCAAAAAAAATAAAAAAAATAAAAAAACAAATTTGGACTACCCGTTTTTTAGCTACGAGCGCTTGAAAAATAAATTTCCCCTTAGTAAACCCTTCTCAACTTTTCTTGTCTGAATATGGAAGAAAAAAAGTTTGCCGGTAACGGGTCTCGAACCCCGGACCGCGAAAACACTAGTCGGCGTCGCTACTGCCTACGCCACGCCACTCGATGGAAGTTGGTTCGCTTACACTAGTACATAACACACTGCTCTCAATGAATGCATGTATGTATCTCGATGCATTTTTATTGTAATTGTAACACCTAAGATAGATGGATTTACGAACAGAGGGTCTTATTGGATTTAAAAAATATCCAAGAATACGATCTGAAGATAAAAACTCTGAAAATTGTGAAAAAACGGCTTTAAGATTTTTTAAATTTTCGGAGTTTTTATCATCAGATCGTATTGATTGATTGGTTGATCGCGAAACAGTTAATCGTTTGTGGAAACAATGAGCCGTTTGGCAGTTAAAAAGTAAACCGTGTCCATGCACGTTGATGCATTGATATAAATGCGTGAAAATGGTGGAACAAAAAAGAGTGGATGTAACGGGTGTCGAACCCCAGACCACGACCACGCTAAGCGGAGACATACCGCATACGCCATAGCACACGATGATACTTCCAGCGCTTACACATGTACAAGACACACTGCTCTCAATGTTGTGCGTTGTTCGGGGTATTCAGTTAGCTTATATCATAACCTCCTATAGCCGTCTGAACTCCGGATACACATCCACAGAAAACACAGTTTTGGGACTTTCAAGACTTGACGTTGGGAACATCACTATAACCTCCTATAGCCGTCTGAACTCCTGATACACATCCACAGAAAACGTAGTTTTGGGACCCACGTTGGGAACATCACACTGAACAGCCAACATTAAAACATGTTTCTTTGGCTTACCGTTAATGCAAGGCAAACATTAACATGTCCAATGTATAGAGTAAGAATGTCCAATGAAGAAACTTTAATCATTATTTTCTTAACCCTTTAACAAGAGACGCTACACGCCGCCAAAGACGTGCGCAAATACACTCTGTTTTTGCGAATTATATTCTTTACGGCTATAATGTTTATTTTGGCGATTTTAAAGTTAATTCCCAAGGTAGATCTGACAATTGTCTACTTTGAAAAAAATCATCGCCTCGCTATGTTTGTTGTGAACGACGTCAGGCGTCGCTGAAATTTCAAAGATTTTCTTGTCAAGTTCCACTTTCGGTACCGATTGTGGATGAACGGTGGTACCTAGTTAGTCGTAGCTTCGAACTTAAGGTCAGAAAGAATCCTTGGTGACGTAGTATGAGCGTCGGTAGCGTCGGTTTGCACAGGTTGTGGTGAGGCGACGCCAACTTCAGGTAACCAAAATAGTTGATTTTTTGAGGTTTTAATTTTTTTACGGGTAAACGGTTTGAGATAGAATTTTTCGGTTGTCAGTTCATAATATTCATCGTTCTCTTGATATGTTTCGCATTTTTTAAAAAATTAAAAAAAATTAAAAATTTCAAAATTCTCCGATCGTGGTCTTCTGAGACAAAATTTGAAATTTTGGGCGCCTGTATCTCTGTTAGTATGACACCCAGCATATTTTCGTTTTCAGGATGTCTAGATAATTAACGCAAAAAAAATAAAAAAAATAAAAAAACAAATTTGGACTACCCGTTTTTTAGCTACGAGCGCTTGAAAAATAAATTTCCCCTTAGTAAACCCTTCTCAACTTTTCTTGTCTGAATATGGAAGAAAAAAAGTTTGCCGGTAACGGGTCTCGAACCCCGGACCGCGAAAACACTAGTCGGCGTCGCTACTGCCTACGCCATTCCACACGATGGAAGTTGGATCGCTTACACTAGTATATAACACACTGCTCTCAATGAATGCATGTATGTATCTCGATGCATTTTTATTGTAATTGTAACACCTAAGATAGATGGATTTACGAACAGAGGGTCTCATTGGATTTAAAAAATATCCAAGAATACAATTTGAAGATAAAAACTCTGAAAATTGTGAAAAAACGGCTTCAAAGATTTTTTAAATTTTCGGAGTTTTTATCATCAGATCGTATTGATTGATTGGTTGATCGCGAAAGGGTTAATCGTTTGTGGAAACAATGAGCCGTTTGGCAGTTAAAAAATAAACCGTGTCCATGCACGTTGATGCATTGATATAAATGCGTGAAAATGGTGGAACAAAAAAGAGCGGGTGTAACGGGTCTCGAACCCCAGACCTCGACCATGCTAAGCGGAGACATACCCCATACGCCATAGCACCCGATGATACTTCCAGCGCTTACACATGTACAAGACATACTGCTCTCAATGTTGTGCGTTGTTTGGGGTATTCAGTTAGCTTATATCATAACCTCCTATAGCCGTCTGAACTCCGGATACACATCCACAGAAATGCGTTTTGGGACTTTCAAGACTTGACGTTGGGAACATCACTATAACCTCCTATAGCCGTCTGAACTCCTGATACACATCCACAGAAAACGTAGTTTTGGGACCCACGTTGGGAACATCACACTGAACAGCCAACATTAAAACATGTTTCCTCGGCTTACCGTTAATGCAAGGCAAACATTAACATGTCCAATGTATAGAGTAAGAATGTCCAATGAAGAAACTTTAATCATTATTTTCTTAACCCTTTAACAAGAGACGCTACACGCCGCCAAAGACGTGCTCAAATACACTCTGTTTTTTAGAATTATATTCTTTACGGCTATAATGTTTATTTTGGCGATTTTAAAGTTAATTCGTAAGGTAGATCTGACAATTGTCTACTTTGAAAAAAATCATCGCCTCGCTATGTTTGTTGTGAACGACGTCAGGCGTCGCTGAATTTTCAAAGATTTCCTTGTCAAGTTCCACTTTCGGTACCGATTGTGGATGAACGGTGGTACCTAGTTAGTCGTAGCTTCGAACTTAAGGTCAGAAAGAATCCTTGGTGACGTAGTATGAGCGTCGGTAGCGTCGGTTTGCACAGGTCGTGGTGAGGCGACGCCAACTTCAGGTAACCAAAATAGTTGATTTTTTGAGGTTTTAATTTTTTTACGGGTAAACGGTTTGAGATAGAATTTTTCGGTTGTCAGTTCCTTCGTATTCATCGCTCTCTTGATATGTTTCGTATTTTTTTTAAAATTAAAAAAAATTAAAAATTTCAAAATTCTCCGATCGTGGTCTTCTGAGACAAAATTTGAAATTTTGGGCGCCTGTATCTCTGTTAGTATGACCCCCAGCATATTTTCGTTTTCAGGATGTCTAGATAATTAACGCAAAAAAAATAAAAAAAATAAAAAAACAAATTTGGACCACCCGTTTTTTAGCTACGAGCGCTTGAAAAATAAATTTCCCCTTAGTAAACCCTTCTCAACTTTTCTTGTCTGAATATGGAAGAAAAAAAGTTTGCCGGTAACAGGTCTCGAACCCCGGACCGCGAAAACACTAGTCGGCGTCGCTACTGCCTACGCCACGCCACTCGATGGAAGTTGATTCGCTTACACTAGTACATAACACACTGCTCTCAATGAATGCATGTATGTATCTCGATGCATTTTTATTGTAATTGTAACACCTAAGATAGATGGATTTACGAACAGAGGGTCTCATTGGATTTAAAAAATATCCCGGGGGGGGGGGGGGGGGGATATAAATGCGTGAAAATGGTGGAACAAAAAAGAGTAGGTGTAACGAGTCTCGAACCCTTGACCTCAAAAAATCGAAGCTACGACGTTACTGTTTACTCTATGCCAGAAGATGGAAGAAGTTTTGCTTACACTGGTATATAACACACTGCTCTCAATGTAAGCACGTATGAATCTCATTGTATCTCGATTCATTCATATTGTACAATTGTAACACCAAACATGGATGGATTTACGAACTGGGTCTCGTTAGATTCCGAAAATATCCAACAATACGATCTGATGACAAAAACTCTGAAAATTTAAAATAAAAATTGCACTCGTTTTTTTTCTAAGTCCAAAAAATGAGTTTCTACACCTTTTTAAAATCGCATTTGATAGATCTTGATCCCGTGATCGCAAAACTGAAAACATTTTTTGGCGGAAACCAACCGTTCGTCTGTAAAAAAATAATCAATATTCTACTCGATTCTTCTTATTTAATTGTAACTCCAAATATGGATTGATTTACGAACTGATGGTCTCACAGGATGCAAAAAGTATCAAAGAATGCGATCTGATCATAAAAACTGCAAAAATTGTAAAAAAACGTTTTTAAGCCGTTTTTCAACCGAGGCTATATAGTCTTCTCTGATTTTCAAAATCAACACTTTGTCTTTTTATGATCGCATTCGATAGATCTTTACCTGGTGATAGCGAATCAGAAAACCGTTTTTTGCGGAAACGCACAGTTTGGCTGTAAAAAAATAATCTTTATTCAACTCGCTGCCTTCTTATTGTAATTGTAGGTCCAAATATGGATGGATTTACGAACTGAGGGTCTCATTGGATTCCAAAAATATCCAAGAATACTATCTGAAGATAAAAACTCCGAAAATTGAAAAAAAATTTGAAGCCGTTTTTTTTTCTAAGTCCCAAAATCCAAAATTAACACCTTGTCTTTTTAAAATCGCATTTGATAAATTTTGATCATGTCGTCGGAGCAGTGCAAGACCAACACAACTCAAAATTTCAAAAAAAAATTTTTTTCAACACAAGTATTGAGAGAAATGCTCTTTGTCCAATGCAACACCAACACAAGTCAAAAGTTCCACAGTTACCCGCTAGATGGAGTTGGATGCCTCTTGCATTCAACAACAATAGCAGTGCGCCTAGTGCAAGACTGACACAAGTCGTGTTGTGTTGGTTTTGCACTAGGAGTTTGTTGTTTTCCCCCAACTCAAGTGTCAATATCAAGATGGATTCCAAACCTCCTGAAAATAATATGAGTGACAGAGCTCGCAAAATAATCAATATAGCTTTGATGCAATCCATGACCTGTGGTGATTCTACAACGCAAGTAAGTATCTACTGTCAATATAACTAGGCCTAAGTGGAATATTTGATTTCTTGTAAATAACAGCTTAGCCACAGGGTTGTATGTTGGTAAACATAACCTAGAATCTGCACAATATTTTGTAAACCTATGCCTATTATTCTTACAAAACGCTAGGCCTATAGGACAACGATTTATCCCATTTCTACAATCACCTAGATTGATTTTATCTTTTTTATAGATGACTAAAAGTCCTGTCACTGCGATTGATCATGCGCCTTTGGATAAGATTGAGCTTTCTCAGCCAGTGTTTGATCATACACCACACCGTGGACTTTCCGCTAAAGCGGTGATTGATTTGGCTCTAGGTGTACATGGTCAGACTGAGGCTAGTTCAAGTACGTGTAGGCCTAGGCATACATCTAGGCCTATACTGGTGACAGACGAGGCAACAGATATTATGCAACTTGACCAACCATCAAAAGATATCACAGTAAGTGTTTAAGTCCTAGGCCTAGGCCTAGGCCTCAGTAATATTAAAATGAGCTGACTCTTTAATGAGCAGAAATAAATAGTTAGGCCTACTAGGCCTATACGTGTTTGATGTTTCAAACTATTAGCCTACAGTACAAGGAATATTTAAATTTTGTTATTGGAAGGGGTCGAACTGACATTTTGTTCCATTAATTAACAGGGAAGTAATGCCGATCTGGTTGCTAGTGATTCTGATGGCGATAAGGACTGGGAACCATCATCAGACACAGAAACAGAAATAGCACCTAGATCTAAAAGAATCGTTCAGTACTCCGAAAGCTCAGAAGAGGAGCTTGAGGAAGTCGTGCTAGCAGACTTGGAAGAAGAGGTTGAAGAAATCGTGCTAGAAGAAGCAACAGGTACGTGCATGGCGAGCCGTTTCTATCCTAGGGTAAAGAAATCGCATGTGGAAACTCTGTGTGGTGCATTATGTACCAGCCAGAAGCGGCACAAACCGACGGGGCGCGGTGGTCTAGTGGTTAAACAGTTCTATGCTGTCAGATCCTAGGTCGAGACGAGAGATGTTTAGGTTTTTTATAATTTCAAACTTAACGTTTAAGTTTGTTCTATGTTTTAGGATGATTGTTTTGGTGGTAGTGTCTTTCTTGGCGAATATTTTCATTAGTAATGGGGCTTTTATCAATCTACTGAGAAATATTGAGTCTTGCTTTGTTATAGGCCTATACCAAGATTGTGTCAATGCAAAAGAATCGCAGATGCGAAAACTTTAAACAACTTTCTACCTTAGGGGGCCTATAGTAGATGCTTTAATGGAAGTCTTTATTTAGTGAAACCTCTATAGGAAATGGTAAACTTAATTAGCAACAATATTAATTTGTAAACCGGGCATTCTTTTTGTTTTAGAACAACGTTCAAAGAAGCGTCAGCGCAGACCAGAAAATTGGAAGAGAGCTGTGAAAAAACAAAAGAAGAACACTGGAGTAGTATACACGAATAGTGGAGGGAACATTGTGCGAGCTAAAAAGTTAAAAGATCCTTGCGGAAATAAGTGTAGATTGAAGTGCTCAGAAAAAATGTCTCTTGAAACGCGACAAACTATTATAGACGGTTTTTGGGCGTTGAATGACATAAACCGCCAAAGGGACTTTATTAGCAGAAGTGTTGAAGAAATTTGTCCCCAATACCGCCAAAAAAAGCCTGCTAGTACAAGATCCTTAAACTACGCATATCATTTATTGGATGATGGGAAAAAAATAAAGGTGTGCAAAACATTCTTTATGAACACGCTTGACGTAGGGAACACTTTTGTTCGGACTGCATTCAAAAAGCAAACCCCAGCTGGATTTGTTGCATCTGAAATGCGAGGTAAACATGGGAATCAATTGAAACTTGATGATGCTATAAAACAAGGTGTAAGAGATCACATCAAATCGTTTGACAAGATAGAATCACACTACTGTCGGTCACAAACTACAAAAGAATACCTGAATGGAGATTTAAACATTGCCACTATGTACAGGCTCTACAAGGAAGATTGCCTTATAAAAAATATAAATGCAGGAAAAATGTACCTATATGACACAATTTTTCGCACTGAGTTCAATTTGTCTTTTTTCAAACCTAAAAAAGATTTGTGCGGATTTTGTGAAAGTCACAAAAATTCAAATGACACAGAAAAAAGTGAAAACCTTGAAGCTTTCACTAAACACATACACGAGAAGGTCCTGTCCCGGAAAGAAAAGGAAAAGGACTGCAATGATGCAAAGGTAACAGGAAATGTGGTTTGTTGTTACGACTTACAAAGCGTGTTCACTTCCCCATGTGGTGATGTCTCGGTCTTTTACTATAAAAGAAAGTTAAACTCGTACAACTTTACTATATTTGACATCAATGATAAAAAGGGCTATTGTTACATGTGGCACGAAGGCCTGGCTTTGAGGGGGTCAAACGAAATTGGCACTTGCGTCTTGACGTACTTAAAACAAAATTGTATTGGCAAAGAAGTCACATTTTACAGTGACAATTGTGTTGGTCAAAATAAAAACCAATACATTGTGGCAATGTACATCCATGCAGTGTCCACTCTGGAGATAAAATCAATAACGCACAAGTACTTGATAGTTGGCCACACGCAAAACGAAGGAGATGCAATGCACTCATGCATAGAACGGGAAAAGAAGAGAATTCTTCGTGGTGGACCTGTCTATACACCGTCACAGTGGATTCCAGTTGTCCGGTTAGCGAAGAAAAATGGGCATCCATACACTGTCACGGAAATGGGGACAGAAGATTTTGTAAATATTAAGAAGCTGGCACAGGATGCTTCGTACAATTTTTCCAAAGACGTAGATGGTAAGAAAGTTGTGTGGAACGAGATAAAAGTAATCAAAGTGGAAAAAGAAGAACCTGGGACAATTTTCTTCAAAACCAGTTATGAAGACGAAGAATACAGGAAAATAATTGTCATTCGCCGTGGAAGAGGCAGGAAAGGAATGTGTGAAAATGACCTAGTACCTTTGTACAAAGAGCCGCCGAAAATACCATTTCAAAAAAAAAAAGACTTACTGTCAATGTGCAAAGACAAGGCAATTCCTACAGTTCATCATGAATTTTTTACTAATTTGTCAGCAGTGTCAAAAAATGTGCAACCCCCAAATGAGGAAGACAGTGATGCCTAAGTAGTTACACTGCTTAGATTATTTTATGGTTTATACCACCATTTTCTATCTATACTAATTATCTTAATATTAAAAACCTATAAGCTTCAAGTGTTTTGCTCACACCCCGTCATTAATATTTTGTTTATCATAATTAATGAACATACTTACCTGGAAAGTAGTTACGTTGCATGTTTATTTTGGAGTCATTGTTCCCGAATAAAGCATTTGGTATACCCGAGAAATGAATTTTGAATTGTTGTTCGTATTACTTTTATTATTATTATTATTATTATTATTATTATTATTATTATTATTATTATTATTATTATTATTATTACTATTATAATTATAATTAATAATTTTATTTAAAACACAATGGAGTTTATTATAATTACACTATAATAACAATATTTATTATTATTTTATTATTATTTATTTATTATTATTGTTGTAATTATTATTATTATTATTATTGTTGTTATTATTATTATTGATTTATTTTGTGTACTTTATTTATAATTTTTCAATCCAATACACGCTTGATAACAAAAGTCGAATTGAGTTGTGTTGCTTTGGCACAATCTTTCTTAGTAATATTTCCAGTGCAAGAGTAACATAACTAAGAAAATGATTTTTAATTCCTATAACAATAAAAATTTCAAAGCATAATTTTGAATACTTAAATTTAAGAACACTATCTTACTTTTGTGAAAATTTTAATTTTTTTGTACGAAAACACGATTTGTAGTGCAATGTTATTACTTTAAAACTCAATTATCTCAGAACTATGGATTTTGAGTTGTGTTGGTCTTGCACTGCTACGACGATGTAATCGCGAAACAGTTAACCGTTTTTGGCGGAAACGTACCATTTGTCAGTAAAAAATAATGAATATTCAACTCGATGTATTCTTTTTGTAATTGTAACTCCAAATATGGATAGATTTAACAACTGATGGCTCTCTGGATTCACAAAATCGCCAAGAATACGATCTGATGATAAAAACTCTTGGACATTTCAAAAAAATTCTAATTTTGTTTTGCAACTAAGGCCACCTTGGCAAGGCAACCGTTTTTGGAAACATCGAGCCGTTTGACTGTTAAAAAATAAACCGTGTCTATACCGTCTCCATGCACACTAATGTCTTAGGCTACTGATTGGATTGGAATGTAGTGTAGGCCTAGAATAAAGAATTATCTTTGTGTAAAATAAAGCCAACAGCATTTTGTAATTAAAATTGTTTTTCTTTATTACCCACACACCTTAGATACTATGTACAAATTGACTGAATGCCACTTATAGTGACTATAACAACATGTTGCAGTTACAACTACATTATCAAATTCAACAACGAGAAATGTTCAGAAATCCATGAGACGATTCTAAGGATTTACAGTACATATTAAGTATTATACATTACATAATAAAATGTTCACAACAAAAGGCAACCCTTCAAAAATCTGCTTGTAAGCCATCACTAATCCAACATAATTATGGTACATCTAATATAAATAGTGTGCAATGTTACTAGATAAATATGCAACATTACTAACACTTTGACATAGAATTGACAATAGTGCTAGGGCTGTGCTGCACATCATCCAACACACAATAATTGAGCTCTTGGTTGCATGGTTTGATATGATTGTCAAATTAAGCATAGGCATTTCATGATCTTGCGATGGCAAGATGTCTTGTTGGAGCAAACAACGTTTACAACGAATGCAGAAACATGTAGATTTTCAGACACATAAATAATTAGCAGATGCTCGGCTCGGGACGTATCTGCAGTAATGCACATGTTTGCCTTTGGAGATCTATAAAAGTGCAGCCTTTTTAGTATACAGCTGTTTTGCTCACTATCGTTACAACTTACAACTAATCAAATACAATCTTAATAAGGTATCCACTTAATTTAATACATATATTATTGTCAGGGTAACATACGATATATTACTGCATAACATAAATAATATGTTTCAGAGTAAATCGAAAGAAAAATACCCACATTGGTGCAAGTATCAATAACTGAAGGTAATAATAATTATTGTGCATCAACTTAATATTACGTAAAACCTAAAAGTAGAATGGCAACAAGATGACAAACCCTTTGCATTTAATAGTAAAAACAGTCTGTGGAGTTAACACTAACACGTTGTATGTATCATGGATTAAATAATGACACACAGTGTCAAGTATATTGCAAAATAAATTTATAATGCAACTTAGTTAATTTTGAAACTTTTGAGTAAGGGAAAGTAAACAATTTCTAGGAACTTATGCACTCGGCACTTAGATTTGACTTTCGAGTTTTTTTTTTTAGAATGCCAGTTTATAAACATGTAATAAATAATAATATATAGATTATCTATCTGTTAATAAAATATCTTGAAAGCGTATCGCGCATCAGCCAGTACAATTGAGCAGGATTGAGATCACTAGTCAAATTAGTACTATGTGTTCTATGATTCATATTTGTTAGTAGGCCTACATTCACGGCAAATAAGCAAACCCCATTAAAATGTCTAGGAACAACACTTGATTCAACAAGATAATATTCACACCAAATCATTCAATTACTTATGAAATTTAATTTACCAAACTTTCACACATCTCTTTAAAACAATTATTGACAGAGTTCATCCACAATCATGCACAGAGTTTTGCACACACTTTGCCATTCACTCTACTATTACATCCCCTATCTATGTTGTCACTTCAGCAACTGTTGGTAAAAATGCCCTTCAACTAAAAGTATGGACAGAAGAATCTATGCACTAATTAAAATCATTAGACATACCCTAAGTCGCGTGCCAGAATCCAGCTGCTAGCTTTGCTAGGTTAGCAAAGCATTCCTATGTCATCAAACAGCTTGAGCCGTTTTGTATTCAGATTGCCAGCATTGCTCAGCTAGAAAAATCTCTAGTGTAAGGTACAGGTATATTTCTTTCATTCAGCCTTGCCCATTATACTGTTATTACATTTTAGAAGGAATTTCATCTGAATGAATCGGAAATGTACCAATTTGAAACAGCACTAGTTTATTTTGTATTTTTGCTTTCCAAACTTCTTACTTGGCATATTTAACATGAAGTCGTTTTCCGCTTACCGTACTTATGTCTAGTCTTACAATGTCCCAATAACTACTTATTCATCGAATAGCTTGTTTTCTCCATAGCAACGACCAATCAAAACCCTTGAAATCCTCCAAATAGCTTAATTGCTACAAATAATTTTCTTATTAGGAGATTGTAAGACCGGCCCTTAAATAACTTAGCAGCTGAATTCTAGCGCGTGGCTATTTACTATGAAATGTGAACAAGGGAGCACCACTTCTACCATTTATGATACTCATGTTGGGAATGGAATGGTGCTGATTGCTGAACATTCTCCCAGTTTTTGGAATGTGAGATTTGAAAATATTTTCTTTTTCCAAATACAGTAGTTCATGTTTGAGACAAAACTATACTAAATAATTAATGTACAGTAATATTTCATATTATATTTTGCATTATGTAAGGGTTTATAGTTTTTAATATAAAGAATGAACATAATTTTGCTTGGATTTTGGAATTTGGCACTCAATTTTGTACACAGACTGAAAATCACAGACTAACCTATAGGGTGTTTGAATTCATATTGCACATGATGGCCATATGGCATGTTTGTTTACTTTCGATGAGCAGTTCATTAATGCAATGTTAAAATGGCATTTGGTACAAGTTCAACTGTTTTCAACCATGGGTTTGCTATTTTAAAAGCAACATAAGGGTATAATCCACATTTTTTTCTGGTTGACAATGCCACACATAGTCATTGCCATAAACTAAACTTTATTAGTGGCTATGTAGTAAAAGCCTCCTATTTCGGGGCAGCATTTCGTCTTCTTTGACAGCTCAAATGTAAACGCATATTATGGCCGTTGTGTTCTTTCGTAATACTGTACTCCCTTGAGTAGGCCCTATATTAATTACATATTATGTTAATGTTTCTTTATAAAATAAGACAGTTTAATTCAATACAACTAAGTTGCCTCTGTAGTATTGTACCTACCAGTTGGATATGGTTAGAATTGTTGAAGGGCATAATCTCATAGATAGATAATTAATAATAATAAGATAAAACACTACATTCAAAATACATGGTCATCACTCACCATACAAGCAAGCAACATTCTGACTAAAACTTAACAAGTTCCAATTATGAAATACATACATAGTAGCAAATTAATGCATTTTAAAATTACTCTTTCAAACTTGTATTCCCAGCGGACAAGATTAAAATCTTATGGCATAAATATAATTCAGTACACATGAATCAATGACACAATGAGCAACATTCCTTGGGTGACACAGTATGTATGCAACGGCAATGAGCACCTTAATTGGACCTAGTTACCATCAAGTGCAGTGCAGGTTTAACAAGTGATATGGATCAGTCAACAATGGAAATATTTCTTAAATATTTTTTGCGTGTAAATCCTGCCAATTGCTTAGGGCTGCCTTACAATGAGAGCTCAAGACTAATGACTAGCTACAGTAACTGGAAATCACGTGGTCCCAAAGCATGTTTCGAAATACCAAAACTTTATCATGAAAGATACTGCACTATCATCAACGTTTTTGCTATCACTGCCCACTTGTGATTGTTTTGTTGTTGTTATTGTTGGGTGATTTGGGTGGTCTGCTGCTAGATATTACTTCCTAAGTTCCTATGTGTACACCAGACCCCCCCTATACACAGGTAGGTTGAACTGAAATAATTTTTCAAATGCAGTGTAGGGTCTACGTGTATATCTGGCTTGATTCAAATAAAGTGAACCAATCTGGTTGTTAGAGCTCTAAGCACTAGGGGCCAAAACTAACAACAATAAAGATAGCCATCTCTCATTGACCATTCCTTGCATTATGAGCAGTACCAATGAAATCCCATATTTTAACCATTGCTCTTAGTCACTATAGCCTATACACGTACTGTAATCGTTACGTATTAATCATTAGCTCTCATTGTGACGCAGCCCTTCCCACTGTTGCTAGTAGTAATACAATACTTTACCCTTACACAACTAAGAAAGCATCTGTATTAGGGTTGCCACCTTAAACAGGTTCTGATATGGTATTATAGTTATACTAATACCTTGTTAAATTCTCACTTGTGAGAGGGTTCTGTAAAACATAATACACTTTACGTTTGTACAGAAATTATTGGACTGAAATGGTTCATATGCCAAAATGAAATGTGTTCGTTTTTCCACACTCGGAGCTTTTACTACTTATTATTACATAATATCAAAATTCCCAACCTGCAAAATGTTGGCAACCCTATTTGTGATTTTCTTGCACACCTTGTAACACTAATACACGTACTTTAAAACACATGTTGAACTGCTGAACAGTAATTACCAACCAATATCTAAAATCTAAAAAGTAAAAAGCCAACTAACTTACACACAATATCCACTACTTTTTTACCTCTGATCACTCTACTAATTCTTAAATATTTAACTGAAATAGGTACCGGTATTAGGTCCATGCAAAAGTATTGTACTTGCACACATATGACACATTATTTCTGATTACAGAAGTGGAAAGTCGTTTCACGAGGCGCGACCCTGCATCCGGAAGTTTGTCACGTAGGCCATGCCATGCTGCACGGTAACATGAAGTCACAAGACGGGCGACAAGAATGATTGCATAATACACAACACATGCTTCACCATTTCATGTGCGTGATGGATTTTTGTTGATCGGACTAATTTTTTTGTACTTAGCGTCATTATTGCAAGTATGCAATGACGCACATTGCACCATTGCATGGACCTACTAACCCAATTTTCATGTATTAATTCACTATTTAAAAGTTAAAACAAGGAATGTCTTCACAGTCACAGTACTTTACTTATGATAATAAAAACTAACTTGACTTGATAAACTTGATGATTAAAACTATTACAGTAACTACTTGACTTATAGGCCTAAGAAACATTGCATTTTATTCCCCCTTGATAAAGGGATGTTCTAAAGCTTCTGCAGCCGTGATCCTAGTTTCAGGATTTAGGTCAAGCAGTCTACTTAAGAGATCGTAAGCCACTTGAGGGAACAAACTATCACTTTCTTCTTGCGACGAGTTACCGTTAACGTCACCTTCCGTTTCGCATATACAGCCTTCAATTTTATCGATGGCCTGACGACAGTCGAAGCACGTTTCCATCCCTTCGGTGGACCGGGGGGAAGTTTTACGGCGCCGTAACGCCTCGCACAGCTTGCGAAGGTTGAGAGGTTTCTTCACCTGGCTGACGGTCACTTGACGACCTTGAAACAAGAACAACTTATTTGTTGGGAGAGTTGTGAGATAACAGCTTAGATACAAATTGAACTGTCATAACAGCCAACCCATAACTGATAACTCCTTAGAAGAAGATGGGACCAATGCAGAATGTGAGATAGAGCACCATTTGGGGATGGACAAAATGGATGGATAGATTTATTTTTTTTATATCTGCTCCCTGTGTCCAACAATGAAGTCGGGTAGGGGATAGGAACTTCATCCCATCATATTCTGGCCCCTAGGTACATCGAAGCCGGCTGGCCATGCCTGACGCTTCCCTCATGTTAACTTCCTCCGGCTCCTCGTCTTCACTTTCTTCTTCCTCTGCTCTTTATAATTGCAATTATAATTATACATCAATAATAATTCAACAAGGATATATCATTACGTCTATTGAAAAGAGAAATATCCATCAACATGTAAAACTGGGCAAAATATGGTTACATTTTTGTTGAAATCAAAACAAATGTGAGTTCATCAGTGTCTTGGAACCAAATTACCAAGTTCTTATGGTGCTTTGGTTGGTAATTCCTACGGGAAAAAACTTCTTTATTGATTGACTACTGAGCCAATATTTATTTACCACTACGTATGTCTAAAACTGTCACGGAATGTGCTGCTAAGCAGCATCATTGACAGCACCATTATTGCAGACTTTACAGTAATTCCAACAATTCAAACATTGGTAGCTTAACATCATCTCTGCTACATAATACAATAGTAGCCCTATAGTGTGGTGTGGTGTGTAGTGTGGTAGCACACCTTATTTGCTCCAGTTTCACAACTTGAATGAACCAGCAATTGGCTAAGTTACCTATTCATACTCTATCCTATATTACGTACAAACTGAGTTAATAATATTCCAGAATGCTGTAGGTGTAGTACTTACCAAGTTTCTTAGCAACTTCCTGGAATTTCTTGGATCCAAACAAAGTGGTGAGTTCGGTCAGAGCTGCGATATCCGAGGGAGAACGGAAGAATGGGTAACAGCCGCTCACCAGGCTGAGCATTATAACACCAGCGGCCCAGATGTCGACCGCTGTAACAGTTACCACAGCATGTTTTAATTTAACTAGACCACACATGCAGGGTGATTTCAAAGTCAAACAAATTATTCACATGTTTTACACCAGCTAACGGTAAATTAGGCCTATGTGGGGTTTTTAACTTCTACAATGGCTTATACTTAGAGGTGTTTGTTTTTCGCGGACCGCGAAATCGCGAAAAGTGTTGATAAAGAAGGGGGAGATAAACGAAGTGTATAGGGAGTATGCAATAACGTCATTTCCGGTATCGCATGGTGGCCATACTGAGGTACTCTGTAAACATTTGTTTACGTTCTTCCGACACTTCATTGTTGCAATATTGCAGATGTTCTTTGACTGACATATCAACTGTTTTCAAACAAAGGTTCCGTATTATAACTGAAAACAAAATAAGAACGCGTAAACTCTGTTTGAAGACAATCATTTACATGTTTTATCATTTGTTATCATTGTTGTTATCATTTTCTTGAACTTTTACCTGCACACATATATCTATACGGCTTAAAACTGTGATTTTTCCTGGATAACCTATGTGTTTTCTACTGACAGAACAAATGTAAACAAGCAATGTGTACCTCATAATGGCCGCCACGTGACGTCTATTGAATACGCCCTATATCTGTTGATAGGCACCTTAAAAACATCAAAATTTCACCGCGAAAATTCGCGAAATCCATCAATTTCCAGTCATAACATCGAAATTTGTATTTAAGAGTGAAATAACACGAAATCTCGATTGTTTTTAATTTATTATGAAATTAAAAAAGAAAAAAATTAATTTATTATTACAGTCAAACGTCATTACAACACAATTGTGGGGACCTTATATTTTTTCATTATAATGATGATTTCGTTAAGAAGATCAACGATTTGTTTTTGCTGAAATTCGGCGTCAAGCAGAGCAAACGAGTACAATTCTGAGGGATTTTACGTGACGGACAAGAAGATTCTTATGTGTTGTGACTGCCGTCTTTAATTCGACCGTAAAGATACACTAGACAAACACAGGTTATGGTAATGTTAATACACTTCGTATTAACTACTACTAGTTTGTACATACAATTCAAATAAATTAAATTACATTAAATTTAAAATTCCTTTTTAATTTAAACATGTTTCTGGTGAAATTTAATGTAGAAAATCTCCCAAAAAGCATAACACCGCCATAACATCAAAATTATTAAATCTATAAACGAAATTTAAGAAAACATAACACCATTTACAAACACCTCTACTTATACTGTATGTTATATGTAAGGGGTAATTTGGAACCATCATAGCTACAAGGCACACAACAACAAATTAATGGTGTATAGTGATGTATTGAAAATAACTTCTTGTAACCAATAAAACCAATAAAATAATGTTTAAACATTGCATTAATTCCCCCTTACCCATCCCCCAGCAGTTTAGCCACTGCTTTGAGGGTAGGTGTACTATATGACATAATGTCCTTCACTGAAAATCAGTTTGAGTACGATAGACAGATACGAATTTAATCGTTCTTTATTTATTTAACTGCAAATGTAGTATATGGATGTTTGGAACAATATGTAGCTCAGAAGTGTACATACCTGTAGTTTGATTGCTATACTTCAGCAACACTTCTGGTGGTCTAAACCCTGGTGTCCCTGCCCTACTGGCAACCATAGACTTTCTCTTCAAACACAGGTCACAAACACGCCCTTTACCGAAACAAGAGCAATAAGATGCACTCAAATTGGGCGGCGAGACAAACGTTTCTTTTCGTACTTCCTTCACCTGCAATAACAAGCACACATGTAATTTGAACTAGCAGGTGAAATTTGTTCAATACTATTCAAAAATAGTGTGCCTAGGAATGAAACTTTTACTAAAATGTAGGGTTGGGAGCTGACATCGATTATTTGATTCGACATCGATGTCGAAACCAAAATTGACATTCGATTCGACATCGATTTGCAATATCAAATCGTAATAATCGTTCGGCATCGAAACTTCCGTGCGGTATTTAATTTTCAAATATCCCACGTCGAGAGCGCGGAAGTTGGTCAAACTGGCAACCTTGTACACAAAGCACAGGTTGATTCTAGCGAGTGCGTGCGCATGCGCAGGCCCCAGGCAGTGAACATGTTTCACCCGTGGGCCTGTCCATCCAGTTCCAGCCTGCAACGCGGCCTTGAACGTTATGTTTCGTGTTGACTCAAGAAACAAATCAATCGTATAATATATTCGTCTCTCCGCGGTTTGAGATGTCATCTTTGCCAGTAAGGCCTGTTTTAGTGACGCCGACGGGAAAGCGAAGTGATGTGTGGAAGTCATTTGGATTTGAGGAAAATAAAGATGGCCAAAAAAACATTTCAAAATAATAACTTTTTTGTTTGGGGGGGGGGGGGGGGTAGATGATGTCGAAAATAGTTTCGATGTCGAAATAATTTCGATTTGATGTCAGAAATTTTTGGTTTGACATCGATTACGAATTTATAATCAAATCCCAACCCTACTAAAATGTAGTCAGTTTATGGGTTCAAAGTTACTGTATGTCATACCTGTGAATCCTGGACGCGTAAACTAGTACCACCGCCTTTTTCGCAAGAAGTCAGTGTTTGGAATTGCTGAAGCCCACTTGCTCTTGGTGTTTGAGAAATACTAGTACCATTATGATTTTGGAAAAGTTTTTTTTTCGGACATGGCCGATTTTCTTTAGGTGCCATCAGTGGTGTTGCAACTTTGTGCACTTCAATATTTTGCCCACTCTCTTTAGGAGCTTTTAACTTATTACTTTCTTTATGCACACTCACTGTTTCTCTATTTTCTTGTGGTATGTTACTGCCAGCATTATTCTCCATACCTTTGGGTGCCATCAATATTTTATGCTGTTTTGGTTCAATTGACAACCTATGTCTATTAGATGGTTCAACATCTTTTGTCATTGCTGAGACTAGCTCTTCATCACTCTTAGATGGCATTAATTTATCGTTCTTCGATGGCACCACATTGCTTTTCCTAATGCTTAATTTTTCATTTACTCGAAATCTACCTCCAATGCCACTGAGTTTATGGGCATTCAAATTACTATTAATGTTTTTATAAGGCATCAACATTTTTCTTGCTGTTTTTGTTGGGAAAACTTTTCCACTTTCCTCTGGTGTCATTGATTTTCTCACCAATTCTGAATTTTTCTTAGGGGCAACAAATTCTCCATATTTATTTGTAACTGCTTCGTTACTGATCTGTGGGACATACATTTCTTTCCCAAACATATCTCCCCTTTTCTCAGGTGTCCCGAAGTTTCGACTGGTACGATTTTGCAAGTTGAAATTGTTTGGGGTTTTCCTAACATAGGGGATAATGTTGGCTCTATTCATCTTACATTTTAGGATAGGAGACTTGTGATACCTAAGAATATTTGACTCATCCGGGCATGTATTCGACACACTCGAATCATTAGCGAAGAGCTTTTTTTTAACCTCATTTACTCTAGTGTCAACTTTCCCCGACTCAGTCGGCGGACAGTTCTCAACCTGGCTTGGCTTTTGATTAGCATGTGTCAACATAATCGAGCGGAGACCGTTCTCATTTTGAATGGTCTGCAAAGCCATTCTCTTCATTGGATTGACAAGATTAGCAGATTCTGACTGATCAAGGTCATCATCACGCTTGCGTTTGTTCTTATTTACAAAAGTAGGTTTTGAAGTGGGCGTTTCTTCAGGTGGTTGGTAAGCCTTGCTGGCTAGACCAAAATCTATCAGCAAGTACCTAAAATAAATATTACAAATTAACATAATCTTACAGAATATTGTTACAGTAATCCCCCTTTAATTCAAATTTCAAGGTACCCTAAAAACTCCAATTTGAATTACAAAATTTTGAATTAAAAGAACATTAACACTATGCACCATACCTAAATCTTCTGCTGGGACTCCATCAATAGTTTGAATTATACATCATTTTGAATTAACCGAGTTTGAATTAACGAGGGACTACTGTATTATTATTTACTATCAATTTGGTGTTTTACGAAGTAGGCCTACTCGACATTTAGTCACCTCTTACGACAGGCAGAGCTACCCTGGACCAATTCTATACCCCGGGCCCAGATGTGGAAACTTTCCATCAACTGTGTAGATATAGTAAACTGGTTAACAATTGGCTGTAATTTCTGCCCCTGGGCTATAGGCATACATGTGTATTTTACATACAAAGAAGCTTTCTGCATATATATAATTGAATGCATACTATTTTGTGCCCCCACCCAGTACCCACATTTCATACAGTAGGGCAGGGTTGCCACCAAGTCAATTTTTTTATCCTTGAAAGAAACTAAAAAAATCCTGAGAAATCCTTGAAAACAGTTATATTCAGCATTAGCATATTATAACTGCAAAGGAATGTTACAAATTTTCAGGTTTCATGCCAAAATATGTTATGCCAGCCTGATTTTCGAGAATCTAGTCAACATTACGTGAAGAAACGCATAAGAATCGGAATTTTCTTCGAATATATTTTAACGTTTTACTTTTACTCACCATAACTACCACTTGCGGGAAATGTTATGCAGTCACTTATGTTTATTTTTACTAGTACCTGATGTTCTTTTAATGTCTACATTGCTTTTTTAGCTGAATTTTTAAAAATGTATTAATTTAATGTATTTTTTAAAGACAGTAGAAAATCCTAAGATTTTGCCCAAAATCCTGTTATCCTTGAGACACTCTAAAAATCCTGAGAAAAGGATAAAATCCTTGAAAGTGGCAACCCTGCAGTAGGGTTAACTTTACTGTATAAGGTTTTATTAAATTAAGTATGCCTAGAGGTAAAAGTTGTGAATTGACATAAAACATTTTTGTCAGGTGACAATTTTTTTAAATATTAATCAAAACATAAATAAAAATGTTTTGAGCCCATACATGTAATTTATTTACTAACTTACTTCTTGTTTTCACGATCATACAGGAAGTTACTTGGCTTGACGTCACGATGGATGATATTGAACGAGTGCACATGTCGTAAAGCCACTAACAGCCCGCGCATGTACTCACGGGTCTCTGCCACACCCATATCGTGGACAAAATCCTAAACAAAAAATATGAAACCTGAAATTACTATTTAAGTTTAGGGTTTGAGAATTTCACTATTTTTTTTTTGCTCAATATGTGTTGGCACATTGCCTGAAACCGTTTTGACCAAGGTAATATGATCAGGTAGTCTAATGTAAATCCAAAGTGGATTCAAGTTTCCAATCCACTTTCAGAAGTATTCTGGTTTGAAACCATTTTGACTCAAATTTGTTACGAAATTAGGCTTCTCAACTTCTCAAACCGTCTTAGGTCAAACCGATAAGTTGAAAACGGTTTGAACGTCTTTGACGTGATATTGTCAATAGTGGTTTGCAATCATTAGAAAACATTGAACAAGATGCTTCATTAGAAACATTCAAGAATGAAAATTTGGCAGTAAATATAGGGTACCTAATGATACTCACATTAATTCTGACTTGGTTGATATAAGGCATCACAAACACTATACAGTCATTATTCCTCAAGCAGATGTCCACTCCTACGACATTATCTCGGCCACTGGAAACGAGAAAGTTAAAATTACAATTCAAACACTGTATTGACTCTCTGGGATTAAGTGGTAGGTATAATAGCTGCAAGATAAACAAGAAACACCCACGAGTAGTATTTCTATCAAGTTGATGAACATCTATTATTATATTTGATTATTTGTACATTGTATATCATATTATGCCAGTACCATTGTGTATCCAATCCCTAATGAGGATATTGACTAAGTCTAATAATAAGTTTATTTTTTTATATACATACCCAATATCTTGAAGACATTTCAGCTCATGTTCTATTCGGTGTGGTAAGGTCGTTGGTATAAGATGCTTCAAGGCAAACAAGCGCTTTGGATTTGCTTTCAGAGATGCCAGATAAACAATACTAAATGTTCCCGAACCAATCTTTTTATGCATGTTAAATGCAGCCAATTCTGGCAACTGTTTCTTGAGTTCAAGCATCCGTTTCATTTCCCCTAAAAAAATGAACAAACAGTTTCACACTATTTTTCAAGCCCATAACCTATTTGGTCTCACTATACAATTTGTGTGCAGTATATTTCCATGCCTCTATTAAATAATTTTGATTTGATCGAAACCACTTGCAAGTAGACAAAACCTGAATTTATTATTTAACTACGAGTTCTTACATGTAATGGTAGACTTGCGGGGAAGTGAGCTACGTATTGGCTCGTGTGGTATGCTCAATGTGTTTTTGATGTTATTTAACACATTCGCAAGGGAGCAATCCGAGTCCTTTCCATTCTCATCAGCGTAATACTTGGCTTCATTAATGTTCTGTTGGATTTTGTTAGCGAAGGCATCAAAATCCACTTCCTTGATCTTTGCCAAGCATACCTCCTTCTCTTTTTCAGTAATGCTAGGCACCACCAGTACCTCCATGATGTAAGTAGTACTATTATGGAATCATGAAACCCTGAAAAACAAAAGATAATTGCATCTAGACATTTAGGGCAATTAAATACTGTTTGTGCTTCACGAACACGCCCCGACGAATCTCATACTGACAAAATAGCAGTCAATACCAGTTATAATAATAGTCTACATGTTCCGATTTGAACAGGTATATTACCGATACATTTTGCACGGGTGTTTGTTGGGAGGCTCAGACTGTCGTTCATTTTGAGCACTGCCTATGTGCATAACAGTAACAATAGCTTTTTTTCATTTTCGCACAGATAAAAACCAGTGACTCTCTTTGAAACGTACGTTTTCTATTCTATTTGAAGCAGGCTCTCCAAAGGCCTTCTCTACCATACCACATTATCGGGCTAGGAGAGCTCATCCTTCAGTCTTCTATGTTGATAATTTAGTAGGACGGTACCATAGTGCGCTACACATTTTTGTGTAACTTACCAATGTTACAATGCTGCATTTGGAAAAAAAATTGCTAACAAGTTTATTTACAAGCCTAAGTAGCAACCCCAAGCTGGTTCGTCACGTTTATATATGGGGGCATGCATGCAGCCACGTTCTAAGGGCCTATGCTACTACATAGATGAAACCATACAAACACCAATTGAGTTACTGATTAATATGTGAAATTCTAGTTTGTGGATCAAGTTTACTTTTGTCAGGCGGGGTAGTGTGGAATGAATATCGCTGCCCCAAACACATAATATAGTCTACATCCTAACCATAAACATACCCCACAGCTAATAAACAGTTCAGACCCATGCCACTTTAATCATGGGAGCTAAATTCGGTCCAGTACGTAGGCCTACTCAATTCGGATTAGATTTGCCTGATAAACACATTGGTACAAACTGAGTTATCAGCAAGCTAGTAGCTACCGTAGGCCCTAGCACACTCAGTCCAAACTGGCCTGTACTAACTAATACGGACTAAAGGTTTGTGTAAACAGATACTGAACTGATATTGGAGACTCAGTACGTAATGGCTAGGGACCTACTCTAGCTTGGCTCCCAGGGTAAACGTAGTCATAGTAATAGGCCTAGGCTAATTGCGGATACTCTGCAACTTGTTGCTGAAAAGCTGGGGCACAGGGTGAGAAGTGCACTGCAGAAGTACGAGTAGTAAAGATATAAGTACGCCATTTAGCTAGACTTAATGGTGTGCATGTATGCTTGTGAATGGGTTATAACTATAAGGCTAGGCTAGGCCTACCTACTAGACCTAGGGCATTGGGTTTGAAATATTTCAAACCCAATGCCTAGGGCCTAGTAGACCTAGGCCTAGGCAGGCCTAGGCCTAGCCCCATGTTCACATCTTTTCAGGAATTTAGCCCTTCGTCCTACCGCGAACTTGAGCATTGAAGTCAGTGGAAGTAAATTAAAAAAGGTAAGCCTTGTGTTTTAGTGGAGCCTTATAACCCCAATGTCTCAGGCCTAGCCCACGCCTATCAGGCAAACTTACCTCAAAAAGAAATTTATATAAATACATATACCTACACAGAAAGTCAATTGATGACTGATATAACATGCAATATTTATTCGTTTTTATTCTAGTTCTAAGCGTTACTATTACTTACCAAAAATAAGCCGCCAATTCGCTGTGCATGCAACGTCAACGCTTCCAAAACTATTTTGACCGCGCTTATTAGCGGCTCGCCGGCAAAGTGTTTATCCCGCTGTTTTCTCTGGTAGGGGGCGTGGTGTGCTAGTAATATCGATCGGTCGAACTACAAAACGACTTCAGATGTTCTATGGTGGTAAATTTAAATTTTCAAACTAGCAGGTGGATGTTCTTTTTATTCTCAATAAGGATGGTACAGTGTTACAGTGCATTGTACAGAAAATTAATAGTAATACCAATAGTGGCAGGCTGCGGGAAAATCCCAGTCAATAGTTGTCAGCTTAATCTTGATCTTGGTGCTCAAATTAATAAATGAAGCAGTACCGCGCATTTATCTTTAGCACGAACACACGGAAGACTGATATTTTCACTCGCAATCAATCCTTTCTTTCTGTACCCTCTACTTTTACTCAACCTTTTCCCCAAAATCCCTCTTCTCATGTGTACCCCAACTGAAAATACTCTATATACGCCATGGCACTGTAGGCCATACACATTTTATTTTACTAAATGTAATTGCATTGACATCCGATCACCCCAATTTATTATAAAATCGCATTTTGTTTCCCACACCCCAAATAAATCAAAATCAATTTCAATATATAAATCCCAGTCTCGTCCCTTTACTTTACGATCTACTATTTCAAGGTCCGAATTCACCTAACTTTGTTAGTCTCCTATTTTTAATAATCTTGGATTCGTAATCATGAATTCAATAAACATTATGTTTACTAGCAATCGCCGTGTTTGTTCCATTCCAAGTAAATCTCCGATTTAACGACTTATCTCGAGACTAAAAGTTTGATGAAAGTCATGATTTGTCCCTGGGCAGGTTTCCGATACGAATAATAAACATTATTATTACTACAATGAATTCTACAATTTCTTATACAACATTAATGTATATATTTACAACAAATCAATAATTGAAATCCATGCAAGCTCTATAGACCCGCCATGCACATAATGGACACCATCGTATGGAATCAATAGTGACACCTACGGGGGGTAATGAACGTGTCCGATTGATTGGACGCGCGCAAAGCTGACACATAAAGCCTACGGTCGATATAAAAGGTAGTTGCCCAACACTATGGTTAGTTTAGTGCGGAGTGGAACGCGATGAAGATGCAGAATAGTGTCGGGAGGTACCTGGGTATAGGGGTGTCGAACACTTCGAAACGTCTGCAAGGAAAACAGGTGTCTCCTGCACCGTCCACGACTACTTTACAGCAATTAAAAACAAAGGTACTGTAATGTCACAGTTAAACGATGGTAATGTGTTCATAAACTAGGTTTAAAATGGGAATTTGAATTGTATAGTGCGCAGTTACGTTACGTCATTACATAGACAACGACGTGTCAAGTTATAATTGGATGTTGAGATAATATTAATGTTTAGTCAATACTGTATAATGTGGGGTATTTGATTGACGAGTATTGCAAGACACTACTTAGATAACACATTTACAGATGTAACAATTAGTTAAATTGAATTGAAATTGGAATAATATAAGAATAACTGTTGTAAATTTGATCTGATGTTGTGAAACACCGCTAAAACCTTAGATACCACCGTTGACGTGTTTTCTCCGTGACAACCACGCTTCTGATTGGTGGTTGCCATGGAGAAAACAAGTTAGCGGTGGGATAATTATTTAGCGATGTCGTAACACCGGATCTAAAAGATATAAATTTTATATTTATGGAGAAATGTACACATTTCTTGACATTCATTCATTCATTCATTGAAGCTATAGTAGCTGCAGGGTTATTTATCCTATCACTTCAAGCAAGGTGCAGAAATAATTTTCTCTAAACAAAAGCAATCAAAATACCGATGGCTCTAATTTGGGGAGGTCGCCGTTTCGATACCCGCTACCAGTAATCCAGAGAAACCGATTTTACTTTTAACTGTCATTTTGCTTATGAAACATGTTTTCAAAATTGGAAAAATTAAAAATATCGTTAAGAAAACAAAACATGTTATTTAAACTTACCGCATCATCATCTATAAAAAATGAATCATTTGATCAAATGACGTCATTTTGATTTCCTTGCGATAATTTTGAATCAAATTGAGAGTAATTTTAGGCGTTAAAAATCACGTTTCAGTCTGAGTTGGACAAAACAGCCATTGTAGAAATATTATTTTAAAACGTTATCGCGTAAGATATACAGTATTTGATGTTTCACGACGTACTCGACATCTATAGGTAATATGACGTCGGCATAATTATATCCATTGCACATAGCTCACCTGGGTCGTCATGAAGGAATCGAAAATGAGAGGTTTGATGGTTAGGTGGCTTTAGGGCGTTTGGCGGGGGGGAGGGGGGGGGGGGGTGCGGATCGCGCAATTGGTGGAGGAGCCGGGTACAGCAGGGTACTGACAATATTTAATATTTATTACCTTTTGAGGGTCAAACGCGGTACTTGAAACAACTTTATCGATGCAATCGTCACAGTCGAGTGATTCTTGACCAATCAACGAGCAACAATTTCAAAACCGATCGCTGGTTTACTAATACAGTATAGCATATGACGGCTTTCGGACATCGATCAACTTGCGAGTTGTGGGTCTGTCTTCAACGACAAACACGAATGGTATTTGTTTTGTGCGTTCCGGTACCTGAAAATGACAAGATACGATCTGAGATTGTGTCCCAGTTATAGGGCAAACTTTCATTACATTTCGAAATATCGATGTCTGATTGGATTGACCCAAAGATCAAGCTGTCTGATTGTAAACAATAGGCTTATACGTGTCAATAAACACAATAATGACTATACCCGATATACTATCAGTTTGTTATTGAATGCTTCGATTAGTGGGCAAGTAAGTGATTCATTCGACGGCGATCCATGTAAAAACACATTTACCAGACATGGATACGGGTTATCGATTCTTGTAACATGTTTGCGCAGACTGAAAACACATTCTGTATTGAATAACATAAAAGGGAGACACACAGTACTTTTCACACAATATCCTCGGTGCCAGGCTGTACCATCTCACGAGGAACTGTATAAGTGCGTGTACGTAAGTCTAAGGGGGGGAGGGGAGGGGGGTATCTCACAAGGTGTTCCAAGGTTGTTTGATCAATAATTATGTAGAATCGTACCTAAGAAAAAAACGCGCTAAATAATATAAGGTCTTAACAATACTTCCCATATCAAAACAGTTACGGCTTCACAGGCTAACGCTAGGCAGAAATGAGTGGGTGGTTGTTTTCGGTATTAATTATTCAGTATTAGTATTATGGATTATTAAATCCATAATAATACAAAGACAATGCTGATTCCCAGCAGATAATTTGAAGTTTTGAACGCCCGTGAATCGGGCAATGTCATATGATAAAAGGGTAACAAACGTAATAAAATATCCAGTCACAGAATATGTATAGAGCATTGCTTGACGTGGTCGACTATAATCAATCATAAGTATAGGTGCTACTGAGAAACACATCATACATCTATAATCATGTGCATATGGAAGCTTCCTCCCTCCTCCTTCCCTTCTTCCTCTCTCCCTCCCTCGTTGAATTTGAATCCTATAATACCCCCTTTAGACATGCACCTCAGTTACACACCCAAAGACTATAATAATTATAGTTACCGTTGTACAGGTGATGTTGTATAATGAGGACACTCTCTTGTTTTCTCCTACCACGTCTGATACACAAGTATAGGTTGTTCGACGATCGAGTTTACTTATTGTTGTAGGTCTCGTACGTGTTATGTAATAACGTGTTATTGAAATCCATTGTTCTTATTCTCTGTCCATGCAGGGGACTATCGTGTTCAACAGAAGCTTCAATGCCGAGGCCGCTGCGCGAAGATTGTACACAGCATTGCAGCGACCGTGGCCGAACCAAGGACAGATGGTCATCGATGTACTCGCGTCCCACAGCAATCATCAACGTCAGAGCATCAAACGTCATTACAAGTTCATGTTTGGGAAGGTAAACCCACATAAAGTACAATTAATAAAGTTTTATATAATATATATATATATATAAAACGCGGCCTCATTAGTCATGTCCGCTTTGCTAGGAATTTCCAGGTAATTCTCAGGTAAATTATCCCCATTGGATTCGTTTCAAGTCGATTAGAGAAGTAGAAAATTAAGTTGATAGGTACTTAATATTATTGTACTTAGCTATTTCGTAAGCATATGAGACTACTTACGTTGGGGTAACTTTAGCTGCTGAGTGTTATAAAAATAATAATAACAATCAAAATGGTGATCAATTTATTAAAACAACAAACAAAAGCACGGTTCTTCCCCATTAGGCCAGTCGGCCATGCAGCGCCATCTTTACAGAAGAATGAATACGTAATCCACCCCGCGGCCACTAATAGCTGCTTGACACGCTACCCCCCCCCCCCCCCCCCCAGCATATTGTTATACTCTTCTCTTCCGCGTACCACGAATTTACCCAACAAGCTTATCGTACACGAAATCAAACACGCATTTTAATGAAAATGATGTCATTTGATTTCAAACGACATACACACCTTTGTAACGCCGAAATGTGTTTGTTCTACTCGATTTCGTGTTGTAACATTACGTTACAGGGCGAATGATTGGTGTGTTACGTTCAATCCACCAATGACTGATCGCTCCCCCCCCCCCCATTCTATTTCTGTTAGTTCGTAGGCCAACAATACAAACCGGAAGACTAACCATATTTGCGTTGGACAAGGAAGTGTTCACGATGGTATTGAGGTTAAGTAGACAATATTTTCCAATATTCAGCGGTGGATGATTTGATATTTAATAGAGATCGAAGGCTAAGATAAAGACCAGTGAGGCACTTCCCGGTGCGTTGGCTTATGGCGGTGAAGGGAGAGGCACAAATTACCTGGGACCGCAGAAATACGTTAGGATTAAAATAGTTGTTGAGAAATAGCTGAAAATCCGCGAGTTTTGAATATTTATTCACTAATTTTAGCCGTGGTCGATTAAGCTTTACCTATATTCTAGAAAAACACGGGTTTTGCGTTCCAAGCTCAAATCCTGACTTGGCCAAGCCGTCCACGTTGGTTCATGCGGTCAAGACGCAGCAGGGCGATTATGAATGGGCAACGATAAGTTTATCACCAGTTTCGGTTGTTAGAAGAAATCAATGAGGCAATCACCGCCTTGCATTCGCCTTCAGTAACGACCAAAACCGGTGATAAACCTACCATCGCCCATACAGAACTCTCCGACAATAAAAAGTAGCCGATTTTTCTCTAAAACAATTTATGGACAATTTTATAGGTGACTGTAGTATTTACTTTCGTTCTCAAGTATAATTAATCTTGATGCAGACTGCTCCACAGCAACCTTGTGGATATTCACGTCATAGATGAGTGAGGCACTGGCCAACCAAATGTCAGTATTTGAAGAAGCCACCCGCTGATTGGCTCCGACTCACTCATCTATGACGTCAGCGTTCACAAGGTTGCTGTGGAACCACTCATTAGTGATGACGCCACAATGTTAAATGATGAGTTTTCCAAAAGTGTTTTAATGTTTACGCGCTTGTCGCTTGATTGTCGGACAGGTAGTTGACGGGTTAGGGGAAGGGGGTGAGTTGTTTGTGTATGAATGAATGAATCAATACAATAAGAGGCTAGGCTATACTTCCGGCATGTCGTGTGCCCCATTAATTGACGTTTATGCTTAGCTGGTTCGGTCGTTGCCCATTGAAGGTGGAAGTTTTCCTGTTCCGATTATGACAAAATCAATTCCAGTCCAGGTTGTTTGGTTGTTGACAGACAAAATGTATTGTAAGAAAATCGAAATCGAAAAAACCTGTCATAGCTTCCGGCCAAAGGAGTTATTACTTCCTCATCCACGAGACATTTGTGTACGAAAAGAGTTCACCATTACTACTTTATGATTTTTAACTATCATTTGTAAACACAGTTATTCTAAATTTATTGTCTTCCTTTGTAAATTAGTTTTATAACTGAATATAGGATATACATGAAATCAATAAATAGATTAAACAAATTGATTTTATTAAGCCATACATTACAAGTTAGCCTCAAAGTAAAATGTATTTGATATGTATGTCTGCATCCCGATATTTATGAATGTCGAGATGCAGATTCAATAAGTTATTTACACATCGCGTGCGTGGGCGCGTTATCGTGTGTAAAGCTGAACAAAACGTTGGGTATAATAACGACGCTATGAGATAACGTTATATAGGTAGGTATAGGCCTAATTACGGACATACATTTATTATGGTTCCGTGACGTAAACAATAGATATACAACAACCTTTTGCTACACTTTGGAATGCACGTATTGTGCGATGAAATAAAAAAATCCAGAGAAAATACTGCAACCGCAATAAAACAAATTAAGCCTTCACTATCTATACTTTTCTTCAACAGATCAAATATTAACAATGTTATTGACAGTTGACAGTTGACACAATCAGTAGCGGGTAAACCTCCCCTCTACCTCCCCCAACTATGAAAGGCCACTTCTATGCGAGCTTACCCCCCCCCCCCCCCCCCCCCACCTATAACTTCCCATATAGTGGTATCACTAGATTTGGATTAAGTTTATTCTGGTTTGGACTCGAACCCACTGGAACCCAGACAATAATATGTGGTTCTGAGAACAAATGTTCTTGAAGCTTGAACTACTGGAACTACAATAAGCATTGGATTAGGTAATTGAAAGGGTAATGTGAATGAAGGCTGAGGGGCAGAGATAGAAAGGAACAGAGATCATATCTATATTACTTATGAGACACATTGATGCCAATGTGGTCATAAGAGAAGAAGATATTAACATTGGCTCAAGCGGCAACATGACCTATGTATAACTATGTAATGGATTTGCTCGTTATTTCAGAAACTCGAGAACGACATCAACAACGTACTTGCTGGCCACTTCAAAGACGTCTATTTGGCACTTCTACAAGACTCAGTTGAATACCTGGTCGAACACCTTCACTACGCAATCATGGTAAGAACTTGGCATAATAATTGTTACACTGGCCCGAGTTGATAGCGATTGAAACACATACATGTTCTGAATGTCTCTGTGCGATAGCCTGAATTAATAAATACACCTACGTATGGTAATAATCAGAGTTGCGTAAGTTACTTTTAAAAAGGAACTTTTAAAAAGTTAAGTTACTTGCCTTTCAAAGAGTTACTTTGAAAATTAAAAGTTACTTTAAAAGTTACTTTAAAAGTTACTTTAAAAGTTACTTTTAGGAAATTTTGATGGGAAATTTTGATAATATTGCTTTCAAGTTTCATTCAACCCGCTAATCCTTGCTGGCGGGCGCCGGGCGGAGTATGTCGGAAATCATTAGAACAGCAGCCTGAGTTTTGTAAAGACTAACAGTGAATAGGAAGTCAAAATTGGACATGTCAAAACAAGAGCCGAAGGTATAAGCGCGTTAAAGTTTTCACGGCCATCGAACATTCAGCATGCTACGTTTATTACAATTTGTAATAATTTACAATAATACATCCACTAATCCATTTCCCAAATACTACTACGAACTATTACGTCTGCCGGACACCTTCGATAATAGTGTGAGGTCCTAGCAAAGCAGTGTTGCTCACACAAAGAAATAACATCCACTTATGTTTATTGGTTGTCACTCAGTTCCCATTCAACCTATTTAGCCGGCTGCTGCTGGAATGGTTTCCAAAGGATACAGTTATGTATGAATTCTAGGAATGGGGGGGGGGGGGGGGGGGGTCGAAGATTTTTGACCTGAAACAGCCGCAATACGAGTGTTTTGCTGTTGGTACATTTAAAAAACCATAGGCTGTTTCAAAAGTAACTTTTCATTTTTTTTTTAAAGTTCCTTATCAATAGTAACTTTCAACGTTAAAAGTTACTGTCGAGGAAAAAGTAACTAGTTAGCCTAAAAGTTACCGAAAAAGTAACGAGCAACGCGTTACTTTCAAAAAGTTACTACTCAACTCTGGTAATAATATCGTCGTATGTATGTAAACGATTACTTTGAAGCCATTATTATAGCAACAAAGCAAAATAAATGGCTCCCACTAAGAGATCAGTTCCCATTACCAAGTGGGTAGATAATAAAATTTACAGACTTATTTATTTACTGGTTCAAATAGCTAGATTACTACTTGATGATAATAACTTTGAATGTTTTCAAATCCTAATATATTTTGTTTCTAACATATCTTTAATCCTAACAGAAGAGGATTTATATTGAAACACTGGGGAAATTTATGTTCAAGCAGTAATTTGAAAATTATGGCTACCACGCTGGTAAATTTTGACACATTCAAAAGAGAACACTAATCGAATTATATATGACTCAATATACCAATGGGAATGTAAGCCTTGTGCTCTATTTACTAATGGGTTACAGGAACTATGGCTTGTATTTGTCAAGTTGGTACTGTACCTACTGCATAACAAAGTGTTAGATAATGAATCTGATCCAACTCGTTACAGTGCGTCCGGCCTGACGAGAAACTTCTCATTGAGCTTCTCTGCAACAGATCCAACAACAAACTACGACAGATCAAAGAGCTGTACCAAAAGAGTAAGTGAGCACTAACAGTGTTCTAGTACAACACTTATACACTCGCCTGTATTATTAACTAATAAACTAAATGTACAGTAATACAGTATTAATATCCCACCCAATTTATTTATACTCACAATCTCAATAGTATTATATTCCCTGGCGGCAGAAATATGTAGTAAGAAACATCCTTTTGCATCCAATGCAAAGTTCCAAAAAATCTCAACTTAAGAGAGTTTTTCCTGATTTTTTTTTCTTTCTATTGCCACCCTGTTAGCTCTTACCCATAAATTTAGTAAATCTATCTAAAATAAGAAACACATAGTACAGTAAATACACACAATAAAAAAATAGAAAAACAACACATAAAGACAAAAATAAATAGGAAATTGTTGAATCAATGGTTTGGCAATCTCATCATGTTATCCAGATGATGTACGACGTCGCGGTATTGTTTTCAGGGTACGGCAGGAGTCTTGACTTGGTTATAAAGCGAGAACTAAGTGGCGACATGGGGAGGTTGATGCGAGCACTACTCAACAACGCTAGAGACGAGAGGGAAGACGTGGACATTAACCAGGCACATCTAGATGCCCAAGTATGTACACAGAACATGTCCTGCACTTGCCCTATTTATCGCTGTCTAGTACAGTATACCAATCAATAAGCAACATACATTGATGAGAAATAACAATCAGTAGCCATATTGGAAACAAAAATGAGTGACAAAGAGCTGTTACAAGTACTACATCTCATCTACCCTTGATTTACTTATGTCACATACAGTACCAACTCCACAGTGTACCCAAGCTAACATGACAACAACAAATTTTAACCTTATTTGCAATTTACTTACTTTATTCCCAACATTAAAAAAACATGGTGGAATGATAAATAGATAAAATAAGAAGAGACTCAAAATAAAATCATTGAACCTCAATTTCAGGCATATTTAAAGGAAATCCTAGAAAGGAAAGACAATCAAGGCATCACTTTATGTCCGTGACCCATCACTTTGAACCTCAATATTCAAATCTTATGTACACATGATCATTAATATCAATCAAACACATACCTCAGAACAGCACATTTCTTCCCCAGATGTTGGCAAGTTCCGGAGTGGGCACCAAGTATGGTACCGACGATGCCGTGATAGCTGCGCTACTCAACACTCGGAGTTACGCACATCTGCAGGAAACCTTTGACGAGTACAAGAGACTTACGGGGAAGGATGTGGAAGAGAGTATACAGCAACAATTCCGGGGACCGTTGCGACAAGGACTCCTGTCATTAGGTAGGCCTACTTCAACTACATTTAACATCTTTACTTGAGTTTACGTATAAGAAACTAAATTATAAAAATAGTCAAGTGTGAAAGTGAAATTCAGAGTGGATTTAAAAAAAGATAATTGTTCTATGTTTAAAACAGCAAATATGTACCATTTTGAAAGACGTTAATAATGGCAAAATGCAGTACCTGTAGCAAAAGGATTTACGAAATCAAGTGTTAGACACTAATCATTCAAAAAGCAGGGGCTTGATTGATCATATCTTTAAAATGACATTCAATTCAACATCAAAGCATCGATCTATAAATATTCCATATTCCTCATATTTCAGTTGGGTAATATTTGCTAATTTTACAAATTGCTTAAATCCTCGAAACAGAAGCAAAAAGTAATTACAATAGATTATGTAGGCTAGTAAATAAAATGTTCTGATCATGGCTATTTAACTAATAAAATGTGTAAAATTCCATTCAAGTGGTACAAGGTCTTGGTTAAATTGTTTACAAGTTTCCTTTTATTACAGACTCTGCACCAATTAGGATTCCATTTACAACCAATGTTGTCAACGGTATCCTAGAGCTACGACAGCAATATATGGCACATCTATCCCCCCCCCCCCCCCCCCCCCCAACTCAACAGTATTATAGAGTTGATATGTAATATCTTTGTTTCAGTGAAAGCGGTAAAAGATCCAGTAAATTACTTCACCGAACGACTTCACGACGCGATCAAAGACCCTCAAATCAAAGATCAACATCTCATACGACTGCTTGTATCTCGTTCCGAGGTAGGTAACGCAATAATAATATGAGGTCATCACTTGTTAAATTAGTCTGCCAATTACACCATTTTTTAAATTATCAGGACCCTTAGGTCCCAATTCACTTGACCCAGTGAGCCCATCGGCAACATAGCATTTGTCGCGTTGAAAGTAAATGTAGCACAAAAATTATAAAATATTAAGTGTTTTATTTATGTTCCAGTTGGATCTTCTAGACATCAAAGAGCATTACTTATCAACACATGGTGTCAAACTATCTAACGTAATTGCTGATGGGACCACGGGAGATTACCAAAATATATTATTCAAATTACTTGGCTACTGAATACTATAACGTACCTTACCTCGATCTATGGAACCACAAGTTCAAAATAATACCTAGTAATAATTAATGTAATAGTTTTGTAAGTGTGTAACACAACATTATAATTTATTAGTGATGTATAGGCATACATTTAATGTACAATATTGGTAGAAAAATATACATAATTATTTACCTCTATTATGACCTAGCTTCTAGCTAGCCTACAATTATTACAACAAACTACTTGGTATATATAGTACATTTACCTAGTTAAGTCATAAAAATAATTACTAATTAGGTACATATTTGTTAAAATGACTATGGAAAGATGCTTCATCCATAACAGCACCAGTATCAATATATTATCTACCACATGGTAGGCCTAGTTATATTGACAAGTCTTTGGATTAAAAATAACTGTAAGCAACTAAGTTAATCTGTACTACGCAAGTCTATGGCACAAGTACGCCTACGTGGTCTAGTGTGGGAAATGCTGGTCCAAAACGCCAATGAAGTAGTAACGTCAAGTACAAACTCTTAGTAGGTATGCAATTCGAATTAAGTTACATTTAATACCAATTGAATTTACACCCCAAAAAATAGGGCAACAGACCATTGTAATCTAGTGAAATTCTGTGATCTTAGCACAGACCTACAAGAGGTTCAGTGGGAACTCTACATTTCCTCATCTCGTGTAGACTTGCGCGGGCCACAAAACAGTGTAGCGATTGGAATGGTTTTGTATGCGATACCTATGTATAGATAACTGTTAAATTATATGAGATGTATTGTGGTCACTGAGGAATGTTTATTTGCCTTCCCAAAGGCCCAGAGTGCCGTTCTTGAAAGCAAGATTTCTAGTTGGGAATGCTACACCGGAATATCCACTCTCTTCTGGCACAACACCAGAGTCCTGTAAAGTCAAATACAAAGTTATTAGTGTAGTGGTTGGAACTTGGAACAGACAATATTTTACGTAGAGCTTTTACTTCTGTATCATTAATTATGCTCAATTAAACTTTATTAATTGGTTGTGTCAAATTAATCTTCAGTTAAACACAAGCTATGAGTGATTTGAGGTGCAATTGTCACCTGCATTTGATGCTACCAGGTACCCTTGATGAAATATATAAATCAAGAGTAGTACAGAAACCTTCTTTACCAACAACTCTTCGGATGACTTGAACTTAGTTCGTAAAGACGCTTGGCATAATATATTAATGGTCTCACTAAACAAACATGCTGAAATTTTAGCAATGGGTACCTAATAAAACGGGTACCAAATTCCAAACATGATTACCCAAACTGACCACTATTAGGAAAGTTTTGCAGTGAAAGAAACATTTTTATTTATAGGCACCGAAATTGGCCACTGATGGCGCTAGTGAAAACAAATGAAGCGCTCAAAGTGGCAATGTCGCGCAACAACCTGATGAAGCAGCATCGTTCTTCCTACGTCGATAATGGCAAATTGTGAAAATGGTATACATGTAATTTAATACGACTTTTAAAATTTTTGGGCAGATTATGAATCCCATCAGTAAATCTTAAAAAGGCAAACCACCATTTTTATCAGGACACGTTTTAGACGAACAAACAACAAATAAAGCCGCGTTCACATAAATGACTAGTGACTATTGACTATTGACTATTGATTAGTGACTAAGCGAATTGAACCATAGGCGATACGTGCTGACGTTCACACAACTTTACTTTTGACTTATGACTATTGACTATTGACTAACGAATTTAAGATATCTGGAAGTCATAGTTACAACCAATCACAACGTTCGCGTTCAGCCAATGAATGTGGAGCAACGGAAGTCAATACCACTATTCAATTACTGTCAAGTGTATATTTGTTTTTGACTATTTCCGGCGAATATTATTTATTTATTATTTTTATGAAGCTGTCATACAATAAAATATTCTTATTTTGAAAACAAATCTTCAAAACAAACAAGAAACATACAAAACCTTCACAACTTGGTTAAGCCCATCATTAAACGTTTTAACTGGTGAACAGTTACTATCGCCATACCTCGTTTTCTTCATAATGTTGCAATTTTATTATTTTGACAGCTCGTTGTTTGTCAATCAGTTTGATTCATTTGTTCTAGGTGGCAGATCATACGTGTCAAAGAACTTAGTTGTGTAGTGTTCATATCTTTCTTTGGGTAGTCAATAATCACTAGTCAATAGTCAATAGTCAGTAATCAATAGTCATTTATGTGAATGCGGCTTAACACAAAACAAACACAAATAAAACAAGACAATAAAAACAAAAACACAAAACAAAACAACAAAACAAAATAAATACACATCAACAATAAAAAACAAAACAAACACCAAACAAAAAACAAGATATAGGCCTATCACAATAATATCCAGCACTATTTTCAACTGCGGAATGAAATCTTCAGCAGTAAGTTGCTAAATTTGGCCACATATAGCGCTGTATGTACTAACACACGGTGCCTATAATATTATTCACCCACCTGATTGCCTGCAATGAACTGGAGTAACTGCGAACACATATCCTTGTTTGTTGTGGTAAGAATCTCTAGGTTTTCCGTCTTGTAAAGCTCGCAGGTGATGATCGCTTCGCATATGCGTTTGTTACACTGTGCATCGAACAATGGCACACCGTAACAACAATCCAATAATGTCCACTCGTCTTGATCACACTTGGCATTAAGTACGCTACTACACGGTTTTAACAAGTCTAATGCGTTTAAGGAAGGCTTAAGTGGTTCACCACTAGGAGTGTTTTGATCTATTATCGAGCTATCACAGTCTTCTCTCACCATCGAACTATCACCGCTCCCTTTCTCTATGTAAAGGTTGTCTAATTCTGCTTCTGGAAAAATAAAGTAAGACATTTTTAATTTTTTGGCCACACAAATACCTACTGTTACCTTGATATCACAAGCAAAAACATTATCTAACTGAACAATGGCCTTTTCCCGGTCAAAAATAAAATATGAAGTGACACAGAGGAAATATATAAAAGGTATGGATGGCTAGATTTTGGAGTTCAAGAAATATGGTGGAATCCTCGCCTCATGTCCACATCTGTTTTGGAAAATATGAACCCATATTTCCAAAACAACATCTGGCTACGGATTTTATAACAGCGCATAGCTCTCACAGTCTCACATTCATAGTATACGAGAGTCCTCGGCAATAATAAATGGTGAAGTTTTGCTAATTTGATGCAGCCACTACTCCAAAGTGCAAACATACTTACTATGTAAAAGTATATTGTTCTTTATTCTCCACTAAGAAATACCTAATTATTTTCCTCGCACAATTGTCGCAAGCGGTTACCGTGGGTACTGCTCACCTAATATATCGGCACTCTCTCTGCTGGTGAACCCGTTGACCGGACTAGACGTCTCCGCGTGTGCCAGCCAGTTCTCCACCAGGCCCGTCTCCTTGGCCTGGCAGCTCGAGTCGAACGTGGCCGCCGACCCCAGGTGGACGAGCGTGACGTAGCCGCACGTGTGTTCAAGGTCAACGCGCGACGACAGTCTCTGGACGGCCGGGTGGGCCCACCAGTCCACGCCGTCGTCTGCAACGTGGCCGACTAACATGTTTACGTTTAAATTATCAGGTGAAATCACCATAAAACTTACAGTTATAGGCCTATGCAACATACTATACAGTTAACAAAGGCATAACAGTATGATTGAATTGCGAAGGAAATGGGAAGTAGGTAGTAGATAGTATTGCCAAAGAAGATGTATGTATGTATGTAATGTATGTATGTACAACCCTCGAAAATTCGTGGCTAGGTGCACTCGCCAACAATGACTGGCCATTCGCCTTCGAACCGCGGGGGGGTGGAAGGGAGGCAAGGCCCCCCCCCCAAAAGCGCCGCAGGCAAAATTTTTTTCTGGTGATATTTAAATGGCGTTTTAGAGGCACTACAGAGTGTGAAGCGAACGGTGATTCGTACTAACACTTGTCTATTCATGGTGTTTCATAAGTTTGCTTCGTGAGTTGGTAGAGGGTAACCCACAGAAAGCACTCTAAAACATCATGTTTGCTATTGTGTTCGCAAGTGGCTAGATAGGCAGAAAAGGGTCGTCACAGTGTTCAGGGTAGTAAAGCTTTTAGAAGGACTATGGGGTTTAAAATATCAATAGAATGCCGCTCTCTATCAAATCACAAAAATGTACTACAAATTGTAGATTTTCAAATTAGGCCTACAGCTAAACCTCCAACAGTTAAAATGCGGAATTACACGATCACAGCTCGACGGAACCTCAGACCGCCTCGATCCTGCATAGACTAGTCGCCGGCAGTCGGGGTTAGGTGAACTGGCCAGCGAGTGAAGCAGTGAGAGAGCGCGCAAATGTCTATGAGCTACAGAGGGACTGAGACAGCGCTATATTTTGTAGCCACGGCAAGCCACCCGCTCGCTGTGTTTTCCTTTTAGTTCTTGCTATTCATTCAACCTTGTAAGTGGCAGAAAAAAAGATCCCGTAGACAAGTACGGTTGTTTTGTGTTTCACTAATTTGAATTATTATACATATTGTCATTTTTCATTACGAACTCGTTTTGACGTATACTTAGGCATTGTTCCTTCAATGCTGGAGATGTTATCGTCACTCGTCAGTTACATCCTACGTGTTCCAGAGTCTCGTCGCCTGTCGGCTTTGTTCGGGTCTATGAAGGTCACAGGCGCCACAGCTTCGTGTTGCCCGAACCAACCCCCTCCGCCCCCCCCCCCCCCCACACACAAACACCGTTAACCGCACATAATAACCAAAGACCGATCACCCACAACACAAATTATTTCGGTAGAAGTTGGGAGCTCGCGGACATCTGTAACTGCGCGGAGGCCTGGCGCATGGTACAGCGGGCGGGACATTTGAAGTTTTGCTAATGGTGCGAGTAAAAGCCACTCGCCATTAACATTTTTTCACTCGCCAATGGCGAGCTGGCGAGTGGAATTTTCGAGGGTTGTGTATGTATGTATGTAATGTATGTATGTATGTATGTATGTATGTATGTATGTATTGCAACAGCACTGGTGTTCAACCATTGTATATACTGTAAATAGTTTTAGTTTAAGTATTCTCCTTCTGGTGACCAAGACCAAAGCGGCAAAACGTCCAGAAGTTTTTGTGTTGTGTTTTTTGTTTTGTGTCATCTACGCTACGCAGC
Source organism: Isoperla grammatica (assembly GCA_945910005.1). Taxonomy (NCBI): domain Eukaryota; kingdom Metazoa; phylum Arthropoda; class Insecta; order Plecoptera; family Perlodidae; genus Isoperla; species Isoperla grammatica. Next base: position 7,717,268 of record OX246741.1, read on the forward strand.
CTGCCAAATGGTTTCAGGTAAGCTGTTGGCTCCTATCCTTCTTTCCCTCTCACACATGTACTAGCCTTTAGGCCTGTTCTATATTTCCTATGTATGTATGTATGTATGTATGTATGTATGTATGTATGTATGTATGTATGTATGTATGTTTGGCTTTGGAACTGGTCTCAAGGTGGCTGTGGGTTAATCATAAAATACATTAGATGTTCAAGCTCACTGATAATAAAGCTCATCTAGGCCTACTAAAATATGATTATTGAAAACATCAGTGAGAAGAATGGGGGGGGGGGGGGGGGAGAAGATACCAAAAAGACCAAGGAAGAGTTGGAAGAATATCGCAAAGTGACGAGATTACAGATATCTGGGAGGTTGTTGAGTAAATATTCTGGGGGGAGAGGCACAGAACAAAATTCAGGAGTAAGGAAGGCTGGTTGCCCCTTGTAATTTGAATTAAAGGAGTTTTACTTCAGAAGTATTAACCCCCCCCCCCCCCATACAAATAAACACTAATTCATGTAGGCCTACATAATTTACCTGTGACTTGCCCTGTTGATCTTAGCTGGGGAACGGGACCAGCACAGTTTCAGCTCCACGATTGACACCATACGCCTGAAACAAAGAAATATTTCTAATTACGGTACATCTGTTCAGTTTTGAGGTAGGCCACAAGTAGGCCTACACTATCTGCTTATACACAATAGTAATTCTCACTACTGTTTAGTAATAACATTTAGGTTAAGTTTTGATTGGTTACCGCGCATCAGCTTGCCGTGCGGCAAGAGACATAGGAACTGGGCATAAGTCTTAAATAAATGTGTAAACCGATCTTTAGTTGAACATATACAAGGTGTAGTAGCATATGTACATGAGAATAAAATGGAAATTAATTGATTGAACTAACAGTAACTAATGTTTTGCAACAGAAATTAACAAGCCAGTTTTCCTAAATTTGAAAATGTTCTTTGATTGTCAGCAGATTATCAGCAGAGCTTTGGAACTGGTCTCAAGGTGGCTGTGGGTTAATCATAAGATTTTCAAGCTCTCTGGTAATAATGCTCATTTAGGCCTACTAAAAATATGATTATTGAAAACATCAGCTGTTTGTCCTGATTTTTATTTCTCCATTTAGTTTCTCACAAGAGTTTATACAAAACTATATTATTTATTTTATTAATTGATCAAGGCAATAGAAAGGATATAAATTTGCAATACATGCAAAATATTGTGATTATACAATCACATTAAATGTGAGTAGGCTACTACCTAATACCAAGGCAATTGGTGACTGTTTTGGCACTGAACCTATGATTATGATCAAGTGATCAATACTTGTGGAAATGAACCAAGTGATGACAAAAGGTTTGCTTGATGTACCGACAACTTTTGTACTTCTTACACTGTACTCCATGTTCTCTTACGGGGTGGTATATATTTAACCCACCAGAGCATGAAAAACACTGCAAAAAGTAAAAAAGGTGTAGGTAAATCAAACAAAACTAGTGATGACACCTGCTAGGCCTATAGCAAAGCAGTAGATAGTTTTCCATAATTTTTGTGTCTTGGCTACTAAAACAAATGTTAATTCCTTTAGTTCATGTGTGTCCGTACGATATAAGTATCGACTGTATCGTTATGCCCTACAATTACAATCAAGACACACCAGAAACCAGCAAACTCTGGTTTCTTGAATAAGTACGTATACTGTCTAAGCCCTAATCGTATCTAACTGTTTGTTTTGTTTTCCAACAGGTAAAACTTGCAAAATAGTACCGTAGCGTAATTATTGGTATTACGCCAGGGTTTATTTAACAAATTTAAAAGAACTACCTAGGTCCTACTCAATTATTTGAATGATGAACATTCTTTTTGCTGCTTCCACGCTGCAAGTTTCTACAAACGATAATGATTCATCAAACAGAGAGCCATCGCTCCGTTTAAAATTGGCCCGATTGGTCGGCAACATATGCGTGTCAAGCCTAGATCTGCTGTGCGTGGCACGGATGATACCGTGCCCTTCACAGCGTCACGTGTGGTACCGATACATAAACGACACCAAGGGAAACGAAATGGGGATGAGCAACAATGCCGTACAACATGATGACAATTGTAAATCTGCTCTAAATGTCGAAGGAGATTACGACGAGGACGGCATTGACGAACACGAATGCTGTCGCAACAACTTTTACAACGCAACCAATTGCACGGAAGAGGGGACAATCAACAATGCTGAAGAGGATATGATTAATAACGCACAATACGCACTGAAACAAAAAGCATCTACATCTAAGAACGTACTCAGATTGCAGGTGGGTAACATTCCTTGAGTCAAGGCAATTCTATTGGTTTCATTCCGTCTTTAAGATAAGATGTATAAGCTTATGATGTAAGATAAATTATTATATAATCTACAATGAGTTTACATTTATGTTATAAGGTCGTAAAGCCACGCAAGTTACGAGTACCAGTTATAAAAATCGGCTGACAACAATTTGTCTTTTTCAGAATTCATCCCTCAATTTGGAAGAAGAGGGCAAGTTTAATAAATTCATGCTTGACGTTCTGTATCGCAATGACGCGTTAGTTGAGATTATGACACCATGTGAATTCAAAGAATACTGCAGAAATTTATTCAAGCAAAAAACACAAACATGATGTAGTTTAGTGTCCTACGCTTAGTTTTTTTTTGTATTTGTGTAAGAAAGAATAAAATTTGTTTTCACTAAACCAGGCTAAGTTCGCTATAATAACGTAGTTATATTTTTAATGGTTGCAATAGAGGCCATCAATATGGCATTAGATTAAGAAGGGGAATGTCTGCAAGTGTTCTCAATCATATCCCCACATCAATCAAGTTGCCTCCTTTGATACTGTATTTACAAAGTAGACTGCAGGTACCGGTAACATATTATTGAATTTTATGATTTTTGCAAATTTGGCCACATGGCAACACACTTTAAAACAAAAACACTTCTAAGATCATGATTGGCCATTATGTGAGGGCAGCCTATATTTGAGTAAACACAGCAAGACGGGTGAGTGTCCTTTAACAATCTAATCTGCCATGTCAAGTGTTACCTGGATGAGAACAGCGGCATGACAAAGAGCGTCGTTCACGGTGAAAACAATGTTGGCTGTGGGTAAGACCCCAGGGTCGTGGCCCCACGTTGTCACCAACAGTTTATCCCATTCTCGGAACATGCGCGGCAAGTGTTTTAGCCGGGTACCTGCAAAGCATAATGGTCTACTGTACAAGTAAGTACAAGATAAACGAGAGAGAAGTTTTAGGGCTATCAACACAGATAGATAATTTTATTGCAATTTACTATTTTTGATCTTGGATGATATGAAAGTACTGTAGTACAAATATGGTGGTGTACAGTCTTAAAGTATGTAAGTAAATAGTAAAACAATGAGAAAATGACAAACAATAAAAGCAATAAGAAAGGTTGATATGTTATGTTGATAGATGCCTCTTGAGTGCGCAAGACCTCGTGTCAAAAAGTCTCGTCATTTTTGTATGTCTTCAATTCAATGTGTAGGCCTGTACTTTCAACTCTCAAAATTATAAATTGTCATCTCACAACAAAGGTAAGCTTGTTGGATCCTATCAATAAATTACATAAAGCAAAAATTAATTAAAAATAAAAACAATGCCAATAAAGTATTAATAGTATTACCTTTAGCGAGTAAAAGGGACGGCGGTCCACAGCCCGTTAGATGGTAAATAAACAGCTTGAACCACACCGTGTTGACTTCCGGCACAGCTGGACCGAGGTGCGGTGGTTCGCTGCTGCTGATTGGTCGGATCTCCTTGCTCAGTGGTGCCATCGACACAAGCAACCTACAACAAACACCTTCAGCTTGTAAAGACATTATTTTAGGTAAAACAAAAAATCACATGATACCTTTATAGGCTAGGATGCTATTAACCAACTTTTTAAAGGCAGTGCTGAAAATTGCCCCGTTCTAGCCCCGGACGACTTTAGATGCGGTAGTAAAAGGTAACATACGAGTAGTTCTTGTGCAGCAGGCGTACGCAAGTCTCGGGGTCTAGCGACTGCAGCGACTCGCAGCGTATGAGATCGAGCGCCAGGTTGAGTTGCTCGCCCATGCGCCTGTTGTGTCTGAGGAAGACGGCCGTGTCGCGCAAGATAAGCGCGTGGTCAAAGTATCGCTGGGCCTCGCCCTCGCTGTCCGCCGTCGATATCTTCTCCAGCTCGGTCAGGAGACTGTCGAGCGACTCGTCCGACAGTTTGCCCACCTCGAACATCGTCACGGCGTGGTTCTTCAAGCCCTGTTGCGGCAGGACAGAGACCAAGACAAACTACATAAGAATCAGCTCAGATTCATTCGTGATGATAACGATATGATATATTTAGATATATTTGGGTTTAACGTCCCATACTTTCGCAACTTTGGCTAATCGAGACGACCGAGATGAGTGGGTGAAATACGAAGAAGAAAAAACATTTCATGTCCAAATCAGATCCATTGCACATTGCTGGGGTCGTCATAAGGGGAGTCCAGCAAGGTAGGGCAGGGTCAAGTGGAAGGAGAAATCTTCAGTGGGACAGTTGGGGGAAAGGGACAGGGTCTCCTTCCATAGCCATTTAAGACTAGCAGAGTCACCCTGGGCCTATTCTACCTCGGGCCCAGACAGGTTTCAGATTAATTCATGGAGGCGCTAGTGTCAATAGTCAATTTAGAAATTCAGTATAGATTTATTGGCATGCATTTAGAAATTCAGTATAGATTTGTTGGCATGCAGTCTGGATATAATTGATTGAATTGGGTTCAATGAAAGAGGTTTTATTAAAAGACCCTTGCTCAAGTCATATTTCAATACGCCCGTTTCCAACATAATTAAGGATATACGCAATTTAAAATAGAAATGCACTGTCAAGTAGAGCGCAAAACACGAAGATAGCAATTAGGCACACAATCACAGATTCAGGTCACCGTATTAGCCTACGTAGAACCGAATCTTTGCAGTTGGATCGAGCACACAGCACACCCACATTATATCGATCTAATTAGAACATATAACGTACTGGGGAGAGGTTTCCCATCATGAGGAACGCCGTGAGTGTCGAGTCAAACAGGAACGCGATACGTTTGTTTCGAGAAGGACTCAGAAGAAAGTTTATCTCTTGTTCGTCAGTGCTACTTGATGCGTGGTCATCGGGTAGTGACAGGCCAGGCTGGGCGTCACTGATTTCCACCAAAACTGAATCACCATCTTTTAATGTTCTGAAAGCAAACATTGTACTGTACTGTAAATGAATTACACATAAAAAATACAATTTTTGACACTTTTTTTTGTTGATTGACACAATAATTCATTACTACCTTTAATGTGAATGCCCTTTCTCTAATGAGTATAATTCAAATGGCAGTATTTGGTTTAAGCTCTATGTACTGAAGCCTTGTTGTGTTACAAAAATTCTAATAAAAATGTAATCAAGTTGCTTTACTTTCTCACTGGTGTGTTTGTTCCTTCCCAGGAAGGGTGATAGTCACACTCATCCAGATCCACGTTCTTCTTCCGAGCAAATCCTAATCGACAGTAGAGTGATACGGCATTCTTCACAGATTGTGAATCAATCTGAAGAACAGTTGCTAGCTGGAAAGAGGATTAAAAGTGTTAGTTGAGTTGTTCCATGCATCTAAAATTGCCAAGAGCTAGTCTTTCCTTGCCTTTAAAAAGGGAAATATATTAAAAACAGAATCTCCCATAGTGCGTACCTCTCCTACTGATGTATGTTCATCAATTGAGACAAAGATCTTGTAGAGCAGAGTCTCAAAATAGTCGCCCAGCACTCGGTTCATCACAAATCCTTCCAAGGGTGGTACAATAATGTAGTCGTCGTCTTGTATTGGAACGTCTAAGTAAACCAGGCCTTTCCTGAAATAGAACGAAGAAACAATGATGAAAGTGCACTAATATGTTACTGTTACAGAGGTAGGAAAATGTATACTGTCCAAGGGTATAGAAGATAACTGCACAAAATGTGAAAAAGGCACATGGAGCTGCCACAGGCCACTACCTAATCCTATAACAAAATTAATGTTAGAAAATAAAATAGTTTACATTTGAAGTCTTTCAAGTAGTACCTACATATAATCTCAATGCATTTAATTTAAATATGTATGTTACAAACCCTAGGCTTCAGGTCCTAAAAATGTGGATTGAAATTATATGAAAAATAGCCTGGAACAAAAACTTAAATAGGAGAACCTAAATAGGAAACAAGTGTAATATAACTTTACTCATATTGGTTTACATAGCCAAAACTTTTGGCTACATAAAAAAAACTCTATTGGTGAGTCATTAGTACAACGTGGATTGATATCTCAATATTCTTGTGTGAACTCACTGCACACTGTACAGTCTCTTGGATGATAATAAAATAATTTAAAAATAAACAAGTTTCTCTCGACCACTCTAAAACTTTATCAACCCCTTCCTCTATTACCCTCCGTCAACATTCTAGCCATAACATTCTGATGCCAGCGCAACAAGACGAAATCCTGTAAAATATGGGATGGTTGGCAACCCCAACGAGTAGGCCTAATTAAGTACTACTTACTTATATAATTTATGAACCAAGTTGCAGTCCAGTTCGCCTGTTTTCTGACTACCGTTGTCGATAAGTCGATCAATGATCAGTTTCTCGCTTTCTGACACAAGCTGAAAACCAAGTTGAATGTACAATTTAGTAAGTGGTAGAGGCATGTAGAAATAGTATTTTGTGAAACACTACTAGGCCCTAAATCAGTAGGCTAAACATACATTTGTTAAATCCCTGTTTACATACTATATTATTATCTCACCAAGATTTGCATTGTTGAGACAATTTGAGTAGGTATTAGTCAGTCATCTCTCTAAATCCAGGGCCAGACAAGTAGTTTTTAAATAGGAATTCAAATTTATATTACAGTTAGGCTATATTATAACACATTATATTATACAGATAAAGTGTAATATGCTTCTGAGTTCTGAAATAGCTCACCTAGGTCTAGCAATTAAAAAAATCTCTATACGTATTTTAATTGTATGCCTAAACATTAATAGACCTAGGCTAGATTGATTGGGAAGAATGGGGAGTAAGTAGTAGGTCTACCTTAATATCTTCTTCTATTACACAACCAACTTCAATTCGCCACCAACCCTCAATGTGAATATCCGCCGGTCTTGGTGGGAGAAGCTCTTTAACGTTTTTCCGGCGGAATAACTTGCGCCCCGACCGACACTGGTTCATTAGATCGATGTACTCGTTACGACCAATGCCCAGTAACCGCACACCTGTTGTATGAAAACCAGGACAGTACAGCAATTGAAGGTGTAATGTTTCATTTAATTGAAAGGCAAATTGGAGAATGAACAGCAAGACTAAAAGTGAAAATAAACAATCAGGGAATAAGGTAGTGTCGCATGGCACTTTTCAATGCAATTTGATTGATGATTATTGCAATAAATGCATTTGTCAACCAACTCAGCTACCACCAGTAAGATTCAGATACATTTATAAATTTGCAAAGTTAAAAACCCCGAGACCAAACTGAAATCCAAACCCTGGACTTTCTACAAAGTGGAATTGGAAATAAACCCACAAGAACAAGATACAACTTATTTAATTATTACGTTTAAACTTACAGTCTGCTGCAGTGAAGTTTGGCAATGAATCGTAGCTTTTCTCTTGTTCCATTATACTTTCCATGACCGATATATAATACTGGAATGGTGTGACCCGTAGGCCCTTAACTACAACGTCTGATAGATGATAGGGATACAACATGAGACTCTCACGGCTGTAGTTCAAAAGTTCTTCATAGTACCGACACTCGTCCTTACGTACAAACCGCACCAAGTTACCCCGGTAACGAACTTGGTTCTTGATGCTGAAGCTAACGATGCATTTCTCGTACTCTTTTGGAGAGTTGAAGAGCGTCTGTAAAATACAAAATATAACTATTACCTAATAGTTTAATACAGTAGCTCTACTCAACCAGCAAGTATAGAATCTACGACAGTTGAAAGATTATGATATAAAGGCTCGTCTCAAATAGGATTAGCAAAGGGCGGCCGATTTGAGTTGAAGTTCAATCACGCTTGGGTCTACGGAAGCAAGTACGTTTAGGTCTAGCTAGGGCCTACCTACGCTGCAGTCTGCACAGACCTCAAAATCAACAATATGTTCTATGTCTATTGTAGTGTGTATACAATGCGTCTAGAAATATATATTATATCAAATGTTACCCTAAGCCCTGGGATTAAAGAACAGGTTTAAAAACTAGAAACAACAAACTGTTAGACCTAAGCATAGGCCTAGGTTATACAACTAGCAAGCAATCAGGTCAATTAAAAAGTAGCCTTAAGTAAGACGATTTGCAATCTACACTGAGGACGATTTGTAGCTTTTCCAAACTAGACAAGTGGCATTAGGCCTACTCTAATTTCTAGCTAAGGCTAGGCTAGGGATGCCTATGCTCGAGCAGCAGGCAATTACCTAGGTCTAGGCCCTAGGCCTAGGCCTAGACACAAAATACGACTTAGGCCTAGGGGCCTACCTGTTTGACATGTTGTGGAAGTTTTGCCCATTGATAATTTTGTCGAATATGTAACTCAACCTCACTGTTCATTGTGAAGAAATAAACAAAAGTTCATTTATTATAAATATGCAGAAGAAACTAAAAAAAATTTTGCAAAGTGTCATGCACAGAATCTGTCATCTGATGGTTTTGCGAGTGTGGACTACTGAAGTCACCGCCATAGAGAAATGTCACCGCCTTAACAAAGTCCGCTGAAAGATGGCGACAAGATTGTTGTTGTTGTTGGGGTCAAACACACGTGCTTTTATTTATACTGTGCTTTTAATGCTTTCACGAATAACAAATAAGTGGACAGGTTCGCCATTATCGCAAATTTTTAGTAAAGCTACGCTATTCTCAAGGGGGTAGAAGAATGAATTGATTTTTAATCTTTTATTTACTTTTGTACCTGGCTGGTAAAAACAGCTCTCTACAAAACCACCAGTCAAAGAAGAAGAGTTTAGACGTCAGCCGTCAGACTCTGCGAGAGCAAGTGTTTTGATCAAAAACTTTGATGATCAATAGCAATAGCTGGCCAGCCAGAGAAATGGGTTATAATGAGATGTAAACCTAGTGCATAATAGTTACTTCATCAGCATGGGTAAAAGGTATTACTGCGATTATTGTGACCGTTCGTTTAAAGATGATTTTGATGCTAGAAAGAAACATGTTTCGGGGTCCATGCATATGAGGATGCGAATGGAGCATTACAATGCGTTTAAAGATGCAGCAACTATTTTAGCCGAAGAAAGTGCAAAGGTTCCATGTAAAAGATTTATCCACGGGGGTGAATGCCCATTCGGAGCAAACTGTAGATTTACTCATTATACTGTACAAGATCTGGCACAACTTCGATGCCAAATTGAAGAAGAAAAGAAAATCAAACTTTTAAAGTTGGAATCTATTCCCAACGTGCTTCCAACAAGGTATCGAAAAGTAGTAGATGTACCCACGGACTGTGACTCTGTATGCTCAACAAATCAAACCATTGAACCTAAGCCATTTCCTAAATGGCAAATTTCTCAGGATTTTCAAAACTACAGCAACCTCCCTGTATCTTTGCAGCAAATCAACTTTCAGTTCTATGGTGCAATCAAATTTGAAGAGTGGGGATGACTGAAATAACTATGCTAATTATTATCTTTCTTTTTTTCCATAAAGTGCATGATCATGTCTCGTTTTAACTTTGTTGAATGTAAATTGCAGCATATGGAAAAAGTTTCTTTAGTGAACCCCTGTTTTGATTTAATAAATAATACACACATTTATGAAACGGCTTAGTGCAAGTCTTCTCTCTCGTCCATACTTCCCCGAGTTGCCCTTATACACCACAGTCGGTCGAGGCTTTAAACCCAGTTAATGATTGGTTCAATGCCTAGATTAATAGATCAAACTGCTTTTTTTTTATATGAATGCAGTCAAGATTGAGTAAATGCGTGAACTGGTATCAAGAACTGTCAACTTGAAAGTTCAACTCCCAAGCTGTTGACATCCCTAATTCAAACGAAACTTACCAACCGTGGCCAATGTACCTACATTTCAGTCGATGTTAATGTGAATCAATGAACAGGGAACGCTTGGAAATTTACACCAGTGGTAAACTGGGCTGAGTCTTGTCAGTTAAGCTCTTCAGTCTCCCTTCACTGGCCTGGATTTTGGCAAGAGCGTTCCTATCTCAGACCAATCGATAGTCTGTCTTCTATCCTACCCCTTCATACTTCCATGTAGGGCTAGTCTTCTCTCTCTCTCTCTCTTTCACACACATTCTGTAATAGTAACGAAATAGAAACTTTTGGTTTAGTGCTTAATATTAAGGTGTTTCAGATAAAACATTTAACTGTAGGTAAGTTGAAGACAAGAAATTAGGGAAGGAATAACAAGAACTTGACTGTAACAAAATTTAATAACTATTTCATGATTGTTTTCACATACAACCATATTTTTTAGTTGTAACAACAGTATGTAAATGATAAACGTATAGCATTTTGTAAAGCTCTATATTGACCCATTTGAGAAACAAAATTAACAAGTTTTTTTCCCAACAAAGTGGGAGAACATTCGTTGAGTGTATGTTATTTCACTGGTATTGTGCTCATTAAGCCCGATTCACACAACGTTATAAGAATGGTATAAGGTATAGGTATAGTCACAAGCCGAGTTGGGCCATAGGGATTACGTACAAGGGTTCACACAAATGTGTCATTGCAATAGCAATAGCAATTGGTATAAGACTGGTATAAGAGAGTTCAGATATTTCAACTTTCTTATGACGGACCAATCATGCGTTGAAACGTCACTTATAACACGCCAATGGGATGCTAGCAACTTGAATCAATGTAACAGATGTTTTCATTGTAAATTTTTAGTCAAAACAAAAACTCACCGTATACAACCAGTACACATCAAAAAGACCTTGCATCCGGTGACTACGTGCAAAATATCTTCTCCCATCGGCGTCATTAATGATCTAACAACACAACAATAATGAATAATAATAATTATTCTTTTTCTTATTATTTTTAATTATTGTCAATACATTCGATGCCGGTTTAAAACGTAAATAACAGCTGCGGGAAGTCAACTGATTGACAGCCAGCTGTAGTTACTCAAACTGCCGCCAGAGCAAGTCAAAGAAGTCTACACAAAAATGTAGTATCTTTTCAGGAAAGTCTTTGGCGTCCTCAGCTTATACCTTATACCACTTTCTTATACCCTATTCTTATTGCTATTGCAATACCTTATAACTTTGTGTGAATCGGACTTTATATATTCATGGTCTTATGACTTAAGACTTCACTAAATTGTTTTTACCATGGCAACCATGGTTGCCATGGTAAAAACAATTCAGTTAAGTCTTAAATATTAAGTTGGAAGTCAAAAGACCATGAAGACGTGAAATAAAAGTCAGCCGACACCAAAAATATTTAGTTGGAACTTATAAGATAATTAGTAATCAATTATTGATAGACAAAATACGGACATCAAAGCATTAGGATGAAAACATCCATTTATACGAGAGCAATTTTACTGCAAAATGTCACAAGAATCCATTGATTCTTTAGGTGATGGTGTTTTCAGTACATGGCCTAAAAGCCAAAACATAAATTCCTCCTGGGCCCTGGCTAATTTTTATTCCCCAATAGGTCTACTAAGAACAATGCTAGAGATGTGGTTTCAATGTTGATAAATAGTATGTACATACTACATATTTAAGTTGTAAACCCATTCAATCATGTTTGACATGATTCATTTTCGTGCAATGACTTGTTTGTTGTTGTAAATAAATAAATAAATAAATAATACTTCACCTGAGCTTCTCGTAGGTAGTGTCAAGCAAATAAATGCAGCAGGATGCCAATTATCTGCGTTAAATGAGACTGACGGCAGCTTAGATAACAGAAAACTTGGTTGATCTGGATCTTTTCGTTTAAGTAGACAATAAGTTAGTCTAACATAATACTGTAGTATACTACTAACGTGAAATGATCAACTTTTATCAGTATGGGTTTGAGAAAAGTAAACACAACCTACTATCTCTCATTCGATGAGCTGCCACTCGGTACATCGCTGCATAACTCGCTATACCCTTTTGACGTGGTCCGTCATCCCATCTGACGGTTGACTGCCGTCTGACCTTGAATATATAGCTACATGAACATTGTTAACGATCCTGGCAATTGCCGGTCAGACGAGTGATGACTCGCATGTTGTGCGGCTATGTGTACACATAAAACCTTCAAAATATGTAACACACACAGAACAAAATTCTTCTTTTGAAGAGTGGGGAGGGGAGATCGCTGATGAATCAAGTTGGGATAATTCGGATACAGTAATGGTTCTGTGATAGTATGTACCATAATGTATCTGTAGCAAAACACCTAATATGTACACAAAATGTAGGTTTAAATTTCTTCTGTACTCTGTTTTGTGATTACTTATGTAAAATATATTTCACCCATCACATAGATGGCCAGCCCCAAAGTAGCAACTTTTTAAATTTTGGGTTGGTACATTTTTTGAACAATTAGTTTGAGACTTGCATAAGGAACTGTTAAAAAATAACAAATTGGTGAAGTTCTATTCTAAATGCTATAGTGAGTTGACGCAAAGCCTCAACTGGTTAGTGTTATCTCACAAGTTTGTAGCATGAAGAACGGAGATAGACAAAATACTGTACATGCCCTGCTTCAATAAATTACTCTATTTTATCTTACCAATAATTATGAAGTCATATGTTCACTCTTATCAACTATTAACTCCTCCCCTTCTGGTTTAACAGGCGGTCGCTTAGACGGAGGCACTAGATGAGAAGGTAGCTCTTGAGGCAAATCATGACCATTGAGTTTTATTGCAATGAGATACATTGCCAGGGCAAATTCATCCTTGTCTAACAAGCCGTCTTGATCCACATCCGAAAGCATCCAGATCTTCCCTAGAATGGAGTTTGGTAACTTTGATTTGACCATCTCCTCTTTCGCCGAAGTCCGTGTTATTTTGCCGTTAACGGGGTCCAGCATCTCGAAGGTTGCATCCGATTCTCCTCTCTTCTTGGCCACCACCCACTGCTCTTCACCAGAACCGGCATCGACCCCCTCGCCCAACTTGTAGCCGAACGGACTTACGACGTCTCCGACCCCGACAAAAGCTCCACCTGTCCAGAAGAGGGTGGCGATGTGTTAACCAACGTATGTATTAAGAACAAACTAAATCCATTCAAGCTTTACATACTAGTATTTAGGGACACACACACACACATCCTAGTGGCAGAAATTGCAACTAGAGTAGTACAATACTAAAAATAGACATGTCAACAATAATTTTTTGTTTCGTGCTTTCAGTGGAAAATAAGAAATTATTTCTAGACCTGATATGACGCCTTAGACAATATTGATCGGCAATACTACTTAGAAAACTGAAACTCTAAAGACAAAAAAAACTAACTTGTACTCATAAACGTATTTATATGGTATGTAGTGGTTTTGCCTGAAAAATTACAACAGTCGATTGGTATTACCTCTGATTTGAGTGGTTTCTTCCGTTTCGTTTTCAATGGGAACCATGGCCATTAGACGCGAGATGTCGACGGCTAACATATTGTCAACATCTTCCATCAGGTTGGGTTTCAACGAAGAGAATGTCCCAAAATCGTGGTGCCTTAGTGATTCTTGCATGCGCTCCAGGTCAGGCAGATCTCCAGGGGATATCATGTACTTGCTCTGAACTTTGCCGTATATCACATCCAAGTTGTCTATCAGCTCGAGTCTCTTTTTACTTCTACCGATAAGTGATGGCATTTCGTCTCGTAGCATTGCGATGATGTAGGCATGCATCTAAAATAGTAATGATATTAATGGGATAATAACAATACGTAGTAGCTAATAGTGTTTCCAAAAGCATTTTTTCTTAATTCTTAATCATAATATTAGTTTCATACAAAAAATAAAGTGATACGTAGTTATCATTGAGTTGTAAGCCCTGTTAGATTCTTCTATGCTGTGACTGACGATATAATACAACATGTCTGTTAAAAAAATTGCTTTTCCAAAACTTGGAGCCACCCATGGCACCCCATCCAATTTCCCTATAGATGTGTCTAGTATATTTTCTGTAGTCTCATTAGTCATTAGTCATTACTCATTATTATTAGTCATTATTACCTTAGCTAAACGTGCTCGTTTGCTCAAATCGTTGAGTTTCCTTAGTGCTGCATTTCTTGGTAAAGACTGGATGTCTCGGAATAAGTCCTGCTCTTCATCTTCAAATAATCTAAAATACATTGTATACATATTACTATGTACTTTGAAAATAAGTTGCACAAAGCCACTTTTACCACAGATGATGAACTGTTAGATTACCTTCTATTGAAATCATATCTCAGAGGCTGATCCCAGAAAGAGCCAATGTAGACTCTAGCCACCTCAGGAGTATTTAGGATTTTCCCCAAGGACCACATCAATGCTCCGTATACTCTCATTAGCTGTTGATGGTCCACTCCATCGGCTTTGTTTAATACTATCCGGATCTTTTCGTCGTGTCCCTGCAGAGCAGCGATAGACCTGCGGAACTCGTCCGAGATGTCGAGCTTGTGGGCGTCAAACAAGAGAATAATCCTGTCCACCCTCTCTGCAAACCATTCCAACACTCCGGTAAAATCGTAACCTCTATCTATGCGTTGCTTCTCCCCAGATAATATTCCGGGAGTGTCTATAATAGATATCGACTTCAGGACTGGAGACGGCACCGTGGAGCATTGAAATCGGTTGAGGAATGCATTTCCGTACTTTGACAACGGTCTAAATTGTTTATCGGGATCAACTACTAATGCATTTCCTGGTATGATGCCTTCTCGTTCACCATGCATAACGGCTATGAATCGATCAGTTGTCGGCTCCGGGCCAATTCGAATACCAGGAAAGTCTTTTTCTAAGAGGTATTTTATGAGAGTTGTTTTTCCTGTAGAATATTGGCCCATAAGTAAAATTAAAGGCTTGGCTTCAAAGTCTGCATCGTTGAGCATTGGAGAGTGAAAGTCATGAAATAAATATGTTTCCTCTAACGGCAAGAGTTTGGATTTGTATATTGTTTTAAGACCATCCAGTACATTTCCAAAATTTTCTTTTCTTCCCCACTGAAACCAACTGAAAGGATACAAAATCAAATTGTTGTCAACATATATCATATAATTGGCATGACCTTCACCGCAAAGCAATAAAATAACTAGAAATCATAAGACTGGGTCTTGTATGAGCTAGGGCCTACATTTGACACATAGGCCTAGCTTGGGATAACTCCCATCAAGATTGGTTGTGTGCAAGGTTTTCTCCTGAAAGCAATAGGCCTAGGCCTAGACTGGCAACACAATTGGTTTACGTTTAAGTAATGCCAGAACCGAATGTATCAATCAATCTATTACCAATGTTAGGAGTTCTGGGCCAAGCAATGCAATGGCCGTAAAGACCGCCCAGCTAATTCAAAGACGTGACTGTACCTGGCAAAAGACCGGTGTAGGTATGAGACGGGTATGTGTCTAGAAGTTGACAGTTTCCACGACATTACGAGATTTATTTGTTATTATAGGGCACTATTGGCTTTTCCCGTCCGACACCGGACTCTTCTAGGACTCTTTCCGGACTCTTCCCACGGCTGTGATGGTGATGCTTTAGCCAGCTGATATCGCCATGATGGTTAACAGCTGTTTTCTTGTTGACGTACGTGTTGACCAACATACAAACAGAAATACCACTAGACCGACCACGACTACAATTGCTGGATTGGGTGGTAACATACTAAAATTAAGTTGGTAGAGATGCATTCCGTCAGTTCGTGAGTTTACTGTGCCAAACACCGTGCAGGCACGTGCAAGTTTATTATTTATTATTTAGGTGATCATGAAGTAAGTTTATCTTTGACTGAATGGTCAATATTAATTACATTTTTTGTTTTACATTAGAAAGAACCTAGAATAGAAGTTTTCATGCTGACGAGAATCACTCGAGATTGTTGACTTGCACATAACCTCACTTTATCTTTCGCCACCTTTTTGTGCGTTATTCACCAACTGTTTTTCCCTGCCGGCTACCTTGTTTTATCGCCTCAGTTCCCTTTTTTAGGCCTAGCCTCCCAGTAATCAGACTGGGCGTAGCAATCCACCTCTGGCACTGACCTAGCTTAATAACTGGGACCGTTTAATGGGGATTGATTGTCAATGAAACCATACCGGTAGGCCTAGCTCAAATCTATGAAAAAATGAAAATGACTTACCAGTCCTGTGAGCGTGGGCTTTATACTATTGTACCACCATGGTCCTTCCCCAGCTAGGGTACCAAACGGTAGATTCGCCACCGTATCCTTCCCCTGGTGATTGGCAACACGTACATTGGGCCACCGTCATCCATTGCCGCCGACCCCTCCGCTTCGTACTTTTTCTTCCGTCGATAACTAGTATTCCGTTTTTGTGAATACAGTGACATCATGCACCTAACACCCCCACTATCTCCTTAACCAGGCCTCTACGTCATCGAACATCCCGACGCCGTTCCTCTCTTCCAATCACTTGCCTTGGATTACATTTCTCTCCTCATTGATTGAGTGACAAACTCAAGATCAAAACTTCATGTCATTACTTGTTCCAATAATTCCATTCAATCTCATCAAAAGCTAGAAATGACTATCTCTTGCAATTTATCAACAATATTGTAACCTAACGTCCAATTCAATTGCACTTAGAGCTGTTGATAATTCTTCTTACCTAGTTATGTCTACATGTACATTTGATTATTTGTGGTAAAATTGCATTATTCTATGTGAATCTGGCCTTGTCTAAAATAACGTGTGCACAGACAGGCTTCTGTACATCTAGGCCTAAGTTATATAAATGCTTGGTTATTTTGAGCATATGATATACTGTAGTAGGCCTATTTGATTTATCCTGTTGCAGTGGACAAGAACATAAATAATTCATCTCATCTACTACCATGGCTGACGAACTTTCTTTCATACCTACGAAAGCTGCTCGTCTAACGAAAAGCACACAAGCTCCATTTCAGGCGATTGTTTACGAAGCATACAAGAGAAAGGCGAAAAGCAAAGTTGATGAAAAGCCGGATGACTTGGCACCAAAACCCAAGGAACTCGACATGAAGAGAGTGAGGTTCGAGGTTTTTAAATTCGGAATGTCTGGTTTCAATTCTAAAAAAAAAGAAGAATGTGAAGTTAAACTAGCCATTGAACTTGGTGCCAAACCCCCCAAAAACAAAGGCCAAAATTACAAAGAATTGATGAAGTTGAGAAAACAAGAAGCACATGAAAAACAAGAGGAAGCCAAGTTAGCTAATGTTGGTAAAGTAAAAGGGTTATCAAATGACAAAGGTAAAAAATGGTTATATGGTAGGCAGCAAAAGGACAAAAAGAACAAAGGTATCTTAGAACCTTATGGAAAGCCTGGTGATGCTTCTTTTAAGAAACGAAAGAAGTTTAAACAGAAATAAACTAATGCGTGGTAATTGATATTTCAAAAACAAGCTCATTTTTATATTAGATCAGAGGACACATTCAAGTTTTAAAATAATGGCAGACACAAGGCCCAATGTATTAATTTTGTCGTCAATTTAAAAAAAGTTCAACTTTTTATTGATTCTGGCCATAGACCCCATGTACAAATTGAATAAAACTTTGTATAAAAAAATACAATTTGTAATTTTCTATATGTATTTCTTACTTAATAGTAAGACACAGACCAAGATTTGCTTTGCTCAGAGTTAGGCACTTTGTGACAAATTCATAATTAGAGCAACAAAGGGGGGTGGGGATCAGCCCCACATATTCGTTATCTTCTAAAGGCGCACTCATTCTGGGGGTTGGTGAACACAATTGATCGAAACAGCACACACTAATTATATACACACATTCAGAATAAGTGCGAGAAGTGCTACCAGTCTACGGATCTGTGAGGTCCAACGGGCTAGTTGTTTCATTGAAGAATCTGAATTTTTACTTGGGTACATAATTGCTGTTCTTTAAAATGTAGGAGTAGGCCTCCTTATGCCTCAAGACTAATTGTAGGTCATCTTAAACTATTTACACTTTTTTATTTAGTTTTAACAAGCTCTTCGCCACATTATTTGTACCGTCATTCGTGTGATCTTCAAATTCTTGATCTTGGCTCTGCTGTGTGGAGGGGTAATTTTTCCTTAGGTATTCTCTGGAAGATATGTCTGCTAATCGGATTGGTTCTGGTACTCTGAATCGACTACATTTCACCACAACCCATGCTGCCGTTTCCAGGCTAATGTTGTTTCCAATCGATACATACACGGGCTTATTTGATTTCTCACAAGTCTTCACTGCCTACAACAAAAATGAGCCGAGATGTTACATTCACATTTAAAATCAACTGATAATTTTCCGCCAACAAGTTCGCCAGTTTATTTTCGAATGCTGAGAAACGACACCACAAATATTTGAAAAATCACCAAACATGTGTTGCTAGACTGGCAATAGTCTACTCTACGGAAGAAATAACATAAACTAAAACGAGCACCATTAAATTCATTACGAATAAAGTTTAGGTACTACACACCCTTCCAAGTATTTCCCCTGATGTTATTTCCAACGGAAAAAAGTCTCCTGGATTTTTTAACTCGGAAACTCTTCTCATATGTTCTTCATCACGCTGTATACCATCCATATGATACAGATTTTTAGCTACGCCGATTGTGGGAATGCCACACAAAACACCTGAAACAATAGACTACTTTACTGTATATACCAGTTAACAATGCACGAAGTTCAGGAAATATATTTTTAATCTTGAAAGAACCATGGACAATTACAAATTAAGTGTGGTGGCTTAGCATTAGCTCTTTCAGAAGACATCAGTGGTTGACCATTCCAGATTCACGTGGGGAGATTTTGGAGAGGGGGGGAGGTGATTATGTGGGGTCTCATCAAGTGACCAAGCGAATCAAGTGGCACGAGTGTAACGTGTGAATGCATTTGGAGGACAATTGACTAGAGCCTATATTTTGGATTTGTAAGTTATTTTCTTTTTTAAGATCAAAGGTCGCTGTTGAAATGTACGTACATATTACATAATATTGTTTTGACGCTTAAATTTAACTGATCAGTGATCACTATCAGAAAACGGGTTTTAAGTACAGGTTAAATAATAATTTTTTCTTTAAATCCGTCACTGTCGGGCGTTTTGGATTATGGAGGTACTTATTAGACAATAGACATCTAAATGAACATTTGTCTTTGTCTATTCCTGGCAGTGCCTTGGTTCAATATTTACACAATATGTTCTCCTGGCCATAAACATTATTTCAGTGTTCTCCTCTTCTCTATAAATTCTTGCTACAATCGCGAGCATCATCAAGCCTTTGCAGTTGCATTCTTTCTCATGTCTTGATTCCCTTCAGTCCCCGTAAGATAGATACATACTTTACACATTGTACTTACCTACGTGGACGGCCAATCCGCACAAACGAGGGTGTAGAGTTCCATTTCCATCCACAAACAAGCACTGTGGAACTAAACTTGGATTTGTTTCCACTAGTTTATTTATTGCTTTGATTAGTGAAGGCGCTTCTCGAAAAGCCAGAAAACCTGTAATGTTAAAGATAAAAAGTTGCACATTGTAGTTTGCAAGCTTTCACAATGTGATGCAACTAATACTATTAAAACATGGACAGTTGGATACATAGTTGAACTGTCAACATCATTTAGAATTGTTTACAATACAAGCAGCAGCTGCTGATGTATGGTGTAGGTCTACCATACAATATATAATATACTGTATTATAGTCAACAATCACATACGATGAAGCACACATCACGTACCGGTACCAACCTGGAATATATGGGACAGTGAGAGGCACCACAGATACATCTTCATAGACTATGTTAAAGTCAGGTAACTGACAAACAATCAATGCAGCACATGCCATGTCATCCACTCCTTTCACAAACGATAAATCTAAACCACCCACAAGTGTCACATTTCTGAAATCAATTAATTGCAAATTAAATATAATATATATACTAGGATTAGGAGAGTATAGTAAGCAGTACTTGTAAATAATGATTAATGACATGTTAAATTATACAAGGAAAAAATAAATTAAACTATAGAGGTCTAAGGCATACCGATTTTTCTGCCAATCGTATATGTCTTTGGAAACAACTTGCAATCGCAAATTTTCTTGTTGCTCTTTCCATTCTTCGAGTGTTGCTTCGTCAACTTGTTGGTCTTCTCTTGTGTTCACATCCATTTTTGCAAGCTGGGCATAATATAATTTTGTATGCATTAAATTCAATTGTGCTAAATGCTTTAAATTGAATTTCGTTTTTATTAATAAGCCTGAAAAAGATTTATTTTGTATGTAGAGTTACTACAAGACTTATGTGCATTTGGATAAATTGAGTAGGTAGGCCCGTAGGCCTATGCATGTCCTTACCAGAATATAGGCCTATACAATCTTTAACCTTTTCATAGGCCTATTCTTCACTGGGCTAGGCCTAGATCCAGTCCAACAATTCACTACCGGTACATTAGTTTTATTGCTATCTTGCATTTTGCATGAACTGATAGGTATTCATGAATTATTTTAGAGATAAGATTACAGAACATAGATAAATAAGTGAGGTTAAGTTTCCCGCTCCTCTTCTTTTTCTTCTTTAACTTGATGATGTGGTTACTACAGCTGGAAAGGCCAACCATTTGTGGTGTGATCTAAAAATGTTCAAAAATATACTATTCAAATCAAATATCATAATGCTAGTAGATGGCTTTAAAGCCTATTTTATTGATTGATTTGTTAGCCATGGATTAATGTTGACAATAATACAACATACTTGAAGGAAGCACAACAACAACAAGCATTGCAAAATGCAAATGGTTCCAAAGACTACGTTTATCAACCAAGTGTAACGCGCATAGGATGAAGCCACCTTGGTTCCAATCGTTTGCAGAGTTGCTATACACGTCGAATTTACCTCAAGGTGACTCAGATCCAATACACTTTGGCAAGCGAGTTGGAGGATAGAATTCACTTTGATTTACGTGATATACACGTCAAAGCGGCTCCGCGATGCGCGCGCAGCCACGGCCTGTGATGTGAATGGCTGAATTCGTAGTTGGCTTGGATGAGGGCACTTCAGATTGACGTGATATACAGAGCGGATCCCTACCGATTGGAATTAAAGCGGCTGCTGCCAAAGCGCCTTGGCGTGCTGATATACGTAGTCAACGTCAACATGTGAGTATTTGAGAGGGGTAGGGGATGGGGGGAGGAAAGATGCATTCATATTCACGCCCCCCCCCCCCTCCCAAATAATGGCATTATTAATTTATTTTCCAGATCTAGTTTATTAGTTTGTTGTATACAGTAGACCTGCAAAATACACTTGCCCATCAATGTGAAATAAGACACTGCTAATTAAACAATGCAACTTGAGCCATTCATCAATTCCACTCCATGTGAGATAAAAAATATGTTTTCATTCACTCATTACAAGTTCAGTTCAGTTTCAAATTTCCTACCTAGGTTTTATGGAAAACAAAAATGCTTTAATTTAATTCATTTGCTACACACATAACATGCACACCATGCATGTAAGGACATGAATGGTACGGTGTACTAATTTACAAATATAAGTATATCAAGAGTTTTTTAAATTATTCAACTTTATTCCAAGAGATTACAATAGGAACAACAAAAACATTTTGCTTTAATAATATGTGAGAAAGTTACAGATATTATTCAACTTTATATGCAGAAATAATGAATACGATAGGCAAATTTCTTAGGCAAACATTGCTTTGAAATGAATTAATATAGTTGTGCCAATCCAATTAAAAGCTGTTTAATATGTAGTTAGCTGTGCAGATTTTAATACTAACACTGTCAGTTGGAAGGCCCATCCCATCATCAATTATGCATCCAAGCGAAGCAATTCACATTACAGAATACTATAGACTACAAAGAAAAGTATGTAGGATAGACTTAAAGCGAAAACAATTCAGTCCTAACAATTTATTTTTATTCCCCTGTGACAAGGTTGAACTCGCTTGTAAAATATCTTAAGCGAGTCCTTTGAAGACTTCAGCTATGTAGGTGTGTGGGTCCGATATTTCACTCAGCAACGCTGAAAACGAAAAGTAATACATTCATCACTTTGTCTCTCATCAGTTGACTTGATTGAGTAGTTCTACATGAAGTTAGGTGGGAGAAAACAATGATAATCTTAAAGATAAGCAACCCTTAATATAAAACAAGAAACCAAATAGTACACCAGCACAAAGATAATTTCTACACGAAATGACAGGTGATTATGTATGTCTTTGACGAGTCTAGCATGATACCTTGCCTGCCTATCCCATAACCAGTTTGGACGTAAAGTGTACGTCTTGCACAATAGTCACTATCTCGAGCCCCTAGTACTTACTAGTGACGTCGCAGAACTCTTCAAACGAGGCACAAGTCACGAGCTCTTCCCGGTAAGTGGCCAGCAGACGTTCGGAGGCCTTCAGCATGGCCTCGTCATTGTGGCGGATGTAGTCGGCCAGAGCAGTTGGCCACTGATCCTCAGACTGGACGTTCACCTTCTGCAAATTACCAAATTCACAATATTAATACATTTATTTATTTATTTACAATACATGGACACTACAGCATTGTATGCCAATAGGCGTGACCACCAAACAAACAAAAAAAAAACATTCTAAACATTGACTAAAACGAGAGATAGCACGGCTAAGATACACCATTACCTGCACCAATTTACTTTTAACAACTCATATATCAAATCAAATCAAATCAAATATAGCTTTTATTCGTTACTCTGTTTACATTTACTTACAATATCATATAATGAACAATAGCATAGTACTAGACACAGCCTTTCTTCAACAGCCTTGACTCTAGTTCATTTTGTTGCCACCAGAATTTAAACTATTTTATTTTTCTGTGCTGTGGCCTACAGCACACTCTACATCTCACAATCTAATCAAGGATATCACTAAGTTTGTTAGAAAAATTTAGGCACAGCAACAAAATAAGCAGCTGATAGCAAAGGGAACGGTTCTAGATAAAAATGGCGGAAGTGCACTCACCCGGAAGAAGCAGTTGTAGACGGCGTCGATGAGCCCGAAGAACATGAGATAGTTCTTGTAGACGGCGTAGTCCTTGACAGCGAGGTCTGCCAGCCTGTGAGCAGGTCCCGTGGGCTGCACGTGTCTGGCCTGGGCGCAGACCACCAGCCTACGCAGGTGCAGGTGTCTGGTACGAGCCCACCGGCCGGGGGAGTGACACAGCAGCGCGATGGTTGCCCAGTAGAGCGGCCCCTCCGCCTCGTAGCTAGACTCCACCCACTTGTCGGCGGCAACGCACTCGAGGTACGAGGAGAGATTCTTCTCCTCGCGCTGGCCCGACCGCGTTGTGTTGATCACGTACAGTGCCATGTGTAACAGGTAGGGGATGATGTGCATGTTGGACTGGGGGCCGCCTCCGCCTGCAAGCAATACATATGTTATTCTCAACCTAAGACAGAGGGGTAGTCTCAGTGTGTGCTGGCCCGACCGCGTTGTGTTGATCACGTACAGTGCCATGTGTAGCAGGTAGGGGATGATGTGCATGTTGGACTGGGGGCCGCCTCCGCCTGCAAGCAATACATATACATGTTATTCTCAACCTAAGACAGAGGGGTAGTCTCAGTGTGTGCTGGCCCGACCGCGTCGTGTTGATCACGTACAGTGCCATGTGTAACAGGTAGGGGATGATGTGCATGTTGGACTGGGGGCCGCCTCCGCCTGTAAGCAATACATATACATACATGTTATTCTCAACCTAAGACAGAGGGGTAGTTTCAGTGTGACGGCTGTGCCAGTTGAGAAATTTCTACTAAAGTTTAAGCAGATTTCCTCTCGATGCTCACATACCTGCTCCTACACTGTATCGAAATTTCAAATCTTGAAAATTGAGATAACCTTAGAATTTCCTTGATATTTATGAAGAATTTTCTTATTAAAGGTGAAGCCTTATGTGGGGAGTGATCTACAATTCAATCCCTAGTTTAGAAGCTTAAATTCCACATTTTTTTTGTAAAGTCGGGAGAATTTTCAGCAAGATTTGCTATCTTACAAAATCTCAAATTTTGCTCGATCTTGCTTGGCTTAAAATATGTATAACTAACTAGCTAAACAACCATAATTTTGCATTTTCTAAAGAAGCAAATTTGAAATTTCTTTACAACCTGTATGGTAGGTCTATAGTATCTCTTACCAGTATCGTCATGGAAACTCTTCTCCTGTGCAAATCTAAGCAGCAGCAGCTTGAGATCGTGGACAGTCGAGGCGTAGCTGATGTCCCGGTGGCCGGTACACTCCTGGAGATACGTGTTGTGACGAGCGAGGCAGCTCGCAAACGCCGACTCGGGAACCTGGGGGCCCCACAACGGCAGGAGGCCGTTACACTTGGTGTTGGCGTTCTGGAGCGCGGCAGACTCCCACTCGTCTCGAGCGCGAGCAAGTCTGCGGGAGACATAAGAGAATAGAGTAAGATGCTTGGAAGACATATTGCTTAGTGGAACGTAGCTCTATCTAGCTACCTAGTCATGCAATGGAAGTATGGTAATATCATATTCATACACATCGATGGGAAATACAACAAAATTCAAAAAGTTGGTAGCTTTAAATTTGTTTAGTAGTTTGCTAGTTGTGATAAGAGGCATATCTGGTATGTTACTTAGTTGTGTTTGGGGAAAGGAGTAATGAGAGAACAGCTCACTTTCAGCAGGTGTTCTACTTCTAATGGAGCTGCCTACTGCGTTTCAGGTGAGCTGTTTGTCTCCTTTCTACTTTACCCAAACACAACAAAGTAAAAGTACTGTCGTAGGGTTTTGCGGCCCGAGTCAATCATTAAACTTGGCTTTCGAGTGTAGCTGCGTCGATTGTAGGTACTCGAAAGCCAAGTTTAATAAGTTTTAGTAGTTTGTGTGAATGAACATTGCAGCTGGTTACTCTGTAGTGGGATGGGAAGGGTGCACAGCTCACCTGACGGCAGCCATGTGGCAGTCTACGTGCACCACATTGAAGTGCGTCACGGTGCTGTAGCCGACGGTCTTGCGGGGTCTTGCCTCGGCCTCCTCCACGTTGCAACGCTTGGTGAACGTGTAGATGCCGAGTACCTTGGTAGGCTGGAACTTGTAGCCCTCGCGGCAGATCACGCAGACTAGGCCCGTCTCTTCGCCCAGGTCCTCCATTAGCATGGTGCTCTTGGCCGTCACCTGGCCCTTCTCGTTGGTGCGCATGCCTGTACATAACATTGCATTAGAGACGGGTTCAGCAGGGCTGAAGATAAAAAGATAAGATAAGATTTATTTGCGTAATTTTAGACTCTTCACGTGTATAACATGTTCAGAGTGAAAATTTTAGTGAGAAGTCACTAGCCAAATAAGAACCAACTCCCCACCTTTCAAAGCAATTATTTAAAGCAATTTTAATAAAATTATCTATCTAAAGAAGTGTGCAAGCAGGGGGTAAGAATATAGGGAACCCAACAGCTTACCTGGTTGGTGACTGCAGGGGTCTCGTAGATAAAATTAGGGTTTACATAAAAGAATTCAGTAAACCCTAATTTTATCTACGAGACCCCTGCAGTCACCAACCAGGTAAGCTGTTGGGTTCCCTATATTCTTACCCCCTATTTGCACGTATCTAGCCGTTAAGCCCCTCCTACCGCCTATCTAAAGAAGTGAAAGATATAAAGAAAGACAATGATGTATCCAAAGAAGCCTTGTGACTCACCGAGCGCCCCGAGCTGCTTCTCGCGCATGGCCATGGCCAGCCGCTTCTTCTCCGCGCGCGTCTGTTCCCGCACCTCCTCGATGCGGCTGGCCACCTGTGGGTTGGTTCGCAACGCCTCCAGCAGGTTCTCTGCCAGAGAGCCGACGTGCTCGTTGGAAGACACCTGCTCCAGCCGGTGTATCACCGGGATGCAGTCGGCAGACACCGCCAGCTGGGTGGGCTCGTGCTCGGTGGCCAGGCCGGTCAGGAAGCGCAGAATGTACTTGAGGGCCGGCTTAGAGATGAACTCCTTCCAGTCGTCGCTGTCTGTTCGCAGCAAGGTAGGCTTCACGGGCGGCGCGTGCATCTTAACCAAAACACAACATTAATTAGTGAATATCATTATCATCATCTGTTGCCACGTCCAACTCTGCATTGGGTCGGCATTGAAGATAAGCCTCTCCATCTTCTTCTATCCTGCCACCACTCTTCCCCTCAACTACATTCCAGTCCCTTCCTTGCATTTCCACATCCTTCCTCACTTTGTCTCAATTAGTGAATATAAATTAAGTTTTTTATTTTTCTCTACCCATATTACTATGATGGCTCCAAAATCACAGTTTACGTATGTACACCAGTATTATGAAAACAAACGGCAATACATTTTGTATAACAAAAAAAAAAACAGCCTGAACCAGAAATCTGAATTGGAAACGAGAATAAACACTGGCACTAGCCGACGAGCCACACAAATAAAAATAAAATATACAATTGTATTTTTAAGCAGTATGTAGGCTGTAGCTTGATACAATTGACAGGCAGGTTTATGGGAACGAAATTGGTTTGCCAAATCGAACTTTTAAAAGGGGGAAAATGGGAATGTTATATTGCAGGGTTCTACTCTACTGAGTATGTTTGATAAGAGGTAACCTTCAAGGTTGATTTTTTAATATTGTGTTGTGTGAGTGGGATTAGATTTACGGGCTAAATGGCAATAAGACACACATTCCTTCATTGGGTCATTCATGTAGCAGTTGCACTACATAGCTTTAGATTCTACACATAGTAACAGAAAGACTCGAGTGAAACAGAAAAGAGAAAGCCTGTTTCTCTGAAACTCACAGTGATGTAGTCGAGAGCTGCTCGCACCATTCCCAGAGATATCAGGTGGTCCTTGAGTGTGTTTCCGATCGCGTTTCGTTCCACTCCTGCCGTTAGCACGCACAGCAACTCCAACTGAAAGACAATCAATGTTCAGCATTGTATGGAAGTACCCATACACTTCAAATTTCTGAAGCAATTTTACTAAAATGAGAAGATAATGTGAAATGTATTCATGATTTAATCACAATAGGATCGACTACATTCCAGTAAACGGTACGAATTAAACTGATTTACCTCACTTCCGAGTTCTGTCCAAGACATACTAATTAGTTATTATTATTTATTTTCCAGTTGTGGGAAGGTGAGAGGATGATAGAAAAGGATTTTATGCCCCAAACACATAGTGTCTGTCATCCTAACAAAATAATAACAAAGAAAAGTACACAAAATATTACCAAATAATATACAAGTGTACAAAATATTATGGAGATAAAATAAAAATTATAACGAAATAGAGTGAATAAGAGACGAAACAATCGCTTGAGATCACCTTGTGTTCGTCCTCGGGCAGGTGGTCGAAGTCGAACTTGTTGAAGTCTGCGGCCGACTTGAAGTGGTCGCACAGCAGCGCCATCTTCTCGGTGTTGCCGTAGGTGAGCGCGGCGAGGACACGAGTCAAGTGCAGCAGCACCGACGGGTTGGAGCGAACACCGGCCGCCGTCGTGCAGCCCAGCAGCGCGCGGATGTGCTCGCACCCACCGAACGTCTGCGAGAAGCGCACAAAGTCTTCCAGCGGCTGGGAGGCCGCCTTCGATAAGATCGTCTCCATGATCTGAAACAATAGGATTTTATTCAAAAATCTGTTTTGACCAGTAGCTGTTATCACCCGTCTTTCTTAATACTCATAGGTAGACCTAGAATTTGGGAAAATATATGTACTGTATTCAAACATCAAAGTTCTAGTCATCGGTACCTATGGTTTATAACATATTCTCAAAGTGTCACTCAAAGATAAGTGTCATTAGCTGAAACTCAGACCGAAAAGCATTTTGTTCTAGATCTGCAGGGAGACCTGGGCCCTCATTTCATGACAGTTTTAAGCGGTTGTAGCCTGTTGTAAAGTTGCGCCACCCATTTTGTAACCCGGGCGCAAGTTGCAAACGTACTGGAATGAGGACCCTGGGGTACACTTGCTCCAAGGTAGCTCTGTCTGTCACACTTCATGACACAAACAGTAAGAGTCAAACTAAAGTGATCTTCTCGCAATGTATCTGCGTCATTAAACAATGGATTCCACTTACGTCCAATAGCTGCTCCGTGACGGCCGCCTGGTTGCTCTCGGACTCCAAACACAGCTGTAGTATGTCCAGGAACACCCCGACAGCTCCCAGCTCCGGGAGAGTCAGGACCTCCTGGTTCCTGCGCACCTTCACGCACAGTCGGAACAGCTTGAGAAGCACCTGAAGGAGCGGTCTACCGCGGCCGATGTCTTTGATGGCTGACAGGCGATCCAGCATGATCTGAGGATACCAATACAACGTGTTAGCCATTGATCTATTTAGCAGGTTTATACAACCTATTTTCTCCATATTTTCAACAGAGCAATTAATTACTGTACACATAGCAATTTATGATCACTGTGAGAATTGTTTTTACGAAATATTATTGAGAAAAATGAATTTCATGCTGAAAAAGTCATCTTGACATGAGAAAAAAATACTACTTGAAAAGATCACGACTCACTTGACGAGGTCATACTTAAAAAAATATATTCCCATAGTACCATCAAGCCCTTCAGAACACTATTGCCACGTTGTAACTTTCAAGACTTGCACATATCTAAACATGCATTTGAATGTAAAACAAAATGCTTTTAAAATAAATAAATAAAAAGATAAATGAATGAATAAATAAATGAATAAATAAATAAATAAATAAATGTATGTATCTCTTAAAAGTTAAAATGGTAGATAATGTTCTTACTTGCAGCCCCCCACAATCGGCCATGACATTGGCCATCTTGTAGACCTCTTCGTTGTTCACTTCCTGCTCACTCTTGGCGTCAAGAGTCTCCACGAACTCCTCCGTAGCGTCGCCTAGCAGACCTCTCATACGATAGACGACTCTCATTGCGTCTCCCTCGCCCCCCTCTGCCACCCACACCTTCTTGTACACCTGGAGAACAACATAACAAGATTTAGTGCCAACATACAAATATAATTACCACCAGAACTGTATGAGCAAGGGGTTTTGATAGGACGAGCGAGATTTGATATTGAGCAGAATAGCAGATCTTGCTAAAATCTCTGTTAACTTTATTAATGAGGCCTCTCTAATGAAAATTAAATTGAATGCAAATTGGAATTAGTAAACTTGTAAATTACTACCCAAATCTTAAAGAACTTCACATTTAACTAATTCAATTCTTGGAAGACGAGCTTGTTTAAAAACGCTTTTAATGGAAACGCTTTTATATTACAGAGTGTTACTTTTATGAGTTTTTAACATGTGAAGGTAATATTATAAGATATCTAGTTTTATACTTTTAATATAGGAATGACAAATTCAATACCCGTCTAACTTGCAGACTTATGAGTGATTCACTGTATGCTTAATGATAAATAAATAAATAAATAAATAAATAAATAAATAAATAAATAAATAAATAAATAAATAAATAAATAAATAAATAAATAAATAAATAAATAAATAAATAAATAAATAAATAAATAAATAAAATTCAACGACTGTTGTCACAAGTAGTGAGACTTGAAACTCCAAGAAATTAAAAAGCAACTAAAGGAGTACATATGCCCCAGCATGAACTGAGAACCCACCTCCCTGACGGGCAAGTCAAGGCTGATGATCTTGTTGTTGACTAGTAGTTCCATTCCGTTGTCGTCCTCTAGCAAGGCGACCAGCTCGCAATCAGCGCAGATCTTGTTCTTGACGTCGCGCATGAGCGGGCCCAGTCCCGGCTCTGTGCTGCTGTACGGGTTGCCCAGCATGCGACCCTGAACAACAATATTGTTACTACATTCATTTTGCTCGTTAAAACATACTTGTAACGAAACATGTGTAAAAAATCCACCATTTGCGGTATATTAGTCAACAATTAATGTAAACAATGTGTAATTATGGGGAAAGTGATCTAGGCAAGTTTTAAACACATGTTTCATGTTTGGGCATGTTTATTCATTGAGAATTCTGAAATCATTAAGTTCAAAAAGTGTGTATCATTTTACTACATTTTTTTTTTTGAAAATGGCCTACAAAATACTATCTTCAACCCTTCAAATCCCAGAGTATGGAGAAACTAGCTGCAGAGTTGGTTTAGTCGTTTTAAAATTAAAGTCCCCCACTGAAAATCAGTCTTGTTACTGGGTGGGTAGACTCTAAATGTGAATTTATTTTTATTTATGCGTATGCGTGCGTTAGGTTAACAAAACAATAGGACAGACTTACCTGCAAGAAATCTTCCTGCTGAGAATCTTTCTCGAGTGTTAGGAAGAACTCCCCGACGTCGTTCTCCTCTGGGTAGATGATTGAGCAGAGCCGTTCGAACACAAACACAGGCGTCCTCACATCTTGACGCTCGTATTTCTGGACTGTTTCGATGCACACAGCCATAAACGCTTTGGTCTCCTCCTCGGTGCCTGGATTGATCAAAAGGAAAAAAAAATTAAGTTGCATTAAGAAAAGTTTCCTTTTTTAACCTAGAACAGTAGGCCTATGTGTATTACAACATGGAGATCTTTGGGTGAATGACGACTAAAAAGTCAATGAAAGTTCGGAGTATGCATTATTAAAACTCACTTTTAAGAACATTCTGCTTTGGACAAAGTATTGTGCACTTGGAATGCTCTAAGGATATTTCATTTTTCAAAGAAATCCTTAAAATGAGCTTGGATGAATTAAGTCAATCCCTACTACAAACATTTATTTATTTCATCATAAATTGTAAGTTTTGGGAAGAATTTTATTTAGGAGCAGTTTTTATTATTAAGGTTAGACTAGGCTACTATACTAGTACAGTATTTCAGTTTGTTTTTGGTGTATGTAAACCCCTCCGGTATCTGTTGGACTTCACATTGCATGCCGCATGCCACACAATAATTCTTCTGACCAGTAAATTGACAACGAGTGGACTTTGATTATGTAACAATTTTCCATGTCCATAGCATAACTAAATAACTAATATTGACTTTAGTATAGTCTACTAGCTAGTGTGGTCTTACCGGAAGTCATCTCTTCTAGCAGCTCCAGCAGTTTCTCCTGCGTGTCGTCTACGAGTCTGGTCCGCTGAACCACCAGACGTCGAAGTGACAAGTAGCCGTTGAGGACAGATCCTACGAGGCGACCTTTGTACTGCTGCTTTATGTTCTCCTGCTCTAGGAAGCCCGCCAGCAGCTCAGTCAACATCTTCAACGCGTAGCCTACATGGCGGAAATATAAAATATGTACAGCCTATAAACATTGTTGATGTAGGGCTAAATTTTAATCTTTAATATTGTCCTACAAGTTGTAAATCAGTTTTATAATTGAATAGGATGGACATTAAATAAATAATTAATTAAACAAATGAATAAATAAATAAATAAATAAATAAATAAATAAGTAAATAAATAAATAAATAAATAAATAAATAAATAAATAAATAAATAAATAAATAAATAAATAAATAAATAAATAAATAAATAAATAAATAAATAAATAAATAAATAAATAAATAAATAAATAAATAAATAAATAAATAATAGCGTCATTGACAGGTTAAATCAAGTCCCGTACCTTGAGCCAGGTCCGAAGTGAGAGTGGTCTCCTCAAGTCGGTGCAGCTCCTGGATCTCGGCAGTCAGCAGGTTTGCCAGGTGCATGAGCACGCCGCGCACTGCGAGGTACTGTTTCCAGGGCGGTGGCTGAACCAGGCTCTGGTAGAGGGACAGGAACTCTGCCGCACTCTCGCCCGCAGACCCCAGTTCGCTCAGGAAGCCGGTCAACAAGTCCAGAACCTGGTAACAGTTTCAACAGTCATCACAATCCAAGCCCAGACACTTAATACATACACGCATTCTAGTAGGAACAAAATGAACCACAGGAGTCCCTCGTTAATTCAAATTTATGTTTAATTCAAACTAGTGATAAACTTCATGCAGATTAGTTTTAAATTTGAGTTTTGAGGGTCCGGTGAAATTTGAGTTAAAGGGGGACAAATGCAATGCATCACCCTGATGGATAGTTAGGTGTCTATTGTTACATATTTGAATTGTTGAACCTAAAACGGCACATACATCTAAACAGTGTTACCTCTTGACACTTTAAGTGGTATATTGATCTTTAAAACTGAATACATCTTGATAGTGCCCAAATCAGTTTGCAAAAGTATAACCATGATCTCTAACAAACCATACAAATACAATACATCTTGATAGTGCCCAAATCTCTAAGTGAGACTTTAGTTAGTAAAAGTACTGAATGTATCCAAGCCTCACCTCTCGCTTGCGTATGGGCACCTGGCACAGGCTCTCCAACATGGCGCACGCCACCTGTCTCGCCAGCCTGGAGCTAGGGTTGAATAGCACCTGCTTGAGCCACGCGGCGTCAGTCAGGCGCAATGACACCACGCCACGTAGGCTCTTCTGTCGCCAGCGCATACCGTACTTCTCAATCAGGTAGTTGTAACGTGCGTTTTCCTAGTAGGTACATCAATAACAAATATACATTTAGTTACACACAAATACAACATTTATGCACAATTTGATACGAACGAGTGCTATAGACTCATATTCAAACAACCAACCCACCTTAGATGTATCAATATTTTTTATGATTTGATATTTGCGCGAGTTCTTTGGTAAATCTTACAAATAGACCAAAACCTTAAACCATATATGACTTTGTATGAACTCGGCACTAAGGAACGACAGAGAACCTAACAGATTACCCAGGGATGACAGCTGTTAGCCAGTTTGGCACCTCTTCATGTTAAGCTGTTGTATTTTCTAGCCTTCCTTAAACAATGCATTACTTTCTATGTAACAGTAACTAAGTCATTTATTTTTATACATCTATTGCCCATATGATCATTGATTTACAAAAAACCCTAGAGGTACAGTTAACAAAACCAACATACCTTCTGGCTGAGAGCAGGGTCGGTTGGCGGAGATTCTGGCACGCGAGATGGCATGTGCTGTCGCCAGGCCTTGTACGAATGTTTCGGATCACCTTGGAGCCACTTGCTGACCTCCACTCTCACTCCCTCGCTAGGCCTTATCGTGGCCAGGGCATCGACAGTCTTGTCCTGCAAGGTGTATAAACACACTTGTCAAAGAAAAACTCTCCACTAAAAACACATTAATTTAACTCTACACACATAAAATTATTTAAAATCAAATTGTTTTACTCGAGTGAATTAGCAAGACATCAAAATATGATCAATTGTTTTCACAAGTCCATAATGCCATGCATTAGCGGTAACATTTCTACACCAATCCTACTTCACTTTACTGTTACAAGTTTAGCCTATAAATTCCTTTCTCATTTCACATTTTCTTCAAGTGCTTGCAAACAATAATTTAATACAACAAAGATAAACTTACCTTGTTTTTCTTTGACGTCGGCTGGTCTGGCTTGATGATATTCTGCAGTATCTTGAGACAAGGTAGAATAATCGACTGCATCACTACAGGAGACTTGGCATCCTTGCAAGCCATCAGGAACAGCTGCATCACACACCTGAAGCAAGTCGTTACAGTAGTTAAATACATACTTGACATGAGGATAAATATAACTGAACACTCTAGCAATAATATCAACTAGTGTTAGGAAAATGCTGTTGGATTTGATAGAATTCCATCGGTTAGGTTAGTGGTTGTGGTTGGGGAAAGGAGACCAACAGCTTTTCTGAGCTGTGTGAGGTTCAGGCTCAAGCGTTCAGGTTCAAACTAATATACTAGTTGATACGATCCTACACCTGCAGGGCGATTCTGTATGGGCGACAATACGTTTATCACTGGTTTCAGTTGTTAGAAGATGGCTATGAGCCAATCACCGCCTTGCATTCGCCTTCAGTAACGACTGAAACCGCTGATAAATTTATCGTCGCCCATACAGAATCGCCCTGCTGTTCTACCAAGTTCTGTTCCGCACCTCAGTTTCTGCTCCCAACAGGAATCTTCCTTCTGCACGAGTGCGGCCAGCAGCGCCATCTCGTGTCTGACGGCGAACGCCAGGTCGGAGCTGGCGGCGTGACCGCGCAACGTCAGCGAGATGCGATCCATGAGCAGCGAGCGCAGATCCTCGGTGGCCTTCACGTTGTCTCGGGTCAGCAGGCACAGCAGCTGGCGGACCTCCTCCTGGACCTGAGAGACAATACAATTAGGCTGTCGGCTTCTTTCTTTTGGTGACGCTACGTACTTTACACATTGTAGGTTGTAAAAACTACTGTTTGAATACTACTTTCAAACTGGTCCTTTAACTTAAGGCTGCACAAGTCGACCTATCCTGCGGAGCCCTCGATTTATGGCAAAAAAATTGCTTTAAAATGATCAAAAAGTAAACCAAAATAATATGTCATCCCCTAGAGAATCTTATGATTGTTTCCTTATTCGAATAAATATTTTTGTTTTTCAAATTAACTTATTTAACATTTGTAATGTCTTGTTGCAACAGGCCTTTCACAATTAAATAAGTCCCGCAGGGTAGGTTGACAAACAGCCTTACACAAATGACAATTTAGATTACCAGACAAAAGGTATTTAAGTAAAACTTCTTTATAACAAACTCTTGGGGGCTCGATTATTATTTTGTTAAAAAGAACATTTCTTTATAAAGATGGTACCTTTACACGCATAAGAACCTTTTGGGACCTCAAAAACAGTTTGTTATATAGATCATTTTGTTATAAAGACGTTCTTTGTAAAGAAGTTTCACTGTATAGTGAATCACAATTTATTTTATATGATAATATTATAATGTGAAGTGCTAGCATCTGACCTGCACGGTGCCCCTACGCAGGTTGTTGTCCAGCAGCTGAGCCACCAACCCCTGGCCACACAGCAGCTGCCTGGAGACGGGGGTCCACGCCAGCGCTCGCAGCAGAGTGAGGCAGTGCTCTGTGGCGGCCGACGCACAGCCGTAGCATCGGCCTGGACTGGTGGGAGTCATTGCGGTCACCTGGGGCACGTTCAGTCTAGTGGTGCTGCGGTCACGCTGGTCATACGCCACCAGCTCTCGCCTGCACGCCAGCACGCGCTACGGGACAAACAGTCACTCTCAATAGGGACATTGTGCTGCGGTCACGCTGGTCGTACGCCACCAGCTCTCGCCTGCACGCCAGCACGCGCTGTGGGACAAACAGTCACTCTCAATAGGGACATTGTGCTGCGGTCACGCTGGTCATACGCCACCAGCTCTCGCCTGCACGCCAGCACGCGCTACAGGACAAACAGTCACTCTCAATAGGGACATTGTGCTGCGGTCACGCTGGTCATAGGCCACCAGCTCTCGCCTGCACGCCAGCACGCGCTACGGGACAAACAGTCACTCTCAATAGGGACATTGTGCTGCGGTCACGCTGGTCATACGCCACCAGCTCTCGCCTGCACGCCAGCACGCGCTACGGGACAAACAGTCACTCTCAATAGGGACATTGTGCTGCGGTCACGCTGGTCGTACGCCACCAGCTCTCGCCTGCACGCCAGCACGCGCTGTGGGACAAACAGTCACTCTCAATAGGGACATTGTGCTGCGATCACGCTGGTCATACGCCACCAGCTCTCGCCTGCACGCCAGCACGCGCTGTGGGTCAAACAGTCACAATCAATAGGGACATTGTGCTGCGATCACGCTGGTCGTACGCCACCAGCTCTCGCCTGCACGCCAGCACGCGCTGTGGGTCAAACAGTCACAATCAATAGGGACATTGTGCTGCGGTCACGCTGGTCGTACGCCACCAGCTCTCGCCTGCACGCCAGCACGCGCTGTGGGGCAAACAGTCACTCTCAATAGGGACATTGTGCTGCGGTCACGCTGGTCATACGCCACCAGCTCTTGCCTGCAGGCCAGCACGCGCTGTGGGACAAACAGTCACTCTCAATCGGCACGACAGAAAACGCAGAAAATACAGAAAAAAGAACAAAAAAAATACAGAAAAAAAGTTATCAACTTTATGACCCCGACATTTTGTGAATGATTTTTTTTTTACTAAATAAAGCTTAATATATCTTTACTTTAAATAGTGAAATACAGGCAATAATCTTGTTTTCCACTACATTTGATAAAAAACAGGAATGTTTTAACTCAAAGATAGGTATAGGTATTTAATACATTTAATTAATAACTGGGCGTTTAAATCAACGATTCTAAACTTATACATTTCTGACCGATTAAAATGCTATTTTTATGACGAAAGGAAGCATTTATTATCATATTATATACTGAAATACGAGGTTTTATATAACGACTAACGAGGGGCATTTTATTTGCTATTTCTCACGGACCCTACGGCCGAGTCCTACATAACCCCTTGACATATGATTACACTACTTGTTTTCTTTTTTTAATTAGTTTAATTCAATTTCTTACTTCCAAGACACAGACAATAAGAATTCACACGGAGAATGGTTTAGTTCTTACCTGTATGATCTTGCTGAGCTCCTCGAAGGATGTCTTACACTCGCCGCAGTAGCGCTGGGCTAGGATCTGTATGGGGCGGTTGACTTGTGTCGCCCCGGCCGGAGTGGCCTGACCGCCTGGCTCGTCTAGTGTGCGGTCGATGCGATGCTCACTGATCTTCAGCAGGCAGAGCTACGTTCAAACAAACAGGCACCCAGCACGGTTAAACAACGTAAGCTACACATTATTACTGTTCAATACTGAAATGCATGTTACAGTTAGCCTATCTCAAGGAGTCTTGACTATTTGCACAAGATATATTTTAGGAGTAAACAAAAAATGTAATTACAGATACCGACTTCATAAACTATATGCAGACTATTTGTGCTAGTTAATTACACAAAATATACTTTTTAGGTGTGCCGCACTTCAGAGTGACATTGACATTGTCCAATGATATGGGCAGGTCAGAAAAAGAAGCCATTTTATATTGGATAGCGAGGAAGAGGAATGGCTGAGGAAGCCATCTCTGCACACGAAAAAAAAAAAAAAATACTTTTTAATATGGATTTAGTAGGGATGTACAGCATTAATCACAATATGGCAATAAGAAGTATGTATGGATTCTGGTGGCAACAAAATTAAGTAATGTTCTGGTGATATCTCATTGTGATTGTTGAATAACTGAGTTGTTGGGACCTTCTTGACAATTTTAGTGGCATATTCAATTAGTCATGCCTTGTTGGGTCTGCAGTAGACTATGTGGGAAAAGATTGCAAATAATCCCTCCCTAACTCCATGTTCTAATTGGCATGAAAATGAAATACATCAACTAGCCTACCTCTAATGTCGGTTTGTTTCCAATAAGCTGCTTGTAGACTCGATCGGCTTTCTCCAGTAAAGAGTTGATCGCTGCGACTGTCTTCTTCCGATCGTCATCGTTCTCTATGGGGTCGACAGCGCAGCACGCTCGGGCAGTCAACGTGTAGTCGAACTTGGCGTACTTGCAGAACCCACAGGCATGGCACAAGAACGGGTCCTTTTCGTCGTAGTTGATAGCCCTAAACAACAAACAAGTTAACTTTACGACTAAACCTTAAATGACTTACGTTCACTAGAAAATAGTAATGAAACAGCAAATTGAAAAATAGCCTGAAAGGGCAAACTCTACAATCTAAATGCTAGATATCAACAATGTTGGATGGTTGGATATTTGTGTGGGGGGATGGGGGGGGGGGATGTGAGTAGGATCCAGCAGTCTATCTGAATATATTAAAGCTGACCAATTTCAGAGTTAAAAACAACAATAAAACATTAGGTTGGAATTCATAGTTGGCCCCTACACCTAGGGGCACCCATTTGTTGCTATGGATTTGTTTTGTTTATGGGAAAATTTTTCAACATGAATTTTTTTTTCTTTTTTTTGGAATCACACAATTTTCAAGTTTCTTTCTTTTTATAAGTATCTACGACAGTTTTACATGAAATGTACGCAGACGTACTCGAAAATTTTTCAATCACTTTAAAATTTTCCTACATGAATTTTTTTTTCAAATTTTTTTCTTTTTTCCAACTGACAAATTTTCCAACAAGTGACAAAAAAAAAAAAAAAAAAAAACGGACTCATCCCAAAAAAGTCGAGTTTTCCAAGAAGTGACCTGCCCAAACGTGACAGCCAGCAGCGGCTCAAGGCCGCGTGAGCGGTCTTGTTTTACTGTATATTGTACCATATTTATACACTATTCTAGATGACATGTAATATACCCCAGACACAATACTGTGCGAGGGGTCAACATTACGAAATAAAAACTAACTAAAATACATCTTGGTACATTTAGTCATTTCAATGTCCTGACATCCTCTTTTTTTGGAATCAAAAATAATTTCTAACATCAATTTTGATAAATAATGTCAACATTTTGTTATTTGTGAAACAATGCAACTGTTTTCCAAGGATGTGCACACACAACAAGACGTGACTCACCTGCACTTGTGACACTGGAAGACGTTCTCCCCGCAGTTGGCGCACACTCCCGGGTTGGCCGGCACAGAGGCGGAACAACGCGGACACTGGAGCGTCTCGGACGAGGCCTGGATGTTCTCGTAGAAGTCGGCGTACTCGATCATCAGGTTGCACGCCACGATCGGCAGGGGGAACTCCATCTTCACCTCCGTCTGGCCGGCGGTCAGGGTCACCTTCTTGGCCTTGTGCCACATCGCTGTAACATCAAACCTCATTTAGTCATGGATAAATGGTACATACTGAACTGTTTTTTATCATATGCCCACATTTGGCTTAATCAGGCCATCATGTAAGATCTGGTCAACCAGTAGAGTGTATATCTAATCTGGACATAATTATAAAAACACTCTAGTTAACTGGAAAATATGTAATAATAATAATAATAATAATAATAATAATAATAATAATAATAATAATAATAATAATAATAATAATAATAATAATAATAATCTTTATTCAATAGAACATATGGCATTTATACATAGATAAATACATTAGTTATAGAATGCGTCAATTAAAACTAAATTAAAACTAAAAGTCCATGTAGTCTTTAACAGTATATGGGCACATCTGGACTAGGTAATTTTTAAGATGAAACTTGAGGCCGCGCCTGGTCATGTCCTTGAGGTGGCTTGGGAGCTTGTTGTACAGGATGATGCTTGAATACGCTGGATTTCTGTTTACTAAGGCTAAGTTATGCGATGGAATATGAAAATCTTTTTTACGTCTGGTATCGTGGTCGTGGATATCTTTATTAGTGAGGTGAAGACTGTGTTGAATTGCGTAAAAAAAAAAAAAAAAAAAACACTGTACACTGTACAGTGTACACATTGTACAATTTTAACTGTGTGAGTCCTACAGTGTTTTTATTATTAATCTGGACATGGTACCTTGAATATGAAAACGATAACGTTTGTAAGAAATAAACAAATTGGACGTTTTGGTGATAGGGATGTAAAACACATGTTGGCAAATTTAATAGATGTAACAATTTATTGAGGAACAGAATGGTTTGCCTGGGAATGAGATAGGAGAAAACATTAATGGTGAACCAATTATTAATGATCATGTCATTGTGGTCCTTTTCAATTTCATGTGCAAGTCTACTGTTAAAACGTTAATAATAAATTGATTAAATATTCGAGGAAAAGTGTGGGGGGGGGGGGGCATGTGAATAACATTTAAATGGTCCATCATATAAAA
This sequence comes from Isoperla grammatica, assembly GCA_945910005.1. Lineage (NCBI taxonomy): Eukaryota > Metazoa > Arthropoda > Insecta > Plecoptera > Perlodidae > Isoperla > Isoperla grammatica. The sequence continues at coordinate 7,757,088 of OX246741.1, forward strand.
ATTAAATTAAAAAATAAAGACTTATATATGTAGTACATATTACACTCGAGAACTCCGAACACGTAAGGTAGCTTTTAGCTTAACTTCGCCTAATAAAGACCATTTATTATTATTATTATTATTATTATTATAAACGTTGAGCAAATTGTAATTAAGGTAGCGGCCGTATTACAAATTGATTTGCGAGAGGAAGAAATAGAATCGGCCCACAGGTTGCCATCGCGAAACTCAGAATACCCTAATACAATAATTGTTCAATTGGCTTCGAGGAAGATGCGAAACGCACTTGTGTCAAAGCGTCGCCAGTCAATTACAAACAAGCAATTATTTGGGAATCATTGTCGGTCGGAACTTAGCGTGAGAATAAGGGAAAATCTCTCGCCGTACTACAAGAATCTGCTGTGGAGAGCTAAGCAAAAATCAAGAGAAGTAGGATATAAGTTCGTGTGGTGGAGTAACGGAAAAATTTTAGCGAAAGAAAACGAATCTTCTCGTCGTGTGTTGACAATCAAGTCAGTTGCTGACCTTTGCAAGCTGAGAAACGAACAATTGCCAGTCACGTAAGTTGTCTGTCACACAAACACCTCATCTACGTCGATTAAGCTATTTTCATGGACATAACCGATTTGGACTCTGACCTACAGATAAGTTGTAATACCGTTGCTTGTTTTGATGACTGGGTTTGTGATGATTCTGGTTTAACATGTGTTCATTTAAATGTGCGATCGATAGCGGCTCACTGGGATGAGTTAAACATAGTTCTTAGTTCTTTTAATGGTAAATACGACTTGCTTCTTCTCAGCGAGACGTCTTTACCGGACAATCAACACAACTATCATTTAAATGGTTATGACTCCGTATGTAATTCTAGAATCGGAAGGAGAGGAGGAGGATTACTTTTATTTTTTAGATCTACTTTAAAATTAGAAAATATTAAGTTTGCTTTTGTTTCTTTTGAAGGTATCGCAGGTGTTATTACTTTAGATAATGTAACTAAGATTGACATGCTCTGCGTATATAGACCCCCTGATAACAATGCAAAAAATGATTTTATTGATGAAATAGACCGCCACATAAAGGGTAACCATAAAAACAAATTCGGGCTCTTCATGGGAGATATTAATTTAAATCTCCTCGACGTAAATAATCCGTATGTACAGTCTTATGAAAGTGTTTTAGCATTAAATGGATACTTAAAATGTATACACGTTCCGACAAGAGAAGAATTTGTCCGAGACGAATTAAAAGTTAGCTGTATTGATCACATCTATATTCGTGGAATAATAAAAGGAAAAGTTAAAGCTGCGGTAATAACATCGAAAATTTCAGATCACTATCTTACACTCGCATCACTTGGCGTTGGAACCTTAAGTAACAGAGACGATTTGTTGACAGAAAACATAACTGTACGTTTAAATGAACATAAACTATTAAAAGAATTGGAATATGTTAATTGGGTAAACTTGTTGCACATAAACCGCTGTGAAGAGCTTTATGATCGAATATGTAACGAATTTGACAGCTGTTACAAAAGGTCACAATATACTTCACATGTGCGTAGTAGAAATAAAACTCCAAAATCATGGTTAACACCCGCGTTACTCCAAAATATGAAAAACAGAGACAAATTATTTAATCAGTGGAAGAGCTGTAATCCATTAAATCCAAATAAAAGATTATATAGAGACAATTACAAAAAATCTAGGAACAAGGTCAATAAAAGTATACAAGTAGCTAAGGTGAATTATTATAGGGAAGAGATTAACAAAAGTAAAGATGATATAAAAGGAACCTGGAATATAATAAACAAAGTATCAGGACGGAAAACCAAAGATCCCGTTGATGTAGTAATAAACAAGTATTTAGGCAAAAAACATACTCACGAATATATAGCAAACCAGTTCGCTGACACTTTCGTACAGGAGGTGGAGGACGTAACGCATGACTGCTATTTATCTTGCGGGCCAGAAGATAGTATAAAAACTAATGTGCAATCAATGTGGTTGCCTCCAGTAGAAGTAAGCACAGTAGAGAAAATAATTGATAATTTAGATATTAATAAACAACCAGGTTTCGATGCAATTAGGGTGTTGGACATTAAAAACATAAAAAGTGAGATTTCTCCAGTTATTGCGCATTTGATTAACTTGTCAATCAAAGAGGGGAAGGTTCCACAAAAAATGAAAGTGGCCATAGTAAGGCCAATTTATAAAAAGAATGACCATATGTGCTTTTCAAATTATCGTCCAATTGCAATATTATCAGTAATAGAGAAAATCTTAGAACGTTATATAGCTGACCGTCTCATAAATTATTTAACTAAATTTAAAATAATAAATAATAAGCAGTTTGGGTATCAGAAAGGAAAAAGTACTGAGGAACTCCTGCTTCAATTCACAAATTTAATAAATACAAAGCTTAATGAAAACTTACATGTTATTGCAATGTTTGTTGATTTTACGAAAGCCTTTGACACCATAAGTCACGTAAAACTTTTGGAATCATTAGAAAAAATTGGAGTTAGAGGCAACGTTTTGAAATGGTTCAATAGTTATCTAAGCAACCGAACATTAACAGTGAAAATAGGGAAAACTTTTAGTAACATTAAAAACGTTCAATCAGGAGTTCCCCAAGGTTCTATTCTGGGACCACAGTTTTACATAATTTACGTAAATGAAATTGGGAATATAATTAAAAAGTGTGCAGCTTTTTTCTTTGCTGACGATTCAGCAATTGTTGCAGTGCACAGAGATCTCGCGACAGCTACAATCTATATTAATGATGATTTCCGTAACTTACAATGCTGGACACATGATAAATCTTTAGTTGTCAATTCGTCAAAAACTAAATTCGTGCATATTTGTATGCCACTTAATAAAGATAGGAAAACAGAAATAAAGATAAAGTTTCATTCAATAGATTGTATTCATAATATGGCACTAAAATCGAAATCTGGTAATATTTGCAATTGTCAAAAACAAATTGAATCGGTGCTTGAACATAAGTACCTAGGAGTTTTAGTAGACAAGGATTTTTCTTGGAAGTCTCATATTAATATGCTATGTAAAAAACTTCGTTCTTGTGCATACCAGTTATATAATTTAAAATCAATATTACCTTTTGGTTTGATCCGTGTCGTTTATATTGCTCTGGTGGAGGCAACCATATCGTATGCTATTCTGTCTTGGGGAAACGCGTCAAGGTATATTTTAAATAACTTGTTAAATTTACAGAAAAGTATACTCTTATTGATTTACCCCCGCAGTACATATGACATTCAACCAGACTTTCCGTTCATCTACAGTTTCTATTCTATTTTACCTGTTGATTTACAATATAATTACCGTTTAATAATTAAGCATTTCTTTGACTCAACCTACAAACGACCCTACATACATTCGAAAATCACCCGATCAGCGACAAAGGGACATTACATTGTGCCTTTGTCACACAATAAGTACGGCGATCGTCGTCTGCAGTCTGTGGTACCACGAGTATTTAATTCACTGCCAGGAGGTCTATTATACGCAGACAAATTGTCAACTATTAAACGGCAATGTAGATTATATTATTTGAATTATTTAGAGAATTAGTCATGGTAAATTTATATTTGTATATATAATTATGATTGAACGAACCACTTATTGTATTTATGCTATTTCTTGTATTTCACTACTCTCTTTGTATTTCTATTTAACCATAAATTATATTTAAATTACATAAACTATATATCATAAATTATATCTTTTGTGTGTCACGACCAGTCCGCATACTGCACTTTAATTATATGACTGTCCCACTGACAAACCACTATGTGGTTTAGTGGGAATTAAAACAATTTCTCATATTGTACGTATGTGTGAAACGATTTAATAAAAAAAAAAAAAAAAAAAAAAAAAAAAAAAAAAAAAATTATCTTGTAATACTACAAAGTAGCTGCTTAAGACTGACCTGGTTTGTTCTTCAGCTCCACCACAGCCTGCACGGAGCGGTTGTTGTAGAAGATGTTGATGGTTCGTACCATCTTGGTGCGCTTCAGGTCACCGATGCGCAGCGTAATCTTGCTGATTGTGTGGCTGCCCACCAGCTTCACTATCTGGGTAGTGGTCGTGAACTTCGAGTCAATCTAGACAAGGGAACATTAACATTTCATTACGTGGCTTATAGGCAAATATAGATTTCATTTGATTTAGTACTACAAAATCACACATTTTTATAGCAAATTCAGACCATTTTAAGATTGTTTCAATCAATTATGTAAAGCGAGGAGAGATAAATTCAAAACCAGAAAATTCTCGCAAATGTTGAATATCCCCCGAAGGCGGAGTTACCTTGATGGAGGACAGCTTGATGGACGAAAGAGGCACCTCCGGGTTGTTACAAACCAGGCACGGCTCGCTCTCCAGATAATAACCGTCCAGCTCGACAAACTGAGCCAGATGTCCGTACAGGTTGGCATTCGGGTGCTGTGCAAGCACTTCGTTCTGAGCGCGTAGCACGCTCACCGCTTGCTCCATGCATTCGCTCAGCTGTGAACAACACAAGGTCACATAGCTTGAGCTACCGTCCACCGTTCACTTGGTCATTATACTACGAGACTACAAACAAAACTAATATAATCAAAGGAATATAAATAAAGAAATATAAGTTAAAATGATACTTTGGCAGAGTGGAACAAATACGTCATACAGGCCTATCAAACAATTAGACCAACCAAGCTGAGTTTATTTCAATAATAATGATTGGCCAATCAAGATTGATCATGATTAGATTAATAATAACTATTAAATAATCATTTACTGTAAATAAACATAACGTCAACTTTCAGTCTAAGCCTATTGTAAGAAAATAATATCCAGTTTCTTACATGCTTAACCAAAAGTTCTGGTACCTTCTTTGAGCTTTGCGTGGTTTTGAGTGAGAAGTATCCGAGCAGGTCGACAAATTGTGCCGCCTTGCGACCGTACGCCGGCAGCTGAGGCCACAGATGCCACAGTAGGTCTAACAATGCCTCCTGTTCATTGGGCAGAGAGTTCCTGGTAGGAGAGAAATTGAATTAGGTGGACAATTATTTGTACACAACTTGCTTATACAGGGTAGGGATGACGTCGAGTAGTAAACATTGAAACTGCTTAGAAATCTTAGGAATTAACTGCTCCAACAACGACAAATATAGTACCCTATATAGGCAACCCAAGACTACCTTACACATGCTTTCGTCACAGGCGAGGCACTCATAGCCAACCAGCGAACTGCCCGAGACAATAGGGAGCTTGCAATAACGTCATTTCCGGTATCGCACGGTAGCCATACTGAGGTACTCTGTAAACATTTGTTTACGTTCTTCCGACACTTCATTGTTGCAATATTGCAGATGTCCTTTGACTGACACATCAACTGTTTTCAAACAAAGGTTCCGTATTATGACTGAAAACAAAATAAGAACGCGTAAACTCTGTTTGAAGACAATCATTTGCATGTGTTATCATTTTTTTGAACTTTTACCTGCACACTTCAATCTATACGGCTTGAAACTGTGATATTTCCTGGATAACCTATGTGTCTTCTATTGACAGAACAAATGTAAACAAACAATGTGTACCTCATAATGGCCGCCACGTGACGTCTATTGAAAGCTACCTATAGCGCGCAAATACCGATCGCTGATTGATACAAATACCTCGCCTGTGACGAAAACATATGTCAGGTTGTCTTGGGTTGCCTATACAAGCATTCAACCTTTGTAAACATAGTTGACAATGTTTTTCTGTGAAAAGTGGTTAGTTGGTGAAGATAGGTTGTGATCACCAGTAACTTGAATCTAGGCTGTAAGGAGAAAGAAACACGTAATACTCACTTGTAGATGGCGAGTACAAGCGAGTGTGCCTGCCAACGCACAGTGGTTGCGTTAGTCTCCAGCAGGAACGTGCGGACAAACTGCGAGAGAAGTTCTCGCGAGACGTGCTTGTTGAGTTGGGCCACCAGCGCGACGCACTGGGCCTCTTCGAATCGGGCTTCGGTATCGGAGTCTTCGGACTTCTCGCGGTCTTTGCGATCCTTGCCAGTCTACACAAAAAACAATTCATTCACTCAAGTTTAAATTTCCTAATGTATAAATAATTAATTGATTGTTGGGATAGGTGCTTTGGAAAGAAGAAAGGACACCAACAGCTCACCTGAGCATGGTAGACAACCATGCTAGAAATAGAACACATCACATGACGTGTTTCAATGTGCTCTACTTCTCATAAGATCACCTACCACATTTCAGGTGTGAGTTGGTCTCCTTTCTCTTTTTCTCGAACAATATATAATTAGTTTCTTCTGATTCGTAGCCGTTGCGAAATTAGTTAGAAGCTGAGATAATAAAGAACAGATCTTTATCGGCTAAGGTGTTCCAATGAACTAGCTGACCAACAATTTACCTGTGCACTTGACGAAGCGTTCTTATTGGCGCAGATGGCGCACTGCAGCAGTTGCAGTATGGTCGGCGACACTCCCTCGTCCAGCTGGCAGCTGACTTGCAGCAGGAACGCCAACACGGCCTCGTCGCGAACGCAGAAGCGCTGCCAGTTGCCGGTCCGGCTGGTGGCCACCTCAACGCAGGCCTTCAAGTGTTCGACCAGCTCGACGAGAGAGTCGTACGGTAGACCGAGGGCGGTCTGTGTGCCCACCTCACTCTCGCAGCACTGGTTCACACACTGAAACGTTGCACAGTTAATTATCTACCACATTACTAGCAAGGTTATAGGCCACAGGAATTGACAACTGTAGCAATAGTTGATTTCTGTTAGTTTTAGGCCTAAGTGATTTGTCACATTAATACAAATAAATCCCCTGAAACTTCTTTATAAGGATGGTACATTCCCAAGTTGGTATAGGAACTTTATAACCTCAAAAACAGTTTATAAATCATTTTGTTTTAAAGAAGTTGCACTATATAAATATAAATAATAATATTAATAACCATATATTTTTAATACCCTGTCTAGTAGAGTATTCCTTATAGAAGGCTTACAGAAATTCTCTCCAAAAATGAAAATAATAAATCGTCGATCGTCTCAACAATTGATAACAGACCTGCACTAAACCTGACTGAAGCCTACCTTCATGTGAGACTCGAGCGCGTGCAGATCACGCAGCTGCCGGTACTTGTCCTTGTTTCCGCAGATGAAGAGCAGCAGCTTGCGGACCTGGTGCCTCACGAAGGGCGTCTGCTGCGTCATCATGTACTCGCACAGGTAGTAGAACTGTTGCCTACCTTCATGTGAGACTCGAGCGCGTGCAGATCACGCAGCTGCCGGTACTTGTCCTTGTTGCCGCAGATGAAGAGCAGCAGCTTGCGGACCTGGTGCCTCACGAAGGGCGTCTGCTGCGTCATCATGTACTCGCACAGGTAGTAGAACTGTTGCCTACCTTCATGTGAGACTCGAGCGCGTGCAGATCACGCAGCTGCCGGTACTTGTCCTTGTTGCCGCAGATGAAGAGCAGCAGCTTGCGGACCTGGTGCCTCACGAAGGGAGTCTGCTGCGTCATCATGTACTCGCACAGGTAGTAGAACTGTTGCCTACCTTCATGTGAGACTCGAGCGCGTGCAGATCACGCAGCTGCCGGTACTTGTCCTTGTTGCCGCAGATGAAGAGCAGCAGCTTGCGGACCTGGTGCCTCACGAAGGGGGTCTGCTGCGTCATCATGTACTCGCACAGGTAGTAGAACTGTTGCCTACCTTCATGTGAGACTCGAGCGCGTGCAGATCACGCAGCTGCCGGTACTTGTCCTTGTTGCCGCAGATGAAGAGCAGCAGCTTGCGGACCTGGTGCCTCACGAAGGGAGTCTGCTGCGTCATCATGTACTCGCACAGGTAGTAGAACTGTTGCCTACCTTCATGTGGGACTCGAGCGCGTGCAGATCACGCAGCTGCCGGTACTTGTCCTTGTTTCCGCAGATGAAGAGCAGCAGCTTGCGGACCTGGTGCCTCACGAAGGGCGTCTGCTGCGTCATCATGTACTCGCACAGGTAGTAGAACTGTTGCCTACCTTCATGTGAGACTCGAGCGCGTGCAGATCCCGCAGCTGCCGGTACTTGTCCTTGTTTCCGCAGATGAAGAGCAGCAGCTTGCGGACCTGGTGCCTCACGAAGGGCGTCTGCTGCGTCATCATGTACTCGCACAGGTAGTAGAACTGTTGCCTACCTTCATGTGAGACTCGAGCGCGTGCAGATCACGCAGCTGCCGGTACTTGTCCTTGTTGCCGCAGATGAAGAGCAGCAGCTTGCGGACCTGGTGTCTCACGAAGGGCGTCTGCTGCGTCATCATGTACTCGCACAGGTAGTAGAACTGTTGCCTACCTTCATGTGAGACTCGAGCGCGTGCAGATCACGCAGCTGCCGGTACTTGTCCTTGTTGCCGCAGATGAAGAGCAGCAGCTTGCGGACCTGGTGCCTCACGAAGGGCGTCTGCTGCGTCATCATGTACTCGCACAGGTAGTAGAACTGTTGCCTACCTTCATGTGAGACTCGAGCGCGTGCAGATCACGCAGCTGCCGGTACTTGTCCTTGTTGCCGCAGATGAAGAGCAGCACCTGGTGCCTCACGAAGGGCGTCTGCTGCGTCATCATGTACTCGCACAGGTAGTAGAACTGTTGCCTACCTTCATGTGAGACTCGAGCGCGTGCAGATCACGCAGCTGCCGGTACTTGTCCTTGTTGCCGCAGATGAAGAGCAGCACCTGGTGCCTCACGAAGGGCGTCTGCTGCGTCATCATGTACTCGCACAGGTAGTAGAACTGTTGCCTACCTTCATGTGAGACTCGAGCGCGTGCAGATCACGCAGCTGCCGGTACTTGTCCTTGTTGCCGCAGATGAAGAGCAGCAGCTTGCGGACCTGGTGTCTCACGAAGGGCGTCTGCTGCGTCATCATGTACTCGCACAGGTAGTAGAACTGTTGCCTACCTTCATGTGAGACTCGAGCGCGTGCAGATCACGCAGCTGCCGGTACTTGTCCTTGTTGCCGCAGATGAAGAGCAGCAGCTTGCGGACCTGGTGCCTCACGAAGGGGGTCTGCTGCGTCATCATGTACTCGCACAGGTAGTAGAACTGTTGCCTACCTTCATGTGAGACTCGAGCGCGTGCAGATCACGCAGCTGCCGGTACTTGTCCTTGTTGCCGCAGATGAAGAGCAGCAGCTTGCGGACCTGGTGCCTCACGAAGGGCGTCTGCTGCGTCATCATGTACTCGCACAGGTAGTAGAACCACGCCTGGTGGAAGGTGGACGCGAGCGGCGGAGCGTTGTCCGCCTGCTTCTGCACCTGGTACGGCAGGCGCAGCGCCATCTCCGTCAGCAGCTGCGGGTAGTTCTCGAAGACGTCGCTCGCGTGTCCCTTCACGTACTGGCGCTGGAAGAAGGGCGACATGTCGGGCGGTGACGTGGTGAGGTGCGGCTTGAGAAGGGCGCCTCCCAGAATGTTGCCCGTCTCCTCCGCGGCCGAACTCTTCCAGTACTGGAGCAGAGACTTGAGCAGCGTCAGGCAGTAGTCGATCACGCCTGCCTGCATCAGCATCGTCGCTGTGGTCTGCGCTACGAAGGTGGAGTTGTCGTTGCCAGCCTTGGAGCTACTCTTGGAGCGGGACATCAGGACGCCTGCAACACAATATCAATATTGAATATTAGCATTGATGAACTATATGCTTCAAAACTATTCAAAATAATTTTAATCTTTGAAATTTCTCAAAATTTGTATAATCTAACCACTCAGTTATGGGAGCTAGTTTTCAATGCGAGACATTAAACCATTTCTTATGTGCTTCATTGCAATAACGGCTCCAAAGTAATCATTTACTTGTAGCCTAAGCCAGTACCATAATCTATATAAATTTAGTTAAAATTACAAACTAAAAATCTGGATCCCAAACTGGGAATCTAATGCTGAAACTTTTGTATTGCAAACATGAATAAACCCAGAAGATCAATGGGTAACACGTTACAATTTTTAATGCAACTATAATAAAACTTTGCATAAGATTCCTTGATAATAAAACTAGTAATAAAAGTGACTAAAGCAAACACCTTTGGATCTGTCAAACTGCTGATATGAAATAATTTGACATCCTTAGTATCTTTTTAGCACTGAGCAACAATGTCTCAATCAATTGCACTTTGTTAAAAAGCGATGTCACAGAAAGTAATCATCGAAACAAATAGCTACTAACATTAATTTTGAAAACCTAATTTTAAAGAACCCCAATGAAATCTTATTATCCAGTAAGTTTGCATCGAAAGTATCAAAATATGTAGAAACATAAAAAACATACTGAGAAGTCTCATGATGACCAGGTGAACCTCCCGCTGCTTGTTTCGAGCGCAGATGTTGGCGGTATCGGGCTGCTTCATGTGCAGTTCCGCCACCACCGCAGTGAGCAGGCGTTCCAAGCACGTCTTGTCCTTCTCTTGCTGGCCGTCCAGGTCGGAGGTCAACATGAGGACCACCTGCAGAACAACAACAGGTGTTCAGACATGCAGTTCTAGTTACTTGTGCAGGTTAATGTACTCAGCACACTTAGTAGGTACAGCTTATTTTTCTCATTACTCTGGGCCAACATGAAGCACAGAGAATGCTTCCGAACAGTGGCAGAATGGCTGTTCCACACACTATGTGAAATCAGACAAGTAGCACACTTCACATTGAAATGTTATTACTATTCCCAACAGTTTTATATTCAAACCATTCGTAACCGAATGTTTACAGTATTCTTTAAGTCGATGAACCAGAAGAAAATAGTCCAGATTAAACTTTTTAAATCTAACTCTGTTTAAAAACAAAAGTGATGTTAAAAGGTGGAGAGTGAACAGTTCAGTTTAGAGAACAGGATCTGTACCTGCATGAAGGGTAAGAGAACAGGATCTGTACCTGCATGAAGGGTAAGAGAACAGGATCTGTACCTGCATGAAGGGTAAGAGAACAGGATCTATACCTGCATGAAGGGCAAGAGAACAGGATCTGTACCTGCATTAAGGGTAAGAGAACAGGATCTATACCTGCATGAAGGGCAAGAGAACAGGATCTGTACCTGCATGAAGGGTATGGCCCGCACGCCACCCGCTTCTCCCAGCTGTGGTGCGTACTGCACCAGCCTGTCCAGCAGTGCCAGCCTGAGCGCGTGCAGTGTGGTGTCCATCTCGCCTGGCTCGGGCTCCGCCTCCTGTCCGGCCTGGAAGCCCGAGGGAACGCCCAGCGAGCTTGTCTCCGAGCGAGCCCCGCCCACCAGTGGCTCCTGAGCGTTGTCACCGTACGCGGAGCTGCGTCCGGACACGTTGTGCTCCCCCGTGATGCTGTCCACTCCGCTGCCTCCGCTCTCAGACCCAGCGCTGCCCCCCTGCTCTGCGGGGGACGTGCGTAGCGTACTGCCGTCCGTTGCAGCCGTGGAGCCCTCGTCGTCTGAGCCCCCGGCCGATGCGGTGGTGTCCGAGTAGTGGCCGGCCTCCTGAGCGTGGCCCCCCACCCCCTGGTTCTGAGCCTGCACCAGGCCCTGCGAGGCCAGCACCTGCAGGCTCTGCAACACACATTCATATTGATTGGAGTTGTGGTAACAAAAAATGATAAGCATTTTGTGATTATTTGCTTCTTTTGAGCTACATATTCCCAGCTGTTAAAAGTGTTTTTCGGAATTGATTTGTAATTGAACAAATAATAATAATAATAATAATAATAATAATAATAATATTTTTTTTTTTTATTGATAACCATGTTCTTTACAATACATCATTAAATAAACATTCGATATAGTAATAATAATAATAATAATAATAATAATAATAATAATAATAATAATAATAATAATAATAATAATAATAATAATAATAACTATTTGATAACAATAATAATAATAATAATAACTATTTGATAACAATATCAACATTCTAATAAAAGTTACGGGTAGACAGTGTATCTGCTAATCCTACTAATGATATCGGGCTTTAGAAAATGGTAATGAGTATGCAATACATAATATTTGCCATCTCAAAGATGAATCATCATGATGTCACTATTTAGCATGGCAATAACAAGGAGTGGTCTTTGTTTACAAACTAGTGCAATGTCGTCTAGTCTGCACAAAGTTATAGAGCGCACTACGTCTGGAACAAGTTTTCTTGCTAAAAAGCGCATTTAAGCTCTGCGATCGTGAATATAAAGTCTGTGCCTACCTGCAATGCTTGACCGCTAAGATTGTGAAGTCCCTGCAAGTTTGCTAGGCCTTGTTGAAGATTCTGTTGTATTGCGTGTAGATCGGCATCTCCCTCATGATCCTGAACAGAGGGAAATAATTTACATAACCAATGAAATATACAAGTGGAGAATAATTCCAGTAGCTGGCTCAATAAAGACTCACTTGCAGACTGAGGGCAATGGCCAACTCCACCATCGTCTCGTCGTCCGCATCGGGCGGAATGTCCAACAGAGGTGGGAACGCACCAGGGGCGTTCAGGAGAGCTTCCAGGGCGTTCACGTTGGCTATCGCTTGCAAGCCACTGGCTCCAGCTCCTGACATAACACACAGAACACCTTAACAATGTGCTTCGTCAATGCTTCCAATATCTTGCCGATAATAGAAAGTTGGAACGTTCGAGATTAATATGATCGTGAACAACGCTAACAAAAAACGTGATTGAAACTTGTGATTTTTTATCTTCAAACAGTGGTTTAAGCTTACAAACTTTAGGTAATTATACGTAAAAAAATATCATTACAGTTAACTAGGCCTATGTTAAATAATTATCAGACATGGCAATGATGAAGATTACTGTTCGTTTGATGATGCACTTAACATGGTCTTAGCATCGGTCTATTGAACGACAGGCAGAGTTGCCGCCATGATTGTTACTCCTAGAGAGTTGCAAGTCACACCAAGACATTACGTATGCAACTAACCTTGATCCTGATTGAGGAGACTTATCGGCTCAACGCTGTCCACCTCCGAGTGTTGGTCTTCTGCAGACTCCTGCGACGGCTGCTGAGAGCTCAGCTTCTCCGTCTCCATTTCAGTACTGCCACCTGTGTGACAAAACAATAAAACGATGAAACATTAGCGGAGAAATCAATAGACAAACGATTTACTTTTCAAACATCTACGGGCTATCAGAAAATGATTTCTACTGGTAATTTTTTTATAAATAAATCCTGTTGATAGACATACTTTCAAGCATTAAATTATGGAAACAACTCTAAATTATACATTACTTGAATCACTGAGTTGCTCTGATAATGCATCAATTTAATGTACCAACATACAGGAATAAAAAAAGAACTGTAATCCCACTTCGATTCAAACGTTAATTCAAATTTCAAACTAGTGACGGTTAGTCTCCACAGAAGGATTGAGTAAAGCGTTGTTCTTTTCAATTCAAATTGTTGCTTTTAGGTCCGTTGCAATTGGAGTTCACCTCCAGTTTTATTTATTTATTTATTTAGTCTTGCATCATTATACAATATGTGATTGTGTAATGCACGTCAATAAATTTGATATAAACTTATAGCTGCTTATGGTATACATTATTTACAGTGAGTTGTACATAAGGCACATGAGTCACCATATAATATCAACCACCTTAGGTTACATCCATCAACTGTGCATTCGCATGAGTACGTACCTTGCGTGACGAAGGACGGAGCCAGCAAGACCCGACGTCTCCGTGGCCGCAGCACCCTGATGATGGCCTGCTTGGCACTGAAGCTGACGGTGGGGTCTGGACACAGAAGCAGCTGCAGGTAGAGCCTGGCTGCCGTGCCTATGGTGGCCTCCTGCATCTCGCAGCGAGTGAGCGCGTGGATGATCTCCACAACGGCAGCCACGGTGGCTTCCACGTGGGTCAGTCCTGCGATAACAGGCGGTACTTTAGTTACCAGGCCCAGCGACTGGCATAGAATGGCTTGTCTCAAGACACACATCATACTCTCGGTACTCTTTGAGTGGTGGCAAAATACCACAATGGAAGATTTAGGCACAGGCATAGTAAAACAAACGAAATATTATAAAACATTTAAAAAAACTCTACTCAGATAGTTTTAGACAATTCACATTTCTTATTTCTGCATAATATACAGAGCTGGGAGCAAGTAGAGGAAGTACGATTGTGGGAAGATAGGAAGAGGTGGAAAAATTTGGGTGTGAAACCCAAGCTGACCTTGCCAGAAGCAGGAAACGGCAATGGATAATGATGATGATGAATATACTAAGTAATATGATACCATAAACACCTTGTAACGTTTTTTATAGTTACATAATGTACTGTAGCTAATTAACAGTTAAACCACGAAACATATTGGCCTTGATGGTATACAGCTGTTACACAGTTCAGTTCTAAAACTTATTAACTTACTATTTTATATTAGCATCCACCATCTAGTGTACCATTTTGACAGTAGCCATCTCCTTCAACGGTCTGTGACCAAGGCCACGTAGGCCGAAACGTTCAACAGTTTTTATGTCTATATTCATGTTATGTACGACTCTCGCAGCCACCCACGTACTTTCAGGTAAGCTGTTGGTCTCCTTTCCTTTTTTCCCCCAACTAAATCACATTTTGAAGAACAGTTTAATTGCTAAAATATGAATATGACACACGTAGTTCCAGGCCCCACCCACCTGGTACGCAGACCGGTGCCAGTGCCATGTTGGCCGGATGTGCCTGGTGAAGACACCACAGGGCTTCCATCAGCTGCACCATCAGCTGCTGGCCACTCTCTGTGCTCGGACAAGTACCGACGCTCTTCTTTTCACTCTCGCTAGACTCCGCTGCAATCAACACAAAACACACGTCCGGTATTCTCAAGCAATCGCGGCCAAAGGTGATAGGTGTGTATTATTCTAGTTCTAGATGACATGTGATAGTTTTAGAGATAACTGCCAATGGAAGGATTAATAAGCTGTTTAAGATTTATAGGTTTATACTATAGCATTTGAGAAATACAGAAACTAACAAAATAATTGACCATGTCAACATCTTTAATTTCTAGGTGATTGACAAAATAATTCAGCAAAAAGAAGCTACATTTTAAACAATCCGACACTACAAACAAGTACCGTATTGGCCCGAATATAACGCAATGTTTTTTCCGAAAAAAAAAATTCTATATCTTCACTCGCACTAGAATCGGAGACCACGAATTTCCACAAGCATTTCCCGATGTTTCAAATTCCCGCCTTAAGGTCAATAAAGTAGTGACTTTCCATACCGGCAGATCGGTCAAGTAGTTCCAGTGTAGTGATGCTAGCGCGGCCACTTATTAACTTGTAGAACTTCTAAGGGTGGAAGAAAAAGTCTGCTTGGAACAGGCATTCAAGATGGGAGGCCAGTGATCAATCACGTCATAAAAGAGTGGGAAATGAGGATGGAATTCAAATCATGTACAGTGACTCGACAAACCCTAGGAGAGTTCATGCCCTGAAAGCTCTAGGCCTAGAAGTTAGGCAACCTTGTACTTCCAAGCATGTAAATATTTAGGCCTAGACCTAGGCCAAAGACAATTTAGGTAGGCCTACTCTACTATTCACTTCAATTGTGCATTAAACAAAAATTATGAAGTCTAATTGTGCTATCACTAAGCCTAGTATCATTTTATTCCCAAAAAGCTTTTTCCATGAATATTGTTTTAAACACTATTTAAACACTAACATGAATATAGTGTTGCACTATATTCGAGATCGCATTATATTCGGGCCAATACGGTAAATGTTTTTTGATTAATTCATCTCTATTAAATGAGCAGCACCGTGACTCACCGTCAGCGTCCTGTATTGCCGCCTGGTCGGTGAACCTGGTCAGGTTGTTGGGCCTGCTGACGGCCACGCCCCTCGCCGTCAGCACCAGACGGTAGAAAGCCTCGGCGTCCAGGTCACGCGGGTCGGCCACCTCCTTGAACGCGGTCAGAGACGAGCGAACGTGGTTCAGCAGGGCGGCGTCCTGACACAACGGATAACAGAACAGTCAAGAGCAAACTCGACAAAAACACAAGTTAAGCGAACATTTTTTTAATCAAAACTTTTTATTAGATTGAAAATGCCAAGACAATAAATAATAATAAGAGTCTTTCCTCCACCTTCGTCGGGTGATCAAGGCCACGTCAGGCCGAAACTGTCTCGACGTTTTGTTTATACCTTTTTTGTGTTTCTATCGACTACGAAGGCCGCAACTACTACAAGGTAAGCTGTTGGTTCCTTCCTACCCTTCCCCCCCAGCTCAAACCTAGCCGTTAGGCAAACTACACATTCACACAACACAAAGACAATAATATGTAATGGCAGAAGGGGGAAAATGACGAATAAGAAGACCAGAACAGCTGAAGAAGCAAACATTTGATCAAGAGATTATGTTGAAGAGTAAAACAAATGTTGGGAGCATGTGAAAAGAAATGTGCAGTATTGGGAAGACAGGAAAGAGTGGATGAAATTAGTGGAGAAGTGCGGGGAACAAATGCTGAATATGACAAGGTGATTCATTGACAGTTTCATGCCCCAGGGCCTAGTCTATAGAGTTAAACCGAGATAATTTTTATTAGTTAAAATGAATTACTCTTCCGTACACTATAAAAACAATTCATGCATTACATGAAAGAAACTGCTATTTCATAAACACATTACTTAGTTCTACATTTTTCAATATGGTAATTAGCATGATATCTCACCTTGTAGTTGTGGTACGCTGTGAACGAGGGGTGAAGTGCAGCCAGCAGACACTTGGTGTGCAGCTGTACAGACATCGGAGTCGGGAGGATCAGAAGCTTGGTCGCCACCTCGATAGCGGTCGTCCGTCGAGCCATGTCGGACTCTTCGAAGGGATTGGCAGAGCCGAACAGTGCAAAGCAGCCTTCCAGTACCTCCAGAACGCCAGACACCATTCTACGCACAGGAAAAAAAATGACACGGTACCCTGAACAATTTGTGGGTACAAAATAACACAATCAGACATAATATGCAAGGTATGTACGAACATGGGGAAACGGGAAAATACAGAGAGGATAATTAATGAAAATGGCAGCAATCCCAGGTTGTTCTAAGCATTCTAGGGTGGCCAACCAACGATGCTTCTTATTTAGCAGTGGTTAAAGCGATTTACTTAAAGTAGTAAACAGTAGTAGTAATAGAACCTAATTAGTCTTCAATGTGTTGTTGACATATTATGTCTTCAAAGTGTACGGAAGGCCTACACCTTTTAACTCTCAAATTCGTCATCTTGCACGAAGGTCAGCTGTTGAATCCTATCCCTACAATCTACTATAGGGCCTACCAGTCTATTGGCATCTATCAACATGACCTGATATACTTCTAAGCCTTGGAGTAGAAGAAAGAATAGACAGGGCTCTCACTTGTCGAGGGAAGTGAGCTGTATCGGCACCGAAGAGACGTTATCTCCGTCTGGGGGTGGCTGAGCCTGCACAGACGTCCCGTTGGTCAGCTCCTCACTCTCCTCGGGCCAGCCGAACGCATCCTTGGTCTTGCCGTAGACCTTGACCGAGTCCACCTGTAAGCAATACGCTCATTTAGTAGTAGGTCTAGACTTATTTCAAGCTATAAGATTACGAGGATTGACAAGGCGGTGGTGACAACAATGGGATTGAGTGAGAGAGAGAGGCTGTTTTTTAGTATAGAGTTGGTCGAGTTGGAAGCGTAAAAGTGCGAAAGAAGTGTGTGTGTGTACGATAAAGCGAGATAATTAGGTAAGTTGTACCTGTGGCAACTTCCTACGGAGTGATAATTGTAAATCCAGAAAATGTAATTTGAGAAAGTTACTGAAATATAATCAAACCAAATCTTATATATTCAAACTACACGTGTTCTACCCACGGCTCAGCTCTTCGCTGCCAAGCATCAAACTGTAAATAGAACTAGTGCATGTGATTGTTGAGTTAATCTCCTTGTTATTAAGTCATAACAACATCTAATACTCTCTATTCTTCTTCTCTTATGCCCACATTGACACATTTATGTCATCATGAGCCTCGTCAACCAATAGAGACAAGCCTCCTGCTCCTTCCTGTCCAGCCCTCCTGGCATTCTTTCGTTGTGCTCTTTCAGTAGGCTATCGAGCAATGGAATAGATGTTGCCTGTCCTGTATGCCATTCCCACATACTCGCCTACCATGTATATACTTGTGTAGGCACACGAGTGCCAGACAGATAGCTAACTGAATAGGATAGACATTAAATGAATAAATAAATAAACAAATAAATAAATAAATAAATAAGTAAATAAATAAATAAATAAATAAATAAATAAATAAGTAAATAAATAAATAAATAAATAAATAAATACATAAATAAATAAATAAATAAATAAATAAATAAATAAATAAATACATAAATAAATAAATAAATAAATAACAAATAAATAAATAAATAAATAAATAAATAAATAAATAAGTAAATAAGTAAATAAATAAATAAATAAATAAATAAATAAATAAATAAATAAATAAATAAATAGCTAATAAAGTCAACACACCATCATGACCCCCTCGGC
This sequence comes from Isoperla grammatica, assembly GCA_945910005.1. NCBI lineage: Eukaryota > Metazoa > Arthropoda > Insecta > Plecoptera > Perlodidae > Isoperla > Isoperla grammatica. Next base: position 7,775,598 of record OX246741.1, read on the forward strand.
GTCGGTCGACGGTCCGAAGGTCAGAGTCATGCGCTTGTCGGCCTGGAGACTCTCCTCGCGTGTCAGCGGGACGTCGAACCAGCGGTTGCGAGCGTTGGACGTCTGTATGCTGCGGCCAAACACCTCCACGTAGGCGGGGGAGCGAGCTGCGTCCTGGGTGCCCAGGAGTACGCGCACCCCGGTTATCACCTGGGCCAGGCAGGACAGACACATTGGACTCATCAAACAATGCAGTCATTACTAGTCATACATTATACCCGAATACATATGCCACACACATAAATAAAGTAGAAGTATTCGTAAAAATTTAATCACTGCTGTTCGTTTTGTTTTGTCAGACCCAAAGTAACTTTCCCGCTGTAAAGTCATTGCAAAAACAAGATATGAGGAAATTTCCCACGTAACAATCCAATACATTTTCAGGTCACTTTGAAATATTTAAGTATGGACATGGAAATACAAACTATGTAGTACTTATGCTTTAGCAAGTAATTAATGTAAATTTTGATTCCTTTGGCTCATTTCTCTCTAGTAATGTTCCCTTTGTTGATTGCTTGCAAAATGTCATATATGCTACTTTCACAAACTTGATGCAAGCTCAGTAGCTTTCTCTCTAAATCTCGACGAGAAGAGCAGAGAAGACTATTGGTCGAATTAGTCGAATCAAGTATATACAGTAGTCCCTCGTTAATTCAAACTCTGTTAATTCAAAATATGTATAGTTTAAACTATTGATGGAGTCCCAGAAGAAGATTTAAGTATGGTGCTTAGTGTTCAAGTTCTTTTAATTCAAAATTTTGTTACTCAAATTGGAGTTTTTAGGGTCCCTTGAAATTTGTTAAGCGAGCGAAGCGAGCGTTTCCACTCGACTCTTACGGCACTTCGTTCTGTTTTTTTTTTTTTTTTTGTTTGTTTGTTTTTTTTTTTGTTTTTTTTTTGTTTTTATGTCCGTCGATAGCGGTCGAACGGAAAGTCCGATCAACTTGAAATTTGGACCATCCACAAGCCTCGATGTGGATTGAAGGTGTATAGTTTTGAGGCAAAATCGTTTGAAAAGTTACAAAGTTACACCATAGTTACTGCAAAATATTTTTCTGAAACAAAATGGCGGCAAAATGTGAGATAGCCATATTTTTCTACAGATTTTTCCGATCACGAATATGTTAATGTAATGGCGATCTGATAAATATTGGCAAAGTTACACGAAAGTTACTCGAAAATATTTTTCTAAAACGCAGTAACGGCAAAATGTGAGGTGGCTATCTTATAGTAAATTTTTGTCCGGTCACAAATATACTAATGTAAACGCGATCCAATACGTATTAGAGGCAGTAATTACATTTCTATTGCTGTCAATAAGTGTTAGTAACGGTGGCGGACCGTATTGAAAACATGACCACGAAAATTCTTAGCAACGCACATTGCACTGCATACAACAATGTCGGAAAGTATAATAGCCATGGAAATAAGAACAATTTTTGCAATGCGCATTCTTGAATTGTTGTTAATTGTTGTTCGTATTAGCATTGAACACTTTTCGCCAGAAAGTTCGTAGATATTGACGCGCTCGCTTATCAACGCGTCAAACAGAGCGTTTTCCTAGTATTAAAGGGGAATTACTGTAGATACGTAAGCGCCCAAAGGCAGCAAATGAATCCAATGATATAAAGTCAGTGAACCGTTAGAAAGGGTTTCTACTCACAACGGAGGCCTCCGAGTTGGTGATCTCGAGATTGAAGCCGGTCGACTTGGTCGACACGACGTACATGCCGGTGGTGTTGAGCCGGTGCTTGATCTGCTGCGTGTTGTAGATCTGCAACAGGTCGTTGCCTCCAAACTCCACGTCCGGCATCGCCTGGCAGTGTTCGAAGAAGTCAACGGGGAAGGTGACGGCCCCGGGTGGCTTGCCAGCCTTGCTGGCGACCTTCTTCTTGCGCTGGGGGCGGCCCGCGGTGGCTGCCGGCCCTATCGCCTGCACGCCGGACGACAGCCAGTAGCCCGTGTGCTCCATGGCGGCCATGTAGATGCGCAGGCTGCCGTCCTCACACAGCAGTATCAGCGTGGTGCGGTGCTCGGAGTTGGATGAGGGGTGGCGTATAGCGACCATGTCCATGATCTTGGCCTTGGCGGGGACCACCTGTTGGACATTAGTTAGTTACTTATTAGCAAGGTCGGCAGCAGAAGGGCGAGATTGGGAGGGATGGAATTCAAGCTGGAGAGTGAGCGTAGGGTGCAGAGCGTGAGAGAGAGGAGGTCGAGTTCGTAGCTTGTAGAAGTTAAATGAGCAGTTTTGCGAGTGGAAAAGATTGGGTGTGATAGTGAGAGCGAGGATTGTGGACTGTGAAGAGTACCTAATTACAGAATAGTTTGGATAGTGGGAACAGAGTGAGCATGCAGTATGGGAGACCGTATGACAGGTAGAGTGCGCTGTGAGCGATGACGTTCAGTTTGCCTATTATATCTAGCTCAGCTTCAGTTAAGTGCTCCAAATCTTATATATGCCTAATATACAATTTACAGTAATTTTTATTATTGACATACTTAGGCACTTAAAACAAAATTATTAATGAGTGTTATGTAATTAAAATAAAAATCATCTGGAGAATCCAAAAAACAAGTGAAACCTAGTACAATGGTTGATGGAATAACACAGTCTACCACACTCTTTGCACGCGGGTAAGGTTAAGCCGTCCCACAGCCATCTGTAGGGGATTTCCACAACATCATAATTGTATGCGTCAAGTGAGGGACATACTAACATTAGTGTGAACAGGAACGCTCACAGCGCTGCTGTCATACGGTCTCCCATATTCAGTAGAGTTTAGAGAGTGTTGTAAAGTGGCATTAACATTAAACGTTAAACCTTCATCAATGAGAACATTGTGTTCGAGTAATATTGTCGTTACTCCCACAAGACAAGTGTACCTTGATCTCCTGGACGAGGAAGGTGTCTGGCTTGAGCATCAGGATGACAGGGTTGTTGCTCGTCTGCATGACGCTGCACACGAGGCCCGGGTGGTTGGCAACCTCGCTCCACTGACACAGCGGCTGAGGTTGGCCGTTGTTGGGCTTGTTGGCGCGACCCAGGTTCACGAGGAACGCTGCAGACACGCCCGATAGCGGCGACTGAAGGGGGGCCACGAAGCTCTTGCCCTGCGCGTAGCTGAAGAACAGCAGCCGCAGCACGTGAGAGTAGTAGATCGAGACTCCGCCTCCACACACCTGTGGGCATCAATAGTAATATCATTCATGAAATTATGTGTTTTAGACTAGGTACGACACCGAGTAATCGATTCCTTTAATAGGTAAGGTAAGGTAAGGTAAGGTTTTATTTCCATTTGTAGACAGTAGTACATTTCATTACATAGCTGTAACAATATTGACCCATTGAATCATTGAATCATAGAGATTTTTGTGATAAGGGTATTTGGAAATTTGGCTCCCATGTCAGTAAGACATGTTGTTAGTACAATGTAGCTTACGACTAAGAATAGGACAATATAAATATAACATAAAAGTATATCATTCCCAGGTAAGTTAGACTCGATGATAGTCAATACAGGGCTTATAGTAACTAATAATTAAATGAATTTGAATTATATGAATTTACATAATAATTTGTAAATTTAATAGAATCCAAATTTGAAGAATCGATTCCCGTATTTGTAAGGGGAAGAAAAAATGCTCCAGACGTGCATTTTTCTTAAACTGAGTGCTAACATTCTATTTGAAACTTGCTACTTTCACGTGTCTGTCTCTAATCAGAATCCAGCCGTACAACTTTCACACAATAGTCTAGCAGGTAACCAGGTATGCACTAACAGAAAACACTATCGGAATTATCTCCGTCGAATAAAAGTCAAAATGACCATCATTTTAATAATTCAATTGTCTCTTGTATAAAACTTATACTTCTATAGGTACCTACAATACAATATGAGCTTTTTGCATAGGAATAGACTAAACTCAATTCTAAAATTAGCCATGTTGCCGTCTTTTGTTTTGGACAAACATTGAATATGCACCAGTCAAAGAAAGATACGACAATGGAGTTGCCTAGCAACAGATTGTTTGTCCGCCTGTGATGTCACAGCCCCCTCAATTGAGTCTTGAGCTATTGATTCCTAATTGACTGTAACTTAGTGTCAAGTGTACGCACCTGTCCGCTGACGTCTCTGATCTCGTCGTGGACCACGTCGAGCGTATTGGTCACGTAGAAGGGTCCGTGGCGGGCCGAGCTCTCTGCGTCCATGCATTGCGTGTAGACGTAGCCGGCCGAGCTCATGAGCAGCATGTGTCCGCCCCCCTCCTCGCCACACACAAACGTGCAGTCCCGGATCTTGCCGGTGGGCACCAGGAAGTAGTACTGCGGGCCGAGCGCGTCCCGGCCCAGGTCGTAGATCTTGACGAAGTCTGCGGTGACGAGCGCCAGCTGCGTCTGAGAGCCGGGCAGCCAGACGGCTCGGATGATGAAGTTGCCGGTCTCCAGCTGGGGGTGGAGAACCAGGTGGTCTGCCACTGAGCCGGTACTGCTGAACGTCAGCACGTGGCAGTCCTGTAAGCATACAATCATTTATTGTACATTGTGTCAAGTGGTGTTCAGTGCAAGAACTACAAGATTATATGAAATTTGCTGTTTGAGGTCCATAATATATTAGCACTCTACATGGTTTGTTTTTAGGAGATGAAAAGTGTTCTTAAAAAAACATTCTAAAGAAGTAAAAGAACTACTCAAAATTTTAGCTAGGCCTAGTTATGTAAATACGGTACAATTAAAACTAATATGAGAACAATAATTACCCATATCATTGAAACTTAGAAGGATTAAATGATAAATACCTAGCTGCGTGGATAAAAGCACAAAATACGTAATGTGTTATTAATTTAAAATTATGATAGTTTACATTATTAAAGTAGGACTAAAACATGGCCATAACTGATAACTTGGAAAATAATAAAGGTTGTAGTAAATTGAATGTATACTCGGGTAGGTAGGTAAATTGACTGCCGATTGTCTGGCTAACCTTGTGATAAAGATCAATGGCCGTAAAGCTTACCTTGAGACCACACACGGCTAGAAAGTCTTCGTTCCACTGATTGCCGGTGATGGAGAGAACCGTGAAGGGGATGGGCGCTGATGCGAGTCTCGTTAGCGTAAGCTTGCGTTTCGACGAGTCTGCCTGCTTGAGCAGAGCGCTCAGTTGCAGCACCGTGATCTTGCCTTTCTCGTGCGAAACGGCTGCAACGCGTCAACAAACTAAGTAAGTAATAATCGTCAACACCCACATGATTACAGCTAGAACCCTTGAAGTTCTCCGGAAACAACTTTACAGCTGCTTTCGTCAGACGAGTGATTTGTGGCCAACCAGTGAGCTCGTCTCGATTAGCCTCGTTGCAAAAATATGGGACGTAAAACCCCAATATCATCCCAGTTTATTGATCGCTGGTTGGTCACAAATTGCTCTTCTATACAAATGCATCAGTAAGGTTGTTTTGGGACAAGTAGGGCCAAATGTACAAACAAGCTAACTAGGTAGGCCTAATTTCATTACATGCACTGAAATAAAGAACTTTGTTCAGGTGACAAATTAAAAGTAATCAACACAAAGTAACACGTCCTCACCCAAATGCTGGCGCTTGCCGTGGGGCGAGGATAGACAGCACATGGCGACGCGTCTGATCATGTGTGCCGACAGGAGTTGTCTGATCGTCTGGCCCTGATCGCCAGAATAGTTCATGCGGACGTTCTCAAACGCTCCTTCCTGGGAGCCCAGAGTCGGGACCTACAAGCAAGACAACGTGGTGAACCATTTACAAAAACTGAGCTATAATCCTACTACATATACAATTACCAGTGTACTGTAATATGTATAACTGAAATATGTTTCTTTAGCTTCCAAAACTACTGGACCATTACTCCAACATCTACATGAACCATAGCAATTACAGTGCAGCAGCCCCCATATAGGCCCAACAAACTTGAAGAGCCGATTTTTACTTTGTTAATGCAGAACCAATTTGTATATATTTTTGTTTAGGAATAGATCAAAATTACTTTATTCAATTCAGAATTTTTTTTAAGTGTAGTTCACTTTCAAATTACTCTCTTTTAACTGTAGACTTTTTGACTGCATTAAAGTAAAACTTCTTTATACGGTAACAAACGTATCTATAACAAAATGATCTATATATCAAACTGTTTTCAAGTTCCCAATAGGTTCATATGCATGTACAGGTACCACCTTTATAAAGACATTTTCTTTGTAACAAAATAATAATCTGGCCCCCAATAGTTTGTTATAAAGAAGTTTTACTGTATTATGCCGACATTACACGACTCAATACTTTCGTCCAACTTATTGAATTCAAGAACAAAAGCGAATCAAAAAGAGTTTGGTAAAAAACTGCAACAATATAGCTTCTATTAATTGATGCTTTTTTGTCCTTGAATTCAATAAGTTTGACGAAAGAATTGAACCGTGTAATGTGGGTATTACAACAAAAACCCAATCTGAGCTGGAACGTACCATCAGCTGGTCGGTGTTCTCGAACTTCTTCTCGACCGAGTGCAGCTCTCTGAGCGCGCGCTGAGCCCTCTGGTGGCAGCCGACGGGACTATGTCTGCGGCAGGACGCCTCCATGGCCGGCACCAGTGTCTTGACCAGCTCCATCAGTGACGGCAGCACCGCGCTGGTGGAGATGTGGGACGTCAGGGAGGTGCGGCTACCCTCTGGAGACAAGACGATTACATTTGTCAGGGCAACATTTGCTAGGTGTGGTGCGGTGAGGACCGCAAAATCGCAAAAAAAAAAAGCGGTGATGATAAAGGGGGGAAATAAACTAAGTGTAGCCCTGTTCATTGTCACCTCAAAAGCACTGAAATTTCACAAGAAAATCAGCAAAATGTATCATTTTCCAGTCTGAAATTTGAATTTGCAAATTAGAGATGTGATCACGAAATCGTGGTTTTCTCGTAGGCCTATCATAAATTTCAAATTTTAATTGCTAACTGAATGGGAAATACACACTGCAGACAAATTATATGCACGATAATTTTCGATATTGATCTTGGACGAAATGCAGTCCACATCCTCCCCACTCCCTTTTCCCCTTTCCTCCCTACCCTCCCACTGGCCCTTTACCTCTTAACGACCCCCCCCCCCCCCCCCATTATATTCATAATTCACCTACTCATTGTCTCGATTAGCCTCGTTGCAAAAATATGAGACGTTAAGTCCAAATATCAATCAATCTATCAATCAATCATCCATTTTATTGATTTTTCTTTCAATATTTGTGTCTAACCTGGTTATGAACCCGTGTAGTTACCTAGCTGCTTGGAGAGCGTCACGATGCGCTGCCTGTCTCTCTCGCCCACGTCCATGTTGATGGGCGACGAGGTGCGACGTCTGAGCGAGCTCGGCAGCAGAGGTTCCTGTCCGAGCGAGCCGGGGCCGCTGGGCGTTGCGTTCAACTGTTGGTCTGTGGACGACGTGGGGCTGCGCTTCACCAGAGCCTGGGGCCACAATACACAACATGTCACACTATCTCATTGACATTGCACATGTGCTATCAATCACTAGAGTGTTTCAAACATCCAGAAGTATACAAAATATGAGTCAATCAATACAAACATAGCAGGACATAAAATGGTAAACAGTAAAACCCCTCTAATTCAATCTCTGTTAATTAATTAATTCACACTAGTGGTCAAGTTCCTGCTGAAGGTTTTAAGCAGTACCGGTAGTAGTTTTTAGAAGGTTTTTTTTAGCAAAATGCTTAAAATGTGAAATGATGTTTGAATTCAAAAACTTGTAACTCAATTCAAATTGGGATTTTTAGAGTCACTTGCAATTTCAATTAAAGAGGTTTTACTCTAGTATTAAATTAATCACTTTTATACACTGTGACAGTACTGCAGAGAGTATAGCTAATGAGACTAGACTATACTTTTATATATGGTACAGGTAGAACATGAATGGTTAAACACAAATGCCAAACACCCTATGCAAGCTGACAGATACCTATACTGTATTAGAAATTAACAACTGACCCATTCTAGGCTATGTAGAAAATGAAAGTTAAACACAAAGCTTAAATGCAGCCGCTACAATTCATCCAAACAAAATACACAAAGGAAAGGACATACACAAATAGATGTCCCAGATGATTAAACAGTATGTACTAGGTACACCTAGCCAACATATATAAAACAAGGGTAGTAAAGAAAGGTACCTTGTTTTATCGTCACCACTTCACAATAGTTTAAAGTTGTTCCTATAGCCCATTAGTGTATCATGTGACCTTATAGTTCCTAATCGTAGCCTGTGAGAAGCTACCAATGAAAGCGAGTGAATGCCCCCAGCCAGATATTCAAACACTCTTTGTACGTTTATTTTAAAATTATTTATTATGTTTATTTTTCAAGCTTATTTTAATAGCCTCCATACTTAGGACCAAGTATTTAAAAATGTTTTGATGGGCAATACAATAACTATTGAATTATCAGCGATTGGCCAGTGCGAACACCTGCGGACGAATGCCAGAATCAACAAGGCCAATTCAGAACAACTTTGAATTTATTAAATAAAAATAAATAAATGTGAATCCCACTCAGTAACGAAACTGATTTGCAGTGGGGGAATTTAATTTAAAGCGACTAAACCAACCCTGTAGGCTCCGAACACCATCAACGAGTGAGCGATAACCAATCAAAGATCGATATTTCAAATACGAAACATATGAATCAGTGATTGGACAGTGCGAACACCTGCGGAGGAATGCCAGAATCAACAAGGCCGATTCAGAACAACTTTGAATTTATTGAGTGCTTCGTTATCAGGACGGCTCCAAACAACGTAATGCACGGTTGCAAGCTGTATACCTGGCACGAGGCATCGTCCTTGGCGCCGCAGTCGCAGAAGAAGTTACCGTACTTGGCGTAGGTGACGTCGTGGCCGCGGTGACAGACGCGAGCGCATACCGTACACACGCCAACGCCGTCCACCATCTTACACGTGTGACAGTGGTACCAGTGTTGGTTCATGAACTCGCGTTGGGTTAGCGTAAAGGTGCACAACTTGTTGCAAAGATTGTCTTCATCCTGGCAACACAAACCAGAAACTTGTGTTAAAAAAAATAAGAAAATAAAAAACTATCAAATCCACAGGTTGGTTATCGTCGAGCTTAACCCCGTCATAGAATAGAAATCATTTGCGGCGTAAACGCACGAGTTGCGTTCCAATGTTCAGCGAACGGTTCTATAGCAGCTAGCCACACCACTTCATCCTCCTTTAAAAGGCCCCGATACACTGGAAAGCCAGGTAGAAAAGAACCTAGAGAGAAAGTCGCTTTTTACCAGTTGAGGTTGCAACTAGTTTACGGGAGTCCGTGTTGCCATCACGCTCGGAAGTAGAAATTAAAAAAGTGGAAAATGAAAAGGAAATGGTAAAGAGTAAGTGTGGTGAAGAGTTGATTGTGATTGGTCCATACTATCGAGTTGTCGTGGAGTATGACTTTGTAGATTGCTGACTGGCAGAGAGAAGTCCAATTAGCAATTACCTTTCTTTAAGACATAATGCATAAGGAAGGTGGCTGTGGTAAAGTAACAGCTGATGCTACTTAGTTAGAGTTGTTTACATTTGTTAAGACCAATGCACGAAGAAACTGACTGCGTGTATCCAAGTTGCTACCATTCGCAGCAATAGTGCAAGAAACTTTTCCTTTCCTTTCCTGTTCCTGCTACAAAAAGTAATTCTCAACATTCACTTAGAGTGACGAGAAGAACGATGAAATACAACGTGAAACCGAAAGCACGAGGGTGTTTTAGGCAGCCTTGGGTTGCACTACTCAAAAGCTACCCTCAAGGCAGGTGTGCGTCTGTTTTTACCAGCATTATTCAATTAATATAGTAATATTTTTAATTTTAATGGAAGCCAACCAAGTCACGTTACATTAGGGATAATCCTTTTAATTCAAACTGTTAAATAAAATCTCATTTTTGAATAATTGAGAGTGGGGATAGAATCGCTGTCTCTTGCAAATTGGATGAAAGAAAAACAACAAACGGTGCAAAGAGAAGAAAGTTACATAGGGTGTATTTTCAATATCTCTGATGAATACAAGGCAATACAAGCTATCCCATAAGCACATTGACGTACACAGAAGACACATGACAAAAAAAGAATCATGCAAACCTTCACCGCTAAAACATGTATAGAATAGAAGGAAGACAATGAATTAAATGAATGATTTCTCATACGACATTCATAATGAACACAAATCAATGGTATATCTATTAGGCTGCACTACATCGAACGACAACTTCTTGTATGTGCAATACAAGAACTTGCTGTTAGCGTAGTCAGGTCCACTACCCCGGCTCGCCCCGAAAAAACCTTACAGATGCTTTCGTCCGTCATAGACGAGCGAGTGATTAGTGTCCAACAGTCAAGCCCCAATTTCCAATACACCAATCGCAGGTTGGTCGCAAACCACTCGTCTATGACGAACGCATCGGTAACATTGTTTCAAGGCAAGCAAATGTGGTTTATTCACACTAGGACATCAACATTGTCCTCACCATCCCAGGGCAACGGCACTGTGTGATGTTTCAGTGCAAACAAAACAAAATGCACACTGCTTAAAAGCGTTGGGACATAAAGCAACACTTGTTATTGTTGTGCAGAGGAAACGTACCGAGTCTTCTCCTCCGCTCTCGTCGTCCTCGTGCCCAAGGTCATCCATCCAGTCAGTGTCAAGGTCGGGGGGCGCCTCCCCCTCCCACGGCGGCGAGGTGGCGCGCATGGGAGGGGAGGGGCAGAGTGCAGACACCACGTCTCGTACGTAGCGCAGCAGCTGGCCGGAAGCGTCTAGCATCAGGCGCTGCTTGACCGTCACTTGGCCGGCCTCCAGCTTCGAGATCACCTCTTCCTGGCTCAAGTAGTTGTTGCTGTAACAAGGTGAGAACATCAGTTACTTAGCCACACAATACAGATGCGGATCTTTACGCAACGCGTTTTACACAACCTTTGTTACACATTAATTTTGATGAACTACTCGGAAATTGTAAATTACATTAAATCTTGTTGGAGAACTAAATCCATTTAAAATCTTGAAATGTTATTTTATTTCAGCTGTGACTTTCCTGTAAACATTTTATGGATTTGATCCATTTGGGTACAAAATGGGCTTGCAGAATATTTGACAAACACAGACCATGATTTTTTGTAAACTGATATATCTGTAAACTGTTTTTACAATGAAATAAGAAAGGCAGTGGAACAATAGATTTGAATGTATGAGTGGAAAATGTATAAGTTAGGTTCCACTGTATTTCTAAACATTCCTAACCTTTCTGTCAACAATTACCCAATGCATGCTTAATATAGTCTATGCATAAACAATTAACTATGCATTAAAATTCCTATGTAGAAAAGTACTGATAAAGTGACAAGCAACTTACAATGTCTGCATCCACTGTGTGGCAGCCGTGAAGAGGAATTGGTGTCCCTTGCCAGATCCGGCATCGGCTAGCGTGGACATGACTAGCATGAGCTCGGAGAAGCTCTGACCCTCGGTGGTGGCTATCAGTAGTCGAGACGTGATGGGTATCAGGGCCTTCAGCAAGGTCACTGCCACCTCCTCACCCACATTGCTGCACAGCAAGAAAGAAGCACAAATCAAGAGATTGTTGATGCGGGGGCGTTGCACAGCTTGCGGACGACTCAAGCCACCTCATCACACTCATGCAACATGTAACATTAGAAGAAACCTTTCTTTGCTTCCCATATCAGTATTTCAGTCCAGAGCAACAAGTTTTGTATGCTTGCTCTCTGTAGCAAACTACCATCTACAGCTATAGTTTTGCCTTGAAATACGGTTGTCTCGATGCCTCATATGACTCATAAATCCAGTCGGATAAGCCTAGAATCCAAGCAGAAAACTAATAAAATATGAATGTTATAATTTTTAAAGCTCCCATACTTTGGGCTTGATCTACTAAACTGCTTGAATTATAAGTACAGAATACACATAGAGATCATTAAATTGCTCGGAAAGCCCTGTACGTTAGCTACGGCATGCGAAATTAGTTTGTTTATTTATTTATACGGCATACTCGACAGCTACGTCACACGATATCTGATGATGACAACAGGTAGATTTATTGACATATTTACTCTGACAACTCTACACCAATGTAAATGTTGCCTATTGATTCATAGATTGGGCTAGATTGAGCCAAACAGGGAAAGTAGTTTCGGGTCACGTACTTGGTGTCCTTGACGATGTACGCGGTGAGCGCGTGCAGCAGCCGCTGGTTCTCCTGCGACTGCGTGGGCAGCTGCTCGGCAGACGTGGCCGGCGCGTGGCTGCTGCTGCTGCTGTTGGACTCCGACGAGGGCTCTGTCGTGGTGGCAACGGCGGTGGTGGGCGGGGCCGCGGAGGGGGCGGGGGGAGGGGACTGCAGGACAGACGGCCCGATGGATCCCACCACAACGTGCTCCAGCCAGCCGGACAACATGATGGGCTCCACGCTGGACAGGCGACTCAGCGAGCCACACAGGTGTTCCACGCTGCTGTCGCCGCTCAACCTCTCCGCTGGAACAGAATGGCAATAGATCTGGTTCAAGGCACGTGTGAGAGAACTAGACATTTCAAGTCATTTCGAGTAATTTGCACTCAACTCTAACAGTACCAGATTTTCAAGTCAATAAGCAATTTTTTAAAAATTTTTACTAGGCCTAAATTATACTTAATAGGCCTACATAAATTTTGCCTGAAAACCAAGGAGGATATTTTGATACTGCTACCCAACTTGGAATGAAGTGCAGCAAAAATATCACCCAAACATCGTTTCGATTACCATTGTTGCCAAAATATGAAACGGAACACTATAAAATGTCATAATAATGAGTAAAATAGTATAACTTCAACCCTTACTACTTTCATCAAAGTGCAGGCCTAGAGCAAGTACCTACACCGACTCAAAACAGACTTGAATTAAACAATTTTTAAGAATCGAACTTAAAAATAAAAAACCATGCACAACAAGGAATAACTTACACGTGGTGAATAGTTTGTTGAAGAACCGCAGCACTTTGATGCCGTATTGGGTCGACGTGACTCCCTGCGGTGAAGCGACGGACAACAAGACCGTCACCAGATCTCGTCCCTCCTCCTGACTGAAGAACTGGTCCAGGGCCAGACGACCGGGGGCCTTGTCCAGGAGCGTCTCCATGAACGACAGACACTCCAGCAGCACCTTTTCGTCCACCGCCACTCTGGACATTGGCAACATTGTAAATTATTAGTAGCGAAGGGGCGTCCTTTTGAAACAAGGTTAAACGTTTACGATTTTAAGCACCTTTTCTCATCCCTAAAAGCTATACTATAGAGGCTATGCCCACGGGTACATTAATAATGAATTAAAACAAAAACATTCTTCTGGATTTCAAAGAAAAAACCTAAAACCTTGTTCACCCAGAATAAATTAATAGAATTCAACCCTATTTGTGGACTCCTGATAATCATTATTATTAGAGACTTCCGACCCCGTCTTTCCTCCACCTTCGTCGGGTGATCAAGGCCACGTCAGGTCGAAACTGTCTCGACGTTTTGTTTATATCTTTCTTGTGTTTCTATCGACTCCGAAGGCCGCAACTACTACAAGGTAAGCTGTTGGTCCTATCCTTCCCCCCAAGCTCAAACCTAGCCGTTAGGCAAACTAACACATTCACATATTATCATTAAAAGCTGGACTGACTAGTTTCGTTAGCTGTGAATATAATCTTCAATTTGTTTTCTCTGAGGATGGGCCGTGCAAAGGACCCACAACGTGAGAGCATTACAAGACACAGGCTGCAAGTACTTACACCTTGAGTATGCAGGCCGGAGCAGAGGCGACGTGCTGCGTGAAGCTCTTGATGAGGCGATACGTATGCTGCAACACGATGTAGTAGACCCTCTTCTGGTGTTCGTCCGAGTCCGGGTCGCCGATGAGTCGCTGCAGCGTCCTGACTACGGCGTCGTAGACGTGCTCGGCACAGGCGTCTAGCATGAGAGGCACGAGTATCTCCACGGCTTGGGCTCGCATCGGGCTGTCCTCGCTGCATTTCCTGGCGGCAGACCACCTCGCGCTTAGCTGAGTCTCTACTAGGGCTCTCAATGCTCGCTACACCTGCTTCTAGATTGTCATTTCAAGTCTCCAGAATTGAGATAACGGCGTTAGGGCCAGTTTTACAATCTCCTAATAAGATAGTTATTTGTAGCAATTAAGCTATTTGGAGGATTTCAAGAGTTTTGATTGGTCGTTGCCATGGAAAAAACAAGCTATTCGACAAATATGTAGTTATTGGGACATTGTAAGACTGGACCTTAGATTATACATGATATTTATAAGATTTCATAAACTCTAGTATACATTTAACTGAATTTCATTCAGATCTGGGAAGTGATCTACAATTAAGACTGGGTTTAGAACAGTTTTGCTGAATGCCATTTTTTTTGTAAGTGTAGGGGGGGGGGGGGGGGGCTACTAAAATAAGTAGGGATAACTTTTAGCCAGATTTGTTATCTTGTATGATCTCGAATTTCACGCGAATGTCAAGCAAAGTCACCAAATAAATTTAAGTTTAACACATAGAGTTTCAGCAAGTGGAAATGCTGGTACCACTGGTACCAATTAGCTGTTTGTTGTAGGCATTCCACCCATTTAAAGAGTTTTATACAACAAACTTCTAGGCCTATGTAAGTATTCTAGTTTATAAAAAGTAGCCAGGTTTCAGACAACAAGTTGGTTCAGCATCAGCAGACATGCAGAAGCTCTGTCTGTCTACTTACGTGATGTGGACACCAATGAATGTGAGCAGCGAGTGCAGCAAACTCTTCAGCGAGGGGTTCACAGAGAAGGAGCCGTGAGCAGACAACGACGAGATGTGGGAGTTGATGACGCCCAGCAAGTAGCTCTCGGAGGGGATCACGTCGTTTCCGTACGTGTTCTACAAAAAACACACATCATCGAAAACTTTCATTTTAACATCGCGACTACTTACGGTAGACTTTCATAGTTTGACGACGCTCCACTCCACCTACAAATATGACAGCTAACGAAAAGCGCCAGCGTTAGCGTTTTACACCGTGTAGCCAGAGAGAGAACTAGGCTCACAAACTGTCTTATGTTTACTGTTGTGTCGTTGCATGAGTTATCAATATCGTTAATTGTTTAAAGCAAACAACTATTTCTCATTATATTTTATTAGCAGATTCTGCAAGGATTGTGAAGACACCACATCTGAAACTGGTCGTTTTGGTAAACGCAGACGTACGATACAAATAGCACTAATGTAATAATAATGAAATCGTATCATCTTACCCATGGGAAATCTGGCACAGAGCTGTCGTTCCACTTGTCCAACACTGTCCTGATGCCGGGGGGCAACAGAGATATCAGAGCCGTCGCCAGCGCGTTGGTGCTGCTACAGCGACTAGACGATACAGCGAGGATCTCTCTGAACGCCTAGAAACAAGTACAGTTGCGAGGTGTAAGTAGAGCATTGACGAGCGACCATTCGGGCAGATATATTTCTATCCTGATTAAAACTTAATCGTGATACACTGTCTAGATTGGAGCGGTGGGTCATATAGATATTACATGTTTAACCCACACAATGGTGGTGATGACAATGAACTCATTCCAATTAAAGCTGCCTTCTTGTGGCAAAGCCAGCACGCTGCATCAAGACGAAAGAATATTCCATGTGCAGATTCAAATTTACCAAAAACAGCAGCAGGTAGTGAACACGACAAAATCCATGAAAAACTAGAAAAATCAATTGGTCCATTTTTCAATGTAAATATTCGTGAAAACGGATGAGATCTGTGAAGACGGCAATCCCGATGTAAAATCTCTTTAAAACCAATGACATGCTGGAATGGGTGAATGGAAGTGTACCTGGAAGTCTTGTGCGTTGTACTTTCCAACAGGGTCGGAGCTCTCGTTGACCTGGTACAGCAAGCTGGATAGGCTGCAGGTTATAATGTGTTCGGTCACTTCTAGCACGTGCGGCAGAAGACTCTGGGCAAGATCGCTGTTGGGACATGTGAGGTCGACCACTTGGATGACCCTGTTTGCGAGAGAAGATAAGTGTGAACCTCTTTTTTTTATAGAAACACAACATAGGATGCTGAGACGCTCCTCAAAAAAAAAAGTTAACCATGCATGTTTTCACTGCTGTTGACTGTTGACTCTGAAAAAAGTAAATCCGTTCATCTATGGGGAAGTTTTTTTTATTTAGATTTATGGATGCACTATCCAAGGCAGAGCCATTTGACAGAGGAATTAAGATTAGTCAAAATACACACCTGTAATTAATCAAAATTCTCATTGTAATGATAAAATGCCTCAATAAAAATCTTGATTCTGAGTTTCAATTTGTATTTCTGACATGTCTACGTAGATGAGTTATCGAGTGTTGATGGAGTAAAAAAGGCACAGGGAAAAATGCCAAAAAAACTGTTATGACACCTCTTTACAGTAAATTATGTGCATAATATATAATTTACCTAAGTTTAATGTAATATAAATAAATGATACACATCTTCCTTTGTTTATGTCAATGTATAAGAAAATGCTAGATAGGGCGTATCTCAATTCGAATATTTGGTCTGCTTCGCCTACTTCGCCAACTAACACAACAATTACCAATTGTTCTTATTCATTGTTACTAATTGTTAGGTTAGTCTGCTACGCTAGTCGACTAGCGAAAAACATTGATTTGAGACACCGCCAAAGTGTCTTTAGTGTATGTAGTATTGGAACAAATCATACTTCACTGCATTGGGGTCCGATATATCCGCAGGCGCGGGCTTCGTGGTCCCCTCGTCCACGAGCACCTGTATCTTGGCAATGACCACGTCTAATAGGCAGAGCTCCGACAGTTGTGGCAGGCTGGCCTTGGGCACCACCGTAGGCTGGGGGGTCGCCGGCTTCAGAGCCACGATGAGGTTCTTGGCTACCGTCACGTCGTACTCCAGGGTACCCACGGACTGTGACACATTCTTCAGCAGCGTCTCCGCGTACTGGGTGTACATGCCTTGCTTCACCAAGCAGTCCTGAAAACAAGCGCAATACATGTAGCTCAGGTGGCGTGGCCTACATCTTGGGTGTACATGCCTTGCTTCACCAAGCAGTCCTGAAACAGGTGCAATACATGTAGCTCAGGTGGCGTGGCCTACATCTTGGGTGTACATGCCTTGCTTCACCAAGCAGTCCTGAAACAGGTGCAATACATGTAGCTCAGGTGGCGTGGCCTACATCTTGGGTGTACATGCCTTGCTTCACCAAGCAGTCCTGAAAACAAGCACAATACATGCAGCTCAGGTGGCGTGGCCTATATCTTGGGTGTACATGCCTTGCTTCACCAAGCAGTCCTGAACACAAGCGCAATACATGGAGCTCAGGTGGCATGGCCTACATCTTGGGTGTACATGCCTTGCTTCACCAAGCAGTCCTGAACACAAGCACAATACATGTAGCTCAGGTGGCGTGGCCTATATCTTGGGTGTACATGCCTTGCTTCACCAAGCAGTCCTGAACACAAGCACAATACATGGAGCTCAGGTGGCGTGGCCTACATCTTGGGTGTACATGCCTTGCTTCACCAAGCAGTCCTGAACACAAGCACAATACATGGAGCTCAGGTGGCGTGGCCTATATCTTGGGTGTACATGCCTTGCTTCACCAAGCAGTCCTGAAAACAAGCGCAATACATGGAGCTCAGGTGGCGTGGCCTATATCTTGGGTGTACATGCCTTGCTTCACCAAGCAGTCCTGAAAACAAGCACAATACATGGAGCTCAGGTGGCGTGGCCTATATCTTGGGTGTACATGCCTTGCTTCACCAAGCAGTCCTGAAAACAAGCACAATACATGGAGCTCAGGTGGCGTGGCCTATATCTTTACGAACCTTATTCATGTCTAGGAACTGCATATAATAATGTAGGTCTATTACTATGTTAACTGAACTTTGTGATTTAAGGCAATAAACAATACATCAACAAGATATTGACACAAAAATGTAATTGATTCCGCACAATAATATCTAATTACAGTAGTGGATGGGAAATACCGAGCATTTGATGCAATTCACAGTTGCATAATGTTTCATCAGTAGGCCTGAATTACATGGTCAAACTTTTTCATCCAACTCCTTGAATTCAAGGACAAAAGCAAATCAATAAATAATTCCCATTATTGTATTTGACTACATACTGACTGTTTTTGATACCCTTTTGTCCTTGAATGCAAGGAGTTGGATGAAAAAGTTTGACCGTGTACTGTACAGGCTTTACTTTATGACACAATCTTTCCCCATAAGACAATGGAAACGGTATTGGATATGTGAATTGCCCGCCGATTCCTAACAAACAGAATATGTTAGCTTACCTTCATCCAGCCAGTGAAGGTCTTACAGGCGGATCGAGGTCCCCAAACCAGGGAGTGTAGCAGCGTGTCTTGACGAGGATCCTCACTGCTCGCCGCTAGTTTCTCCAGGTAAGGCGTGGACGGCGGCAGAAGCAGCACCAGCCTGAAAACATTTACATACGTGTCAACTATTTAGTTAGGCCTACAAGAGAGTTTCAGAAGACAGACAGACGATGGCTAGCGAGCGTCTCACCTCCAGCAGATAGTGAAGCAGTACTGCGTCGCGCATAGTCCGGTGAAGCTCAGCTTCTCGGAGCGTTTCATGCTTGTCTGATTGGTCACGTTGAGAATCTCGATGAGGGCGTCGATAAGGAGCGGATACTTGAGCTTGTCAGCAGTGCCCAAGATGAAATTACAAGCCTGGAGATAAAAAGCCTTTAGTTTAAAAAATGTAATTTCAGAATATAAAGAAAAGACTACGTATACTGTCAATCCTGATGATAGGTTCTAGGACAGCTGTTGATGTAATGATTTAAAAATAATGGATAGCTGCTCAAAGTATACACATATTCAAATAGTAGGTCAGTAACCAGCTTATAACCTGAATTAAAAGAACTAAAGTGTTATGTATGATAAATACTGACAGTTCCATGTCAACAAGTGACTTGTGTCCCAAACGAGCAACCCAGAGTTGAACAACCAGAGCACCATAGCAACCAGAACCAAATGTGTGATTTGCAGAACATTCGTACTACTCGTCTCATTTCTACATTATTACAGTCGACTCCCGTTTATACAACTCCCGTTTATACGACTATCCCGCTTATACGCCCTTTTTATATGGTATTTTTCTGTCCTCCATAAGAAGCAATGCTAAAATAATTCACTTATACAACTCTCAGATATACGACTTTCTCGTTTATACGCCCTGTAAATCAAGCCTAAATAAATATGCCCACCCATTTATACGCCTTTTGTGATATACCAGCCGCGCAGTTTGAGCTTTTAAACCATAAATAAACCCATACAATACCCCTGCCTCCCTCCCCCCTACTCCGGAAGCTACCAGACACAACAGAGATGGGTAAGATGACCTTCACCAGACCCCCCCCCCCCTCCCAGGGTAGGCCTAATGGCCCCATCTAGTGAAACTTGAAGCGCTAATTGGATGTCCATAGCTTTGTTTGTTTGTCCACGTTATAGTACTCCAGGAGTACAGTATTGAGAAAAACCCGTTTTTCTGTCCGGGGGTACTTGACGTGGTTTCAACTCGGAACGTTTTTCTGTCCGGTGGTAACTTACCACTGGTACAACTGGAGTACTTATTTTTACTACTGCTCCTGGCGAAGGAGTGAGGGTAAGAGGCGCCAATTCTTTCGAAATGGAGGACGCCGCGTCGGACACATTCCCCCGAATATTATGAATTTACGGCAATAATAACAAGTGATGGAGAAAATAATCCCGTGACAATCGAAGATTCATACGTATTACATGTGCTAGAAGGTGAGTGAGTGCTGAATAACAAGAATCGCGTCAAAAACTTGATATACAAACCATCATAGAAGGTATCGCTAGCACTAGTGCTTTACCAACGGCGATATTAACAAGAGATGAATCAAACAACCCTGTGTTTATTGGTGATTGTTATATTTTCTGTGTGGTAGAAGGTAACTTTATTATGTATGACAAGCTAAAACTCCGGCAGGCCTGCCCCCTAACCTAAAAAAACTCATCAATTAGGCCTAGGCCCCACGTTCAAATAATAATGCCAACAAAATATATTGACCACCGTGGTTTCGTACAAAAATACCCTAAGTAGGCCTAGAACATAAGCCTAGGCCTAGACTAATGATAGGCCCTGTTTTATTTCTCTATGGATAGGCCTTCATTTCATTTCATTCCCTAGGCCTAGCCTAGACAAATATGGGACCAGGGTGTAGGTCTAGGCATAGGCCTAGTCTTACAAATACTCGTGAAACCCGCTTTCAGAACGATTACTAAAAGACCCTTAGTAGGCCTAGAACATAGGCCTAGTTATTACCAGCCTGGGCCTATAGCTAGGCCCTACTAAAGCTAGGCCTACCTTATGAATAAATATGGAACCAGGGTGTAGGCCTAGACTTTGTCTTACAAATACTCTTGAAGCCCGCTTTCAGAACGATTACTAAAAGACCCTTAGTAGGCCTAGAAAATACGCCTAGGTATTACCAGCCTAGGCCCTACCAGCCTAGGCCTACCTAATGAATAAATATGAGACCAGGGCGTAGGCCTAGGCATAGTCTTACAATTAGGGATGAACATCGATAAAATAAAAACTATCGATAATCGAAAAGATGACTGCATTATCGATCGATAATATCGAACGATAATAAATTTACAAAATTGAAGCTATCTTTTACAGTTTCAGTGATATGTCGCCTAATCGAGCACATAAGGATATGGCAACATTACTTGGACACATCTGACGTGACACTGCTGAGAGTATAATCACATTTTACGAGGCCCGAGGCCTAGTATTTTGGCAGTATCTTTGAGTATTTCAATACTAGAAAGGTCCGAGAAGAACGAAATAATGCTTTACGAACCTGCTTTTTTAGAAATCAGACCATTCGATAATATTTGTATTATCGATTATCGAAATTTTATTGCATATCGAATATCGAACGATAATATCGATTATCGTGTGCATCCCTACTTACAATTAATACTCGTTAAGCCCTAGAGACTTAAGCCGCGTCCAGAATGATTAATAAGATCATATTTAAGACTAACGATTTACCCGACACCACAATTATTGTAAGTAGGCCTTCAGCCTAGATGTAGAATGAATGAACGAATGAAATGAATGAAGAAATGGAACTAGCATTGGGATTAAATTCGCCATTTTCGAATACGCCTCCCAAATGTGTAAAAACAAGGCACAGCGTGTTTGTTTGTCCATGCGGACGGTAGGTGAACTTTGTGCCCCCATATCCGTTTTCATTACGTACATCCGGCTGGTTCCAGGAGTACATGTCTGTACTTGGAACTGGACAAACGAACGAAGCTCATGTTTCTCTGCGGGGGGGCGCCCACTTGCTAACCGCCCGGCCTTTATACCCTTTGCACAGCACATGTGTTTCCCAAATGTTGCATTGACACAATGGACGTGCGCGCGCCTTCGTATTTATGTGCAGTCGTGCTTGCACTTGCAGTGAGTCAGTCAGTCAGACAGTCAGGGAAAAGTTCTTTTCCCAGCGGGGCTATGCCGGTGTTGATAGCAGCTGTGTTTTGTTCTCTCGTAAATATCTCTCTCAGTGCCGGCTTCCCCTCTCTCTCTCTCCCCTCTCCCCGCTTCCATACCCTTTATAAACCTGACACCAAGCCACATTCCAGCTGGCTATTACCAACACGCGGTAATGTACTAACCAGCACAAAAACATTTCACAAACTTCATCGCTCGTATTTATCATATTTAACATAAGGACAACAATTATATAGCTACAATTAAGTACTAATTGTACATCTTGCTGCTACAAAAAAGACTGTAACCTAAAAAAAAAAAAAAAAAAAAAAAAAAAAAAAAAAAAACTCTGAAAATGAAAACCTGATAAAATAGAGCCATTTTAATTTTGTTTTCACTTATACGCCTCTCTCAGTTATACGCCTTTTTACACCAAACTTTTGGAGGGCGTATAAACGGGAGTCGACTGTAATTTGATCAAGCTGATATTTTGTGTCCATATTCACAGTGATACTGTGCATTAATCTCACGAAAGCTCAACAAACATAAAACAACAGTTAGTTCTGTATGTTTTGGTTCAAACAGAACTGAAATACGTGGATTTCTGTGCATGTAGTACAAAAGTACTGCACACCAGACGCCCAGAGTGGTTTTCTGGCCGCAACCAATCGTCTTAAAACAACGAGTGGGAGACGGTCAACGCTCACCAGTCCGTCGAGCTTGGGAGTCTCCTGGTTGTTGATGTCGGCCGGCGCCAGACTGTAGAACCGAGGCTTCATCGAGAACTCGTCTTGCGGCCCGAGCTTCCGGTAGTTGTCCTCGATGTCTTGCCACGGACAGAAGATGCGCGTGGCAGCTGAGCCGCCAGACTCGCCCACCATGCTATTGGAGCTCAGCAGATTCCACTGGACCTATAACAAGGGAACAGACATCTGAATTAGACTAGCCCTTTCCCCTGTCAGCCAATATCAACAGTCCTAAAATGAAAAAAGTTACTTTCTTTGCTTTTTTTAAAATAACAAACATTAGCAATATTTCGGATTTCCACCTTGAAGCAAACACATTTTGTTCCACCCCACAGTCGGATTCGGGCACTGTGACCCTCATCAATCATCGGGATAGTTAGATCCACTCCAATCCGCGGGTCCAATAAAAGTACACAGCGTACAGGTAGATAATATGCGCTTTTTAGCATTCCTAGTTTTAGCTACAAACCACATCCCTACCCACAGGTTACGAAATATACAATCTCTTACCTGCTCCAGTAAGATGGGAGGAGCGTCGTAGAGATGTTTCATGAGATACTCGAGTAGGAGCAATAGTCGAGATAAATGCAGCAGTTGGCAGTCTTTCATTGGCTTGCTGATCACTTCAGAGCACTGTATAATGGCACTGGCAACCACAAGGAGCATGGACTTTTTCTGCATTAAGTTCAACGAATGGAACAGGAACAACACCAGTTGGGCATGCTCCACGTTCAAGTCTGCAGACAGAAACACAAGAGAATCTATGTAGGGTAGTTTTAATTTCAACAGAATTAAGGAAGTTTGCACCAGAGACTAGAAGGTGTGCTATCAAAGGTGTATGCACACAAAAATGAAAACACGTACTGCACAGTACAGTGAAACTGTTGTTTACACTAGTTTTGAGTTAAACTACTGTGACAACATAGGCCAACCTGTTAGTTGCTGTTAAGCTGTTGGAAGACTACTACTATTCTATTTTATAATGCGGTGAAATTATTTATGAAGCCTGCAGGGAGCTTGCAACACAATGCCATTTACATTTTCACTCAGTAGCTATCCTGATGTCTACTGAACAGGTTTATTATGTTTAATCTGTAGACAAGAACTTCTTACAATTGTAACTTAATAAAGGTCCTTAGAACAATTTTTGCATTACTGCAGATGATGTTTGGTTGACAGTTGAAGGTGTTTTCAAATTCAAACATTGTTACTAACTGTGGGCAAGTAGGTTTATTTACAGTCGAGCGAGATCAAGCAGAAAAAGTACTCGTTTACCTTCATTTTCCAATTCGAACGTAGCTGGTGGCGAACAGATGTTATCTTTCAGTGTTGTGATGAGACGTTGCCAGATTTGAATGCATGCTAGTTCTTTCTCCTGCTGTGGTTTCAAAAGCAACACCTGTAAATAAACAAATACAAAAACATTTAGCAACATCAGGTGATATGAGGATTATAGCCTACATCGAGATGCCTTTCCTCCCTGCATTGAAGTTACAACTTATTAGGACCTACTAAAGCAAGACATAACTAGGTGAGAAGGTAGAACAATAGATTGCATTTAATTCAAACTAACATTTATTTATTTGATAATTTAATAAAAAAGAAACACACAGACTACTGCCATTAAGGAAAGCATCTAGGCCTATATTGCAGGTCCTTTTATGGCTTTGAATCCCTATTGCGTTTGTTCGATCGTGACATAGTATGTCGTGTTGAAATTGTGCCACCAGTGCCACTACCTCCACTTGTTTGGCAGCAGGGAGCTTCAATACCCACTCTACCAGGTGTGCAGTGGTAGTACAGTATAAAGTGGAGCTGGAGAGTTACCTGAGCGAGCACAGCCAGCGTGCGCGGGTAGACCTGCAGCGGCCACAGACTGGACGATCCCCAGGGACTCACGCCCAGATGCTGTAACAACGCCGACTGAAGCTCCTCGGAGAGGATGTTACGCGCCAACAGGTTGTGCGTGTAGCGAGTCAACGCCTGCGAGAACTCCGTGTACAAGCTTCCCAGCGGTGCACCGAAATACACTGAAATTGTGCCTGGAAGAAAGGACACTTTTAGGATTGAAGCTACATTTCAGCTGGAGACTACATAATTTAAAAATGTATGTGTGGGGGAAAGTATAAGTAGTGTATATGATTCTGCATAATGTAGGTCCTACTGCAAAATCCTTAGAATACACTTAATGTGTAAGACTTGTATTAGGCCTATAGGGAGTATGCAATAACGTCATTTCTGGTATTGAACGGTGGCAATACTGAGGTACACAGTAAACATTTGTTTACGTTTTTTCGACACTTCATTATTGCAATATTGCATATGTCCTTTGACTGACACATTTTTCAAACAAAGGTTCCGTATTATGACTGAAAAGAAAATAAGAACGCGTTAACTCTGTTTGAAGACAATCATTTGCATGTGTTATCATTTACTTGAACTTTTACCTGCACACATCAATCTATATGGCTTAACACTGTGATTTTTCCTAGATAACCTATGTGTGTCTTCTATTGACAGAACAAATGTAAACAAGCAATGTGCACCTCATAGGTGTAATGGCCGCCACGTGACGTCTATTGAATACTACCTATACATTCTTTATATAAAAGAACGGCACAGTAGTCTATTTATAATGTTCCACCATACACTTACTTACTTACTGGAACGTAAAGCAATGCCACCAACCTGTGTCGGTGCGTGCGGTCTCACGGTCGAGGTCCCGGACGATCGCCGCCAGAATGACCATCTGCTGCTCGGCTAGGCCGGCCTGAACGTAGCTCACCACTTGGTCGCACTTGCTGCTCAGCAGTTGTTGGTCCATGAACTGGAAGATCTGCGTGGCCAGCGCGATGTACTGGAATGGAAGACGCATTTAGTGAGAACCGGGAACTTCTCGAGTTAAACAATAAACGGGAATGGGTATTAAAATCATAAAACTGATGTGATTTAGTAATAACTAGGGATGGACGAACGTTCAAAATTCCGAACTCGAACCGAACTTTTTTTAAAGTTCGGTTCGAGTTCGAATGTTAAGGTTCGAGTTCGTGATTTATAAAAATTTCGAATTTGAACCGAACTTTTCTGAGTCAGTTTTAACTATTTTTTTGCGTATTCCTCGTAAAAACCGCCAACACAACAGTAAACAACGCTTGCCGAAAGAAAATGTTTTGAAAATTCATTACACACAGGCCTAGGCCTAGGGCCTTCCATTGCACGACTGAGGCCTAGGCCTATAGGCTCTATGCCTTCCACGGCATGATGAGGCCTATATTGTGTTTCCTCCAACCTTCCTCGTCAACAACTGGTCTAATATGGCACATTATGCAAGAAAATGTATTACATTAAACACGTAATTAAATGGTTTTATGTGCACAATCATCATGTTATGATTGCTTTTTCGTCTTTGTCGACCAACAAGCGATGCCGATGCAAGTGAATGTTATTGCTTATTGTTATGGTTCGCAATAACGCTGGTAGATAGCATGGCTGTCGCTACAGGATCAACGAGTTGCTGACTAGGGCTCTGTATACTTAATACAGTAACGACAATTTATCAAGTTTTTCATTACATATTTTAATAATTTTTATTTCAGTCGAGACAAAAAGAAAATTGAATACTATGGAATTTGGTATAATATACAGATTGTATCACAATTTAACCTCAAATAAAACAAAATTCTATTACACAATCGTGATAAAATACGTTCTGTATGGAGTTGGGGTTACTTCACAAATATATTCACGATTGCAGCGCTTCGTACAGACAAGGATTTGTTTTGATCTTTCGTGCTCGCGCATGTCGACTATCGACTTTCAACCAAACATCGAACGACCACGAACGACGTAGGCCACGGATTCTCTATGACCGCGAATCACATCTTGTTTCGAAGACTTGTAACAAATTTTAAATTGATCATGGACAGTGAAGAAAATGAGGACGATCCGGCACCAATGCCGACTAGGCCTACGTCCACAGATACAAAAAAGAACATTATTTGGGATTACTTTCCTTTCTTCCTGAATTTGTGCAATATTTTAGTTTTCAAGCCGCTTCGTAAAAGTTCGGTTCGAGTTCGAAGTTCAGAACTTTTTTTGCTCAGAAGTTCGAGTTCGGTTCGAAATTAAAAAACCAAGGTTCGTCCATCCCTAGTAATAACGGCACAAGTTTCAAAAATACAATGCTTCGTCTTAGTCCAGGATGTAATTTCATAAGAACTCAGAGGGTATGCAAAAAGTTTCAAATTCTGAATATTGAAATCACAGTGATTAACTGTCTAAGAATTCACAAGTACTAGGCCTGTACTTACCCCGTGAGGTTCTCCCTTCTCGGGGACTATAGAACCAGTTCGCTCCGTGCCGTGTTTGCCGGCACCATCTTGGTTGTCGGCTGATTGGCCCGATTGATTACCGGGCGGGGTCTCGGGAGGAGCCAACGTCTCCTCAAACCACACACCTAACATGGGTGCACTGTCATCATCTGAAAACAACGTTTTAGTGCAATTAGCAATCACACCCAGTAAAAACTGATTGAGCAGCTGAGTTAGTCTCTCATAGTGAATATATTAGTTTAGTTGACACAGAGAATTCAATGTGATATACAGTTTTTATTGCTATTCCAATTCTATAATCAACACAACAGGTAAGAGCAAGTGGTAAATCACATCAAATCTCACTGCATTAACAGAACTACAAACTAGACTGTAATTGGGAGTGTTAAGTCAACAGAGCTTGCAATAGCTACGAAGAAAGAAATGCGTGACCTACCGTCGTCAGCAGAGCTCTCGTCTGAGCAGCTGAAATCATCTTCGTAGTATGTAGTCGAGTCGGAGGTGCTGAAAGTGTCTCCTTCTGGTGGATGCTTCTGGATTCTCTTCAACGTGCAAGCCTAAGAAGGACAAAAAAAGATGTTCACATTTTTATACAAAGGGACCTGAAAAAAAACCTGGGACAATAAGAAATCTCGAGCACCAGAAAAAATAGTATTTGTGTCAACAGATGAGAGAACAGATGACAACCTGATGCCACCTTTAATTCCTTCATGTAATTGAAATTTTTGACTGCGAGTAATTACATACGGAATTAGTTTTTTAAATACTGTATTGCACTTTATATCTAGAAACTATTATATTTCACTTTCTAAGATGAAATTGCAAAATTCAACATTATTCTGTGCTTTAATTTTATTTCTTTGTGATAAGAAACACTACCATTTGCTATAAAAATTAATTCCATACAAAATGAGATAGTTTAGCTTTACAGCTCAATGCAACCAAGTGTGCATGTGTGCGTGTGACCCACCTTCCTGTAGCTGATGGTGGCGAGGTAGAACAGCAGCTGGTTGAGTGGCGCGGCGGCGAGGAATGTGGTGACGCGTTGCAGCGCCGAGTACTCGCCCAGTATGTCCAGCGTGGCCGGCTCTGCCTCGGCCGGTAGCGAGCTGACCGCAGCCTCCACTTGGAGGTCAGACAGGAGGGAGGTCATGATGCCCAGGGCCTGCGAGGCCAGCGCGACCGAAAGCACGCCGAAACCTTGCTGGCTGTAACCACACCATTTAGCATAAGTAACTGATCACTGATCATCAGTGGAAAGACAAAACACTCTAACCAACACATCAAGTTCAAACAAATGCAATTTATTTCAAGGAAATGGCTCATCAAGCAAAACTTCATCGTAGGACACGAACAAGACACAATATAATAGACTCTACAACAAGCTTCCAGACGAGATCAAAGACTCCCCAGATATACGAGCATTCAAACGCAAAATAACCATGTTTCTGAAAGCGGAGCAATATTATGATGTAGCCGAGTTCACCGGTCAAGGAACCAAGCTATGAGCCATACAATGACTTCCAAGGCCTATAGGACCTTATGATGTAATTTAACCCATCTTGACAATGTACATACAATCTTGTATTGTGGTTATACAGCTAAGAAATGAAATGAAATGAAACTAAACCAAACATCTAACGGCTCCGCCCTCGCTCGTAACATGTGCAGTACTCACACTTTCATGAGGTTGATCCTGTTGGAACCCTTGCTGGGTGACTTTCCCTTCTCGTCCTTGACCTTGTCGGCGGGCAGGAAGCTCGACGCCGACAGCTGAGTCTGCAGCCCGGTCACGAGGACCCACACGCCGAGCAACAGGTGGTTCTGCAGTACGTGGCCGCCGGCGCGGGTCGACCTGTCTATGGCGGACGACACCAGCGAGAATATCGCCAGCGAGCGCTCGACGACGGTGATAGCGTGCGTGTCAGCGCTGCCCTCGTCCTCGCCCCCCTTGCTGCCGGACGTCGCCGCGCCTGCGCAAACAAACCACGGGTTAGCGTTGCGACTTTACCGCGTTCCGGGTGCTGCGCTGAAGTACTCCGGGGCTCATATTTTTTTTAAAAATGCAATAATTATAACAAAATCATATAGATATACCTACTCAGATATTGATGTGCCTCACAATCGATTTTCCTTGTACACTTAGCAATGGAAAAGCTGTCAATTTGTGTGTAAAAGATTTCTTTTGTTGGTATATATCTGTGATTTTTTTTTTAAAGATTTCCTATTTCCTGGTCATTCTTGATAGTTTCACAGTCAGAAATGTTAACTGTCTATGGACAATCATGTTATTCATTACAAAAAAGAATACCGAGTTTTGTAGTTTTAATATATGAAGTGAAGGTCTACTTACAAGTTAAATCCCTTCGCTGTATACGTGTAAGATATCCACATTAAGGAAGAGAGATAAAGTTGATTCAGCGAGCTTCCTTAGCAACGCAACTAAATGTCACAAATACGCACCTGTGTTTGGTGGCGTACACTTGGGCGAGACGGCAGCAGATATACCGAGAAGAGAACTGGCCGTCGCGTTCGAGACGGCGCAATACAGGCAAGCCATGCTCAGGAGGCTGAGTTTCTCGAGCTTGTCCTGAGTCAAGGGCTCCAAGACGGGGAGCGACAGGGCATTCCACGCGAGCGTCAAGTCACCCACCAATGATTGTAGGCTGAAAATAAATATGAGACGAGTATGAATTAGTGGACGTCCATAAGCAAACGATTTCTGGTTGCTAACATTTCTCTTCAAAAACCGTTTTTAGTTGGAAACCGGTTGCTCGCTTTTCTATACGTTATTTATTACCGATCTTGACGACATCTTTGAAGTGTCAGAAATACAAAGTTCATGATTCAAGTAATAAATTAAAAAACAAACAGAAGTGATGTTCATGTTACCTGTGTCGAACAAGAGTTGCTTCAGAATGTGATGCAGGAAGACTGAAGCCTTTCTTTGCAATGGCGTCCTTAAATTTGTGGATGTAGCGAGCAAGATGGGGAAGACTGATGCACAGCTCAATCAACACCTCGCCAGCTCGTAAAGCTTGTAGACTGCTTATGTTGCGGGCAATGAATACAGCCTGCAACCAGTGACAAAAACATCACATGGTATTTGGATTACTCAGAAAACAAGCCTATAGACAGACCTACATAGGCACAGAGAAAGTTAACCTGGACAGAGAAGTTTATCAATAGTCAGTGGAATAATTTGGACCGGCCCACTCCGGTCCACAAGGGGAAATTGAAGTGCAAGTTTAAAGCAACATAATGGGGCTTCTAAAATTTGTTACGGAAATAGTAATGATACAAATATATACAAGAGGTGCAGGGCCTAGTATTTAAAAAAAACGTGGTTATTTTCAACACGAGATCCGTGACTTATTTCCGTTATTATGTATATAATCATCCATGAATGAAACACCACTGAATAGAAATTAGGTTTAGCAATCCATTTAGGTACCTGCCCACTCTGTGAAACCAGACAAAATTTCTGGTGCCCGTTCTGAAACGTCTAAGAATTCCTGCCTTAGGATCTTGAGAAACCACTGTTTCTTTTTTAAGTAAAAAGAACTAGAGGCCTAAATCTACGGATCATTGGTACCAAGTACCAACACACTATGAAGACAAATTATTGAGTTAGCAGATTCAACAACTAGGTACCTCAAAGTCCTGAGACGTTTCAGCTCCTGCGGCAGCAGTGTTAGTATCGGGACTATGTTCCGTTGTTTCCCGTGTTTGTGTAGCTTTCGGGGGTATGAAGTCATGAAGCGGAGTGGTCAACTGTTCCAGTATGCTTGTTGTTAGATCTGAACGATTGCGCTCCTTTGAAGCTGCTGCAGCTTCCTTCTCACCTGTTAATGAATGAGGAAGTTCTTATGGTGTACGTAAGCAGCCCCCAATCACCATGCAAGACAAGTGAAGGAGCACAGTACTTATGGGCAAAACAGTGTTCTATAGTAATGTTAGTTTAGATATTTACTATACGGTAGTTAGTACACATTCGTATTTCGTATTTATTGTCTACCAGCTCAGTTACAAGAAATGATATTCAATGGGTCAGACATTCTACTATTTATTATGCCTACGTTAGGCCTACAGATATAGGCAAATTAAAAAATTAAAAACCCAAGCCCAACTGGTAATAAAACCCTGAACATTCTGCATATTCTTCAAAAAAACTTGAGTGGTGAAAAAAAACCTAAAGTGGGACCAGTTGGAAATTTGAAAGAATGTTAAATTTGACAAACCAAGTCACGAAACCTTTCTGGAAAATGTGTCAAGCAGAAAGAGTCGTCAGACAACTTAATTTAAATCTATATGATAGATTAACACTTTACCTAGAATGGGAGACCATATGACAGCTAGAGTGCGCTGTGAGCGGTCATACCCAATTTCGATACGATAGCTCAAGTCTACCTTACGTCAACTGCTCTAAATATTATCTCCCTAATACATACTTTATAGTAATTGACTAATTGTAATTATAGATATAATTAGCATTTAAAACTAAATAATATTATTACGTGATGTGTATTTAAAACTAACAATCAGCTGAATAATGCAGAAAACAAGTGAAACCTAGTACCATGGCAGACAGAACAGAATGACAGTCAACCACACACCTTGCACACGGGTAACGGGTAAGGTTAAGTCATCCCAAAGACATCTATATTTCCATGGCAACATCATTGTTGCATGCTCAAGTGAGGGGCATAATGAAACAGCGTTCCTGCCATACAGTCTCCCAAACCATTCAGTGGCATGTAGGTATATGCCATTAAAACTTACTTGGTGTTGATGTCTTAATATGAGGTGGTAATTTTGCATTTTTCATAATAGCAGTAAGCGAAGTTACATCAGCGGATGGCAAGCAACTGCGGGCAGAGCACAGTGCCTGAATCGGTAGAAGTAACTGCTTGGGCGAAAGAGTGGAAACATGCACAATTTCTCCTCCGTTCTGCAGCTGAAGTCGAGATACCAAGAACTGGAGCAAGATACCAGAGGCCTGGCATACTGCTCCCACCTGACCCTTGGCCACTGAAAGAATAAGATTAATTTAGTATTTCTGTACAAAAACTCAAATACTACCTAGGCCCTCAGAGTGAACTTTAAAGTTAAGTCTTCGGCAATCAACATATATATGCTTACAATGTGCAGCATTTGTACTGATGTAGTCGGCAGCCAAGGCAGCAAATGCAGTATAGAATGTATCGTACTCTTCTTCATGATTCAACAGCTCCGTTTCACTGAAAACAAAAGAAATCAATATTAGGGCGTGCGTGATGTGCATACACCTAGGGCTTAGGCCTAGTCACAGTATTTGTATGACACATGGAAAGACTGTACCCATTTGCCATCGTGATCCCTAGCTTAGCCCTTAAAGGCCGGTTCACACACTTGATTAAGGCTAGTGACCAGAAGATAAGCTTATGGAAATGCGTGTAAGCGTTCGCACAGAACTACGGCTAGCGCCAAGGCTAACGACTAGCGCTATGGCTAACAAAAGATAACTAACTTTCATCTTCTGGCCATAGTCACTAGCTCGACCAATCAGAAATGGGAATATAATTTTCAAACAACCAATTGCATAAAAGCAACGGTAGTCAGTGCAGTAGTTACTGTCATTATGAAAGTACTATTCGACACTAAATGTGTCAAGAGATAGCACCACTGCTGCGCAACATGGCTGACAGTTAGAGGGTAACAAACTGACAGGAGATCATGGATCCGCCTAAACATGTTATTGCGCAAAGTAAGTTTTTAACTTTATTCTTAAATATACATATATTTGAAAGCAAATAGAGCCCAAAGGAACCTCAATGAAAGAGAGGCAGTGTTAATCGGTGGCCTTTTAATTGCATG
This sequence comes from Isoperla grammatica, assembly GCA_945910005.1. Classification (NCBI taxonomy): domain Eukaryota; kingdom Metazoa; phylum Arthropoda; class Insecta; order Plecoptera; family Perlodidae; genus Isoperla; species Isoperla grammatica. The sequence continues at coordinate 7,808,178 of OX246741.1, forward strand.
TGGTTAATTAACATTATGATCAGAACATGAACTTCGGATCTTCGGATACTTGGTATGTCCCCTGATCCAAAATCCCCATAATATCAAAGGCATCTTGAATACAAAACGCAACCAGCGAAAATCCAGCAAAGCTGGATATTCACTGACGAAACAATATCGCTTATGTTTCTTTGGAATCGTTGCCATTCTCATATAAACAATGACAAATGACACTGACAAATGACATCCAGCGGCTCTGTTGCCCTCTAAATATTACTTCACGATTTCGCCGCCAGAGATCATACCTGCAACATTTAGTGCCGAATTATTATTAAAATATTAAAATATTAAAGTATTATTATTGTGGGTATTTGGGGAATGAATGTGACTTTGTTTTTTTCAACGAAATTAAACAAAAATCACTTTTTTATGTTACCTGTTACTGTATCTTTCCAATTATGTAAGGCGCGTGCTTCAAAAAGTACCTACATATTTATGTTTGAAATCAATTTAATTATGTTGAATTAGCTAGAGCCTATGCCTAGGCCATGCCTAGGCCAATGCACGCCATTTGCCATTGTTCAACACTAGGATGAAGAGAAATATCTCTGCAGCAAAATAAGTGCTTTGGTTCTTTGTTATCAGCAGATGCACCAACTTAAACATAAGTTACTGTATAATAATCACAGTATTTTCAATAAATAACCCCTTCTTCAAATTTGAAGAAGGGGTAATTTGAAGAAAGGGTTATTATTTTAAAATAAATTTATACCCAAAAAATAAATTACCCCTTCTTCAAGTTTGCGGGCGATATTCGGTTTCATTTCATACATTGGCTACTGAATCAATGTAGAACAGCTGATTGAAGCATCCAGTAGGCTGTGTGCATGCTGCTAATGGTGAATGGCGTGCATAGACATAGGCTCTAGCCAATTCAACATAATTCAATTGATTTAAAACATAAATACGTACTATTTGAAGCATGCGCCTTACATAATTGGAAAGATACAGTAACAGGTAACATAAAAAAGTGATTTTTGTTACGTGGCCTTTTGGGTTTTCGTAATAAAATTTCTAAAAAAATCACTGTTTATGATATAGTCCTCCCAACGAATCTATTCTCATGCTTTCGTCATAACCCCTGAGGCCTCGAAATAAACTTCCGCGGACGGTTTACTGCCTGTGTTCATGCGCGCACTATTGCCGAATACTAAGATGGCGCTCGACGAAATTAGCAGCTCCTGCACTGCAATCACGTAACTTTCCTGGCGGAGGCTTGTCGAGCTCGGGAGTTCGACGAGCCTTCGCTAGGTGGAGATTTAGTAGACCTTGTTGTGTAGCCAATGAGAGTTGGAGAATTCGAAAAAGTTCACAGGAACTATCAAAAGCCAGCAAGCTGTGAACAACATTGGCAGTCTTTTGTTTTTATTGAAAGCCTGTCAAAATGTATCAAAATTCACACTTTACTGAGTAAATCCATAAAGTTACTACTCGCAGCAAGTATTTATTCTAATATTCCACTGTGTTCTAGAGGTAGGTCTAAACTGTAAAGGTATAGTCCGTCCTACTTTAGTTTTATGAAATAAGTTGTTTAAACATCGGCGTTTCCGCCATTTCTTGGTATCGAAAGCTGTGAATGGCTGGGTTCCCGTGATCTATTTTCAATTATCACTTCTCTCCACACAGGGTTTATTGGTTTTGTTACTACAAACTTATATTTGTATTTAATTTTTAAAAATATTCGTCGTGAAAATGTATTGGGTCCGTATGGCTTTGGGGATAGAAATTAAGAAGGCGAAAGCGTCCTCAACTTGTGTGCCAGAAACAATCTCAAGGTGGCCAACAGCTGGTTTCAAAAGAGAGTTAGCCACCAAATTACACGATACGCATGGGATGGAGTCGGAAGATCAGTAATTGATTATTTCTTATTGGATAAAAAACTGATGAGCAACGTAACTGATATCAGTGCACACCCTAAAATAGCCCTGGACAGTGACCACAGGTTGCTAGTAGCAACATTCAGCATAACAGTATTCAATACTTATGCAACACAAGAATCTTTAACAAGACTGAAAGTGTGGAAACTACAGCAGGAAACCGAGAGAGAAGAGTTTCAACGTCAAATAACTTTGAAGGTACCCACAAGTGACCTACGAGGAGTTGAGGAGGAGTGGGCAGACTTCAAAAAAGCGTTAATCGAAAGTACCGAAAGTATCTGTGGCAGATCTGGGAGAAGAAAGAAAACAAAGGAAACACCGTGGTGGAACGAAGAAGTGAAAGAGGCAGTGAGAAGGAAACGGGAAGCGTGGTTGCTGAAGGAGAAGTGCAAGACCAAAGACACTATGGAAAACTACCATAAACAAAAATACAATGTAAAGAAAAAAGTGGAAGAGGAGAAAAATAGAGCAATGGTAGTTTTTGGCAACAAACTACAGGAGGATTTCGAGGGAAACAAGAAAATGTTGTACGGATTAATTAAGGAGAAACGAAGCAAGCGGGAGGAGCAAAAGTTTATGCTTGACGAGCGAGGAAGCAGCAAGTTAATAACTGATCCTCAAAAGATTAAAGAGATGTGGCAGGCATATTTCATTGATCTACTGAATCCAAACACGTGCAGCAATAATACCCTTGTGGAGGTTGAGCGGCAAGTATGCCCTCTTGAAGAAGCATATAGCGCAAAAACTGCACAAGACAACAAACCTGCAATACTAAGGCGAGAGGTCGAAGACGCTATTAAAGGAATGAAGAATGGCAAGGCTCCTGGGTTTGACGAAATTACAGCGGAGATGATTATTTAGCAGCCGGAGCTATTGGGGTAAACTGGGTGTGGAGACTTGTGTGTACAATATGGAACAACAAGGAGATACCTACAGACTGGACAAAGAGTATAATTGTACCATTTTTCAAGAAAGGAAACCGTAAGTGCTGTAGAAACTACCGAGGCATATCATTGATGAGTCAGGTAGCTAAATTATATGAAAGAATACTTGAAAGAAGACTACGCATACAAATTGATGGGAAATTACGAGAAGAACAATATGGGTGCAGGCCAGGCAGATCCACTACAGACCTAATTTTTACTATCAGACAACTAATGGAGAACCAATGGGAGAAAGGTGGGGAAATGTTAATGCTGTTTCTTGACCTAGAAAAGGCCTTCGATAAGCTGCCGAGGGAAAAAGTGTGGGAATCACTACGTAAGAAAGATGTAGAAAACGACCTCGTAGAACGCATACAATCTACATACAAAAAAGGCACCAGCTGTGTGCGGACAGCATTTGGGAACACGGAATGGTTTGAAATCAACAATGGTCTAAGACAAGGAAGTGTACTCTCACCAACACTGTTCATCATAGTAATTGACGAAATACTACGGGTTGTCAAACCGGAAGAAGATAAAGGACCAAGAACAATGATATATGTAGATGATATAGTCATATGTGGCAAGATACTAGAACAAGTACAAGAAGAACTGGATAAGTGGAGCAAGGCAACAGAAACATTTTGTATGCGAATCAGCCAAGAGAAGAGCGAACTGGTAACCATGACAAAGAGACGCATACCCGGAGATGGCAAACTTTTACTGAGGGACTAGGAGTTGACCACAAAAGAATCTTTTAATTATCTAGGAAGTATGATATCTAAAATTGCAACAATAGATGCAGAAGTTTTAAGAAGAACCACATTGGCAGAAAGCTTCTACCAGTCTGTCAGGAAGCTACTTTGGAAAGATGAAATCCCAAGACAATGCAAACTTCTTATATACAAACTATACTTTCTACCAATACTGACATATGCCACAGTTACATGGACCATGGGATTCAAAGCGGAAAATCGAATAGTGGCAGCAGAAATGAAGTTCTTGAGAAGCACACTGGGTGTGACAAAGCATGACAGGATTAGAAGTAGTGTGATCAGAGAAAGATTAGGTGTTGAAAGCGTGAAGGTAAGATTGGAGAGAGAACGTCTTCGTTGGTTTGGACATATGAAAAGGATGGACCTGACTAGGATACCAAGAAGAGAGTTTGAACAACAACAAGAAGAAGGGCATAAGAAGAAAGTAGGCAGACCAAGAGACAAGTGGATAAATCAGATCAAAGACAGTGTGGAGAACAGAGGAAGATCATGGAACGAAGTTGAAGCAGAAAGACTATGGGAAAACCGTGAGAGATGGAGGGAACTACTAAACAGCCCTCTGGTAACGGAAGAAGTGATCGAGGAAGAGGTCGAGGAGGTGGTTGTGTCAGGCCTGGCTAGCCGGCAACGAAGACATTAGCCCAAGACATGGAGTACTCTGCTACTCCCCCCTACCCGATAAATTAATGTTGGAAACGGGGTCAAGATATATATATATTCGTCGTGTAATATTATTAATAGCAACCTACACAAATGAGAGAATTACCATTTATCAACGTCGGACAAGTTGGCCAACTCACGAACTGAGACAATCCGACGCAATCTTCCATCAAGCACACGGAGGAATGACAAGTTAAGTTGCCATTCTGGACATGGCCTGTGATGAAAGCATGAGAATAGATTCGTTGGGAGGACTATACAAATACCTTTTATCTTTCCAATTCCGAAGGGTGGATATTTCAAATCCCACGTAATTTTGTTTTAAACAACTAATTTTTCAAAATGATTGGCGAGCTATACAGCCCACATACAGAGGTAGTCTACCAAGACACTGATAACAGTGATTCATGAGGCCGAATTTTCGATAAATTACCCCTTCTTCAAATTTGAAGAAGGGGTAATTTGAAGAAGGAGTTATAATTTTAAAATAAATTTATACCCAAAAAATAAATTACCCCTTCTTCAAGTTTGAAGAAGGGGTAATTTATCGAAAATTCGGTTAGGTTAGGGGACCATACTAACTTTCGTGGGCAATCCTCAACCTGATCCCCTAACCTAACCGAATTTCGTGGGATGTCAGGTAGCTGGGCAAAGTCACTTTGATTCATAAGTGACTTTGCCCTGTAGAGTCACTTTCATTGACAAATGACTTTGCCCAGCTACCTGACATCCCACGAAATTCGGTTAGGTTAGGGGATCAGGTTGAGGATTGCCCACGAAAGTTAGTACGGTAATTGGGTTTGGTTATTGTGTCTGGTTATTGATTATTTGGGCTTAACGTCTCATATTTTTGCAACGAGGCTAATCGAGACAATGAGTGGGTGATATATGAAGATGAAATAGGAGGCTGTTTGGAGGAAAGGGGCCAAAAGGAGTGGTGTGGGGGGGGGGGGGGGGGTGGGAAGGGGAAGGGGGGGGGAAGGGGAAGGGGGAGGAAAGGGGATTGGGGTGTGAACTGCACTTCGTCTGACTTCTCCTCCTCGACCAGTCCGGCAAGGGTTGCCCTACCAGAAGCATACGCTTCCGCCGGCATAGCTCTCGGGATCAACAAAGCACACAAAGCTGCCCACCACGATAATGTAGCAGTCCATGGGCAGGAGTGTCTGGTTAGTATGTATACTTTTCTAATTGTAATAAGGAATAAAACCAAAGCACTTCCGTTGGCAGATAGTCAACATGGCGCACATAGGCCTAGACATAGCGGTAGCGAAAATAACACATTTAAAGTGGTTTAAAACAAAATTATGTGGGATTTGAAACATCCACCCTTCGGAATTGGAAAGATAAAAGGTATTTGTATCATAAACAGTGATTTTTTTAGAAATTTTATTACGAAAACCCAAAAGGCCACGTAACTTACAAATACCTTGTTAAATTTCGTTGAAAAAAACAAAGTCACATTCATTCCCCAAATACTAAATGGGGATTCTAATGGGGGCTAGGGCGTAAGGGATATAACGTGTTTCGCAAGGATAGAAATAGATATGGGGGGGGGGTGATGATTGTCTGTAGGGAGAATGTCAAGGGCACATTGTTGTGGGTAGATAATGTGGTTGAAATGATGTGTGTGCAAGTAAGGGTGGGGGGAGGTCCTTGTGTGGATGTGGTGGGAGTATACAGGCCTAAGGATAGTGGGGAGTGGCAAGTGTTAGATAGGTTGGAAGAGGTAGTGATGGGTGATAGAGGAAGAGTGTTAGTAATAGCTGGGGATCTAAACTTGCCTGGAGTTCACTGGGAGGGGGGGAGGGAGGATCTTGGAGGCAGAAGGCAGGAATGGGCCTGTAAACTTATTAATGAGGGGTTAGTGCAAACGGTAGGAGAGGGGACGAGGATTTGTGGGGAGGGGAGGAATAACATTTTAGATGTAATATTAGTAAGGCCGGAGGAAGCATGGGTTCACTCGGAGGTAGTAGAGGGAATGAGCGATCATAGGGCCCCAATAGTAGAGTTAGCACTAGGTAGTGGGTGGGAGGGAAGGCAGGGAAATAATAGTGAAAGTAGGGACAAGACAATCTGGAGATATGATAGAGCTGATGTTCAGGGTTTGCAAAGGGAGTTACTGGTAATGTATGAAGAGTGGTCTAGTAGGGATGTGGGAGTAAATGAAATGTGGGAAAGTTTTCTGCAGATATATAGGGGCTTGTTGGAAAGGTTTGTGCCGCAGGTGACTAAGGGGGGTGGGACTGACCCAGTATATTATAATAAAAGAATTAGGTGGTTGAAGAGGAAGTGCAGAGAAATATATAAGAGGTATAGGAAGACTGGTAAAGGTAAGGAGAAACTTAAGGAGTGGGAGGGAGTTCTTAATAGGGCAAAGGTCGATGCAAAGGATGATTATATGATGCACTTAATGGATGATGAGGGATTCCAAGGTAAAGGGAGAAGGTTGTATCAACATCTAAGGAACCAGAAAGGGGGGGGCGAAATACCCACACTTAAGGGGACTGGGGATGAGTTATTTACTGGTGATAAGGACAAAGCGGAGGCTTTGAACTCACACTATGGGGAGGTATTCCAAGAGAGGGAAGATTCTAGTATGCAGTGGGAAGGGGGGAGGGGTAGCAAGCCACTCACGATAACGAATCTTGATATTAGAAGGGTTTTAGGAAAGATGGGAGGGAGAAAGGCATCGGGGCAGGATGGGTTGATGTGTAGATTTTTGAAAATTGGGGGGGAGGGGGTTGTTAGGTTTGTAGGGGATATTTGCAGGAAATCGTTAAGGGAAGGTACTATACCGGAGGGTTGGAGGGAAGGACTTGTAGTGCCAATACATAAGGGGGGGGATAGAAGTCAAGTAGGGAATTACAGACCTGTTAGTCTCACTTCGGTAGGGAGCAAGATAATGGAAAAGGTAGTAGCAAATTATGTTAGGGAGGTGTTGGAGGGGGAGGGATGGTTGGTAGATAGCCAGCATGGGTTTAGGGAGGGGTATTCTTGCGAGACGCAATTGATAGGTCTTGTTCAGGATATAGGGGAGGCTCTAGATAAGGGGGAGGAGGTTGATGCAGTTTTCCTTGATTTTGAAAAGGCTTTTGATAAAGTGTCTCATGGGATTTTGATGAGGAAGGTTGATAGTGTGATTGCAGATAAAGGGGTTGTAAGGTGGATGGGAGATTTTCTAGCAAATAGGTCGCAAAGGGTAAGGGTGGGGGGTAGCATATCAGCAGCTATCGAAGTTACATCGGGGGTGCCGCAGGGGTCGGTGCTGGGTCCACTGTTATTTATAATGTTTATTAATGATATAGGAAGGGATATTGAGTCAAGATTAAGGTTGTTTGCTGATGATTGCGTCTTGTATAGGGTGATTAAGGGGGTGGAGGATGCTAAGTTGTTGCAGGATGATTTGAACAGGATAGAGGAGTGGGTTGATGTTAATAGGATGGGTTTGAATGCGGGAAAGTGTAAACTGGTTGGGTTCACGCGTAAATTAAAAGGGGATGCGAGAGAGTATTTTCTTGAGGGGGTAGTTCTAGAAAAGGTAAAGAAGTATAAGTATTTGGGAATTTTATTGGCCGAAGATTTGGGATGGGGGGACCAGGTGCAGGAAAGTGTAAGAAAGGGATATAGAAACTTAGGGTTTGTTATGAGGAATTTGAAGGGAGCTAGTAGGGAGGTAAAGGATATGGCTTACAAAACAGTGATACGGCCTATATTGGAATATGGTGGTGCGGTGTGGGATCCATATAGGAAAGGGGAAGTCATGGAATTAGAAAAGGTGCAGCGTAGGGCGGCAAGGAAGGTTACAGGACAAGTTAGGAGATGGAGGTATGTGGAAGATAGGTTAGGGAATGTGGTAAGGGCTTATGATAGTGTTACAGCAATGATGGGGGAACTGGGTTGGGAGTCCTTAGAGGAGAGACGGAGGAGTGATAGGATGTGTAATTTATATAGAGCAGCTAGGGGGAAGGGAGGGTGGGGGGAAATCCAGAGCAGGTTGCAAGAAGGAGTTTATAGAGGGAGGGGGGATCATAATTGGAAGTTTCAGCGTCGGGTAGTGAGAAGTGATCTGGGTAGGTTTGGTTTTGTTGAGAGAACGGTAAGGGAATGGAATGAGTTGCCCGAGGAGGTTGTTGAGTGCGATTCAGTAAGGGAATTTAGAAATAGATTGACGAAAAGGAGGTGACGAGGGAGGGTGGGGAGGGGGGAGGTTTGGATAGGTTGCCACCGGGTAGTTGTGGCCCATTTGCAGCCTTTAAGTATTTTAATCTAATCTAATCTAATCTACCTTATTGTGAGGTAGGCTAGTCTATGTATCTTCCTTTTAAAGATCTCGGAAAATTCGGTTAATCTTGACGTTATGTGAACCGGGAGCTCTTAGTTAGTTCTTAGCACTAGGCCTAGCTGTTAGTCGTTAGCCTTAATTATTTGTGTAACCTCGCCTTAAAGGAACGGATTGAATAGGTCTAGGGCCTACCTAGGCCTAGGCCTAGCCCCTAGGCTAGGGCCTAGGCTTAGGCTAGGTGTAGGTCTAGGCCTAGAATGCTTGTGGGGGAGAGGAGGTTGAAGGGTTTAAAAACAAACCATCTAGCCTAGGCCTAGGCCCACACGACTTTAAGGCCTTCACTAGGGGCTTGACTGTATCGTCAGGTTTGTCTGACATGGCTAAGGGCGTAGACCTAGGCCTAGGGCCTAGGCCTATTACCTTAAATTCTTATTAGGCTGGGCTAGCCTAGAAGCTGTAGGGCCTATCTACGTTTTTAAGTAGGGCATACTTAAGTCTCAATCCTCACATAAGACCATATGCCTACATAGGGCCAGAGAAACTATGGTCTAGGCAAGGCTACATTCCTAGTTGTAGAAAGTCAAATTTTCAAGCTTCGTCACCTAGGCCTACCTAGGCCTAGCCCTAGGCCTATTTCTCTACAAGGGCTGGACTCGATAAGAAAATAGCAAGCCGTAGCAAACACATTTCCATGAAGCTGAAAATAATACATCACTTACCTTCGAATAATCGCCTTTACTAATTCGAGTATATCATTTTTGTTATTTGTACCGTAAGACGCTGCTAATATTGGCTTAATTATAGAAATCCATTCTACACCACCACTGTGAGCAGCCATTTTTAACGTTGAAGTAAAATTTCCATGACCATCTGGAAAAATAAATAAACTACACAGCCTGCTAGACTACGTCTACGAGTGTAAGTACCAACGTCACAAAACAAAATGCACCGAAGATTGTCTTTTCGTCAAGTTGGTTTTAATATTTTTCTCAAAACACATGTTTGCTTGCTTGTTGTTTACTTTTGCTGCAAAATGTCAAGTCCTTCCATCCAGGATAAGTATGTTCAAAGTAATTTTATGGCGGTACTTAGCTCACTTATTCAGGTTTCATTTTTTTAATCGATTTTTTGTTTCTATAGGATTCATAAATGCGAGGTTTGCATGGCAAAGGAAGCAAAATACACGTGCCCAAAATGTGAGGTTAGAACGTGTTCTTTACCATGTGTGAACATCCACAAACGAGAACTGTCGTGCGATGGCATTCGTAACAAAGTGGGATTCAAACCTATTTCAAAAATGAACAATCTAGACCTTTTAACTGGTATGTACTATCAGTCACATATTATACAGTTCAGTTTTCTCACTAAACCAGGAGGCTTAGGCCTATGCCCTAGGCCTATTCAGTGTAGCCTATTATAGATCACTACGTTTATCAAGCGGCCTGGGTTCGTACTGACTTCATTACGCACCGAGTTCGGAACCCGTTTAGCAAGCATACTTCAACCCGGGCTAGCCATCACGGACCCAGTTCGGTACTGAGGCACGGCCTTGTTTATTACAACAAGGCCCACTAGCAAGCAGTGCGCTTTGCAGTGGTAGTGGGCGCCAACCATCATCTGTCTAGGCCTAGTTTGGAAGATGGTGTTGTGACAGCTGCTCTGCGGAATCTTTTAATGTTTTTTGTCAGTACGTTTGTAAAAATAAACGTTTCCGGGCACCATTTTTCAGTTTTTATTACTGAATAGGATAGACATTAAATAAATAAATAACAATATATCACACCAGTATGTTACCTCTGTGCAATGCCGTTTCAGTCTCAGACCATGGAGTTATACCGTAGGTACTATTATAAATCCATGCTCAGACAACGTATTCCGCGACATGTCTTGCCCGCAGCTCGACATTTTAGTAATTAATTTCTATTAGGCCGAATACAACACAAGGCCTACGGCAGGCTTTTACAAGATTGGTGGGAATTAGGATGCAGTTGCTGTTGTAGTTTTAAAATGTCACTTTCAATCCGGAACCGTTTACCAACAGGGACTCAGTTCTATTAAACCGAGCTAGATCGGCATCTTAACAGAACTGAAATAAGCTCGAGCTGAGGTGTTTATCAGTCGAACTTGGTGCGCACTAAACTCGGCTCCCACCGCTCAGTCCGCACCCACTCCGCTTGATAAACGTTGTGGATGACTCTTGATGTAGGTCGCAATTGTCCCTGTAGGTAGGCCTATACTCGTTCATTAATTCATTAGGTATATTAAAATTGGACTTTTTCAGATTATCGCCTGCTGGAAGAAGTAACACGATCTGTTGATAATTATGCAAGGGACAAATCCAAAATGTACACTAGATGCCATAAGGATCTACCAATTGTAAGTTTCAGATCATTCACTGCACTGGTACTTTCCTAGAATTAAATTTTGAATGTCAAGTTCTTGTATTCACTTTTTTTTGCAGCAATTATTTAAGCTTCGTGCCGCTGCAAATAGAAGAAATATTCGCCTGCACTATTTACCACAGAATTTTACTCGTCATAAATCAAACACAACTTTCTTGGATTGGAAAACACAAATTATTTACTGGAGAGTCGAATGGATATTTCCTCAAGCCGAGAACCTCAAATGCATTGATAATAGGTGAGATCTGATTATTTATATATTTAATTTGTCTACTCAAAAATAATGTTTTCACTTTCTTTGTCTTACTATTACTCACAAACACACTATTACAAATCTTAGTTCCAAGAACGCCAATTTTCATCTTTCTTTTGACAATGACTAAACCTTGTGACCGTGTGTAAATGCTTGCACTTATTCCCTAGGCCTATCTCTACCTCATCTCCTGCTTTAGCTTATATGACTAAAGAGACTAAAACATACGACTTTGTGTCAGCCCGACGTAATAAGTTAGGTAAATGTACTCAAATCAAGTTCTTTACCATAGGATAAAAGAGAGCGAACGACTAGGAACCGAGGTAGACCGATACCTGAACACACATTTGGCAGAGCACGCCCTTCAGAGTCGGTTGCAGTGGTATCAAGCAACAGGAATCAAAGGCGTTAGACTCCTACTCAAAGCTGAACACAGGTCGGGGTCTCGATTCCATGAACTGGATCCCTTGCTTACGCTAAAGGAAAATCTTCAGGGGAAATCCATCATAGAATTTCCAACTATTTATGTTATCTTGCAAGGCCATTGTGAGAACTATGACATCTTGAATTCTGGTAAGAAGGTTTTACTTGTTTCACCTTGTAACATGATTTCTAGTTGTGCGTGATATCTGGGTCTGGTTGATTCAGATTTTCGATTTCGAAGCCCATTCTTGTGATATAGGCTAATTTATAAATTAAAATGTTGTGCGGTTTTTGACGTAGAGGTATCCTTCCCTGTTAACCCATTGTATATGTCACATGTGTTGCTAAGGATATTGTTTTTCATGTGGGGAATAATATCCTAAAACAATTGGGTACCAACTACAGATCACCAATGGGCTAGCTGGGTCGACTATGAATACGGACCAAAGAGTCTAAAAGAAGACTAATATAATTTACATAAACATATTGCCTTGTTGCTGTGGTTCTTATAAATATATATTATCGGTACTGCATATGAGATATAATCTTTTACTTCTAGATGAAGAGGAAGAGATTGAAGAGGAAAACACACATGGACCTCATTCCAAAAGGCAAAGAAGAGACGAGGGTCCACACTCAACCAACGGTGTAGGCGGCCAAAACTTTCTGTTTCATGATTCTGATGGATCTGACACAGAGGACATAAAATCCACTATAGACCAAACAAAACAGTCAATAAATGTACTACCCTATCCTGAAAATGTCACCCCTAATCATATTTAGCAGTGGGAACCCACACACTTTAACCTGCACATAGAAACTTCATTTTGCATAGTACAGGAATACACACTGCACATAGGAAAGCCATTCTAAAAAATACATTCTTATCCAGTGACCAGTTAGTATGTAAAGTCAGTAACGTTTTTAAAATGTGTACGTAGTACATTTCAAAGGTTCTTCCAATATCGACTAAGTCCTAGTTGTTGATAAATAAATTATGATTTTAAAGTACTGTAGTATTTACTTTTCCTGCTTCAGTGCTTCTATCTTCCTACTATTATGAGTATTTTCCTTCCTCTGTGTCAATCGAGGAGGCTCAAGGGTAAGATGCGAGACTAATACGGGAGGTTGCCAGTTCAATACTGGTCACCCTCAATGCTGACTTCAGGGTTTTTACAGGATTTTCCTCGGACCTGAGCATTATCACTTTATACAGGCTGTATTACCTCATTTTTTGGTGATGCACATGCCACTTAGTTTATTGCATGTACGGACATGTTATGATGCACTGATTTAACAGTCTCAGTGTGACTAAACTGTCAATGTTGTATTGAAAAGCCCCCCCGCACACATTTGCAACTACCAGTCGATCAAATCGGTATTTCTTCTTGTCATATTGGTCGATTCAACAAAGAACCATAATTGAGTTCTAACACAAACCCATTGAGTACTGTTCCTCCCACTTCCTTCCTCGAGTTCTGGAATAGGACTTTAATTACTATGTTTAACTATACTTTATAAATAAGTATATTGATATGTGTTTGTTTATGTAATTGTATTTGTGAATTGTTTGAAAATTCCTCTATTCTTTTGTATCTTGTGTGTTTATAACTTGAGAAAAATTAAGTTCAAATGTGTATAATTCATGAAATATCTTGACTGATTTAGGGTTTGTGGGTATAAAATAACTTAAGGCATCAAACACTGTAAAATTAATATATTTTAATATGCCTAAAACCACACAACATATTATAAGTTCAACAAATCAATGAAATCAGATACATACCATAAATCTATTTTAGGATTTATGTACAATTTATCTGATAGGGACTCTACGATAATTAAAAAATTACCTTTTCCAAATTTCGTTCAATATTTATTCTATGGCTGCATGGATATATTTCTCCAAAACTTCATGACTATATAGGGAAATAAGTTTTTGTTATGCATTGTCTCAACACTGCAAATATGTCAAATAATACAGTATTTTCTTATTATGTAAATTGGTGTTCTCATAATGTAAAACAACTTGATTCAAATAATAAACAATGAATGTGAGATGAACTAGATGAAGATACATACATCCAATCGGATATCAAGTTATGAGGGGAAAACAGATCCGAGAAAAAATGTGACATGGTCGTGATACATTAACGTAGCTATATATACTGCTTTACTTTTACAAACTCACAGGGCTCAGACAACGAGAGCATAAATCCAACATTTACAAACCCTGGAAGCATTGTACGTACCAGAAATGGTTTACTGCATTCACATTATTTAGTCGGGAGCTCCGTCAACTTGACGACTGATGTTGCCAATTCTAATCTCGATCCAAGTAGTAGCTAGTTTTACAATAATTGTAAAATCCCACGGGATAACATACATAGGCCTACCAGATACTAGTATGTGGGGAATACTAGATTATTATTATCATTATAGGCTATATTAGTATTGCTCCATCATCATAAAGACTGGTGCAACCAATTATAATTCTTGAAACCAACCAAGTAGTACGTAGATAGTTTTACAATTGTAATTGTAAATCTTGCAGGCTACATAATTATGACCATCCATACTGGCTACCAGTAATACCATAGAATACATATACATATGGGGAATACTAGATAGATATCATGCTAACTTGATTTCCCCACAGCTCAAGTAAATGATGGCCAGGCATCATCCATGGTACAAAAACATGTGTACTTAGTCCAACAAGGAAAATGTATTAAATTTATTAATCTAGCTTGAATAGTTCATATAGAAAAATATGAAAAATAATGGATTGCCAATACTTAATGGTAATGGCATATGGTTTGCTCTTTGAGTAGGTGGGTCTACAACAAGTTGGTACTTCCATAGGACTGGCAGTATTTACTATTTATGGATAGATGTGGTAGACTTTATAAGAAAGGGTGCCACATTTTCTAGCATAGTCATAACCATCCATACCATATAAGTAATCATTGGTACTTTTTAAACAATTCCTATACATAAGAATTTAAAACATAAACACAAAGATATCAAATAATGTAGTCCGGTAAATAGTAACGACTAACGCTACCAAATTCAGTGCTTTTGTAGGTAAAGATAAATAAATTATAAATACCTGCTTTTTCGTCTGAACTTTACTGAGTGGATAAAATTAAAATAACTTTGTTAGTACGTGTACATGTTTTTGTGCCAGGCTAGAGCTTGTCTTCAAAGTTAGAACAAATAACTCCACAAGTAAAAAATAAAAAAATGGAACCATACTACCGGTACAGTTTATAAGTAGCCTACACCTCAATTAATTACCTATCTATAGAGAACTGTTTTGCAGTCACATATAATTCTTAATAGGGTTGCCGTACAATATACACTGTAAAATCTTTTATTTCTGAATTGTAATAATAAATATCAATTTTTGAATGGGTCCACAGAAAGTAAAGAAAAAAAATATATATCAAACGGCAACTCTAATTTTAACTATTAACCATTGGATGGTAAGTAATAAGTAGTAGTAGGACTCAAAAAACTGTCTCTGGTAATATTCATAGGTGGTAAGTTGTACAAGAAGAATAGCACAGATAGGTTTTTGGTTAGTTTTTAGATCAGAGAACCCAGAAGTACAAGATGAACACAAGAAGAACAACGCAGCCGGCTGCTGCTTTCACGTACATCGACTTTGAGTTCAGGTATGTTGCTTCCTTCTTGTATTTCTGTGATAACATAGACAGGTTCTGTGATTTGGTGTCCAATTCTGCAACATATTTTACCGATAATAATACCTATATTTGTTGGACAACAATAACATTGCACTCAACATGGCATACCGCATACCTTGTACGACAGGCAGAGCTATAGTCTATTGTGCCTCAAGCCCAGACAGAGTAGGTACTTCATCAACCTTATAAATGAAAAACTAACCTACAGAATTTGCAACCAAGTGTTATGGAAAACCTCGAAGGGAACGTTGCGTTATGGCATTAGTTGAGATTGGGTACGATGTCAAAGAATAAAAGATCTAAATTTGTGCCCAGATACTTTGAAACAGTACAACAGAATACATTCCGTTCCAACCCTCTACTTGAAATAACAGATGTCACGTATAGTCTACTAACTAGATTTCCAGAAGTCGGGTTGAAACCGAGAGAATGGCAAATGAGTAGACAAGCATCATTCACTGGCTGTTATGAATTACCTGATAAGCATGCTCCTCTTTGCAGTACATCATCAATATTCTGTACCATTATCCGTTGAACATCTTGTAATTCAGTATTTAATGCCGAGAGATTTCGCCTAGCACGCGAGTCTGTGAACACTTTCTTGGCTTTCTGGATGTATGTATCTGAAATTGAGATTGCATTACTTCAGGACTGAGGTCACGCAACAAAATAAGTCTATAAGGGTGCTTAAAATTTAAATGAGTTTACTCCACATATGTACCGTATTTACTTAATACAAGACAACCTCGAATTTAAGACGATCCCCTATTTTCAAAAATTATAATTGGAATAAAATCAATATTCATATTCATAATCTTAATACACAAATTTAAGACGAGCCCCGATATTTAATGGAAATAATTATAGTCTAAAATTAAGATAAAAACGGTACTTTATGTATTACTATCATTGGCATGGCAGTAGAGTAGGCCTATTAAAACAATCTTAATCATATTTGTAAGGAGACAGGAGTCCTATCTCTACCGGCTGACCAGAAAATACATGATGACATGAGCTGTCAATAGTGGGTAAGAAAAGAAGAAGATACTTGTAAGCTATTCACCTTCATACATTGGCATGAATCCATTATGATGTTTCCTCACAACTTTTACTGTACTAGCAGATGGTCTCGTTACCACAGTCTAATATACAGCCAGTCACAACGGACTCTAATATCTACAATAGATTATTAAAAAAACAGCCTTTTGGTTACCTAAGCCTGTACTGTAACTTACCAAATTCAATGAAACTGTATGGTCGTGTTACTGAATTCACCCGTTTTCCATACTGCGAGTGAAACTCTTGGGCAAGGTCTTCTAAATATGAGTATGCTAACCGTTTTGAATATGTGCGCTCAGCTAGTACTAGGTAACATACTTCACTCTCAATCAAATAGCTGAAACATTGAAATTCACAATATACAAAGTTAGGGAACCAGCCAAGTGGGCATACATAGACCAGTCTAGTCTATATGGATGGTTTCAGGCCTTTGTATGCTATATGCCTACATACAGTAGTCAGTAATCTCAAATTGTGGGGTGATCAACTGTCCTAGTTTGTCCTATCAACTGTATTTTTAACTTATAATCATAGATCAATGCCATAACCACCAATTTCACAATGTTTGCCTGCAGTGCTACGCACAGATTGGCTTCTTTTACCCTTGTTTCATTACTAGGTCTATCATTAATAGCAGTTTAGAACTAACCACAGTCGTTATGTTACGATAGTAATTATGATTGAATGTTCGTAATGAAAATGAGGTGTTAATTTCCCAAAGCTTCAGGTTTAGCTAACGTTATCGGTATTAGTGTTGACATCGGGTACCCGGGAACCAGTTCCGATATTACAAACCGGTTCCATTTTGTGCAGGATCTGTTTGTACTACGGCTACCAATGGTTACCCTCAACACAGTTTAAGGTACAAAAGAATAGGCCAACACTTTTTTAAAGAGTAGGCTATGCCAAGACTGTCCACTAGGCCTAGTATGCACACTGTACCCTGGTACACAGATATGGTAGCTGTGTTGATTTGGCCCACTAGTAGAAAAAAATAGCTAGGCCTAGATGTATACGAGTAAATATGCCGAAACGGACCCTTATAACTCAAGCAAAAACAGTATGGCCTAAATTGATGCAAATATGATGCATGAGGGCAGTTGAGATAGATAGATAGATTTTGAGTGGAAAGTAACGCGTAGAGGTTTGAAAATAGTTACTTACTGGAATAAGTATGGTCCAGTTTCGATTGTACACCGGGCAGGGCTTTGAACTCCAAGCTTCCGGAATAACAACTTCGCCTGATTTTGGTATTCTAGAATACTTTTTCCAGACTGTAAACAAAACAAGCTTTTATTTAGTTCAATTTAACTTCTTATGTATGGGCCTACTCATAGGCTTCGTAACAATTAGAGAATGACATGATTCAAGGCCCTGCCATAACCAAACTTAATTTGCTAGGCCTAGGCCTAGGCCTATCCTACCTACCTGCTCATCTTCTTGCATTGCAGCAGCTAAAGGTAACCCGTCCGCTATCCTAGCAATCATAGTCATTAAAACCATTTTGACTAAAATAGGGTAGTCACTTTAACTAATATACTAGGAATTTGTATGAAACAAAGTTTCATTAACAACAAAATGTCATAATAATACGATTATGCCAATTTGTTGATGTGGCCAGAGATTCGACCGACCAGCTGTTCAACTGTCAAAGTAAAATACACGTCACCCTAATGATCCATTACACCGTGGAGCAACACGGCCACGTAGAGATCCTACATCGCGCTAGGCTTCCAGCTTCGTCCGCTAGGCGGAGCTGACCAAGTTGGCGCGCTCAATTCGAAGTGATTCGAACCATGAGGTCTGTTCGTTCTGTTGTAGCAGTCGCACTGCAGGAGGCGAGTTGGAGCAAAGGCATATGACGTCATAGGAGTTGGTAGCACATTGGAGTAGTTTATAAAAACGAACGGTTTTGTAGCAGATTTTGTTGCGCGGCAAATTAATTCTCAATTACCTTGAGATGCCAGCATCAACCTAGAGCTACTGAATAGAATATTTCATAGAATAAATGAATAATAGTATTAAAATGTCCCTGCAGGCCAAGTATCACACTATTATACTCGAAAGGCGCGAGTTATTGTTATTTACAGTAGGGCCTAGGCACAGGCGCGTAACTAGGCATCGGTAACCCGGGTGCCTACAGCTATTACAATTCCACTAGGACCAACCGCCCAAACCTAGCCCCAAACTTAGACCAAACTTAGCCCCAAAACTCAATAGTACTTAATCATTTTCGTCCATTTTTCCATTTGTGTTTTAAGTTTTCTGGTTTGTGCACTACACAAACGACAGTATTTCAGTTTTGCATTTGGTCCGGTAATTTTTCTGAAACGCTCAGAAATCACTCCAAAACCCCGAATTTTAAAAAAAACGCCCGCGGCGCTGTTGTTGGGGGGCTTGCCCCCCAAACCCTCCTGCTATTTTTGCCTGAAGTCCCTATCTCCGCATCTTACCCGGGTAATATTAATACCCTGGTTACGCCCCTGCCTAGGCACCTATACTCCTATAAGCCAACTCATTGGTGAGAGGTTTGGGACAATCCACTAGGCCTAGAGTGTAGACTGTAGAAAACACTATTTATATAAATTTAAAATGTATACTAAGCATAAAACTCATTTGGACTATCAAATATGTAATGGCCATCCACTATTTCTGGGCCATTCTCTCCACAAGCAATCTTGCACACTTCTCCATCCATAATTACGCGCCTGTTTGCAACCTGCTACAACTTTACTGAAAGGCTCCACCTCTCGAGTAGGAGCACTTTCAGTAGAGTTGTAGCAGCTACCATTTCGTAATCGAACACTTTTGTAGTAGCGCCAACTTACTACCAAAGCGCCTGCTCCCATAGAACGAACGCTTTTGTAGTACTGTCGCACATGGTAGTAGACAGAACGAACAGACCTATGGGAATGTATCAGCAAGTGCCAACTTACACAAAACAAAACAAAACAAAAATACACTAGCTTCAAGAGGTACCATACACAACACAAAATGCACTAGTTGACATCCTTGAAATTGGTAAAAGATTCAACACGAAGATTAATATGACATAAACAATATCTTTTTTTTAAACCAGCCAACGACCAGTGGCGTATCTAAGGGGGGTTTACGGGGTTCAAAATTCACCCCCACACACCGAAAACGAGTGTGTGAGATGGCTTTATTTACTTGTACATTTCTAAAACCATTAACGTATATTCCTGTTTTTATAGAAAACATGGGGACGTAGAATCGACTTGAACACTACATCTCAATAATCATTAGCCCTTCTAATAAGAGTTAAAAACACAACTGCGAGAAACACCACATTTCTCGAGATAATTACGTATATATGTTTATCCCACACCACAACAGTTCTAAAACCGCGCTTTTTAACGTATATTCCAGTTTCTATAGAAAACATGGGGGCATAGATTCGACTTGAACAATACATCTCAATTGGCATTAGACTGTGAGAAACATCACCTTACTCAAGGTAATTATGTATATAGGTCTGTCCCTGCCTAAAGAATCTATATCAATCCAATTCAATTTTTAGTTTTAATATAAAATCGATATGCCGTCTGCAAAAATGATCCGTCATATGTGGTGTATATTTTGTTTGGCAATGAGTAAGGTGCCAAGACTTTTTTCTTCCTTTCCTTGTCATCTTAAAATGAAACACACCAGAAGACCATGTAACCTGTCAGTGGCTCTACCATCCAAATCCATCACTCAATTACTCACCGGTTTAAGGGTACAAAATTCAAAGGCTGCGTAGTAACAAACCACATGATGGGATCAAGAGAGGCAATTATAATAAACACTACTGTAATACAGTGGCGTATCCAAGAATTGGGAAAGGGGGGGGTTTTCAACCCATATTATAGAGAGTGGAGGCGAAACATAATTGGGGTTCCGGGGGGGGGGGGGGGCTTGCCCGAAAAAATTCTCGTCAAGGTCATTTTAGTGCAAATCTGTGCGTTTTACAGCGGCCAACTGAAACATGATTATTGATTACTCAGTTTCTGGCAACACATTTTTTCCTTAGCACCGCTAATAAAAGGAACCTCAATCAATAATTTGCATATTTTTCGTATTGCTTTTGCTTTTAATAATTACAACAATATACAAAAATTATAAAGCAAAACATCTAACTGTATTGAAATACTGTCTTTTGATACTGTCTATTGAAATGTAAACGGTCATTTTCCATGTGTCCTTTGCAAAAGGGGGGGGTTTTGTCCCCCCCCTCCCCCCCCGTGTATACGCCACTGCTGTAATACAATTGAGTTTGTTAGTGGTAATACTTGTAGGCCTATAGATTAAATTATAAGATTTACTTATCAATGACACAATGCCCTTCTTTGTTAATCAGTTTTATAACTGAATAGGATAGACATTAAATAAATAGGTAAATGATCCAACTTCTTTGATATACAATACTGTAATAAAGAGGAAAAACAGGAAGTAATAATAACCTTATAAGTATAAATAAAAGAAAGTGCTTTTAATAATTAGTCATAGTCATACACACATACATACATAGGCACATCTACCTATTTTCTCACTATCTTCTTAGGCTTGAATCTGTCCAGCACATTAGTAGGTTCATCAACAGGTTCTTGTGGCACATTACCTTGCAATTCCTTTGCAATTAGTTTTTTAGTTTTAATCAGTTCCTAAAACAAAATAAGTGTTGTTGATTATAATATAAATATAGTACCTAGTACAATAAGTAAAACAAACAGTAAACAAGTACATTTATAAAGGTCAGTAGTCAAGAAGACGGTTTTGAATCACGCAAAATACTTCTACACTACACTTTTATTATTAACACCATTTGGTTTTTAATAGGTAGCAAATTTGGGAAATTACTTTGAACTTAGAAAATTTTAATGATATTTTATTTATTTATTAATTATTCCCATTCATTACAAAAAAAACAAAAAAACATTACTACATTTAACACCGACTTCAGCCCGATTTTCCTCTTCAACCGTATGAGCTCTGTGATATGCAGTCACTGTATATATATATGTGAGTTAAAAGTAAGTGGAGGTTACTGGGTGCCTTCAAATAGCTATTTCCCTTTTTTAAAACCCAATTTCACTTGCTTCGTTTTTCAACTGTACCATAAGCAGGGGCGGATTTAAGAAAAAGGGCCCGGTTGGCATCCATGTCGATATGAACAGCGTAGAGAACAGGTGGCGTGACATAGCAGGGTCTGGAGCAAAGCCCCAGCCACCGGAGGAAATTTCGACGAAGGCGAAACATGTTTCCGGTAGGTACTGTATTAAGTTTGATGGCCTAAAACGCGTTTTAAGCTTATTTTTACCGTAGATAACGGTGACATATAATTAGCTAATGATGCACTGATAACTCCTTGCCCATGACTGGCATTAGACCCTGAGCCGATCTATGCCGCGCGCGTGAGCGGGCTCAATCACCGACCTGGTCACTCGTTAAATCCGCCTCTGACCACCGGGTGCATATTAATGTTCCGACATAGTTTATTACATTGTGTCCTTTAGTACCTGTCGTATCAAAAGTCACACTTTAAATCGCAATTTAACATGCATTTAAAACACTTTACGGTAACTTACCTTTCTTTGCTCTTCATTCATGATTTTTTTGGCTAGGGCGATCTTTGCTGATCCCTTCTTCCCCTTACTTTTTTTACGATGTTCCAAATCAACTTTTGGCGGCTTAAAGTGCTGTTATGAAAGAAATATGGTTACAAATATGACGAAGACCAAAGAACAAAATATTAAATAATATATATCCAATCCAAGTAATTAGGCCTACTATTAATAGTACAGTAGGTATTGTATGGATATACAAACCTATTGATCTGAATACTATAGTAAAGCATTAAGGATTAATAATACTATTTGTGTTTTGAAAATAAATTTAAAATGATTTGAATGAACTTTGAAACTTCCTCTTACCAATTTGTTCAATTGCAACTCCATTTTTTCCTTGACAGATTGCAGATCAACCTCAGCAATAACAGACGGATCCAATGATATGAACTCTGGCTGAATCTGAAACATACATGAATATGATTAGATGATTAGAACTATGCGGCCTGTACAGAATATGATTAGATACATGATTAGAACTAGGCTGCTTGTACAGAATATGATTTGATAATTAGAACTACAGTAGGCTGCCTATACTGTAGGTGGCACAATGACTAGGAGTAGTCCACAAATTGAGGACACTCACTTTTTCAGAACTACTGCTGCTCAAGTTCAGGGAACATCAAGCCCCTCATCCCCCAGAGGCAGCAAGACTTTCATGCACTGAATTCTGAAGAGAAAGTCTTCTACTCTAGACCCCGACCCAAACCTTAAATGTACACCCAACATCCAGGCTTTTGACAGTATATCTAGCCTCAGTTGTGTGTTGAACCATAGAAAGCCCAACTTCTGGATTGTACCCATGTAACAACACTAGCTTGCAAGACTCAACTTCCCAAAACAGTATTTTAAGTCACAAAACACACTAAGAATACGTTGTGGAATAACTACAGTAATGGTCTGGTTGTTGTAAGTTGTCAGTTTCAATACTACTAAAATTCTGTCTTGGGTGATTGTATGTTATTCTGCCAGATACAATGCCTCGTGCCTTATTAATTCATTCTTACTTACTTACAGTGGACTGCCTACAACTAGTGCTACTATTTAAAATACATCTCAAGTTTCCATTTTAAATTAGAGAAGAATACACAAGAATACAAGAATACACAAGAATACAAGAATATGTACACACAAATGAAATGGAAAGTAGGACATTACGACATGGACAACACGGTGAAAACTGTTTCAAATTATTTCATACATTATAAGTAAATTTGTAATTGTATAAATATTATGTGTCCTAATAAATAAATAAATAAATAAATAAATAAATAAATACAAAATAGGTAGGTATATATTTAGTTAGCCTACCTTTTCTAACAAGGACTTCACTTCAGATTCCTTCCGTTGAGATTTCGTCTGGTAAGGATTACTCTCCAGAGCGTCGAAGTTCGGCTCTCCCGCTCCTACACATTAGAAAATAAAACGTGAAGGCCTAATATTCAAGGCAACACAAGTGTTACAGAGTTAAAACTTTATGTAAAGGAAAATCACTTCAAGAGAATTGTATATATTATACTACTTGGAACACCTTTACTTCAGAAGTTGAGGGGTCTTGGTTTGCTACAGGCAATTTAACAATTTTAATGTAGGTATGTTACAAAAAACAAAAACGAGCTATTTCCTGTATGTTCAGTACATATTATTATTATTGATATGCAAATTGCTTGGGACATTTTGCCATGCAAATAATTTAATGTATGAGATTAATTAAAAATTGAATTTGTATGGGATTATTCTGGTCCATGAAAGCATAGGCCTAAATTAAAATATGAAACTACTTACTACTTATTTACTCGAATACTCATCCTTGAATAGTGGGCACACCAAGATTTTAAAAAAGCTACTTTTTGGTACATTATTCTATTGGATGTATGACGTAAACTCGAGGTGGGATCTGTCTGCAGTCAAAGGACGTTCTGTCATGCCGTTCAATTACCTGGTATTATTAGACTAGTGAACCCTCCAGCAGACGCAACTCCCAGGACGTCCTCATAGGGACAGAACTGCAAGTTGCCAATACTTTTTGTCATCTTGTGTCTTAGGTACGCCTTCTCTGCCGTCTGAGTGCAACAGTCTTTATACACCTGGGAGAAACAGCAAGGAACACATTTTTACTTCCAGTTAACATGAAACTTACCAATGTAACATATGTATTGACAAGTAGAATGTTCGACACCTTAAGTAAATCAAGGGTAGGACAGAATATGTCTTTACTCAATAACCACTCTCCTATACTCACCATACTATTTTCTGGCTCAATCTAATCTACGAGTCAATAGACAATGCATGTTGATGGGAAATAATAACAATTTGTCACAATATCGGATAAAACAAAAGAGTCGTTAGATAACTACGCATACCAATACCATACATATTGGTACATCTACTTTCAATCACGTAGAATATGCCCACACACAGGGTTTCGGCCCTAGGTGGGTATTCTTCTTCTATTTGTAGGCCAAATACAGTACAACCTTGATATAACGTCGCTGAAGGGACTATTGATTTTCGACGTTATGTCAAGCGCGACGTTGTACCAGATTATCACAAAATTATCAAAAAATAAAATTACAAATTATCATTATGGGGGGGGGGGGGGGAGGAAGGGGGGTAGACGTTTGTATGGCCCCCTATCTTAGGTATAGACAGACCTACACACTTCTAATTTGGCCAGGGCTATTGTGAGTCGGCTGTCACCGCTGTTATCAAGGAGGAGGTGTGGGTGTTTGTACGTGGCATGTTGCTGCCACAGGCTCACGCGAGCTTCCCCCCCCCCCCCCCCACTCCCAACCATTGACCGCCTGGCGAGTTACGGGCTAAGAGAATAATGGGCAATGTCAAAAATAAAACGACTGATAAACAAATAAAGATAAAATGTATTAAAGGTCTAAATAATGTACCATGATAATATGACGTGTCTTGAATTATCTAAGCTCTTAGCGCTTGAAGAAGTCTGTTATCTGTAACTGAACTTACTAGATTTTGTATACACATCGTACAATGCCCCGTTTATATTTAGTAACTGCTTTTGGACCTCGTCACTTATTTCGTGCGCCACTAAATAACTACGAACGGTTTTGTATGCAGCCATAGCTTCTTGAAACTTTGGGGGGGGGGGGGGGGCTCTGGGGCTTCTACAACGCTGTCTACGTCGCTGAGGTCGGCGCCATCAATGGTCTTATTTTCCTCGATTATATCATCAACTGACAGTACCGCGCTTGTCACTAAGTGGCTGTCAATTTCGAAAAATTCTTCCATTGTACAGGCTCCTCCCAACCTCTCCCAATCCCCCGGGGCGATCTCATTAGGCGGGCTCTCGTCATCGCTCTCGTCATAGGCCTCGTCATCAAACGCCGTCAAAACGTCGTGCTCTTTCATGAAACCAGCTTTGCGAAAGCATTTCGCTATTGTTTCTGGTTTGACAGTAGCCCAAGCCCAAGCAATGAATGACATCGCCTAACAAAGAAGAGGGACAGAGTTGTTAAACCTACACAGCCACGCACAACAATCTACCGAAGGTCGCTGAAATAAAACGCCGGCGAGCGAGGCCGCAGCTGCCGGGAAGCGGAGTGCGTGGCGGGCAGGGGATGCAGGGGGGACTGGAATGTGGCAGCGGCGGGGTAGGGGAGGAGGGGAGGATAACGCGGGGAACAATGCCGTCGAAGGGTCGACTCAACTTCAAGTTGGGAATTGCGAATTCCGTGATCGTGTTCGGCGGGAAAATCCATGTTAACAAGGAAGTTTGAATGAAACGACGTTTTAACGCTCGTTTGACTGCTGTACGGTCCGAAAATAGGCGTCGTAATGTCGGATACGACGTTATATCAAGGGACGTTGTATTAAGCTCTAGATAACATTATCTCTTATGGGAATTCGCCGGGACTTTGTCAAAACGACGTGATAATGCGAACGACGTTGTATCGTGCGACGTAATAACAAGGTTGTACTGTACGGCTTAACAGTATCACGTATCTTAGCTTATGTACACTTATTTGAAGATGAATAAAGACGCTTTGTATTGTATTGTATTGTACAAACAATTGGTAGTGATACGTGAAAATAGCATTTTCAATTGTCATTTTATAGCGTTTTGTAGCATCTATTTTTTTTGCCAAGATTAAAAAACTTGAGAATGAAGTTTTCTCAAATTTTTATTTTCAAATCATGTGGCCCTACTGTTAAAATTAAAATCAACCAAATTGCATTTATTATAAACAAAGTATAATTACTATGTTAAATATAATAAAATAAGAACAGAAAAACCTTAGTTTCTACGTACTGAAAAATAGCGCTTTGTAGCATCTATACACAAAACGCTATTTTCACGTATCTCTAAATTGTGCATATCAATATGATACCATGTTACGTAGCAAGTCGGCTCTGTATCAATGTGGTAACCAAAAGTACAATTACAAGTACACTGATAAGGTTTTACCTCTACAACGTTACCCATTCCTATGCTCAGAAGACCACGCTGACTCAAAGCCAAGTTGGTTGCGGCTGCTCTCAAACGATACTCTTGTAACGGCCCTTCGAGCATTCTTACGTCCCATATCTTGACAGAACGGTCCACGGATGCTGTTGCCATGTACCTGAAAACGCAAGTGACATTCTAGTATTTATTTTGCTTTCTACAAGTTTTATTATTTTTACTGTACCGTATATTAAATTGTCATTATTTTTCTCATTGAAACTCAGTTCTATAACTGAATAAGATACTGTATTGAATAACTAACACCTTCATGACTTGATCGTGTTATATACCTGGTGAGATAGTCACATTAGAACGGAGTTGTTACAAAATACACAATATTGCAACTTAGTTTAATACCAGAACTAAATTCTACCTGCTTTATCATTGGATTCATAAACAAACAGTTTTAAACCTCATCACGGGAAATATTTTACAAAATATAAAATCTCGGATATGTACCGTGTCTATTCTGAAATTAACAACACTTCTAAGCTGACTTACAAATCGAATACTATAAAATGATTCATTTCAAGCAATAAAATAAATTAAGTTGTATTTATTTTCCACCCACTCAGTTGAAAGCAATTTTCATTGGGGGACATAATACCAATGTGCTACGTTGCTATGACGGCTCACATTAACTTACAGTCCTCTATGGTCGACAGTGACTGCCGTGACCGGTTGACGATGGCAAAGCATCTTAGCGAGAGGCTCTCTCACATTTGGGCTCCACATGGTCACAATACCTGTCAACAACAATTGTGACATGAGGTTAGCCGTAAGGAGTGTACGATACTCATATGATATGTTACAAGCGATTTTAAAAACAAGAATATCTATACAATATTGGGCTTGACACTTATGGACAAGGAAGCCTTGTTTAGTTGTTTTCGGTGAAAACACAAAAATGTGGTGTAGGTAGTAATTATTGTAACTAACTTAAAGTATGACTCTTGACTTTAGGGCAAATTGGTGGTCCTGCATACCAGTATTACTTATAATGTAATTTTTGTACTGTATTAATTAATCTTCTTGTAATCTACGTACAGTAGCCTACATGTGGGCCTAAAGTAAAATTGTTTTTACCTCGACTCAATGGCAAATGTTAGGATAGGACAGGTTCAGAGATTTGCATGCTTCAATACTGTCTTGTGCAATCGAGCACATGCCTCTCAATGTTCTACAATGTATTCACCTTTAGCGTGTCCAAGACAAAGGACAGCATTGGCTGGATTTT
This sequence comes from Isoperla grammatica, assembly GCA_945910005.1. Lineage (NCBI taxonomy): Eukaryota > Metazoa > Arthropoda > Insecta > Plecoptera > Perlodidae > Isoperla > Isoperla grammatica. The sequence goes on from OX246741.1 coordinate 7,835,923, forward strand.
GAGCCATTATGTTAAGACGACCCAAACGAGTGTTGAACGTCGAGATGAATTTTCCAATAGAAATGTCCAACCAGCTAAGGTAGCCTTCTTCATTCTGTAATGAAATGCATTAAGTAATATACCAGGAAATCGCATTCATTGTTAGAATGAAAATCATACAAGCTAAATCTGATTAAATGCAATTATTCTATCAAATCAAAAACATTGGTTTTTTGGGCTGTGTGAGCTGTCATATTTTAAGTTGAGTGAGCCAAATTTGGCAACTTAGCTTGGATTTGAAGCAAAATTTGAGATCAAGCAAGATCTCTCAAGAAAACTTGCCTAGAATTATGTATAATATTACATTTTTATTAGTATGCTTACCAAAAAATGACATTTAAGCAAAATTTATCTAAATCTGGGATTAATTTTAGATTAGCCTACTGCACACATCTGAATGAAATTCACCTTTACTACAAATAATTTATGAAGTCTTTATAAATATCACAGAAATTCTAAAATTTGAAAGGAAGCCAATAATAAGAGCATGTACTGCATGTACCATTAAAAAAAGCAATGTTTAGAAAATCTACATCAAACTCAAGTTCGGAGTAAAATTTAATGTGAATTTAACACACATTGGTAGTACCTAGTACTAATGTGCATGTGTGTGGCCATGTGGATGTGCTAATCATACAAAGCAGTGATGCGATGCCATATGCCACTCAAATACAGAGCTCCAATACTTACAGCTGTGGCCAGTAGGAAATGGTATGGCAGGAACTCCATTCGAAGCACTTTGTTCATTTGTTTGAGACAATGCAGCTCAATACCCTGATTATCGTACACATATACCCAATTCTTTTGGGCAACAGCAAACATTGTTTCTACATGGAGCCATCTAAAAACAACACACAAGTTTAGGTCTACTTCAGTACATTTGTCATTTACAAAGACCTATAGCAAGGATAAAACATGCACATAAAATACTAGTTACAGTCAAGCGGCTGTCACACGGGAAAATTAGAAAAGTAAAAGGGTAAAGAGAAAAAGTTACTCTTTACAAGTTGAGATAGCATGTAACTTACAGGACTTTTCATGTTGCCAACTCACTGGAAATTTATTATTATAATAATATTAATAATAATATTAATAAGGAATTCGAACTCGTTTTGGAGATATTCGTGACAAAACACGCGAAATAACATTGCGAAACGGGCAAGGAGCGAGGCGTGAGCCTGACCATGGCAACACTGCGTGACGTCACGGCGGGGCTGACCAATGAAAGTGCAGGGAGCTAACTTCAAATTAGGGGTTCGCCGTTTGCCTGTTTCTCCGTGTGACAGCATGACTCTTGCGTTGTGTTGAGGCTTAAAGTCGATCCATTGAAACTTCACTTATAATGATGTTTGGCTGAAATTCACAACATACACTATCCTAAGTGTGTTTTTCAATTATCTAACAGAAAAAACAGGGGTCACCGGCCTACTTTTTGAGTTACTTCGACTTAAAGATTATGCGATTCCCCTATCTTCCCCATTGTAAGATTGGAAAAACCTACACCTGTTGACCAAAAACACGGTACAGTTGACCAACATGAAATTAAGCATGATTAAATTATGAATTCCATTGTAGATAATTAAACACTGATTAAAAAGTAGATGTAATCGAATAAGGGATGCATAAAAAAAACTTTGTGGAACTCACTTAACATCATATATTTCCTCCATGACGTTCATCTCACAATAAAGTCTCTTGGTAACCCAGTCTATTGCAGCCACATGACCCTTCTTTCCTCCTAAGAGCAAATAACGGCCACTTCTATTGTAGTTCATCCTGTAGGAATGAAAGACACAAATACAATTAGTATTAATGCATCATATACGCAATTCAACACAGTCTTCACCTCACTAATAAAGATATCCACAACCACGATACCAGACGTAAAAAAGATTTTCATAATCCATCGCATAACTTAGCCTTAGTAAACAGAAATCCAGCGTATTCAAGCATCATCCTGTACAACAAGCTCCCAAGCCACCTCAAGGACATGACCAGGCGCAGCCTCAAGTTTCATCTTAAAAATTACCTAGTCCAGATGTGCCCATATACTGTCAAAGACTACATAGACTTTAATTTTAATTTAGTTTTAATTGACGCATTCTATAACTAATGTATTTATCTATGTATAAATGCCATACGTTCTATTGAATAAAGATTATTATTATTATTATTATTATTACTTACTATTATTATTATTATTATTATTATTATTATTATTCCGTATTTAGCCATCGTAGTGTGCGGACGTGTCGGGCGACTTCTCCGTGGAGATAAGAGCAAGGACAGCTTTTCGATCGTGAAAGTTATGTCGCACAGTAAATGCGGAAAATGTGATCGTCAATTGCCAGAAGATGGTGATTTTGTATCGTGTGATGGTTGTGAAGTTAATTATCACTACGAGTGTTCAATTAGGAAATCAACGTATACAGCTAAATCGTCTCAATTGAAGAAGGACTGGAGGTGTGCTGTGTGTAGAGGAGTGGGACAGCAAGATACGTCGGTTCAAGATACACTCAAGGTAATCATTGAAAAGCTTGATTCTGTAGGGGCTGATGTCAAATCATTAAAGGAGGAAGTGATGAACTGTAAAAAGAACTATGAAAGTGTGATGCAATCTTTACAAAAAAGTGAAGAAACCGTGGAATGGCTGACAAGAAAACTCGAAGATAGAGAAGAAGAAATCAGTGCACTAACTTATGAGGTCAACCAATTAAATCAGTACGGGAGGAAAAACAACATAGAGATATGCAACGTAATAGAATACGAAGACGAAAACGTTGAGCAAATTGTAATTAAGGTAGCGGCTGTATTACAAATTGATTTGCGAGAGGAAGAAATAGAATCGGCCCACAGGTTGCCATCGCGAAACTCAGAATACCCTAATACAATAATTGTTCAATTGGCTTCGAGGAAGATGCGAAACGCACTTGTGTCAAAGCGTCGCCAGTCAATTACAAACAAGCAATTATTTGGGAATCATTGTCGGTCGGAACTTAGCGTGAGAATAAGGGAAAATCTATCGCCGTACTACAAGAATCTGCTGTGGAGAGCTAAGCAAAAATCAAGAGAAGTAGGATATAAGTTCGTGTGGTGGAGTAACGGAAAAATTTTAGCGAAAGAAAACGAATCTTCTCGTCGTGTGTTGACAATCAAGTCAGTTGCTGACCTTTGCAAGCTGAGAAACGAACAATTGCCAGTCACGTAAGTTGTCTGTCACACAAACACCTCATCTACGTCGATTAAGCTATTTTCATGGACATAACCGATTTGGACTCTGACCTACAGATAAGTTGTAATACCGTTGCTTGTTTTGATGACTGGGTTTGTGATGATTCTGGTTTAACATGTGTTCATTTAAATGTGCGATCGATAGCGGCTCACTGGGATGAGTTAAACATAGTTCTTAGTTCTTTTAATGGTAAATACGACTTGCTTCTTCTCAGCGAGACGTCTTTACCGGACAATCAACACAACTATCATTTAAATGGTTATGACTCCGTATGTAATTCTAGAATTGGAAGGAGAGGAGGAGGACTACTTTTATTTTTTAGATCTACTTTAAAATTAGAAAATATTAAGTTTGCTTTTGTTTCTTTTGAAGGTATCGCAGGTGTTATTACTTTAGATAATGTAACTAAGATTGACATGCTCTGCGTATATAGACCCCCTGATAATAATGCAAAAAATGATTTTATTGATGAAATAGACCGCCACATAAAGGGTAACCATAAAAACAAATTCGGGCTCTTCATGGGAGATATTAATTTAAATCTCCTCGACGTAAATAATCCGTATGTACAGTCTTATGAAAGTGTTTTAGCATTAAATGGATACTTAAAATGTATACACGTTCCGACAAGAGAAGAATTTGTCCGAGACGAATTAAAAGTTAGCTGTATTGATCACATCTATATTCGTGGAATAATAAAAGGAAAAGTTAAAGCTGCGGTAATAACATCGAAAATTTCAGATCACTATCTTACACTCGCATCACTTGGCGTTGGAACCATAAGTAACAGAGACGATTTGTTGACAGAAAACATAACTGTACGTTTAAATGAACATAAACTATTAAAAGAATTGGAATATGTTAATTGGGTAAACTTGTTGCACATAAACCGCTGTGAAGAGCTTTATGATCGAATATGTAACGAATTTGACAGTTGTTACAAAAGGTCACAATATACTTCACATGTGCGTAGTAGAAATAAAACTCCAAAATCATGGTTAACACCCGCGTTACTCCAAAATATGAAAAACAGAGACAAATTATTTAATCAGTGGAAGAGCTGTAATCCATTAAATCCAAATAAAAGATTATATAGAGACAATTACAAAAAATCTAGGAACAAGGTCAATAAAAGTATACAAGTAGCTAAGGTGAATTATTATAGGGAAGAGATTAACAAAAGTAAAGATGATATAAAAGGAACCTGGAATATAATAAACAAAGTATCAGGACGGAAAACCAAAGATCCCGTTGATGTAGTAATAAACAAGTATTTAGGCAAAAAACATACTCACGAATATATAGCAAACCAGTTCGCTGACACTTTCGTACAGGAGGTGGAGGACGTAACGCATGACTGCTATTTATCTTGCGGGCCAGAAGATAGTATAAATACTAATGTGCAATCAATGTGGTTGCCTCCAGTAGAAGTAAGCACAGTAGAGGAAATAATTGATAATTTAGATATTAATAAACAACCAGGTTTCGATGCAATTAGGGTGTTGGACATTAAAAACATAAAAAGTGAGATTTCTCCAGTTATTGCGCATTTGATTAACTTGTCAATCAAAGAGGGGAAGGTTCCACAAAAAATGAAAGTGGCCATAGTAAGGCCAATTTATAAAAAGAATGACCATATGTGCTTTTCAAATTACCGTCCAATTGCAATATTATCAGTAATAGAGAAAATCTTAGAACGTTATATAGCTAACCGTCTCATAAATTATTTAACTAAATTTAAAATAATAAATAATAAGCAGTTTGGGTATCAGAAAGGAAAAAGTACTGAGGAACTCCTGCTTCAATTCACAAATTTAATAAATACAAAGCTTAATGAAAACTTACATGTTATTGCAATGTTTGTTGATTTTACGAAAGCCTTTGACACCATAAGTCACGTAAAACTTTTGGAATCATTAGAAAAAATTGGAGTTAGAGGCAACGTTTTGAAATGGTTCAATAGTTATCTAAGCAACCGAACATTAACAGTGAAAATAGGGAAAACTTTTAGTAACATTAAAAACGTTCAATCAGGAGTTCCCCAAGGTTCTATTCTGGGACCACAGTTTTACATAATTTACGTAAATGAAATTGGGAATATAATTAAAAAGTGTGCAGCTTTTTTCTTTGCTGACGATTCAGCAATTGTTGCAGTGCACAGAGATCTCGCGACAGCTACAATTTATATTAATGATGATTTCCGTAACTTACAATGCTGGACACATGATAAATCTTTAGTTGTCAATTCGTCAAAAACTAAATTCGTGCATATTTGTATGCCACTTAATAAAGATAGGAACACAGAAATAAAGATAAAGTTTCATTCAATAGATTGTATTCATAATATGGCACTAAAATCGAAATCTGGTAATATTTGCAATTGTCAAAAACAAATTGAATCGGTGCTTGAACATAAGTACCTAGGAGTTTTAGTAGACAAGGATTTTTCTTGGAAGTCTCATATTAATATGCTATGTAAAAAACTTCGTTCTTGTGCATACCAGTTATATAATTTAAAATCAATATTACCTTTTGGTTTGATCCGTGTCGTTTATATTGCTCTGGTGGAGGCAACCATATCGTATGCTATTCTGTCTTGGGGAAACGCGTCAAGGTATATTTTAAATAACTTACTAAATTTACAGAAAAGTATACTCTTATTGATTTACCCCCGCAGTACATATTACATTCAACCAGACTTTCCGTTCATCTACAGCTTCTATTCTATTTTACCTGTTGATTTACAATATAATTACCGTTTAATAATTAAGCATTTCTTTGACTCAACCTACAAACGACCCTACATACATTCGAAAATCACCCGATCAGCGACAAAGGGACATTACATTGTGCCTTTGTCACACAATAAGTACGGCGATCGTCGTCTGCAGTCTGTGGTACCACGAGTATTTAATTCACTGCCAGGAGGTCTATTATACGCAGACAAATTGTCAACTATTAAACGGCAATGTAGATTATATTATTTGAATTATTTAGAGAATTAGTCATGGTAAATTTATATTTGTATATATAATTATGATTGAACGAACCACTTATTGTATTTATGCTATTCTTGTATTTCAATACTCTCTTTGTATTTCTATTAACCATAAATTATATTTAAATTACATAAACTATATATCAGAAATTATATCTTTTGTGTGTCACGACCAGTCCGCATACTGCACTTTAATTATATGATTGTCCCACTGACAAACCACTATGTGGTTTAGTGGGAATTAAAACAATTTCTCATATTGTACGTATGTGTGAAACGATTTAATAAAAAAAAAAAAAAAAAAAAAAAAAAAAAATTACCCGACTTCATTGTTGGACACAGGGAGCAGATATATATATAATATATATATTATTATTTTATTATTATTATTATTGCACTTATAAATGGCAATTCACACTTATATACCAGAGCCAAAAACTTCATGACTGTAGTCAATACGTATTAAGGATTTTAGAAAAAGGATCACTGAAATAGTGTAGGAGGCCGTATGATACTAGCGCCCCTGGGTATCATGTGTTCAACCAATAACCCAGAGTGCCTCTAACTTTTGTATTACATAAATGGTGCCCAGCGAAGACAACCATATAGGAATCACGTGGACACGTGGTATGCTATGGCTAATGGAATAGCTATATGAGCTCCGACGTTGATAATAATATTTATTCATGTGACCAGTAGGCTACCAACACCAATAATATACCACCAATAATAATACCAATACTAATAAAAACAATAATAATAGAATAATAATAAGAGTTTAATGGTTCATAAAACTCCTCTGGAGAGAGAGCAATGTATAGTGTAAAAAAACAACTATGTAATACAAAATGTGTACATTAAAATAAGTTCACCTATACATAATATTACTTATTATTACACATAGGCCCTACACAGGACAGGACAGGAGTGTTGGATATAGGTTAATTAAACTTGAAATACCTGTTAAGATAGGTAGGTATTCGTTAAAGAATGTAGCAAATACAGAGAGGTTATGGGCTGTGCTGCCTTGTGGATGTGGGTGCTAGCTCTTCTATGATGGAGAATAATGCATGTAGCCAACTTCTTCATTACCTATATGGTCCAAACTGGTTCAGTTGTAACTCAAAATGCTTTGTAGCACTAGTGATGTCAACGTTAGCAGCAATTTTTGACTGTGAATACTGTAATGTAATTTCACCGGTGTCTGCCACTAAATATCTGAAAACCATTAAGAAATGTAAATTACACACACTACACTACAGTTACTACAGCTTAAAAAAATAATGATGCAAGTACACACAAAACATTCCCCCCAACCCCCCCAACATACTCAAATAAGTCATAAATTACTGACATGCTAGAGAAGTGTATAGGGCTAGTTATGTAAGCAGAGAATAACTGACACTAGCATAGGTGTACAGAATGCTGTGAGAATAGTAATACATAGTTAATAGTGTAATCTTACTAACAAGGTATTAAACAAATTTAAATATTGTTACGGGATCTGCATAGAGATACAATATCAAATTCAACTTCTATTCTTGAAGCTGACATTACCAAATGTTTAAAGATGTCACCAGAGCATGTTAGCTATTTCCATGATCAATATTTCACGAGTTACTCTTACAATCAACATGATTCACGTTGAACTGTGCTGAGTGAAATACATAGTATGTAGGCTAGTTGATAGACATGAAAGATGAGGTAACAGGGTAGGAAGAAATATTACCAGTTCACGAATTGATCTTACCCGCCATCTTCCGGTAGCAACAGCTCTGTTCTCGCGGCTTGCTCTACCGCCTTCTCGATGGCTACTTCACGCTTTTCGAGTTTCTTTGTATGAAATCTGGTGTGGACTCCTTTCAGGTCCATTCCCTCGCCTCGACTGTAACGCTGCAGAGTCTCCGGCGCGACCGGGACTCGGCCAGGAAACTTCTCGTATCTCTCGCGTTTTACACCGACTTTAGCCAGCCGGCCTTTCCAAGTGTTTGATTTCTTCAACGACGGGTAATATATGTCGTCTTTGAATTCTCTTTTGAACGGTTGAATTTGCCCTTTTTGGTCCGAATTTGAAGCCGTGTCCTTTTCCTCACAATGGAAATCTTTGTCATCCCATTCTTTCGAGTCAATTTCATCAGATTTTACGTTCGCGTCGGTTGAGACTTTCTCACTCCGTTTTCGTTTCTTTCGTCCGTCGTTGACAGATTCTGATGTGTCGTTTCTCTGGGTGTTCAAGTCATTCTTGAAATCTCCAGTAATGTGGGTGAGGTTTGATTTGTTCTTGCCATTAGAGGTTTCAGCAAAGTACCTAGAAAACTAAAAAAGAAACCAATATATCAGCCAACACTAATAACATTTTCACCATGTGACTATTTCTTAGGAAAGTAAAATTTCTGTAGACAAATCTTATCTTCTTATTACAATCTTATCCTGACAAGACATTCTTCACATTCGGAATGTTTGTAGACATGCTTATTAGGCCCTAATACAATGTGATAAAACAAGCCAAATAATGTAGTGTTCAGAGAAGAATAGGATACCCAGCAGCTTATCTGCATGATGATCATTCAGAGCTTGAAGTGAAAAAACAAATTCAAAATAATAGGCTAATAATAATAATAATCTAAAACTCAGTTCCAACTATGTTGGGTGTTTGTCTACCCTTATGTACGGCATGAAACTGTCAGTGACTCAGCTTGCCGAACTAAGCATTTCTTCTTTGTTACCAATGTTCCTCGTGTTTCCCCAATAATTTCTTGCCACTCTTTCCATAGGCCTATGCTCTCAAGATTTATTACAATCATCTACTTTTGTCTTAGTCTTCTTAACCTTCGTTTCCAGTCTTCTGCGGTTCATATCTTCTTCTTGGGATCCTCTTCCATTCCCATTCTCACACCAAGAATGCCTCTTCGGCTGATCGTCTTATAATCTATTTTTATTCTTTGGTATAGTTTGGTTGTTTGGTTTAGCAGTCTTCTGGTAGGCCTAGTTACATAATTACTGGTACTTACCATGAATGAGACATTTGTATTTAGGTATATATTTGTTTGTGTTATAGCCTATATGTGACACTTGTATTTAAATTTTAGTACCGGTAGGCTACTTAATTAATTCATTAATTAGGCATACTCGCTTTCTCCCTAGAAGAGTTACACAATACATTGTATCTGTCTAAGCAAATAAAGAACATTGAACATCATACTTACTTTAGGCTTAACATGGGCATTTTTCTTCTCCTTCGTAACAGTGGGCTCTTCTGTGAACACTTTCATCCACGGATTGTCATCTTTGTGTTGATAGGAATTGTTTGCCATGTTTGATACTGCAAAGAAATACTACTGTTAGAATTATTAATTTCACAAACATGTTTTGTGAGGTCTACCTGATGAATAAAATTGAAGCGACAGATTGCAAATACGGGAGTGGTTAAACCAGCAAGGATTGATTGAGGATTGTAGCTAAGTCTAGGCCTAGGCCAGGGGCGGACTGGGATAAAAAGGCCTGGGATGCTGGGTTCCAGGGGGGCCCGCACGAGGAAGCGTGTCGCAACTGGTGTCTGGGGCAAAGTCCCAGCCGCCAGAAACAAATACGCCAAAGGCATAACATTTTTTGGGGATTGCATTGAATTTTATGGCCTAAATACGATTTTAGGGTGCAATAAACAGAGGCCACCCTACCAGTAGCAAAATAATTTCCATTATATTCAATTAATTACATTGAATGTAGTGCCTATACAATAAATATTACAATAAATTCAATTATTATTTCAAAATAATACTTATAGAGTGGGGTTAAGATTTTTTTAACAATAAACAGAGAAGTAATTTACATCATAGGAACTTTCTGGTAGCAGCCCGGGGGCCCGGACTGCCAAAGGGTCCGGATTTGATCGCATCCCGGCATCCCTAGCCAGTCCGCGCCTGCCTACGATGCACGGTTTAGCTGTAAAATGCCATTATAAATTGATTCCAAGGCAGCCACTAGTGTTGTATGGTAGTCTAGTGAGGGTGCCTGTGTGATGCCAGAATAAGCCCAGTTTCCCTCTACGATGCACGGTTTAGCTGTAAAATGCAATTAAAAATTGATCCCAAGGCAGCTACTAGTGTTGAATGGGAGTCTAGAGAGGGTGTCTGTGTGATGCCAGAATAAGCCCCGTTTTGCTCTACGATGCACGGTTAGGCTGGAAAATGCAATTAAAAATGGCTCCCAAGACAGACAGTAGTGTTGTATGAGAGTCTAGAGAGGGTGCCTGTGTGATGCCAGAATAAGCCCCGTTTCACTCTACGATGCACGGCTCACCTGTAAAATGCAATTAAAAATGGATCCGAAGAAAGCTAGGAGTGTTGAATGGGAGTCTAGTGAGGGTGTCTGTGTGATGCCAGAATAAGCCCCGTTTTCCTCTACGATGCACGGTTTAGCTGTAAAATGCAATTAAAAATTGATCCCAAGGCAGCCACTAGTGTTGTATGGGAGTCTAGTGAGGGTGCCTGTGTGATGCCAGAATAAGCCCCGTTTCCCTCTACGATGCACGGTTTAGCTGTAAAATGCAATTAAAAATTGATCCCAAGGCAGCCACTAGTGTTGAACGGGAGTTTAGAGAGGGTGTCTGTGTGATGCCAGAATAAGCCCCGTTTTGCTCTACGATGCACGGTTTAGCTGGAAAATGCAATTAAAAATGGATCCCAAGACAGACAGTAGTGTTGTATGAGAGTCTAGAGAGGGTGCCTGTGTGATGCCAGAATAAGCCCCGTTTCACTCTACGATGCACGGCTCACCTGTAAAATGCAATTAAAAATGGATCCGAAGAAAGCTAGGAGTGTTGAATGGGAGTCTAGTGAGGGTGTCTGTGTGATGCCAGAATAAGCCCCGTTTTCCTCTACGATGCACGGTTTAGCTGTAAAATGCAATTAAGAATTGATCCCAAGGCAGCCACTAGTGTTGTATGGGAGTCTAGTGAGGGTGCCTGTGTGATGCCAGAATAAGCCCCGTTTCCCTCTACGATGCACGGTTTAGCTGTAAAATGCAATTACAAATATATCCCAAGGCAGCTACTAGTGTTGAATGGGAGTCTAGAGAGGGTGTCTGTGTGATGCCAGAATAAGCCCCGTTTCACTCTACGATGCACAGTTTAGCTGGAAAATGCAATTAAAAATGGATCCCAAGACAGACAGTAGTGTTGTATGGGAGTCTAGTGAGGGTGCTTGAGTGATGCCAGAATTAGCCCTATTTCCCTCTACGATGCACGGTTTAGCTGTAAAATGCAATTACAAAATTATCCCAAGGCAGCTACTAGTGTTGAATGGGAGTCTAGAGAGGGTGTCTGTGTGATGCCAGAATAAGCCCCATTTCCCTTTACGATGCACGGTTTAGCTGTAAAATGCAATTTAAAAATTGATCCCAAGGCAACCACTAGTGTTGTATGGGAGTCCAGTGAGGGTGTCTGTGTGATGCCAGAATAAGCCCCATTTCGCTCTACGATGCACGGTTTAAAAAAAAAGAACTAAAAGAACTTCTTGAAAGTGGAAAAAGGCTGCATGGCGAAAACAAACAAACCATAACCTAACATTTAGGTTGTATTATACATTTATAAAGGTAGGCGCAGTATAGCTCCAGAAGAGCCTTAGGAAAACGTCTATGTATTGTTATATTTACCTTCAGACAGTAATCTTTACGGATACGGTCTACAAGCACAACATAAAATTACAAAAACACTCTCGACAACATGTTGACATTCATCGGCCCACGTGGGAATGGGAAGAATGAAAATTAACTGATCGATACAACCATTTTCGAGACATCGAATAATCAGTGTTGCCAAGTCAAATCAACAAATAATTGAAAATTAGAATTAGAACGAGCTCGATGATTACAACATGCAGCTACTTTTATATCTGTAATAACTATGCATATTAATAATATTTAAATAAAATCAATCTTAAAATGTCTTGCTAATAATAACTACATTTTAATAACGTTTTGAAGGTTGACGGTCTTGTTCGAAATATACTGCCTTGTTTATATTTCACGATTGTTTAATGTTTACCTAAAAATTCTTAGTAGGCTGTGAAGATGGCACCCTTCGGTGTTTCAAATCTGTTATTTTTGTTAATCTCTTCAAATGTTATTTTAATTAATTACGTTTTTTATCTTGTCGGTGTAGGTTGGGTGAGTTTTGTTTGAATTTCAACTTGTCGTGGTTTCCGTTCAACAATATGATAATACTCTTTCAGATGGCTTACGTCATTGCATCTTCTCTTATGAACATTATAGTCAGTTCTTTCTTCAATGCCAATGCTGAAGTTGCTCAACAAAATTTAAACAATGATATCATTCAGGAAGATGTACAAATTAGTGAACCCGTTCCCGAAGAAGATTCTAGTGAGGCGCTTGGCCACGGTGAAGTTTGTCAACGGATTGAGCAAGTAGACGTCAAGTCATCAGGCCTAGGTCTAGACCTATTAGGCCTAGGCCTACATGATGAAGATCGAACAGCTGATGACAGTAGTTTGACACCTAGACCCTTCCACGTTCAAGGAGATGGGCAAGATTACTTACAAGCTCTACCATACGTGTCGGCAAATTTTGACAATGAGGACTCCGATGCTGACTTTAGACCTATTCCTCCCGTCTATGCACAGCGCTATCTAGCTGTCAAAAGTGTTTTGTTGGATGAAAAATGGAATGGACAGATCAAAAAGGTAGGTTTTTATAGGCCTAGGTCCTAACTTCATAGATATAAGTATTGACCTCCATTTTATTCATATATAGGCCTACCCTGAAAAAACTAGGTCAAGGCCCTAGACGTAGACTAGGCCCTAGCTCAATGATGACAAATATTTTTTTAAGTATAGGCTAGGTAGGCTTAAATAAATTGATAGATTGGTATTAACACCATTCAACCAGTGTAAGTTTTAGCATGTCTCTTATTGGTAGGGCTACATATAGGGCCTAATGTTCTTCATTGTAACCCATGGCATACAATTTAATAGCTAGGCCTACAGTTAATTCCATTCCCTTTTTAGGTAATAGATTTTGGCTGCAATGATCTTGCATTCTTTCAATATGTCAAGCACATGAAGGGAGTAGAAGAGGTTTTGCTGGTGGATATTGATGAAATACTGCTGAAACAATCCAGTTGTCGAGTTGCACCGCTCAATTGTGATTATTTGGGAAACCGAGAAAGTCCCCTACTAGTCCAAATCTTGGGTGGAAGTATCGCTGAGCAAGACTGTCGTCTAATTGGAACAGATGCCGTCATCTGTATTGAGCTCATTGAACACCTCTGGCCCCAAGAAGTTGAAGCTGTGCCATACACTGTCTTTGGTTTCATACATCCAAAAGTAGCTATCTTTACTACACCCAATGCGGACTTTAATGTTGTGTTCAAGAACTTCTCTGGTTTCCGGCATCCTGACCACAAGTTTGAATGGACAAGAGAACAGTTTGAATGTTGGTAAGGAAGTGTAGACTTAAACAGGTCTTTGTTGCTGTGGCAAATTGTTTTTTATCGTCAATTGTTAAAAGGGTATTACACTAAATTGTAGCTGATAGGAGAAAAAATTGTAAGGCGCTTTGTTCACTTTTTACCTATGTATTTATTTGCTCACACAGAGCTTCACCTGCACTCACACAGAGTTTCAGCTACACTCACATAGAGCTATCAACTACACTATGTACTATTGGCGGGCTCTCACCGCCTTTCAAATATTTGATAACACAATGCTTTTAAAAATACCCGTTAATTCCTGCAAAAATTATGAAATTGGTAGTACAAGTAAAGTAATAACTGCATAGCATGTGGAATCTGACATAGGCCTATTCAAAACATGAGTAGCTGTAGCACCAATCTAAGCAGCTTGATAGTCTCAAATGATAGGTGTGCTGATTGTGTATCAAAGCAAATATTACAATATGTACACTAGGAAAACGCTCTGTTTGACGCGTTGATAAGCGAGCGCGTCCATATCTAGGAACGTTCTGGCGAAAGAAAACAACAATTAACAACAATTCAAGAATGCACATTGCAAAATTTTTTCTAATTCCCATAGCTATTATAATTCCCGATATTGTTGAATGCAGTGCCATGTGCGTTGCTAAGAATTTTCTTAGTCATGTTTTCGCCGCGGTCCGCCACCGTTACTAACAGTTATTGACAGCAATAGAAATGTAATTTCTGCCTCTAATACGTATCCCATCGCGTCTAAATTAGTATATTCGTGACCGGATGAAAATGTACTACAAGATAGCCACCTCACATTTTGCTGTCTGTTTTTCAGAAAAATATTTTCGAGTAACTTTTGTGTAACTTTGCCAATATTGATCAAATAGCCATTAAATTAACATATTCGTGACCGGAAAAAGCTTTAAAAAAATATGGCTATCTCACATTTTGCCGCCATTTTGTTTCAGAAAAATATTTTGCAGTAACTATGGTGTAACTTTGTAACTTTTCAAACGATTTTGCCTCAAAACTATACACCTTCAATCCACATCGAGGCTTGTGGATGGTCCAAATTTCAAGTTGATCAGACTTTCCGTTCGACCGCTATCGACGGACATAAAAACAAAAACAAACAAACAAACAGAATAAAGTGCCGTTAGAGTCTAGTACGGTACAAAAAAAAAAAAAAAAAGAACAGTGAAAAGTGCCATAAGAGTCTCGTGGAAACGCTCGCTTAATTAACTATCTCCCCCTTGCCCCCCACCCCCTGGCCCTTTTCCGATAAGTTTCATATTAAGAGATCCTGCCAAATACTTGTCACTTTTTAGACATGTGACTTTGGGAGGTGCTTGAGGCGCTAGGGTACGCTAGCCGTAACGGTTGATTGGTACGGGCTGCAGCAAATAAGAACGGATCCCACTAAAATACAAAATATTGATAGAAAAGATAGTGCAACAACTAGTAATTTTATATTTTCTTTAATTTTAAAGAAAGTACAAGCTTGCTTTTATTTTGGGTGGAGCTAGCAGTGCATAATGTACCTACAGAAGACAATAACAATTTCTTTAAAATATCATGAATTGTACAAATTTATTAAAGTGGATGTATATAGTCATTTAGATTTCATAAATCCATTGCCGTTAATTCAACCCTATATGTAAATAATGTGTAACTATGGCTTGTCAGGCAGGGTTTAGATTACAGCTTTGTACTAACATGACCTGGCAGCCATATATGTTCTGCTCGCTTACGGAGTAGAAGTACGTTGTATTAATAATACCAATTAAAAGACCTTAGACTGTCTTGTTCCCTGATAGGGCTAACAATATCGTGGAACGCTATCCAGCATACGAAGTCACCTTCCATGGAATTGGTGCTGGTCCACCTAGTACTGAAGGTTATGGCTGTTGCTCACAGATGGCAGTGTTTGTCCAACGGTCGGCTGATAACCAACAAGCTGAGATTCAGGTAGGTCTAACCTAGTAAGATAAGTAACATTAAGGTATTTGACCATTTGTAATCGGTTTTTAGAAAATTTTAATACATATGATGCAATCTTTCATTTATAGTGTTTTAGAAATTTAAATAAAAAAAAGCATGTGTTTTTATTAAAAATGCTGTAGATTTCAAAATTAAAATGATGGCCGATATGATAGATTTATGCAGAGCTTATTTCTTATTTACAGCCTGGCGAAGTATACAAATTAATTTGCGACTACAACTATCCCTTCCGAGTAGATGATCGGACAATTGAGGAGAAGATTCGCCACGAAGCCGAGTATTACATTCACCGTTACAGTAAAGACGATATTCATTATTTAGAAGACGGTACTGTTGAGATCCCTCTGATCACTTTACTACCTCATGTCGAGACGTGGTGCAATTCAATAGGAAACTTAAGAAAGATACTAGAAGCCGCGACATGGAGCATATCAGAACGTAACCCAGAAATGCCCGCCGTGGTCTACCCATACTACTCTGCATATTCATCGTCTGAGGAGGAGGGAGAAGAAGAACACGAGACATCAGTTTTAAGTCAAGAGAAATTTGTTGACGAAGACTATTTTCAATCACCAGAAGACTGGGATCAGTGTGAAATGAGTCCCGACGCTTGCGGTAACGAAGCTGGAAGTTCGTCTGCACATGTGTGCCAATCGAACGGCTGTAAAGAATTTGACTGTCGAGGTGAAACTATTGTGTCGTACTTATTGCCACTGAAAGCAGTCAGTCAGGAAACGGTAGACTTCACAGATAGTACTTCTCCTTTACTCCCAGGTGTAGGAACAAACCGGAATAGTGAACACGCCAGTTTTTCACGAGCAGTCAAAGGCGCAACGTCGACGAAACCCGGCAGTTGGGCGCGTACCTCCGACAACGCCAAGCAAGTCAACGGGAGTCGTAACGGATCGGACAGCGAGACCGTGCTGTACCGATCGAACGCGGCCGGCTCGGTCGTCGAGGGAGACTCGGTCATCGTGATGGACGCCAGGCCCAGTTCCGCGAGGTCGATGGTCGACGTGGCGCCGTCGCACGCGCCACACTTCCCCTCCCTCCCCTCCCCCCCCTCGGTGGACCGCGTGGAGACGCCCGCGGAAGAGGGCTCGGACAGCAGCCGTTCGTTCTTCCTGGACCTGTTGTCGAGGGAACGCGAGGCGGCGGAACAGCGCATGGACCTGGACCAGTCGCCCGACGACGAGGAGGACGGAGACGAGAGCTCCGACGAGGGTTCGGTCCGCAGCGCGGTGGACAACCGCGCCAGGCCGCGGGTGCAGCCGCACCGAAACCACTTCCCGTTCGGCCTCAACGCCGCCGTGGAGAACGGCGACGTCGCCAACAACAACCGCGACGGCGAGGGGAACAACGCGGTCGCCTTCGAGGAGCTGGACGAGGAGGACGATGACGACGACGAGGACGACGAGGCGTTTGCCGAGGACGAGGCGGGAGACCACGAGGACGAGGACAACGCCAACGACGTCGTGTTGCCCGACCACGCGGACCCGTTCCCTCCGTGGCTGCTGCACCTGTTGCAGGTGGCCAACGAGGACGGCATCGAGCTGGGGGCGGCAGGGGAGCCCCACGTCTTCCTCGGTGACATCTAAGTGATACGCGTTTACGACAGTGCGGGGGGTCTTACGTTGTAGCCAGACCGACGTGTGTCGCGATACTTTACGACTGTGATATGTGTTTGTGAGGGTGCGAGTAGTCTTACATTCTAGCCGAACCGACGACAAAATGTGTGTGTGTGTGTTGATTCAAGGAATACTACTACCGTATTTACTCACTTAGAGACGGCGTACGTTCATTTTTCAAACTTGGAAAGGGAGTGCGTGGCCATTGTGCGAGTACGTCAAGTTTAAAACTGAAAATACCGTTAACTTTTTTAAAATTTGATTGGCCATATTATATAAGACGTTTAGGTAATGGCATACTGTATGCAGGGGAATATGGGATAGCTCCAGGCATAAATGTATGATTAGACTGCATAAATCTAGGCCTCGTAAGTCGTAACTGACATTAGGGAAAACCCATTTAATTCGATCATTTACTGTAGTTTCCCACAAAACAAGAGCTCCATACACTTCCAACGCAGGTAGTGTCACTAGGAGCTGCATTAGGGCGAGCATATTAGGTTTTTTGAAGCCTGTAGCCCTACTGCATGTAAGAATATGAATTTGAGTCAAAAATTAACAAAGAATTTGGGAGAAAATTCTAATTTATTGATTTTTGACAGAGACAATATGCCTACTCTCTCCGTAACATGCACAGGCAACAAAAGTGAAAAGAAGTGTAGTCCACTCCATAGCATTGAAAAGGTTCATTTGATTGATGTTTCGTTTAATTAGAAATTTGTCTAGGTGCTGCAGTTGTATCCAGTTCTTATTCTGGTCAGAATAGAATGGAATGTGTGCCACATACGGATAGTTACTTCCTAGACTAGGTTTGATTTGTTCGAACTTTGAAACTGGTGTACGATGAAATTGTTGGGTTCTTATTCTTTATCCTGACGTCATATGACCTAGTTGTTGAGAGCCACGCATACATCGTTAAGCAACAAATAATCAAAATCATTCTTTATGTGTAGATATTGTGATGAAATATATGTATTTATATCAGGGAATAACTGTATTTTAGGTCTCGAATATAGTGGAGTGATGAGAACACCTTTTATAGTCTAATAGCAGCCATTTTTGCCTGGGGTAGTAACCCTACCTCGTCTACTATGTAGGCTTACACACATACACAAACAAACATCCCTGTCAATGTATGTATAGTTGTATGTATACAATTCCTTGTTTATGAGGAGCCCCTGTGCTCCATCAGATCAATACAAAAAAATAC
Organism: Isoperla grammatica; assembly: GCA_945910005.1. NCBI lineage: Eukaryota > Metazoa > Arthropoda > Insecta > Plecoptera > Perlodidae > Isoperla > Isoperla grammatica. Next base: position 7,854,472 of record OX246741.1, read on the forward strand.
TATAATTTACGTTAAAGCAATGTACATATATTACTTTTTGTTTTATAAATCTTGAGACAACAGTTTTTATTTATTTGTAGGTATGCATTATTTTTAAATCCAATGTGCCATTTATCTACCAAATATAACCTATTGATTGTTTATTATAATAGATATTCATTTGTAGTTTCCACATGTAAGGAAAAATAAGACTGATTGTGCATATCATTATGTTTGAAAATCTCTTTACCATGTGTTGAAAAATGTTAGAAGTCTTATTAAAGCAGTTGCAAAGTTTTTTCTGACTAGCTGCCAAAAGTTTGGCAAAAATTGTTTTAAAAAAAAAATATATTGAAGATATTCCGTGGGACACATACTCATATATATAAATGTTAGCTCACAGGATTCCCAAACCTATCAACATTCATATTTCTTGCCTTGCCTATACTTTACCTTAGGTTTTATACACTTGTTATTTATATGATAAAGATTTATGTGTCTTTATATAGGCCTGACATGTTGTTCTTTATAGTGGCAAGTGACTTCCAACTTTTATTTGCAAAATGCTATATTTCAGAACTGTTTAAAATCGTCTATAGATTCCACATACTAGGCAAAATACCAAGTCATTCAAAGTGGGTTGTATTAATCAGAGAATGCTGTCCATCCCCTGACTCCAATAAGATAGGCATGCTATACCTAGCCTATCTACCATTTCAAGTTTAGCCACTCATATTTGTTACCATAGTCTCAAAACAGTGGTCTGGCTTACTCACTAAAATATTTTAATTTTCAGCTTATTAATATGTATTAAATGTACATTACAATTACAAAAACAATACAAAAATTATTTACAATCACTAGTTTCTACTTTGTTGAAGTAGCTATAAAATCCTCCATAACAAACGATTAACAAATCCTGCGCATTCAGTAATTAACCCCGTCAGTATATTCAATATTGGCTGCTGTTGATTACATTCACCATAATCTAATACAGTAGACCGTGGTATTGCCCTCAAATGCAAACAAAACTGCTGCATTCTCTCGGTACTAACTATATACGTATTCACATGCGAGTATTTGTACTAAACCTGTTTTAGTTGTGTATTACCGGTATCTTCTGTCAGCCAATATTCTTTGCAATCAATAGGATGTACATCATTATTGATCATTACAATGTCTGCACCACACATAAGTATAGACATCAGAATGAAAATAAAAGAAGTTTTCTAATATTCAAGTGTTAATGCTCTATGTGGTCATTGATCTGTTTGTCACTCATACCCAAAGATATTATAATATTCCCTGCTCATACCCCTCCTGTATTCAATGATTTGTTTTGATTTGTGAAAGATCTATATTATTTTTTAGTTCCCTCAACAGTCATGTTTACTATCTACCAGCGAATGAATCAACCAACATTTGTAATGTAGTTAGTCTTCTATTTCTTGTTTCATTCCTTCACTTACTTTTTGGGCCTGGGGTAGAATTTGACCTCGGGTGAGTGCTGGGCCTAAGAACCAACTACATTAGGTCCTCCCCTTTCCTTTTTCCTCCCCTTTAACCCTTTTGAATTCAAGACCTAATGATTGTTATTTTCCTCCCCCCATTTGGGCCAGGGTAGTTCTGCCTGTTTTAAGCGGCAACCTCCTATTATGATCGCAACGTTCCATCGCCAAGAGACCGACAAGCTCAGACGTCGACAACAACAAGACAAGACGTTAAGTCTGGTCAAACCCGGTAGCCTTACGGAATGCAATCTTCATGTACTTCCTATTTATGATGATTATTGTATGTTTAACAAAGCACACATACAACAGGTAAAGTGGGTGGCACACACGGATGGGCTGGATTGAGTAGGTTTGTTCCGTGTGTGCACTCTTCAAGAAAATAACTTCTGAATATGGACTGTGCAATCGGTTTGAAATGTCAAGATATTTTTTTCGATGTATGCGGCGAAACCCGGCCATGAACTTGTAACAGTAACTTCGTTGACCTGACAGCACAGTTTTAATAATCCAATAATTTATTATATATTACTGTATTTATAATGCAATTTCACTGTGCAAGAACACAATGGCAACAAGCTCTGTTAATCGAGAAAGACAAATTAAATCTACATTTCAGTTTTTTAGCTTTAAATAATTCAATTATTTCGAATTTGTGAACACCATTCTCACACTGCCACCACAGACAACCTTATTTATCTGTGCTGCCACCAACTTGGGGCTTTAAACATATTTAAATTCCCGCGTTTTGTACATGTCATCTCGACCAATCAGACGAAGGAGAAATTCCTGTTGTTACAAGCATATGAACCAAATAGGAGAACCGTCAGATGTCTGCGTATGTATCCTACACTTGCATGGCAGTCTCCAGGTAAGTTGCTGAAAATTTAATAAATTAATTTGCACGTTGCACTGACAAAATCAATATATGAAGTACTGCAATTGCTGAAGTAATCATAACAGTAATTTACTTGTGCGTTTAAGAAGTATTCACATTAATGCAAAATCTGTTTCAGGCCATAGGCCTATAGCCTATTTTGGGAAACAAAACATGTCTGACAGTTAAAGACAAAAATAAACAAGAACTGGCCATTTTTAAATAAACACTGTGTGATGGCTTTAAATCATCAAGAATCAATGGACGTGGGCATTGAAAAAACGAATACAGAAGATACAAATGTCAGCGAGAGTTTGCCAGTGTCATCAGTCATGAGTGGGTCTATTGATATTGCCAGCGCAAGACTAGCACCTAACCTCCCAGACGATGACAAGACTGATCGACTAGAACAATCCAATTTGGACCCTGATATCAAACCAGACATGGTTGCTTCTGACACTTCCAATATGAGTAGGCCTAGTCCTACATCAGACGAATGTATTGAAGCTGTAAGCACTCAACCTAACTCAAATACAGATGAGGAGAATGGACAACTGGCTCACATTGAATCAAATTTGACTCACAAAACTAAAGATAATACAGATAATGAGAGCCTGAGTGATAATGGAGAAAGGTGCCTCATGCTTAACCATGAGACCAATGGAGATATTGGGGTGGAAACAGAAATTGACAGCTCTAGTGGGAGTGGGCTTTGCCAAGCAAGTAATTCTAAACCAAAAGAAGGGGAAGCTCCACCAGGCCTAAATGGAGCAGGTGATAATGAAATTTCTGATGATGATGGAAACATATTACAAGCAACAGAAGAAAATGTAGAGGATGCGGCTGAAAGCAGTGATTCTAGTACGTCGAGTTCAGATTCCGAAATATTTGCGCGACATGCTAGTAGGAAGAGGCTATCGAAAGCAAATTCTGAAGGTGAAGAAAAAGTAACTCCACATGTATTATTTAAGGAAAAACCCAAACACAAATGGTTTATTGTTCAGGAAGTGGTTAACAGGTATGTTAAGTTTCATAATTTCAAAGATCATCGAGTATTGTTGTATTTTAGTTATTTGCTACGTTACGTTTCGATGTTTTTCCCCCCAGGCAAAAGGGTGTCGGCAGTCGCTACAATGGCTCCGAGATGTTCCGTGCACGTTACTACGGCTCCCTCCACTCGGTGCAACGCCTCGAACTCATGTACAAGCTGGAGTCTCACGAGGGTTGCGTCAACACCCTCCACTTCAACCCCGCCGGCACCCTATTGGCCAGCGGCTCCGACGACCTCCATATCGTGATATGGAACTGGGCGGCAGGTCAGCCGCTGGTCAAGTACGACAGCGGCCACCGCAGCAACGTGTTCCAGGCCAAGTTCCTGCCGCTGTCATGCGACACGCACGTCGTGTCGTGCAGCCGAGACGGACAGGTGCGGCTGGCCGAGCTGTCTTCTACCGGGGCGTGTCGGTCCACACGCAAGCTTGGCGTACACAGGGGACCCGTGCACAAGCTGGCCGTGCAGACGGAGACACCGCACGTGTTTCTCAGCTGCGGCGAGGACGCGGTCGTCATGAGCATAGACGTGCGCGAGACCAAGCCAAGCACGTGAGTGGCCCATTCCCTTCTCTTATTCTTTTCATGTGCCTGCATTTTTGGCTTACTGGGCCATCTTCCATAGGCTACCATTCTGGGTTTGTTTATTTTATTTATTATTTATCATTTTTCTTAATGGTAAGAAATCAATTGATCAAAGAAATCTCCATCCTATCAATTGTATTTTATTTTGCATTCTTACAATTAACATTTGAGCATTACATTATTCAGAAGACTTTCTTATTGCACTCATAATAATAATAATAATAATAATAATAATAATAATAATAATAATAATAATAATAATAAAGTCATCCTTATTTAACTAAATTATAACTAGGTACCATGTAAATGTTTATGTCTTGTGCTTGCTTGTGAATTGTGGTCCAATACTCTTCATGGAACGATTGCTATTTCAGGTTGACCTCGGTCAAAGATGGCGAACGGAAGGTTGCCTTGTACGGCATCCATTCAAATCCGATGAATAACAATGAGTTCTGTTTAAACGGACGAAACAATTTCATAAGGATTTACGACAAGAGATTTCCTTCAACTCATATGAAAAGATTCTGTCCTCAACATTTGGTAAATTCATTAGTTCAACTCTCAGATATATATAAACTTCTACTTTTACATATTCTGCTACAGATTGCAACATATACGATTCGTAATGGAATTGTTTATTATATGTTATTTTAAAATATTGTTTATTGTCGGTAGGTGTCTGCTAGATCTTTCACGCAAGTCACCTCTGCTATGTTTAACTACAATGGCACAGAGATACTTGGATCTTACAATGATGAAGACATTTATTTATTCGATACTAGTCTGACAGAGGAAGCCGACTATGTCCACAAGTACGAAGGGCATAGAAATAACGTAACAGGTGAGAGAAATATCGGGCTAATAAATCACCAAATTGAATTTAATGTCCCGCACTGGAAATCAATGAAAATTGTAACCGAGTGGGTAGATAATACAAGTTTATTTACAAACAAAATTGAATAGTATACCATGCATTGAGTAGTACCTCGCTATTTGTGCAAAAAAAAACACTAGTGTTTACATTATTTATTGATAAGTTTAACAATATAGGCTTTTATTCTATGATTACTCATGCACTGGGCTCGAAAAGGTTTACCAGCCACCCTATTGTGCCTGGACTAATCCCTTAATTATAATGAATGCTCTTTTGGGCAATGGTGTAGCAGTTTACTGGAAAACAAGCCAGTCTCTCAAACCGCAAGCATGGTTGTTGCGCAAATGTACATAATTAGTAATTACACAAAGACAAAATATATACTAATACATCATATTTTTTTACCAAGGTATATGACTGTCATTGTTTTCTTGATTACAGTTAAAGGAGTAAACTTCTTTGGCCCAAAAAGTGAATACATTGTGTCAGGTTCTGATTGTGGGAATATCTTCTTTTGGGACAAACACACTGAGGCAATAGTGCAATGGATGGCTGGAGATGAAAATGGTGTTGTAAGTAACGTTCCGTTTTAAAACGTCACATTAACCTGACCTTGACCTGTTTTATATGTATTGGAACCAACTGAACTTTGATTGTTTGTTATATTATTACCTTTTTTCTGTATTTCTATCCTTAGTATAACAATAGTAATTATTCTCCACAAAAACACTAAGAAATTTTCCTCAGTATTCAATATCCACCGTTATTTGGTCCGTGTGTTGCCTTGTATTTCAACTATCAACTCTTCCAACAAAAAGTGTGCCACTGGGTGCGCTGCATGTATTTTAGTGGTTTTTATGGTTCTTTACGCATACGTATTCTAGGTTTATGTACTTTTTCAATTATAAATTATCATTTATTCCTGTTTTAGGTCAATTGTTTGGAGCCTCATCCTCAAATCCCCGTCCTCGCTACCAGTGGTCTAGACAGCGATGTAAAAATTTGGGTGCCTTCCTGTGAAAAGGAACCATCATTAGATGGACTCAAAGAAGTAAGTGCACATAAAAACTTGTTTATAAACCAGAAGTTTTCCGTCTTGTTAGAAAGTGGTGTAGCTTACACCAGCACATCCAGTAAGCCTAAAGGTTACAGTGTAGGGCATATATTACTAGTACTAGTGAATATACTTGTTGCATTCAGAATGCCAGTGTTGCTGTTTAGGGCTGCCATTGGCTATTAGATGGAAAACTAGGGAAAATAAGGTTGAGTGCACAAAACGTGGACTGCGTGAAAACTAATTAACCTTCACCCGTTTGCGTTTCCAGATTGTAGTTAGTAACTATATCGACCGAGAAAACGAGAACCATCGGCAGCCCGATTCCATCGACAGCCAGATGTTGATGATGCTGTGGCGACACATGCGCCGAAGCGAACGTAGGAAGGTAAGTGCCACACTTTTATTGTTATTATATAATAGCACTTTGTCAATACATTAAAATGGCTTATGGACACGTGAAAATTGGAAGCTGTTGTCATTGTCATAGTCATTGCAAAACGTACGTAGGTAGGCCTACATACATTCATACGACGGACAATAACATAAATTGCAACACAGTTACACCATCCTTTTGGATGGGATGTAAAGCCGATGGTCCCCTCGGTACTTTTCGACAGGAAGTAGGCTTCGTGCCGGTACCAGGCTTCCCCTCCTCCCTTCCTCATAATCATTATCAATGTACAGTATATTAAATTTGCACTAGTGGGACCTCAGTCCCATTGCAAACAGACTGAATAACAACACTAACGTTACGTGTGAATGACTTGCAGCAAGAACGCGCCACGGCGAACGGCGGCGGCGCGAGAAGCTGCGGACAGAGCGCGCCACGGCCTCCGTCCTCCAGCGACTCTTCCGATAGCGACGACGATAACAACACCACGTTCGAGCAGTGCACGCCCTCGTAAACGCGATCGTTTGTAAAGCTGTTACCTATATTTTATTGCAGGTTATTGATAATAACAGTTTTGTATTTAAACTCTTTAGTTTGTTACCTTTTCCATGAGGTAGCAAAGTTATTAAATATTATTAATTGATATTTTGATATAAATGATAAGAAAATAGGTTATGCAGCTTACCGGAGTAGCAATGAATTTTGATGTTAATGTCATTGCACTGGTAACTATTTGTGTAGCAATATTCATTCTCATTGCTGTTTTTTTTTCTATTTTATTTTTTTAAATTGGTGGTGTTTCAGAATACGGCCTTTCAAAGTTGCGATAGCTGTGTTGTCTTGTTTTGTGATGGGTTAACCCCAATATCAATATTATTAATAGGGTTGCCGTTGATAATCGAAATATCGATCGATAATCGATTCAAGTCATATGATATGATAATCGATTCAAGTATTATGATATGATATGATTTGATTATCGATTTGAATAATATCATCGATGTTTAAAACTGCCGCGCTGCTGTTAAAATCGTGATTGGGCGGTTCGTAGCGGTGCGCGGAGCTGACGATAGAATGCGCGCTCTCTACGGGTTACGAGCAACTATTCATCCACGCATGCGCAACGCATTCCACGGCAGTGACAGTGAAACGTGAGCCAGTTTGTCACGCACACGCCGTGAGTCGTAGTCTCCTCTCGTAAAGTTGTGAGCCGGTCTGTATTGTTGATGCCATTATTGCGCTGGGGGGGGGGGGGGGGGGGCGTAGAGCGATAGCTGTTCTATATAATGGCAGCTTGGATAGCGCCATCTCTCTCGCCCCCTTACGGAATGTGTTTATACCTGACTCAACCCTCGCAAGGCACGACCGCGTACAATCAGTACGTGAAAAAAGTGGCACCCCAATGACCAACCAAGCAATTGCATTACCTTATAATAAAAAGTGCGCGGATTAATAGTCCATGATTTTAACACATTTCTATCCTTAAATACTCCTTTTTATTGTTTTTTGGGATTGTTTTCAGTTTGATTTCATTATTTTGGCATTTGATTTGATAATCGATTGAGGTCTACAATATCGATATATTTTGATATGATTATCGATTCCGCTCCGCCGATTATCGATGCCGATTTTCACATCGAACGGCAACCCTAATTATTATATACTTTAAATCTTGATTTAAAAAGCAGAAAATCAGATAATTATCTTTACTTCACAAAACTTTGAAATTGGTAGGGTTTTTAAACTTTATAGTAGTCACGGAGTTGATAACTGTCCTATTCAAACTCGACAAAAACATAACATACTTATAAATAAATATACATATTATATGACCTATGATATTTTTCTAGTAAACACTTGTGAAAACCAACAATTTTGTTTATACCTTTGTGGGATTGTCAAATGCATTAACAATGCTACATTTTTAAATATTTAAGATAACACACTATGTAGTTAATTAATGCTTTTCAGACATCGCCTAGCAAAATTTGAAGATGTAAATACTACCTGTAGGTTAATATTATTATGTTTTGTTGTACGGATTACAATTCTGCTATACAGTACTAATTATTTTCGTTATGAAATAATATATAATATGAAGGGTAATTTATCTTTTTTTTTGGTATGTATGCAGTTCATAAGGATTGTGGTAACACTTGAAACACCATTGAATTATCATTTTTTTGTATCCTTCTCGTCATTGTGTAGAACAAAAACCGAATAAAAAAATATGAACAAATAAGTGTGTACAAAATGCCAAAATGTAAATTGTAATTATTAAACATTAACTAATAAATTATACCTTGTTCTGGCTAAGGAACAATTATAATATAATTACTGAAGACGACAACAGAGACATATTATTGGAAGTTGGAACGTGTTGTAATGTGTTCAGAGGTTGAAGAGATGGTTGTGGCAGGCTTTGTTAGCCGGCACAACGACGTCAGCCTGAGTTTGCTGCTTCTCCTAACCGGATGTGAAATTGGATCAAGGTCAAGGATTGTGAACAAGGACACAAGGGGTGGGCAAACTTGTCCTCAGTACCAGAAAGACGGTGATAAGCTTGGCAGCAATAAACAAAACTAGGCTATGTATTATCTTACCATATGTTGGTATTTGACTATCTGGGATACATTTTACTTGTTAGTCGGCATAGTAGCAGTGTCCTATTAGGTATTGGTTCGGGCAACCGTAGTTTCTACGTTTATTTATTTATTTATTAGGACACATAATATTTATACAATTACAAATTCACTTATAATGTATGAAATAATTATTTGAAACAGTTTTCACCGCGTTGTCCATGTCGTAATGTTCCATGTTAAAATCCTACTTTGAGCTGTACAAATAGTTTAAACAAAAATATATATATAGTATACAGTAAATTCATACTGTTTTGGTATATGTAAGAGGCAGTAGGTAATATTCTGAAGTTAATAATTACTAGGAGATATTTTGTGTTCTTATATTGGACATTGGCAGCATTTTAAAAGATTATCGTTTGGGCATCTCAAGCATTTAGTCATGCCAATACACTACAATATCGTAACTGAGCCTGCACGAAAAAGCAGCTGCAGCATCTCAAACATACTCTAAATGCTTGAGACGAAGGTTTCAGAATGCTATGCGGCCTGTGCCAAGCTTTTAAACAGATTACACCACATCAAGCAAGTGTTGCCAACCATTTTCAGAATGTGTCCTTTTTAAATATCAGACAAACATGTAATTTTTCAAAGGCACAGCTGCACACGAATAGCCGACAAAAAATCACTTTAGAAATATAGAGAAAAAGGTTATCTCGGGGTGTTTACTTGTTACAATAAAAACTTAAAACATAGATATAGTGAAACTTCTTTATAACAAACACAAGAATATTATTTTGTTAAAGAATATTTTTTTATAATAATAGTGCATTTCCATATGGTACTATAAGAATCTTCAATTTGTTATCGAGAAGTTTTACTATAACTAGGTAGTATATTACAATCCCAATTTTCAGTTTATTTATTGAAAATTACAAAATAAACATCTCAGTCAATCTTTCTCCTCATAGCAGCTAGTAATGGAAAACATAAACACAAACAAAATACACAATGAATAATGATGTAATTGTCTTCAGACAAACAATGACTACACCATGGTAACCCTGTATTAATGCTCAGTAAGGACAACATTCCAAGCTAGTTGATACTACCGTTACTTACGCGAACCTGATCCAAGCTACTTCTCCCTTCTCTGCGAGAGAAAGAGCTACTTATCAAGTTAATCGGATCAAGTATACGTAAACGCACTAGTTGTAGGATATTACCGTCCTGACAATACTGTGTTACAAATAAAATAAAAGTGAAAACGCATATTCTAGTCAAGTATATAAAGTCAATATATTCTGGAATAACGATATACAGTGGTATAAACTTATGTCAACCGGCAATAAAGAAGTATGGCTGAATTGCAATCAGTGCTGTGACATGTGGTTACCAAAATACAGGGCACCTAGCATATTTCCACATGGCTTCACCTTTTAATATGTATTGAAATACTGTATTTGGCAATGTCAGGAAGTCTTCTACTTACAATAAATAGAAGGTGGCCACATAGAAATAGAAGGAGGTAAATCACAGGCATGTGATTACCTTTCACTATTTGTTTCAGCATAAGCCCCAGCATAAGCCTTCTCCTAGGTATGTTGTACTTTCATAATGCTATTTCCTAATATGTGACGATTGCTCAATTTCAGCCCCCACACCAAGAGTTACATTCTATACACATTTTTTGATAGTCTGATAAATTGCTTTTTCCATAGTTCTTTGGTTCAGGGATCTTCAACATTTGGTTCTGTCAAGTATGGTCACAACAACACGTTCATTTTGTATAATCTTCATAACGAATTGAGTTTTGACATCTGTGTGTGTGCAATTGCAATTTTTCTAACTCTAGCTTTTTTCATTTTAACTGGTACAAACCTCTAGGCCTACCTACTACCCTCATACATGCCACGCCGCTAAGGGCCAGAATCCTGAATACTGACAATAGTATGAGAAGCAATGCATAGCTATATATTGATATTTTACCAGATTCACTACTAGTATGAAAAGGTAGTTTTGGTATGAAAGGCAAAAAAGCAGAAGTTCACAATTAACAATTACAAAGATTTGCCATTGATGATTTTTGAGGGATGAGTTTTTTGCCCGCAGCAGCAAATTCACTGCGAAAGAGCATGTAACACAACAAACATTTTCAAATATTCGCCGAAAATGATGTGTCGAATTGGTCAATTGACCAGCTTATCAAAACTTGCTGCAATAAGTAAGCTGTTGACTTGGTGAATTTGTGACCAACTTGACATGGAAGTCCTTGTTTTTACATAGTGGGGAAGGAAGCTTACTTCCCTGCACAATGTTTGAAGTACACCTGCGTACTATATTATGTATACAAATAAACCTGTACATCAAACTTAAAGGGACCAGAAACAAAAAAACAAAACTGTTACTGGTACTTGTAACAACAATAATAATGATGATCTCATGTACATACATGTAATTTACTATTAATTAAGGTTGCCCATTGCTGCAAAATGTCAACATCGACAGCATATAATCGATGAGAAATCGTGATGCCGCAACTTCTTCTAGAGGTGGCTCGTCAAACCCCCAAGTCAGGTTGTCACAGTTCGTTCCACATTGTTAAAAATCACATGTTATCCAAATGGGAGAAACGCTTGGGAAATGATTTGTCTGTTAAAATGAATTATGGCAAAATTAGTAAATTATCATATTTTTATACTTTCAATCTTTGTGTTTTATCAAAATGTACCACTTATGCATTTCAAGTATTATTTTACAAGATCTACATTGTATATGTAAATAAATACAAAAGCTGCTTTTGTAGTAGGAATACGAAAAAATTGTAACGAACTGACTTGGGGGTCGACAAGCCGCTGCTAAGCGGAGATCACGTTCACCTTGTACACAGCAACAAACTACTTGGGCTACATCGCCCAGTACCTAGGTTGGTTAAGTCAAGTACGGGAGCATTTGACCTTCTAGGCAGGGATGTGTTCGTGTGCCCGAGTTCAGGTCTGCTTGTAAAACAAGCCCGAAAAACGCTAGAAAATACTCCAACTTGCTTAAAACCTATGAGAGTTTTGGACTTTTTAGTCGAGCATAGTCAAGCTCTAATTTCACTATCTTTGCTACGTAAATGCCATGAAGGGCTTGCTTCCCATTCAATAAGAGAAGTTATGAAATATTTATGTATGTGACGATCTGTTCGATGTCATGAAACACACTGATCAACGCACGCTGTTTGGCAGCGAGAGAGATTGCACGAATGAGTTTGCGGTGGAGGGAAAGCAGCCAAGTTGTGATTGGCGACTCATCTTGCCAGATGCTGCCGCCGAACCGACCTTGCAATTTCATAAATTATTCGACGCTCCGGGGTTGAAATCAATCTTTAATTTTGAACTAAAACTGAGGCCATGACATTTTCTTACAATTATTATTATAATATACAACACAAATTAATAGAATAATAATATTTTAGATAGATATTTCTAAAAAAAAAAAAAAAACTAATCGACGTTGGGAATCTACACTTATCCATTAACAATCGACGATGGTAAGCTTCAATGGAAGAACAAGGATTACATTTACTAAAAAAAAAGATCCTGCTAGTTGATTTGAAATTTAGTAAGGTAGGCTACCAGTCTCAATTTGTAATATATTTTTACGTCGAGTTTAGGGGAGCAGCGTGCTCCTCCATTTCTTGGGCTAACATCTTTGTTAATACAGTCTAAAATGTAATTATTTATATCATGTACAATACTATATCAAAAGTATTATAAGTAGGATATAATACTGTATCATACTGGAAAATTCTGTAGAAATTAAGGAATTAAAAATTGGTTGAAAATGATATTGTGTTGAACTAAAACCACCACATCATTAGATTAGTCAACCTAATGCTGTTATGCACAGGCCTAACATTTTTCACTGGTCTCAACTCTGAACGTGTCAACACTGGATTACAGAACTATTAAAGAAAGATCGTCTTTTCCAATAACACAAAACGCTTCAAGAAGGTTAACCAAGAGTGGATAGCTCAGCATAATATTGGATTTGTTAACTCGCATACGTTATCATCCTATAACCTCTCCAATGTTGTGCAGTACACAAGGTAATTTTCAAAATCAATTATCATAACATCTTATAGTCAAGGAAAACACCACTTAATAAAATGCCAAAACATAATTTGGTACCCTGTACTACTGTACTTGCACTGAACAGCAACACATTTAGATAGCTATTAAGAGATAGATTTTGAAAACATGAACAAGTATCATGCAATCTCTTAGAAGGAACATAAGTACACTACACAACAAGGACGTCGTGTGATGTTACTCTACTGAACGAACTACTAATCTTAAAAATAACTTGTACAAGAATAGGAATAGTTCTCTGTAGACATTTAAATGATGCTACTTTGAACCAGCACCGTAACAATCACAACGAGACGTTTCCACTGAACACACAGTGGGGGTTGCCCAGAACCTGTATCCAGCTACTTTATATGAAATCTTGAGGTAGAGATTCTAGTTGATCCTGAAATTGAAGAGAAATCGTGGTACAATAACGTGAATAGTTCACTGTAGTTAAAAAAATCAATGACAGAGCATAATTGTATATATAAATAATACATACATATTATTTTTCACTAATAGGGTACGCACAACACCAAAACACAACAATGAAACAAATGAATTGAACCGATGGACAAGCAAGCTGTCAAAAAAAAATATGAAGTTCTGAAGTTGGAAAAAACATACGTTCAGAACGTTTACAAACTTTCAGATAGTTGCTGTCCATTACTTAACATAAATTTTAACTGGCGAGCAGTAACTATCGTTACAACTAATTGTTTCTCCTCATTATTTGCAAAGATATTACTTTGACGGCTTGTTGTTTGTCCACCAGTTCAATTCATTTATTCCATTGTTGTAGTTCGGCTGTTACGTCAGATGTGCGTACCCTATAGAAGAAAATCAAGAGTATACCTTCAACACAAACTTGCACACTACACAGTGCACACTATAATATATTATTATAAGGGATGACTTGAAAATATATGTTAGCTCCTTTCTTCTAAAAGTACTGTAATACTACTACGTAGTACGGTAAATGTAAGGCTTACCTGAATAGCCAGAATGTAGTTGGCTTTGTATTTCAGCTCTGTGAGCATGTTGGGAACGTGTTTTAGTCGCACCACGTGAATCTTGCTGGAAGATGGCGGCCGGCTGGAACTCCTGGCGACAAGACCGACAAACCTATACGGTGTAATAAATCAAGTGGAGGAAGCCATTACTACTAACAAGTACCATCATCCCATAAAAATCAACAGAAGAGAAAGTAAATCAATAAATACACATAACATTAAAATATTACGGAGAAAGCTACCACCAGGTCGAAATTCACACAGGTTAATGTTAATCTCAGACTTAATAATCTCGTATTGGGTCTTAACAACCAAACAAACATAACATACATTACGTATATAGTCAAAGCTTACAAATAACATGTTCTTTATAGCCTAGTCTGAAATATGCAAGACAAGGGTGAGAAGCTTTACACAAGCTAACCCAAAGAGGAATTGATAGAGGATCAATAAATGATTTATCTATGTTTACGAAACTAGTAACCGTGATGCATTAATTAAAAGTTAAAACTCACCTTGCTAGTTCAGAAAAGATATTGGCATGAGATTCTTTTTTCAGTTCTTGGAATTCCACCTCGGTATTCCTAGATTTGAGGATCTTCAACGCTACGTTCTTTTTATATTTCATGTGGAGGACTTCATCCGTAATCAGGTGGATCTTACCATCCACATTGATGAGGTGCAAGAAAACATCTTCTATGTCTGGAACAAAAGAGTACCGTATATAATATTCACTAGTTAACCTGTAGTATCTCCATTGCTATAACCTATACAGTTACTTGCAGCTGTATAACAATACCCAATACTGTTACATTCATACTGGAATGTTCACAAGTGGACCATCCCATCACAAGTGACATTTGACTGTTGAACCTCCCCTTGTCTGATATGAACACCAGTTTCTTACACGGCCGTGTTTGTTTTCATCTGTTAACGGCAATGGGTAGCTGCTTTTTTATTGATATCTTGAGAATGCTTCAAGATATTAAAAAAGTGATTTTTACCCAAGATTTGGTCAGCTAAACAATGAATTTTGAAAACTTACAACGTTAATTTAGCGTGTTCCGTCACTTTTACCCTTACGAACAAGAGATGTGACATGAATACAAAATCAAGTAGTACTTACTAATTAACCGGACTAGAATCTCACTGGAGTCTTCTTCTGAATCCTGTAAATGAGTCGCTTCGATAATGTCAGCAAGGTCGTCTTCCATTGCCATTCCTTCAGACTGGCAAAAAGGCGAGTTGAAACTTTTTCTCGAGTCAGAATCATTGGACCTGCCGTTTTGATCAAGAACTGATTCACTAAGCAGACCGCTACTTGCTACCGACAAGTCGTCGTCCGTTTGCAGGGAATTGCTCACACTTCTCCTCGACTCGGTTGTCGACCCTTAAACATTCAATCATTCAGGCTTTGACAATACATACATCGCAACAACCAAACTGTATTAACAAAATAACAATTAAATATGGTTAGAGACCTATCTGTACACCAACTCATATACATTACATAATAAATTCAGTACAAGAAAAGTACTCCATAATTGCAAGTTGATTTCTTTAAATTATAAATATCAAATCAATGCAGAAAATGTTCCGTGATGTCAATAGTGAATCGAAACAATCATGATATAAAAATGAAAAAACACCTTCTTAGGTGATGAAATAACAACCATAGTTTCAACAAACATTATATTCAAAATGCATGGCAGTCACCATTTTTGTTCGTAGAGAATCTCTGATTACCGGCTAATTAGAGTCTAAAAAGTTGGTGAAATCTTATTTCACCAACCAGGTTATTGGTGTCCCCAGAGCTGGTAAGCAGGCAGGCCATTCGACAAGCTGTAAGTTACTGCCTGCCACACAAACATTTCTGCTGCAACCGTATAATAACTAATAATACTAATCGCAAAGAATGTATATTCATTTTATTGCACTAGATTCTGTATTAATATTAATTGATCGAATCATAATTCAATTATTTGATATTTGAATTAATATTTGACGTGAATCAAAATCATAGTTCCGAGTGAACAGTTTGCTATTATAGTTAACGGGCCTGTATTACCTACCACACACCTAAACCTACCTAGTTAAAGGTACGTACTTACCTACTAGTACTTAAGTGTATACTAAATACTAAATAGTTAAAAATGGTATCTTGCAAAAAATGAATTTATTACCTGGAAAATCAATGGATCCACTGACAGGGCCACTGTCAGTCATTGGATTGGAGTCGTCACTTTCAGCTTTAACATTATAACGAGCTGAAGAATCTTTCTCTATATAACACTTCTCACTGGAGGTAACAGAGACATCAGATGAGGTTGGCAGCGGTTCCGATTTGATGCCTACATTTGCTGCTCGTGGCTGGCTTGCGGAAACAGAGTTGTTGGTAACTGCTTGGGCAACAAGTGCTTCTGTAGGAACTACTTGCGTTTTAAGTAACCCAAGACGCTGATAATCCGCAGTAGCTTGAAAGTTGAAGAACTGGTCAAAAGTGGACCGGGCACCTTGGGAAACGAAGCCAAAGTTTGGAGGTGGTGGCTGCCTAGGCATCACAGGAGGCTGATTAAATAAAGGGTACTGTGATTGTGTGGGGAGACGTACAAGTGGCATCAAGGGGGGAGGAACGTACGGCATGGCGTGGGGATTTAACCCCTGAGGGTTGATACACCCGTTATAAGGGGGCATGTTCGGTGTAACTTTAGGGTACACTGAAAACGCGCTGTATTCTGAATTCTGTATTAAGTTCTGCAAATATTTTGTTTGAGGTTCATTGAGTCTTGGTGTGCATTCAGATGGTGCACTGGTCGAGGCAAGAAATGTAGGGACTACAATGTTTGGATCTATGAATGGGGCTACAGGAAATTGTTGCTTGTAACCGTAAGTGTTTGTCTCTACGTTGGCAGTAACATTCTGCAGCAATAGGTTGTGTATTGCCGTGGGAGCCAGCCCCCCATGGTATCGTGTTAGGTACATATAGTCGTTGCGATAAGCGTCCCCCGATGACAGATCTTGTCTATACAAGATACTATTGTTAAGATTAACGTTCTGCGGAGTCGCTGGCTGGTAAGGGAAGGAACTGGACACTGCGTGCTGCATAAATTGGGGTTCGGGGGGGCACGGACTCGACGGAACTTGTGTGCCAAAGCCAGGTGGAGTTCTGATCTTCCTTCTACTATTCAATAATATAGCCGCTGGCTGACGAGCTAATACTTTTTCTTCCGGTTCAGACTTGACAACGGGCATGTCCTCGACTTCTTGTTTGACTACGAGAGGTACGTGAGGAGCACAAGGTTGCTTCTTTTCTGTAGGTGGAGGAGGAGGAGGTACATCCACTTCTTCACTTTGCACTTTGCTTTCCTAGAGAAAGAGAAACAAGAGTTGAAATAAAAACAGTGCTTTGCAAAGTTAAATTACACAGAAACATATCACTCAGTTACCATCCATCTTAAGCGAACACAATATGGTTATCATTCAATCAACCTGAACAGTACCTACTATCCATTGCTTATCTGTTGACACCAAGGGGTCCCGAAGGAGGGGGCAATTTGTACATAATTGGGGGAGTGGGATAATTTAAATAATTAAAAAAGCAATAAATATAGATATACAGTATTCAACTTAATCCTTAACTTTATTTCAAACACTTTGTTTCCTAATGTTCATACGCATAAAATAACAAAGCAAATAAAGGGTGCATGGATGCACACATGGCCTGCAATAAGGGTGAGGGCAGGCGGGCAATATGCAGGGTACACATTTTAAAGGTAGAAGCGACGGACCGACGTGGTATTAGTCTGTGAAAAACATTAACCCTGCATAATGGTGCATGTTGTCAATTTTCGGTCGGGGTACATTTTATCTACAAAGTTTATTTATTTCTAGTCTGATAGGTGGACTGCATATTTTAAAATATCTCGTCAATATCCGATGATTACTTATTCGCCAATTGAAGTTGAGAAATCAATACTCGTGTTGTCAACGTTTCCATGTTTTACTCCATCAGTGTTTCATTTTCCTCGTTCTATATACTACTAGTGTATTCTTTTCAGATTGCATTTTTGCTTGTATCTGCATCTCCTACATTACTATGTAGGTACCACTTCCACATTTATTTTACATCCTTGGTAACTCTGTTGACCTTCATCATATTATGGGCTGGTTTTGTCCCTCTCCATCCCTTACTTTTTACTAGTTTCCATGGATCTTATCAAGTTTTTTAAAACTGTTTTCTCCTGTTAAGAAATTAATTGCTATCTGCCATGTACAAATTTCCTCGATGTTTTTGACCGAAGCTTTTCCTTTGTTGTTCTCCACTCGGACTCCACTTGTTTGTCACCTGACAACATCTTCTCTGTATTGTGTACATTACGTTCCCAACTACATCTTATTCTTCCTTTCTACGTGCGACGTGACTGCCTTTTCCCAAACAATTGTTGGTCTCTCACTGTCATGTCTAGGCATTTCCACACTTAAAGTAACACATTGCCTACTCCCCTCAACCCGACGTGGCCAAGATGCAGAGCATTTTAACTCAAGACTCAATTTACCACAAGTCTATCATCATCCGGCACCCAAACAGACAACGTGCGGAAGCGCTCGCTTCTCCTTGCTCACCGCCACCTGATCTTGTGGCTGGAATCACATATTATATATACCCACACTTTCAACATGCAGTTCTTCCTTCCCCAGCTTGGGCACTCGCCTCTGGACCGGCTTCTCAAAGCAAACCATACAATAAGTCCGCATTATACTACCAAGGAGCATGCACCTATCAAATCTGCTATTCCTTCACGTTACGGTACCAGTATAATTAACCGTCCCAAGTCTATCATTATTGAACAGTGTTTCTATCACGTCTTTCAGTCTAGGCTAGATTTGCACTTTCTTACATTTCCACTCTACCAACTTGCCTTCACGTTCCAAATCTCCATTCCGAAGAAAATGTAATTGTTCTCACATTTTTTAAATAACCTCATTAGTACGGACAACAGGTACATCAACATAAATGTAGTGGATGTTTTGCACTAAACCAAAGAGATATTTTGAAATTACTAAGACTACATACATAATTCACTACTGAAGGCAACCATGAATGCATTCTTCTATTTTAAATGACATGATTCTTATTATTATTATACTGTATTGTGCCGATCACGAATATATATACTACCTATAAAGATTTGGATTTTCTTGAAGGAAAAGGCAATAAGTAACAACCATCTTTATGGGCATGATAATTCAATATTATAGCCTTAAATGCATTAAGTAAATTTCTATTCACAGTTCACACAAATCCTTTAAATTGATCTGTTGTTACTACAAAGATATATCATCTTCACTAGGTTGGAAATAAAGCATTGAAGATAACAACAATGGTTGAGAAACTAGTGACCCATAATAAGTTTCCAGCAAGACAAGACTCCTTACAAAAACTAGTCCCAACATTTTTGTATTACCCTTAGCACAAATTGTATGATTTATTCAATTATTATAGACCAACACAAAAAAAATACCTATGTTTATCCCAGCAAATGCATGAGCTTGATTTAGATAAGAAGTTACCTGAAGATCCCCCTCTCCCACACCACTAGGCCTACAGCATATTAGTTGATCACCACATTCTTTTCAACCTTTTGAAAACAATGGGTGAATCCCATTCTTAAGAAATGCTAGTCTCAAATATAAGACACGGGACATTTTTTTTTAGACAAAACGACATGGAGAAAGGCGGCCTTGTATTCACGACAATACAGTAGGCCTACTTTGCTGATTTGAGACCAATACAAAAAATTAAATATTTTTATTATCGATTATCGAAATTGTATTGAATATTGATTATTGATTGTATTGAATCGTGTGCATGCCTATTGAAAAGTGTGGTGCATTCTGTGCAGTTACGGCGAAACTGCCAATGCCATTGAACGAGCTTTTCACTACGTTGCAAGACCTCTATTATATTCAACCACGCTTACTACGGTACTCACACTGTCACACAAATACTAATTTAGCAGGAATCGATTGTTTTTAAACATTTTTGCATTTAAATTGCCGGGTCAAATATGTACATGCTAAGTTGGAATCTAAAGCCTACAACATCAAACTACTGAGAGAGTTAAATATGAAAGGGAAAGGCGAGTCTCACCTATGAAACTGCACAGAATCGAAAGTTTTTACTTTTTAGCAATAATATCTCAAGAATGCTACCAAATATTCAAAAAGTGGTTACTGACCAACATTTAGATATGTATTATTACTAATAATAATTATTAGGTAAATATTGCAATCATCAAAGTTGTCATTTTGGAAACTAATTAGTAATTATTAATTCTTTGACTTCTAAAATAACCACCAAGGATTAAAATATTTAAAACTTTTCTAATCCAGTGTTTAGTTCTTACTAAACTAGATGTTGGTTAGCTAGAAACTACTTTTTCAATATTGCGACGTTCGATACTATATTAATTACTAAAACACGTTAATTTTGCACGGTTTTACTAGTGAGACTACAAACTATGCCATTATTCAGTGATACTATTATAGCCTCATCACTCGATATAGCAAGGGTGCCAGTAATACATATAGGGCTGCTCTCGTCCTGTGAACTAGCATGGTTTTAGTTTGTCAATAGAATAATGACAACATGGCAGGCATTTCACACATGTACAATGCAAGTTATAGTGCTGATTAGTGACTACTCAATAAGATTAATTTACATGGAGTAAAAATGTGCACCTAATGATAAATGTAATTTAGGATAAGGATCTTTAAATAATAATGCCGATGCAGGTTTGAAATTAATTTTATTGATTTGTTTCGTACAACATCGTACTTTACAATACTAGGTACATGGGAATGGGAATAATATAAAGGTGCTCAGAAGTTATAAAGTCCATTGGCTTAATTTATGGAGTGAGAAGAATCATAGAGGTTGTCTATGGAATATGGATTTTTCCCAACCTGCGACCTCTTCCACTGATACATTTTGTAAGTTCACATTTATCATCCATGGTTACACATTTTTGCTTCCAATATACTTTAATAATATAAATATTGTAATATGTACCTTTGAGTAGCATTGAGTGCATCTAGATATCTATCTATTGAGATATCTATCCTTATTCCTTCAATGCTTGGTAGGGGTAAAATTGATAGGGAACCCAACAGCTTACCTGGTTCCCTATCAATTTTACCCTTACCAAGCATATCTAGCCGTTCGGCCTCTCCTATCACACATTAACTTATTCCTTCTATATGATTAGTGGAAGCATAGACCCTAACAGCTTACCTGTAGACTGATGTGGTTGAGAAATTTAATAAAAACAAAAAAGAGAAGAACAAGTTTTCTGAGATGTTTAAGCAGTTAGGCTCTTTCCATCTACCAATCATATTATATTACCAGCCTTTTTGCCTCTCTTTAACCTAACATATACCAGGTGTATGAATTTATTTACTATGTACAGTTTACACTTACTGTATATTGTACCGTACTGCTACCTCGAATAGACTATTGTATAATATAATTGTACAGTACTATATACTAGTAATAATAATAGGCAAAGCTAATCAAAACACCTTTCTATACAGATAAACACTAAAACAAATCCCACAGAAGATTTGAAACCACCCCTGAATGATATTCACGTGATGTATCCTGTTGATTGATACAGTAAAACTTCTTTATAACAAAATGATGTGTATAACAAACCGTTTTTGAGGTCCCAGAAAGTTTTTATAACAAAATAATATTCTGGTTCCAGAGAGTTTGTTATAAAGAAATTTCATCGTATTGATTGTTTGTGTTTAACAACGTACTCAACAATTAGGTGATGGGAAGTGATTAGAGGAAAGGGACTAGTAAATTACTATAAAATTTGATATAAATACCAAATATGTACTAAACAAATTCTTCTGGATATTATCGATATATAAAGATGATTGGTATCCGAATATCGATATAAGATATTTATTTGATATCGATACCTATCCCTATAATATACAGTAGGCCTATACAGTCAACGGCAAGAATAGGCATACTATGCCTACCGGTAGGCCTACTACTACAACCACTACTAATAATAATAAAAAGAGGCCTCAAACTAGTAATAAGTAATAATAATAATAAATAACAAAAATAATAATAATTATAATAATAATAATAATAATAATAACTGTCAACTATTATTGTAATGAAGGCACAACCGTATAAATAAGTTATTAGGAACTGATAGTAAAACAAAACTACGTAGAACCATTTATCAATTAGCTAACTCATGTAACTAATCAAATCCATGGTACCTGTGGTACATACAGTAAGTAGTAGTGTGAGCTAGAAATAATGCTATTAGGGCATGCATTCAAGAAGAGTTGTAAATTTAAGGGAACATTTTAAGATCTTGGGAACATCTTTCAATAGAAGGCTATCGATCTAGCTCAAACTGAAGTGTTGAACCAGCCAGACCCAGTTAATAATTTAATAAATAAAATACCCTATTAGTAATACATTAGTGTAAAGCATATGGTTCAATTTCTCAAATTACATAGGTCTACTAGCTCTCAATATTGAATATATATTTAAATAAAACTTAATGTAACAGGTTATCCAAAATTAGAATGTAACTATATAATATGCATCTCTATAAGCCTATAGGCCTACTGTATATGGTTGGGGGGGGGGGGAGGTTGTATGCTTCAATAATATAAATGTTAGGCCTATCACATAATTCGAAATGTATCACAATATTTTGTCTACTGTATAAAACAGAAATGTTGGCACAATCCAGATTCTCGATGCAGTACTAGGCCTACATATCACCTCTCTAACATAACTGAAGTGTCGGCTCTACAGGTTTATTATTGCTTTTAATATAGAAGAGGTTGTCAGCAGTGGAATGCTAGTCAGCCAATGATATTCAACAGCTATAGTAGGCTAGATGCGCAACCTAGCAACCACAAGCGTGTCAATTAGAAGACATCTTGAATTGGGCAAATAACACAGGCGGGAATAGGAGTCTCTAGTGCGACTTTCTGCCGCTCGCAGCGCTAGCAGTACTGAAAGGTCCAAATTAGCATGTAAATTGCCTATTTCAAAATGGCTTCAAATTGCTACGCTCACTACTGAGTGGAAGGTTGGGGGACTGGTGATCTAGCCTACTATAGCTGTTGAATATCATTGTAGTCTGCAATTGTGCATTCCACTGCACAGTACTTTACGTATTACTACACCTGAAGAGGTTGTAATGTACTTATAGTAGAAGGATTAAACCTTGTTTTGAAATTTAAAATAAGACGTCCTAAGTTGCAACATCATAAAACATTACACCTATGCCAGATCACAGTACAGTAATTCCCCTTTAATTCAAATTTCAAGGGACCCTAAAAACTCCAATTTGAATAACAAAATTTTGAATTAAAATAACTTGAACACTAAGCACCATACTTAAATCTTCTTCTGGGACTCCATAAATTGTTTGAATTATACATAATTTTGAATTAACCGAGTTTGAATTAACGAGGGACTACTGCAGTACATCATAGTTGTTTCCTTGAGTACACAACTGCCCTGCAAACTTTAGCCCAAACAAAGTATGCATGCCATGTGCCCAACACTCGTCAGCACACTACTCGTCGCTTCCTGGCATGGATGTACAAAGTACAGGTATCCAAACAAGTCATGTTTGGTAGTTAAATCTACACTAGGTTGGATGGGGCCATGAAGCGTGCGCCCAAAAAAGTCGTGTTGCGTATAAGTAATTATGTAGGCCTACTGCAGAAATATACCAACTTGTCACACTTGCGACTGAAACGAACAAAATTTGGCGCACACACACACACACACACACAGACAAAGCACCGATCGAGTTGAATTGAGAGATTCGCTCCGCTCATCTAATTAAAATTAAAAGGGCTTGAAAAGGTAAATGTTTTATTTTATGATTGCCGTAATACCATAAAAAAAAAAACGAATCATTGCAAAAAACAATAAGTACCAGTATCAGAAATAGACTCAACATTAATAATTCTTGGCTGTCGTTTTAGACTCAACATGTCAATGGTCAATCTTAAAATAATATACTCAATGAGACGATGGCATTGTTTTGAGGTTTTTACATTTATCATTTTACAATTGGAACTGTACTTGTGCAACTTCAGACAACCCCAGAATTATATAGTTTTGCATCGGCTCTCAGTAACTCGACTCTTAGACGATACGATTCTTACATCATTACCTACCAGACAGCTGATCAAGTGCTTAAGAACAACACTGACATTCCGGTGTCATAGCAGAAGAGACCTTCAAAGCTCGATCGAGGTTCATTCCTTCACACAAGGTCTCTGCTTTAACCTTTCCAACAAAGTGAGTGGTACGTCACTATTTATAGGCAAACCGTGAGTAACAGGCCTGCTGTCCGCAGACACCGACTCCCGTCCCGTGTTAATGCCTTTATGAGCAGATGCTTGCTTTACTCTCTCTAACAAAGTCGGCGGGAGGTCGTCGTAATCTGACTCATTTGTATTTCTACTGAGATTGACAGGGGTGCCGTTTGCACCTTGCGATATCAACTCGAGATTCGTGCTTTTGTTTGAATATTTCTGTTTTACTTTCTCTAACAAAGTAAGTGGAATGCCGTCGCTATCGGCGTTACGAGGAGAGCTTGTTAGAGGAATGGGACTAACATTCGCAACTAGCGGAACACTCTTAGGATTCGGTTTGGCGACGCCATTTACAGATAGAAGCTTAAGTCTCTGCAACAGGGTGAGTGGAAACCCGTCCTTGTCGGTGTATTTGGTGTCGCTTCCAGACATCTGAGAGCTCGGACTTAGGTGATCGCGATTCGTCTCGAGCCTTACGTTCCAGCCGGGGTGATCGTCGACTTGAAATTTACTTTGAGGTAGGTGATAAGAGCCGGTTCCAGCAGTGCCATTAGCGTTTACAGTAGTTCTAGAAATTTCCATTTTGCGTGATTTTATTTTATCCCACTGGGCTATGAAATTGTGAGTTACCTCGAATGCTGGGTCGGTGCTGTCAACACAATACTCGGCGAGACCTTCTTCAACGAGCGTATCGTTGATAAAGACGTCATCTTCTCCAGTTGTGTCAATAAGAATGAGGGACATCGTGGTGGCCTATGACAAACAACAAACATGTACGCCTGCCTATTGATGTTCCTAAAACATCATCTATAACTATTTAGCTATATTTTTACTTTTTAGTGTTAAATAAAAGTTTTTAACCAATTTTTGTAAACGCTGATTTCTCGCAGCTTCTCATCCAAATTTGATTCTGGGGCAACTCAATTTATTCTTCCCATTTATTGCTGTTTATAGTCCATCTAGGCTACAGTATTTTTATTTGCTGGAAAACCAGAAAATGCATGGCCCAGTAAACCAAAAATGCAGGCACAGGAAAAGAAGAAGTCCATCTGCCCTGAGTACTTGGCTGAACAGATTTGTGTTTTCATTCAATATATTCAAGCATTGTAATCACATATTTATTATGGTATTTATGTTCCTAAAATTGTAACTCTTGTTCTAATGACATGACGGGTTGGTGGTGGAATCATGCAGTTCATTCTATACTGTATTTATGAGTCTGACCTATGCATTAGCAAGATTTATATGATTGATAACTGTTTCATCTCTACTTAATTTCATGCAACAAAACATGCATTTATCAATTTTATTAATTTATCAATTAAAGTCAATGCAAGTTGTTAAGAGTGCGAGTTTTCAGCACAGAGACGAGGTATACGGGTGGAACAAACAGCATTGCATCCAATGTCCAATGTTTGCCTGTGAATGACAAGATGACAAGGCATTTGGTCTTACTTGTAGCTTTCCTTTAAGTTAACATTTCTCCAGTGTCTTTTGCTACAGTATTTTTATTTACTAAAAATAGTAGATTTTTAGTTGTTTTACCTTATGGTCTATGGCAGCAATTTCAGCCACCAGTCCTTTGTCTTTTACTAGTTGGAGAAATCTGACTCCCACCTCACGGGGATATTTGACCCTGCCCTCCGTTGGCTTCAGATTGTGAAGCGTGCAGCGGAAGGCCTGCATCGGTAATGCTTGGAATCTCTTAAGCAGGAAGCGTAGGTTTGATCTCTCTACGAGACTTATGGTGCCGAAGTCGACAAAGACGACCTGATCCAAAAGAAACCAATATTTGTTATGGTTTGAATATGCTACAAAATATGCAAATATAAAGGGAAGAATACCAGGACTGTCTTATGGAACACATAAAAAAATCCTTAGCTTTCAAGTGCACATAAATTAGTTACGCTACATTAAAAGATTAGGCGAAACAACATCGGACACTGAAACACAAGGAAAACATTGGCTAATACAGTAGAAAATAGAAACTAGGCCTAGGTATTCACTTAAACCATTACAACCACAAGTCTCGGTGCATTTGTCATGAAATGGTCGTATCACCAGTTGCATAAGGCTTTGTGGCTCACGTAGCCTAAGTATTTCAGGTGCAGGTACACACACAACAAGAAGTCTAGACCTACATGCAACATCAAGATGTCACAAAAGTCTACAAATAAAAAAATAACATACAGAACACTCTCCAGGCTCTGTCTACATATTTCAATTCACCACATGAAAAAAATATATTCGAGTAAGTTAGGCTACACGAGTCAAGTGTTCTAAATTGTATTAGCATTAGCACTACTAGGCTACTGTATCAAGATATCAGCTGGAAATAACACATAAACAAACACAGAAGAATCACACACTCTCTAAACAGGATACCAGCTATTGTCGTTACTGTTACTGACCTCTGGGGTGTCGTCGGTGGTGTGCTGGCCAACCACACAGGAATCGGAACCTGTAGCAGTGATGCAGGGACATGGATCCTAGGAAAGGAAGGTATTGCAGTGGTAGGTAGGTGTGTTAACATTTTAACAACACAGCAAATTTAAAAACATTCCGCATGTTGTATTTCGATCAATATTACAGTGCACTGTGTTTGGCGACAAAGGAATATACCACGTCTTGGTTCCACATTCGTTTTAAAACAAAATACTCGGACTGCCTTATTTATTTTACCAAATCAAACCTTGTTTAAGAAGTTATGTTCAAATAACCGTAAGGCATACTTATAACTTAATGAAGGCAGCTTAGTTCTCAAATTTACGTCCCTAATTTACCTACCTTTAAGAGAAACAAGTTTAATAGATTTCTTACCCGCACTGAAGAGCCAGCAATATCCACTTTTACGATGCGGCAACGATGTGGAGAGTCCATGTAGGTAGCTACACACGAAACTCCTACAGCAATAGCCTCTGCTGGCATGGTGTACTTCAGATCATTCGACGAATTCCCGTAGAATAACCTAAAATTGATTTTTGAAGGTTTATATAAATAGGCAAGGGTGGCAAGGCACTTCTATGGGGCTCATTAAGCTTGTGAATTTCTTTCTGCTTCCAGGTTCGATTCATCTTGAGCAATCGACTATAGTCTATCTACAAGATACTGGGGTTTAAGTAAACTTTGGAGGCGTCAAAGCAACGAGCACATACTCTATATAAATGAATGGCCCTCGCCACTGAAAGTAAGTTCCTGTAACCGAGTGGTTAGACAATAATTTAATAAATACAAATTTATTTTTAGTTTAGTGACTTAGTCATCTCCATAGACATTGTAGGTAATCAACAATATGTACACTTTATAGTAATCACTTTATATCAAGATAAGAAAAACATCGGCCATCACATTGAAATTCGGTATGTATACATACTGGAAGTCTTATCGAAGTTATCGAGTGCACAATATCATTGGGACGCAGGATTAGCGCCCAAACAGAATAGAAGACAAATTTTTGCCAAACAAACTTATACAAAGTAGAAAAGCACTACTACATACGTTCATCTCATCCACAACCTAGTGGCCATGGAAAGATGGATTACTCCACACGAGCCAACTAGCACATGTTGACGCACATTTGGGTATTTCTATGGGTTATTTTTGATGCACCTACTTAGTAATTCACAAAGAATGCTTACTCCATCTCATCCATCATCTTGCCGAGCGCTACGTGGTGCTCCAAACCACGCAGCTGTGCCCAAAAGTTGTTGGGGCTGCTGATCTCTGCGACGATGACCTCGACGAAACTTCCGATCTCTGCGTCCTGCGGGAATGTTACTCGTTGAAGATTGTCGAGGGGACCGACCACGTCACTTGGAAATCTTTTGATGCACGTTTCATCGTCCTGGAAACATGACTACATTCACTACACATTACGCCCATACAGGGACACACTTAACATTATACACGTGTGATCACAAAGTATGTAGAAGTAGAAGTCTGCAGAATCCCTTCTATGTGCTGACCTACCTTCTTATACGGAGGGAAAAGTGACCCAGCATCGTCGTTTTCCTTATCCATCAGCGGACATATACGATATCGGTTAGAAATCCGGAGAAACTGTATCACTTCGCCATCGAGCGCTTCAAAGAGCGAGTGTAAGGTTCCAAAGCCCATGTCCTTAAAGTTGAATTCAGTGTGGAAAACTTCCTGAGTCAAGCCACACAACAGTCACACATTAGAAAAATTATAATCAGGGGTTGAATGAACTGTAAAATTGACTCAAGACTTTCAGTGCTCTGAATGGAACCTTTTTACAACATTTGCATACCTATATATATATGCCCCTAAACAAGTGAATACCTCACAAGCAGCAATCCATTGATTGATACACAAGGGTTGGGAAGAAGCTATGGGCTCAAGCAAAATTGTTGTATTTTCAATTTGTTGTAGGCCTAGAAGTTATGAGAAAATTAACTTCTTCTTCTTCTTAAATGCCCACATTTGTATATTAACATAAAAATGTGTATTGATTTTTGATTAACAATGCAAAAATAATAGAAGTAGGTAGGCCTACATGACTTGTGTAGCTGTTTTTTCAGGGCAACATCTCAAGAAAGAACATGCACATGAACCATATGAATTAATATTTAAACTAGAAATACAAATTATACTGCATAAGCAGGGCTACACAGGAACTTCAATGAAATAAAATATTATCAAGACATTAATCGAAAAGTGAAACAATGTAGGCTACTTCGTTGCAAAGAAAAATGGGGTGCCACGGCCCGTGTACCTGTAGTATAAAGCTACGAGAATATGAAAAAAATAAAATGTTTGCCTGATCACGGGTACAATAAGACTTGAACATAGGCTAATTTTATAATTATATACAGACGTATATATAGACCCCGTTTCCAACATTAATTATCGGGTAGGGTATTAAATAAAAACCTTGGAGACTCACCTTAAACTTACTGCAGAAGTGATCTTCATAGATTCCTTTTATACCAGTGCTGGGATGTGTTTTTACAAGTTCTTTGATCTGTGCAACCATATCTCTTGAAATGGCAGCTTCTGAAAAAATATTTAGACATAAAATAATATTAAATGTTTGAAAACTGAAAATATTAGACTGGCTAACAAAGAGAGGTTTTTAGTTCGTCATTTTGTAGAAACTTAAAGCTACGTAATACATTAATGATCAGGATCGACGGATTCCAATACTGGCGATTCTAGCGATGCTCTTGTGATTAGTTCACTCTGACATTTTGAACTACGGTCTGTCTCTATCCAAGATACACGCCGGTAAAGAGGACTCCTCAAAGGGCGGCTTATTTCCCGCTCACTGTGCAAGGTTGTAAACGTCAAGCTTGTCACCAGGAAGGATGCACAGGTTTAAGAAAAAGTGACCACCAATAATATCTATTCAAATAAGAAAAACACCCACTTGACAATAGGAAGACGGGGGCTCAGGATTCTGTCCCTTTTCAAAGGGTCGACCATAATTATCTCTTGCTTCGACGGTCCATGTGGTTTGGAGCTGTCTTTACTATGTTAGAAGCTAAGTCGTTTGCCAAATAAAGGGGATGATTGACAGCATTACTCTCCAACAATAAGAAACAGTTCCTTTTAGTTCTCATTTTGCCGGCGTGTATCTTGAATAGGGACAGAGAATAGCCCCAATTGCAGCGGGGTTTCAATGGGCACAACGTGAATAGAATGGTGAACGAGACGATCCGATCCCAATCGAAATGCCTTCTAAAGACTTTGGGACTGGCAGTTGCAACCAACTGTCGCCCTATCCAATCATGAGACGCTTCAAATCGACCACCGAATGAACCAATGGCTTTATGGAACGTGCTTATCAATTGCTCCAATTTGTGATAGTAATAATGAATGAGAAGCAACTTTCAAGTTGCTTCCAGTACTCAGTCATATAGCCTAACAACTAAGCTTGGAGATTAGACAAAAAACAACAAGCAACTAGTTAAAATACATGCGACATGAGTGCTTGGTGCAACACTAGTGCTTTTGCTTACCTTGTATAAATGGAGTTTTAGCATCATAAACCTTGCAATCGGTCCCATCCATTAACACGCAGTTAAATAACTCTGGAACACTGCGCATCATTTGACTTACACTGACATACCCAATTTGACGGCAGTCAAGTGGTGCACCGAACTCAGCCTAAATTTAAAAAACAAAGTTTAAAATATGCATAAAGACAAAAAGTCAAAAGCAGGAAACGTTGCCGTCAAAGAAATCCAGTAGGTAATGTATTTCACCTCATATTGTTCTGGAAGATCCCAACACCATATTCCTTTTGGAAACTTTTTCAGCAACTGAGCAAGATTGCTCTTCATTCGCTCTGAAATTAGGGATTCACAGATGTACCCGTCGTCTTCTAAATAATCACCTCCTCCGTCGTACATCATTGAACCTACAACAAACAAAACCAGTTCCATAGGTACTAATCAGTAAACAAGTCAAAGAGACACTTACTGTACTTGATTATCTCTCAAAATCATAAGCCAACACCACACTTAAGAGGCACGCGAACTGTTGTATATTATCCCAAAATTCGCCTACTCCATCCTATTAGTAGAGCCCTACAGAAATGGTTTTATTTTTTTTTTTTACAAATTTCGTTTTTCAAAATATGAATTTCGCGTTTTGGCGGTGTTATTTTTCAAAAGACAAATAACAAGCAAAAAAAAAAAAAAAAACGGTCAATTCAGGAATCACACTCAAATAAGTGGGTCGTGGAGACAGTACTTCGTTTTTATCTTTTTATTTCACTGCAAAGCACGATACAAAAACAAACACAACGGATGTCGTTAAAATAATGAAAGAGTTTATTATGTAAATGGAAAGTGTGGCGGTGTGTGTAGATGGAAAGAGTCTACTTGAAGGCCACTATTGTGCAGATTTCAGCATTTTCAGGCTTGAGGCTTCTGCGTCACGCCTATTCTTTCGCCTCGACATAACACGAGACCGAAGCGAAAACTGACATTTGCCTAGTCCGGTGAACGCAGCCGTGCACATGTAGAGTGCGACTGAAAGGGATGCTGGTCCGCTGGGCCTCGGGCTTTGACGAAGTCGTGACCAAGATTGTCGAGTTGTCTGACGAGTTAGCGATGGTTAGGGGGGGAGGGGGGGGGGAGCGGTGGCCAGCGAGCTTTCCATAGGCATTGATTGACCTATGACATTCTGTCTGCAACAATACACACTTGTTGAAGCAACCATAGGCAGTGACCTATGACATTCTGTCTGCAACAATACACACTTGTTGAAGCAACCATAGGCAGTGACCTATGACATTCTGTCTGCAACAATACACACTTGTTGAAGCAACCATAGGCAGTGACCTATGACATTCTGTCTGCAACAATACACACTTGTTGAAGCAACCATAGGCAGTGACCTATGACATTCTGTCTGCAACAATAGCCAGTATCGCGTCGCACGCACGCGAGTAAAGACATGTTTTAGCGCTGCGCACGGCCAGGCGACGTATTATTTGGACTTTTTTCGATTCGATCGCAACGTGATGTCTAAATTTTCATATCTTCATTTTCCCCGAAAACAGATTAAAATAAGACTGGTCACAAAAGAGTTGCCGGCCGATAGACAGGGTTGTTAGCCTTGCGAACTAACGAAACGAACTGCAAGTGCCAAGGTCATGTACTCATGCAGAAGTCACGTCCGGAGCAGATCGGTTGTCCTCATATTGCGTTCGTGGAAGAACAAACGAAACCGAACGAGTGTTGATTAGCTTGAAGGGCAGGCAGTCGGCGGTCGCCTTGGTCTAGGAAACTTGTCGGGGTGTGGAAGGGTTGCGAGGGGGGGGGGGGTATGCTGCCTCGCTCGCTGATGTGATGTGTCACTCGAGCCACTTGCAGTGGACTTTTCACGGCACACAAATTCACAACTGGAAATCAACCCAGCCAGACACGGACGCAGATTTTTGGCCAATATTTAACACTTTTCGTAATTTCGGTCTTATTTCGCGAATGCACAGATATTTCGTGGTTAAAGCTCCAAATCGCGTTATTTCGTGATTCAAAATTTACATAATTAGCATACTGACATGACGTCTCGTCCACAAATATCATTTTGAGGGATATAACAACAGTTTCGTTTTATTTCGTATCGCGAATTTTACTTGGCTCTACCTATTAGACTCTAGGCCTATCAATCAGCATAACTCAAAAGCTGTGGAATGATAATGAGAGTCACTCACTGCCAATGACTGACCAATTTATTGTCATGTGGTCATATCTGCGAGTACTTAGTCAGAGGCATGTGTAAAAAGAGGCGCTGTATCATCGACTAATGGCTTATGGCATTCTTTTGATGATCCAATAGAAAAACATCCAAATGGGAATACGTTTTTGACATGACACTTTTAAAGAAATGGGAATCAGTTTAGGCCTAGTTTAGATATTATTGTATAAAGCACAGCCTCTTAAGTTATTTATTTGTTTAGGTAGGTTTTTAGTTTTTTAAATTTGTTCATACTTCAATCACAGGTGCACTAGGTAGACACGTTTAGGTGACAGGAGACACATATGAGCTCGTAAGTATAAATGTCGTTCCTTAACAAGTTGCATCAACATCTTGATAGTGTATCCTGTGACCTCTTCTTTTGCTAACTTTCTGAGTTTTCAACACTTGTTGGCCTCATGTAGGACTACATAACTTACCTGCTGGCATGAACGGTGCATCGTCGTCACTCGAGAAACCGCCAACATACATTTCATCACTTTCAAACTCAGGATTTCTACCATCGCTCTCACTGTAACCTCCAGGAACATACTTCTTTGTTCCCCTTGGATTTAATCTTTGATTGCTATTTTCAGCTTGAAAATCACCTAAAAAACAACAATCAAGTTTCAAGTAGGATATCTAATTTTGGTTGCTAACAAATAACAATACCTTAATCAACAGAAAAGAGAATGTTATGCCAGGGCTATGCATCCCCACTTGAGAAAACCATAGATATTTCCAGTGGGGTGTAATTACAGTAGCTGCAAACTCTATGTTTGTATAATCCGAAATCACACCCAGGGCACTTTTTCAAACACCCAGCTTTGAAACATGTCTATGAACCATAATTTCGACATCACCAAACAGATTGAGGGCCGGTAGGCCTATTACGAGCAGCTAATAAGAAAATTAGCATCTAATAGGCCTAACTTGTTTTCACCATGGCACCTTCAAATTTAAAGAAATAAAATATCCCTAATAGCCGGTTATGGGCTCCTAATTAACTTCCCTATTAGTTGTTTCTAATACCGTGCTTAATCCTAGAATTTAGGACTAAGCCTACTATTCTGCCTATTATATATATCAAGTAGGCCTATGACTAGATTTTTGTTACAAAGAACCTAGGCCTAGTCTAGCTAGCTAGATAGATAGATAGATAGATAGATCTTCTTTATTTCTTGCATGTACAAAATTGTTACTTACATTCAATACATGTTTACAACATAATGGCGAGGTTCAAGATAATATCTCGTTCTAGATTAATGTTTAGTAATGTATTAAAGAGAAGTCAGCTTACCTAGGTTAGGAGTCAAGTAGACTTTATTGTCTTTCACAGTCAACTTGTGAGACATAGTTTTTAACACTTCATCAATCCCATTATAAACTTCTCTAACACAGATCCGTGATGCGGTAAGACTTTCTTCAATGTATTGTGGTGAAATGCCAGGGTTTTCTCTTACCAGAGTCATAATTTGGCATTCAACTTTTAAAGGTACGAAGGGTAATTTCTTATCACTAGCCGGACTAGACACGGGTCCTGGCGAGGACCGTTCTGTAGGATTAAGCGTAGGATTGATTTGTGGCGATGGCGGCCGCTTCACTGCTATATCCAGCTGTGGTTGTGTCGGTGCCACATCTTGTGTCGGCTGGCGCTGGAAACGGGGTGGTGGAATGAACAGCGGTTGACGATACGGCTGATTGAAGTTTGGCACATATGGTCTATTGGTGTTACGAAACGAAGTGCCAAATCCATACTTCCGATTAGAACTTCCTTTCTTTTTAGAACTGTTTTGTCTCTCAACCAAGGACACAACATGTTCACTCTTTTCTGACACAACCACGCAGACGATTGGGTTTGAAGGGTCTCTGTAGTTATCCCTTATCTAGAAGGAGTGAAACAAAATATTTTATATAGGCCTACGTGTAGTGTAGCCTACATGAACTAAAGACTACATAAGTTTTTGGGTGATTCCAGCTCTCTGGACAGAGCTTGATGATTTTCCAAGTACTACATTAATGATATATAATTGGGTAGGCCTAGCACTAGGCTAAGCCTATGCTAGGCCTACGACATGTTTGGTTGGTATGCCTAGATGCATGATATGGTAAATGTACACATTGGGTGTGCGCTCAGAAAACGATCAAGAAATTTGTCTAGTGAAATGTGGTGGCACGTACTGAAAGGAGTGATTGGGAAAGGTGCCCAAAGTAGCACTACAAAATCCGTGTCGTGAAATACATCAAATGGGCGGCCATTAATAGCAGCCGCTTGAGAACTTGCTGACATCGGGTACCCGGAAACCGGTTCCGACTTTTCCCACCGGTTCTATTTTTTTCAAAATATGGGAACTACTTAGGAGAAAGGGATGGTGTAGCGGCGAGTCCCCGCGCGCTCTGCCGTCACGTGATACGCACAGGCACTAGCAGGTCGGCAGCCGACACGCGACATTCAAGTGGTGTTGCTTTCATTTGGATTTATTTTGAGTTTAGACCGACCGACAACATGAGTGCCTCGAGTGCTAAAAGGGCTAATTCAACCTTGTTAATGTCAATAATGCTATTTTTGTTTCAACAAATGTTATTTAAAATTTGTAGTAAATAAATGAAAAGGCCTAATAGATTTATTTGATTTCATAATTATAATTGCATTTCTTTTTTGGTGTAACTACATACCAGCACCTTCTTCTTTTTTCACTCACAGTCAGCTACCTACTAGACCCATCCCATTAGCAGATCGCACATTGTTTGAACTTTGAAGAATTATATTAAAGGGCACTTTTGACCCGCTGATTGTAAATTGTAACTTAAAAAAAAAAAAAAAAAATTAAGATCACTAATACCAACTTTTTAGCGCTCCGGAACCGGTTCCGGCTCCGGAACCGGTTCCGGAGCGGAGGAACCGGTACGAAATTTTTGGACTCGATGTCATCACTATTTGAGATGAAACAAGTGTTACCAACCGTTGAAAGAACCCGAACCCGGTTAAGGGGATGTAACCTTAGACCAGTAATATAGGTAGACGGAGTATGACGTCATCGTGAGTGAGACCATCATTGAAACCACGTGATGTGGGGACAAAGCCTTCTCCGCATTGCTAGCGAGAAGTTCGCAGGTTTGCCGCTAGATGGTGTTAAGTGCGCGGCAAATACGTTCCTGCATCTTGTGTGTGTGCACATCACGTGATGTGGGGCATCACGTGGTCTCAATGTTGGTCTCACTCGCGGCCGGTCGCTAGCATCGGCTTGCTCCGTCTACCTATATTACTGGTCTAAGGATGTAACCTGTCCCCTAACCTTGAACTACACATTGGTAGCTGTCACCGGCAGCGAAAGCATCATGGCGTAAACGTAAACACTGAGCCAGACCCTCTTTTGTATCGTCGAGAAATGTAGTTTACAATGTTTAAGCGGACACAAAAACCTTGTTTGGGCACATATTAGATATTTTTCTTACAGTGGTATGTGCATCAAGTACTTTCTGGGTATTGGAATATGAAAACTGAGCGGACACCCAATGTGTACAATTACCCATGACACTAACGAGTTTTGTTTGTCCATAGCTACTAGGTAGGTAGGTAGGTAGGTAGGTAGGTAGGTAGGTAGGTAAGTAGGTAGGTAGGTAGGTAGGGCCTACATAAGAAAGTCATACATACCCTAACTGTGTCCGTGATGGACTGTAAGAAATCAAGAAGTCTTCGAAAACCAAATTTCTCATATGGTATTGATCGACCTTCTTCACGTCCATAGTCACGATTTAAGTCCTTAATGGTAAGTTCATTTTTTGAGGAAGCAATAAGCCCCTTAATAATGAGCTTAACCTCGTTGAGTTCTGCTGACGAAGCCATTTTCAGCTGGTTTCCATAGCTAACTAGAAAAGAAAAACAAAGAATGTAGGGCATAGGCCTAGGGCCTATACCTAATTTTGTGATTTGGTGCATGCCAATAAACCCCTATGCCCTAGGCCTAATCAGGGACTAGGGAGGCCACAGGCTACGGCATTTCCAAAGTTTATATCTGACAACACTGTTGCAAAGGCCCGTAAAGTCGCGTTTACACAAAATGATTATAATGTTATAGGGCCTAGCCTAGGCCTAGGTTTATGGTTTAAGCAAGTTCAGGCATATGATTTACGTGTTGGCGTTCACTCAGTGTCGTAAGGTGTAATGTTCGAACTACTGTCGTAAGGCTTACGACCATCCAATCAACGTTCGTTACGTAGTCGCAGATCTTTCAAAGAACGCTGTGTATATTCTTACGGCAGAACGTAAGATTTGCTGAAAATTATTCTTACGGCAAGTGCTGTTATTGGTCGTTTTTTTCACGTGTTAAGGCCGATGTACAATTGCCCGTTAACGTTAACGGGAACACGGTAACGGGAAGGGTTTTTATGCACAATCACCCGTCAAGCAGACGCAAGTAAATAAAATATTATGTTTGTCAACCTGTATTTGTTATAGGTTTTAATACCGTATATTTGGCGCACCTGGTAATTTCGGCCAATCAACATTCGACCAGCTGATTAGGAGTAGGCCTACGTTAATCTCTTAATGTGTATCCTATCGTAAGTTAACACGAGATCAAACTTTCTTCACGATCTAACCTTCATGGACCTTAACTAACGTCTCTAATGAATCGCCAAAAGCTTTACTCGCCCTGACATTTTTACCAGGAAAATGTTGAATTCAAAATATAATTCAACGTACATTACAACTAGGAATGTAAAAAAAAAATAAAAAAAAAAGATTGGGCAAGATTCGAACCCTGGCCGTCCGCTTGACAGTCGAACTCGCTCACCACTAGGCCAATGTGACTGCTTGCGGTAACAGCGTCTTGACTGCCATATAATATAACGATCCGGCCGCGCTTGCGCGACGTAAGAATAATTTTGACTGAGCAAATCTTACGTTCTGCCGTAAGAATATACACTCCGTTCAAAGAAATATATAGGGGCGGGGACAACGTTACGATTTAAACATTAAACCTTAAACCATTCACCTTACACATTAATCATTTTGTGTAGACGCGCCTTCACTAGGCCTAGGCCCTAGGCATGTCTGCATGCTGATGCTGTGCTGGGTAGGCCTAGGCCTGGGCTAGGCCCTAGCCTATCAGGCAAAATTTCAAAACGCTGAACACATGACCTAGAGACAAACGTCAAGGTGTGCTGTTAGATTGACTGATTATGCTTTAGGCTCATGCCTAGGCCTAGGCCTAGATGGTGTTGAGAAACGCAATTAGGCCTAGGGCCTAACCTTACCTAGCCTAGGCCTACGCATTTATTTGTAATCTAGGGCCTACCCTAGGGCTAGCTAGGCCTAGGCCTAGGGCCTAGGCGCCCTGAACTAATCATAAGACACGACCAAATAAGCATCTAACCTTCTAACTAGGCCTACAAAGTGTACTGTTTGCCACACGTAAAATACGCAAAAGCAAAAATTAAATGAAACCAGATGGAAACGGCGAGTTCTCAATTTCTCTAACAAATTACAACCAAAATCTGAGAGCATCCAACATGCGCGGACCACGGCTGCAAACTGAATGCACGGCAAATAAATCCATTTCCGGTCCCGCGAAAAGCATCTACTCATGTACACCAATGGTTAAAACAAAAATCAGCTATCTGGTATTAAATAATTTTCGCAGACCTCCTTTGAATTTACTCAAGTACAGTAACGAGTATCCTGTATTGCTAAAAAATATAGAACTATATTTTTCTATGCTCGTGAACATGATCCATGATCATGGCGCAACAATGAAATCGGGCCAGAGGCCCGGAGCACTGGCAATAATGCCTGATCGGTCGTGACGTCTGCCCCACAAGAATACCGGTAAAATATGAATTCTATTCAATCGAAATAACAATCACAACGAATATTCCAATGCCATCACAATCCTTAAAAAATCAGGGATACCTTTCGGTGTAGGAATTTAGGAAATTAAACTATATAACCATTGGGTTTGAACCAGTTATATAACCAGCTATCCACGGCCTATTTTACTTGTTCTTCCTAATGGTTTCCGTTATATTGACTTTTTATTTATTTCATTTGGGAAGTATATTTACAATGTGTTGTTGCATTAACGTATCATTTCAAAGCATAATATAAATTTAACTATCAGTAGAAAACTTCAGATGATAATAGAAAGGTATGTGTTTGTTTTCTCCTAAGTTTAGACCTAGTTTTAATTCTTGTCTTGAGCCCGGCCAAGTGAGAAAGTACTAGAAAGAAATAGAATGAGGGATATGAAGTGATGAGGGCGGATGGGTGGGAGGGAGGTTGGGACAGGTTGCCACCGGGTAGTTATGGCCCATTTACAGCCTTAAAGTATTTAATATTTAACATTTCACTTATTCATATTTTGTATTTTTTTTCTTTTTATGCCTATATAGTTTGTTTCCTGTTTAACTTTTAACTTTTTTTTATAGTGTTAGTCCTGCATTACTTTAATTTACTTTAAATACTGCGAAGAAATAGTATTGTCTGTACTCTGTTTATGTTAATCTCCAGTCTCCACATGTCTACCATCCACATCACCAAATCAAATGTACTTACACTCTAAAGGCCCCCTCTGTGTATCTACCTGTATTCTGCCATGTATCTGTTAGTAAAGCCTGTTGAACAACAGCTGTCTACACTTCTTCCCCCTGTGTATCTACTTGTATTCTGCCATGTATCTGTTAGTAAAGCCCGTTGAACAACATCTGTCTACACTCCTTCTTCCCCCTGTGTATCTACTTGTATTCTGCCATGTATCTGTTAGTAAAGCCTGTTGAACAACAGCTGTCTACACTTCTTGCCCCTGTGTATCTACTTGTATTCAGCCATGTATCTGTTAGTAAAGCCTGTTGAACAACATCTGTCTTCACTTCTTGCCCCTGTGTATCTACTTGTATTCTGCCATGTATCTGTTAGTAAAGCCTGTTGAACAACAGCTGTCTACACTTCTTGCCCCTGTGTATCTACTTGTATTCTGCCATGTATCTGTTAGTAAAGCCTGTTGAACAACATCTGTCTAC